>JAOYRR010000327.1:0-1200000 GCA_038994665.1 Podotricha telesiphe
ATTTTAACATAAAGGTTAATATTTAAGTTTTTGTACAAAAATAGTTCAAATTTTAAAAAGCAAAAAGATGTAGGTCGTACATAAAATTAGCCTCTTCGCGCAGCTTGCTTTATATTCATGTAAAAAGTTGCGTTACAGTCTTTATAATGTATTCTTTTCAGTCATCATATTTCGTACCTCAGAGTGCAATTTTGTAACATTTACGATATTGTGAATTTTTTGAAGGGCATATGCAATATAAAATATTATTTTGTGAACAATATTTCTTAGTGATCTTTTACACTACATGGAAAATTTTGGCTTTCTAATGCCAGTCAGTAGCTTCAACTGTGCTTTATTTATCCGTCAAGGAACAGTTTGTAACTAATATAAAAAACATTTTTAGAAGACGTATAAACATTTTGAACGCTGCGCTTCCACCAAAGAATCAAGACCTAATTTCTACTACCCAAAGATTATTTCTACGAACACTCGTTTGGCAACAGAGAATGTTATTTGTAAAATATTTTAACATATTTTTAAGTAGTTCAGGGTTCGAGTCCCACTGCGTTCAAAGTGTATGATTAACACTATAAAAAATTATGTTAAATATGCATATATATCTATATTTTGTTAACATTTTTTAAAGTGTTATTCCCACACTACGGAAATTGAAAAAGACATATTTAGAAAACGTATAAGAAATTTCAAAGGGTTCAAATCCCGCTGCGTTCAAATTTCTTATTTTTCTAAATATGTCTTTTTCAATTTCCGTAGTGTGGGAATAACTATCTACTGATACTGACCATTTTTAAATTATATTTTGAGAAAACATAAAAATTAAAGCGGGACTTGCCCATGCCCTTTGGAAACTGTACAAGCACTCAATTATGACACAAAATTATGTTATGTTCTAATTTTATAAAGCTTTCTAATAAATAATCTAACATTTATTAATATGAACTATCATTAATATATACTTAATATTAATAATGTCACATTTTTTAACTGATATAATGCACTACGCCATACACATTGAATTCTCATTAAACTCGGTCAAATCTCTCATATTGAAAGCTCTACTATTCGAATCAAAGAGAAGAAATGAATACATCGATATTGGAATATAGGTCTGTCGATTTTTCATATACATACGTAACTAATATTTCAATGGCTGTGCCTAAAAGTAACTTATAATTATTTTTTTCAACTTTTGAGATGTTAGTTATTATATTTCAGTTTCCTAAAATTTTACAGATGTTTTTTGTTATCATTCTTTTGTCAATAACATTGATACATTGGTGACCTTAAACTTGTTATAACACATCATGTATGTACATGTGTAGTGCGGAAGGTTAGGACGCCGTGACACCTTGCCAACCACTGGTGAAAGACTGGACGAACTGTCACGTTCGTCAACCGGCCGGCAGATGAGGTTGCCATACGGGCCCACTCTTTGTATGCGGTTACCCGCGCTACCTAGCGCAAAGCTGACGTTCCCCAGTCGCCAAGGCGCAACGCCGGCAATAGACCGATGCCAGAGCAATGGCATCCAGATCCCACGGCAGGACTCCCATCAACCGCACGACGCCTCACCGGAGATGGTCCTGTGCCCCCTTATGGTGATAAGGGTGATGGCCGATGATCATCACCCTCTGTGCCTGCTACAGCAAGGTAACGTTGGGCCGATTTAGCTCTAGTGATCAAGACAAAGAGCGCCGTCGAGTTACACCATTTTACACGCAATGTCTCAAAATTCGGGCGAAAAGTGAAGAACAGAGTGTATTGACACTAGGTTCTCTCTGCCTACCACGCTGGGTGGCTAAAAGCGTGGAACTGGAAAAAACCTATCATTAATTTACTGCTTACTGCTTGTTGCTGCCATCAAAGACCATAATCTAGGATAACCATGTGCTTGGTGCACTGTGTTCATTACCGATGCAATGCGCAGCGATATGGATATCGCTCTAACATGAATTGCCTGTATGCGACTAGGCTTACGTTCATTTTCGTTGCCACAAGTACAACATGTACTTTAGTAAGCAAAGTTGTCGAATGCGCTTCTAATGTGTCAATATGTACTAAACTTGGCATTTTCATTATTCTATATATATGAGAAACGAGTGCTCAGAGTTGTTTTTAACTCAAAAAAAAATATTATGTATAGTAGATACTAGTCTATCAATAATATATATTATTTTCATTGGAATCGTTTTAGTGATTTCGATGGAAATTTAAGGACAAAATTGAAGAGTTTTGTGTATAAGTAAAAATCGTCGTTTTAATTTCCTAATATATCTAATTTACTTTCACAGTACAGTACGAACTAATTAAACTCTATTTAGACATTAGGAAAACTAGCGCTGGTCTATTATTATGAAGTAAAATTATACCTGTGAAAACTATTTATTTAGTGCCAAATTGGATATACAAGGTGTGATAAAAAACGTCTACGTTATTTTTAAATTTTGTGAGTTAAGCATAATCGATAGTCGCGATTTTTTCTGTTACACATTTCTTTTATATGTGTTGCCAATATTACCCATTTTGGATTGTCAGTTTGTTTTTGACAGATAAGAAGGTTGTTCGTGTTTTGGTGTGATCTTCGTTTTTTTACTATTTGAAGAAATGGATCAAAGAAATTGTATTGTTTTGTGTAAAATGAAATTAAATGCAAGGACATTTTAAATGTTGACTGTGACGTTTGGTGGGTGAGACTACTATGAACAGAAATACGTTCAATCGTGGTATAACCGTTTTAAGGAAGGCCGAGAAGATGTCAATGACGATGCCTTCATCCTGGTCGCCTGAGTACGCCGTAAATGTAATGAAAACATTGAAGCAGTGAAGAAAATGATTTGGATAATTGTCGAATCACTCATTGAGAGGTTGCTGATGATGCTAATGCTACAATTTTTGTGAATGTTTTAGGCATGAAATGTGCGGCAGCGAACATTGTTCCTGAACTTTGGACGTCGCTCAGGAGCGGTTGATCATACCTCAATTAACCGGACTTGGCCCCGTATGCCTTTTTCCTCTTCCTAAAATTGAAGACACCGATGAAAAGCAAGCGTTTTGATTGACGATATATAAAAGAAAAATCCAAACAGGAGCTGTTGGCGATACAAAAAGCGGGATTTAGAAGTGTTTCGAGGATTAGAAAAAACGCTGGCATAAGTGTATTTTATCTGAGGGGGATTACTTCGAAGGGTCAAGGTTGATGAATAAATAATTTATTTTTTTGGAAAAAATTAAATTAACGGTATTTTTTGATCACACCTCGTATACTAAAATTGCTAAGTAAATTAAAATATAAATTGTTATAAGTTCTTTCTAAAATTGAATTAAAGAAAACGATTGACATTTACATTAAAATATTTATTATCATAAGAGTAACAATATATAAATATATTGTCTTATAAATAATATATCTCATTTTCAAATCATGCAATTATTGATTTATATTTATTGAGTTATATAAAATTAAATACATATTTAGAATTTTTATATAATTCTCTACTCTACCGTAAAAAATATTCAGAAACTATTAAATGATTCTTATACGATTCACCTTCATTATTTCCTCTAAGCAAATCACTTTAAAAAATACTCCTTTCGTTAAAGGTACGACTATATTCTTTTATTTCGTTTTTACGCTATTTCAGACTGAATAATTGAAAAAATTCTTTCACAATTTCTTTTGGATTTTCAATCAGTTAAAGTTGGTTTAATCATTGTTCCTATATCGGAATTAGTCGCTGTGGAAAGATGTTCACGTCTAGCTTAATTGTTTTTGAAAGGCGTTGATTTAATAAAGTTTCTTTTTGTACCATATTATCATACGCTACTGTAAATTTATAGATATATTTTAAGATAATTGATTAAGTTTCATCACTTATATTACACTTCTCCTTTCTTCATCTCTTGACACTTTACTCGGTATGCAATCACAGTGTAAAAATAAATGATAAATACTTCATAACAACAAATTCAAAATGAACAAAATATGTGTAAAATATTTTTTAAGAAACAAGCAAAAGTGAAATTTAAATAATATTTTTTAATATTTATTCAAAACCTCCAAAAAACAATGAGTTGGAAACATCTGACTTGACTATACTTTTGTTTATACAGTCAAATGTTTCACAACTCTGCCATCAACAAAAATCCATATTAGTGCCTTAATAGATGTGGGTTCTTAACTGAAAGGAATGATAGTATTTAAATTATTTAGACAAAGTAATGTCTCGAATGCTAACGAAATTGGAGAGTGGAGTGTCTTGACACTAGCAGGGTTGCTATGCAAGAAAGAGAAAGTCTCCCTTTTTTAGATCTAGAAAAAGAATTGATCAGAGTTATTTAATCACTACTTTAAGATACTATAGCTACATCAGAAGATTAACTTCAACATACGTAGATTAAATTGTCAGATTAAATGGTACAAGTAGCTTTAACTTGTAACGGTTAGCCCTAACATAAGTTTAGATTAAAGTTGCTACTGGTTACATATATTTTCTCCGTTAATTTTCAGTAAAACGCATACAATACTACCCACTGGCCACTTTTCCATAACGAGTACTTGTATGCACATTGAAACCAAATTATAATTCTCTATTTTTTAACGTGTCGGGCAGGTAACGTGTAAGAACGATTAATTGTGGGTTCGATTCCCAATCAGGGTAATGATTATATTTTAAAATATTTTAATTTCTTCGATCTGGTACCAAAGACAAAGCGCGGCAGTTAATTCTACCACTCAACACGCAATGTCTCAAATGTGGGCGGAGAGTGGAGGACGGCGTGTCTTGACACTAGGTTCTCTCGGACTGCCCTGCTATGCGGGAAAAAGCGTGAAGCGGCTGTATTTATTTAAGCTTCGCAAACTATATAATGAAGTTCTCCTTCAGTAAATACAGTTTCGATTTAATAGCATGCAAACAACAATAGTCTGAATGAATTGCATCGCATTATCGAAAGTGTTTCTTAAACAATTCAGTTTAATTAATCACTTTATCGCTGCAATTTCGTTTCATTTGGAATTTCAATTCGATCCAAATGGTTCGTATTGTTTTGTATTGACTAGTTTAGACGAGGGCTTAATGAAAGGTCTATTTATTCAGTTGTAATACTTTTATATTTTGCGTGGAGGACATATAGGTACTTATAAGTTAGCCATTTAATGAATCCTAGAGACTGTAACAAAATATATTTATTAGGAAATTATTATACTTCTACTTACAAGATAAAGTATTCTCTAGCGAATTCTATACAGACTGTCAAAAACGAGCTCACATATATACTGCCCATATAAGGTTAGATAGAAGTATATGAAGTATTATTCAAATAAATGTAGTGGCCTTACAGAAAATTTTCAATTCTAGATGTTATAATAAATACTGTATTTTTGTACTAAGTATACAATTAATTAAGCAGGATTGTAAAACTTATTTTCTAAGTACAGTAGGTACTTCTACAAATCGATTCTGTAATAATGTTAAATATTCTATCCTAGTATACAAAGCTAATTGTGTTTCACTTTCAAAGGCACTAAAGTCAGTGAAATTACTGAGAATATAAGGTTCAACAGCTCACGTATGTACAATCCCAAGGTGAAAAGTGAGTGACTTATGTTGTAAGTTGACGCGACTCACAGGTCTAATGTTTAGCATCACGGCCTGTCAGATGATAGGCCGTAATGCAAAGAGATGTTTCTTATAACGAATATTTTTACATCAAAGTTAGAGAGAGAGAGCCATCGTGATGAAGTGACACAGCGTCTTTCTGTAAACGTAATGGTTATAGGTTCAATCTTCTCTCGGGGTGTGATATTAGTTTTTTTTTTATTTCTTCGCTCTGATAAGGCATTGTTAAGGCATTGGTTGAGTTCCACAATGTTTTGAATTCGGACAGAAAACGTAGAAGATACTCCCCAATGTTGTGGATTGGTTTCAAAGTTATTTGTATAACCGTCATCAATATGTGTATCCCTTTAATTCATTCTTTCCCTTCTTTGCAAAAATATATCTGTTTATATAAATGTATGTGAATATATATTTACAAAAATATATACATATATATTGTTTGTTTTATAATGTTATGTACAGTTAAATATTCATATGTAGTATTTTATATTTATTATGTTTGTTACATTGTGTATTTTTATTTACTTTATCTGGTTGAGTAATATTTAGTCCATTAAGCAACCCATATCTGCCTAGATTAAGCTCTTTTCTTAGGAGGTTGTCTTTTAGAGATTGATATTAGCAATAAGGCAAGCTTTGTAGCCTGTACGTATTTATAAATGTCTCAATGGTCATCTTGGCGCAGTGAGAAAGCGTCCGACTGTGAACGCGATTGGTTGCGTGTTCGAATCCCCCTTAGAATAATAATTATATTTAAATTATTTTCATATCTTCGCACTGGTACCAAAAGCACAACGTTGAGTTCCGCCACTCAAAACTCAATATTTCTATTTCGAACGGAAAGTGGAGAACAGAGTGTTATTCTCTGTGATATTTTTCCCCGCATAGCAGGGTACTGTGCGGGAAGTAAATTTGAATTTTTTTTTTAGGTTCATAAAATTAACGTTTACGATAGACATTGGATATGTAAAAGATTTGAGATAAAAGATTTCCAAAGGCGGAATGTGATTTCTATGGCCCTTGATAACGAAGATCGCTTTTGAAGTAAAACGAGATGACGACAATATATCAGAACAAAGGTGGTATGACCCTTAGAATCTTATAGAAAAAGGTACGTATGAATTTTAAGTATGCATTGATGCGAGTAAAGAACGTGGTCAATATTTCGAGGAAAAATGTGAGAATTATCTCTTATACACTTGGCTATTTGTTTCTAGGTTCTATTGTTGTATTAATTATTCATAACAGGTTTATTTTTCAAGCTTCACGTTTTTTTAAGGGAACCCAGTGCCAAAACACTCCCCTCTCGACTTCCAGTCCGATATCACACATTGATATTTTTTGTATATTACAAAGACAATCGAACTTACACCCAAATCGTCTTATTATTTGTTTTTATTCAATATTAGTACAATTTAAATTTTAGATATGGTTTTCTTTCATATTATGTCTTATATCAATTAAAAACAAACTATAACGTAGTGACGTGTAGGTAATTACTATACAATATTGCTATTGAAGCTGTAATTTGATTTACACAGAAGAGGTCATTAGCATACATTTGTCATTTCCGCACTGACTTTGACATTTATGACTACAGACGGTGAGCAGATGCCGGAACATATAATTAATTATGAAAGGAATGAGGGGAAAATTTCAATCTTTAAACGTACAAGGAACATTGAGCAAAAATAGAGAAACAACTTTATGCCAAGGCACTCCGTTCTCCGCTCCACTGACAATTAACTAGAAATATTTTAAAGGAGTCTATCAAAGCATAGTCGAGGCTGATTCAACTGATAAATGGAATGATGGTTTCAATTAGTGGTTTCAATACCGGAAATAAATGAAAAACATATATTTAAACTAAAATCTAATCAAACATATTTTCTATAATAATTTAAATTTATAGACAGACATCATATTATCTCATATATTCTTGAATGCCGCAGTATAAAGGCGAAAAATACAATTGGAGTAAATAATGGTCTTTCTACATTCACCGCTCTTCAATATATTATACATAAATCACTGCATGAACCAACCCAGTCAATAGTAGAGCGTTTGAAACACCTGCGGCCGTTCTAGTATACCTAGTATGCGTGTCCGTTTATATTTGCGAAGGTTTTGCTTTTTGCTGACGTACTCTCTTAACCTTAGGCTAGGCCTTAGTTTATTGGAACTTAGATTATAAGATTTGTATGCTTAAAATTAAATTTTAAACAGATTTGTTATCCTATCTAATTAGTAATATGTATTGTTTGACTACTTACTGAAAGTAAAGAACAAATTGATGTCCCATTATTTTATAGTAGGTACAACTTCAAATATTTCGTATTAATTGCAAGGTCAAGATTAATTAATCAATTAACGCTGTTATTAAAAGTATGTAAAACATAGTGGTATCCCATGTTTAGTTAGATATAATGCAAATTCCAATACCACCCAGTATAAATATTAATAATAATATTATAAAACTGTATATTTTAAATAAACATATATTTTGTACAGAATTTCAATACGTTTTTAACAATTTATAAATAAGGGCTCATATAAACCTGCCGAAAAGTTTAAACAATCCATTTCTCTGTCCAAGACAAAGGTAACCTGGTTTTTACACGAGTATACAAACTTTGGCTTGACGCTTTTTCTCGTAAAGTCCATTAGTCAGAGAGAATCTCATGTGACTCAGGTCTCCACCGCCGCGAGGCCGAACTTTGCCTTGTTCAATGCGAGAATAATTAAACGGTGATCATTTCACGGGGTGGGAACCTACGACCAACAAATAACAGTTACAGTCAGACATTGTCCTACTGCGCCACGATGGCACCACGAATATACAAAATAATACTATAACTCTAAAAATATAAAAGTTTTAAAATTTATTTTTCTATCTTGTTACAATTAATATAGTTAAAATAATCAATTTATTTCAATTTGTATTAAAAAACCTTAAATGAAAAAAGTTACTATTTAACAAAAACTAGTAGAAATAAAATATATTTGCGAATTCACCCAATTAAGGGGTCAAAAGATCGGACTACTTGTGACAAAACAAAATTCTAGTACACAACCCGTCCGATCGAGGGGAAAGAAGTATAATGGAATGTTTACGTATGAATGAATATAATCGAGTAGGTGCTGGAGAGTATGTTATTCACAAATAAGGGTTCTCGTATATTTCAATAACATCAAAATATATCCTCTTATATATGGTTTATTACTTTTTTAAACGCTTATATCTATTTATTATTTAATATTATATTTAATAGCTTTTATCTATCCCTTGCCCACTTGCCGTCCGATTTTAAAATTTACACGCGTATCCAGATCCGATAATAGTACATGTTTTTCATAGGGTGAATCTGATGTCCTTGCCAGGACTACGTGCAACCTGGAGAGCGAGAAAATCATTAAGCGTGTTATTTTTTGTATTTTTTATACAAACTTGTACTTGAAAAACATTTTTAGAAAACGTATAAAAATTTTATTCGAACCCGTGCCTACAGTCACAGTCAGCCACTGCCACACTGCGCCAGTAGATCGCCTACTAAGTTCATTAAAAAAAAATCATTACGAATCTTTACTTGCCGACTTGCCGCATAGTGCAATAAGCAGAAAATACAGGGTCCAAATACTACATTCTCTAGTTTCCACCTCAATTCAGAATTGGAATTTCCTTGCTTTATCTTACCAGCGCAGGGAAATGAAAACATATTATGTCCATAATCATATCCCCGAGCGCTATAACAGTCAGCTGTCCTACTGTTCCATGATGGCCTCTACTAAATACAAAAAATACAATACGTAGGTATAATATTATTTCGTTTGATGCAAATAAAATAAATTATATCTTGATACTCAAAAAACCTTAACTTTGTAAAGGACAAAATATAACAATATAATGAATTA
Source organism: Podotricha telesiphe (assembly GCA_038994665.1). NCBI lineage: Eukaryota > Metazoa > Arthropoda > Insecta > Lepidoptera > Nymphalidae > Podotricha > Podotricha telesiphe. Next base: position 9,534 of record JAOYRR010000327.1, read on the forward strand.
CACACAAATAAATCTTACTCAATATTTCTTAGATGCATGAAGTCTAGGACCCAAGTTCCCTTTTAATTATCATTAAATGTTTTTAAGAGTATCACATAGTTATTATATTTAAATGATATATTAAAATACGGTAATTTGAAAATATAATCACGTGTAAAAGCAAAACCAATGTGTTTAAGTAAGTAAGAATATGAATTTTAAACAACCATTTAATAGCTCTAAGTGCTTCCATAGAGATTCGTATAAGGACATTTAATGGAGCAATAAGAGCGTGGAATGAAAACAAGCCCTGTCGCGTAGACTGTTATCCGCAACAAGAACGCGCTAAATGTCGGCGCTAATGAGCATATTTCATGTTCTTTGCTTTATTTATACAGTACTTAGCCATATGTGTCCACGTCTTGAAATTGTAACGAATGAAACTACAATTTTATTGTTTTTTTTTTAATTGCAATATAAGAGTCTCAGAATTTTTTCTTTATATTATTTATATAAAAAAATAGAGCCGTGTCGCTTGCATAAGTGGAGAACTAAGGCTTTTACTTCTAGGGAGTTAAATATGTGTAGAGTTTTTTATTTGGCTTAGAGAAATATTGTATAATAAATAAATTTAGTTATTTAGCGTTTGATCTTTTGGCGAATTTAGTGAACATATTTTTTAACTTTACGATTTCTACGAATGTACTACAACTTATATAATACATTTAATATAACTGTTTCAAGAGTAATTGAAAAGCTAATATCTATTGACTTGACCTATACTATATACTAATAAGTTTTTTGATTTTCGCGATTATTAGACATTTTGAAATAAAAATATTTTAACCGGATTAATTGCAGGTAGACAAGTAGACAGGACGGTCTACCTGTTACCACTTACTACTGTAAAGTGTTCGAAACGTCGGGTTCTAAAAATGTATTTTCGAATACCAAAATTATACGCGATTAATCCGGTTAAAATAGTTTCCTTAACCTATACTATTTAAAAAAAAAAATTATATATAAGAATAATATCATTGTATGTTTCGATTTACACGATCTGGAGAATAAAAAAATAATTAAAAAAATATTACTACAATACTTTGTAATACTCCGTAATACAACAAAATATATATATTATATAGTTTCATGATATTGTACAAAGAATTAAGATAGCTAATTTTACGAAATGTCCTTATATTTTAGCACAACTAACTCAAGTAAGCGATTAGTCGCCACACGAGGCTTTTGTGTAATTGTAAGCTCTCCCATATATTGTATGGTTTCAGTTAAAGCTCACATTATATAATTAACAGTAAAACCTTCTTTGTCATCACAACCCTCATCAAATATTTTATTCACTTCAATATTCAACATATTAAAGAAAAAATAGCGTAAGTCAAATTAAACTTTCGTACTGTGCAATTTTTTTATAGCTTCACGCTTTTGCCCGCTTCGCAGGGTAATCAAAAGAAATCTAGTGCCAGGACACTCCGTCCAGCATTTTTCGCCCAAAATTTAGACATTGCATTTTAACTGGCAGAAGTCAACGTCACGCTTTGTCTTGTTGAGAAACCAAAGCGGAGACATAAATATACTTTAAATATAAACATTGCCCCAAGTGGGAATCGAACCCAAAACCAATCTCGTTTACATTCAAACGAAATCCCACTACGCTGCGCTTTATTATATATGATATGATAATAATATAATAAAAAGAAAATGAAAACATTTTTTTTAATTTCACATTTGAAAAAGCTCTTGTTACATTTTATTACTTTAGCTTTATACTGTAAACATATTTCTTTATACCCTTTTCAGCTCGAAACAAGCCTTGTTTAAGGGTTGGTAGGATCGTAATCATAAAACGAGTTTCACAGATGTTGCATTAATCCCGCTAAATAAATCCTTAACTGAAGAGCAATAAATAAAAAATGTTAATAAAACAAGCAGAAACATTTCCTACCTTTACTAAAATAAATATTTTATTAGTTAGGTTAATATCAAAATGTTAAATAGCTAGGTATTGTGGTGTGCTTCACTACCGTTTTTATTTGGATCGTATGAAGATATGTGTATTACAGTATACATGGTGTCAGACTGTGAATTTACTAAACACTTAAATATGAAAATTTATTGTAGTTTTTGCATAAATAATCTTGATATAAGCATATATGAAGCCTATCTTATTTTTTTGCAATACATAGCACTAAGCTAAGATATCATAGAATTTTATAAAATCAAATTATATTTTCCTAACCGAATACTATAATTTATTTTAAGTTTTTCCATATATTATAATAACTATTATTTATATACAAAATATTTTTTAATTCTATGAGCATAAATTATTAGATTTAGAAATGAAAACATCATTATGATGTAACAAACTTTTGTTACCTGTCGAATAACAGAACACAAAAGAAAGATTTATCTCGTAAAAATTTTCAGTCAAACTCTACGACCTGAATGAATTATCTGTGAAATATCTTTTTATTTTAATTTGTCATTTGACCTACGTTATTTATATACGCTTTTTAAAGTGGGAGTACAGAACGAGCGGTTGAATTCTGGTACGATTGTAGTTTGAAATTATTAGAAATATAACTTGTGTACTATAGAAGATATTATTTAATTAATTTTATGTATATATTAGCACGTTAATTTTAACAAAACTTTATAAATACAAATTTAAATTCGAATGTTCTTATTATAAGATCTTTGATTTTCGCGATAACTACACATTTTGAAATGAAACTATTTTTAACCGAATTAATCGCGTATATTATTGGTATTCGAAAATACATTTAAAAAACCCAACGTTTCGAATACTTTACACTAGTCTTTAGTCACATGTAAACTGGCATTTGAATATTAATTGATACAATTATTATATCAAACTACCGCCATCGATTTCTTAGTTGCCTCGCGTATGTTCTTCTTTAGACGTGATATTGGCGAATTTGTTATTAATCCCTAAACCGCCATAACGGAACCGAACCCAAATCAAATTCAAGAATAAGGTTGAAATATTTTATTACTTTAATGTAGCAATCTTACAAAATATTCAATGAAGCAATCTGAATACTCTATGAACATGAAATGTGAACTAAGAACGTATTTTTCAAAACTCTAATCTATCTAGATCTAGGGGTTAAAAAGGAGATAACACTTGTATGAAAATTAGTTTGTTTCATTTGATTTCTGTAACTTATAATCTCTTCTAAAAAAATTTGATATAAATTTTAGGGGGTGAAATTTTGTATTAAAGTAAAATTCAATTTAATGCAATTTACTAGCAATTCTAAAATTTAATTTAATGTAACATTCCTAATAATTTCATGCGAGTCGAACACCACGGTCTTTCGGTTCTGAAATCTTCACATTTTAGTTATTGTCATACTTCTCGACTAAATACGTTCTTATCAACATTGACTCGATTGAGAAATATGTAGAAATATATAGTATTTAATATTAAGTATCCAAAACTAAAAAACACGATAAAATTCACAATGTAAAAGATATTTGGAGACATAAAACACGATTTAGGTGACCTCTTCTCAGAGGCTCACGCTAGAATTGCTTTTGAAGTACAATGAGATGGCAAAGTTATGTCGAGACAAGGGTTCCCATATGGACTTTACAGAATACATATATAAAAAGTTTCATATGAAGTAACTGTTTTGTGCAATTAAAATTATTTACTTCTTTGTTATTTATTAACTCTATTTTTGACTAATAAGATATCACGTATTTAATGCTTAAGATTTCTCATATTATGTGTAACTAGCCCTTGTCCAATTTTTTTACAAAGTCTAATTTTTTAAAACTTGTCACTTAATAAAATCGCATAATTATCGATTATGAAAGTAGTTGAGGCCGTGGCGCAATTGGACTGTGTCAGAATGATTCATTATTAGGATATTATAAATCAGAATGATAGAATGATAATAATTAATTACGGGTTCAATCAAAATAACAACAGAACAAGACAAAATGCGTTAAGCTCAGCCAATCAACAATCAATGTCTTGAATCCGCGCAAAAAGTGAAGAATGGAGTTGATTTTAATAAGCAAATTGTCATTTTTTATTGTAATGTTCCACATGAGACTATCAATAGAAGAATCCTAATCTTCGCCATATCAATGTCAGGAACCTCATCTGATAGGTGATGATTGAGCCTGCTCGCGGGTCATACACGCTTTGAGTTAACGTTGACGGTAATTTCGTGGAGTATAAGTACCAATATAAATTTTTGAATTATGTACAGGGTGCCTCTTTCAAGATACCTGTTGATCACAGAAATATCCCGGAATATTTGGCGTTTGTTACCGGGAATTAGGGTAAGTAAACTTAAGTCGTCACTTGCGGCAGCGAAATTTGCCTTAGTCACCATACTTGACAGGCGGATAGCTAGCTGGAATTTATTCACGAATGGCGCGAATGCCCGCAACAGGTTTGATATTTCCAATTTCAGAATTTGTGTGGGTATACCGCCACAGACCCGGTCACCAGAGCCTCCATCCTCCATTGTTGTACAGGGTGTACCGTGTGCAGGTAAGGTAAGTTTTTTGACCCTTAGTTGTGTATTGACCTTTACGTTTAATGGTTTATTATGCATATTTCAAAACACTGCCACATATGTATGTGCTCTGTAGCATAAGTAAATACTTTTAATATGATGTAATTTTTACAATCACCTAGCATAGGGCTGAGTCTAAACTTTGCGGTCCCTATGCGTACTGAACATCTGAACCAACCCAGCTTTTGCCTTTTTGCTCCACGCGAGGTTTCTGTTCTCACTGAGCTGGCGTTAGGACACCTGAGTTATTCACGTGGGAGTTATATGGTGATAAGCATTGCCGCCACACCGCCACTCTGCGCGCTTGATTAACTTAAACTAGTTCTACCATCGTCTCCTTTCCAAGTGGTCTAAAAATAGCCCATCAGTGAACATTAGTTTTGTAAAATACGCCTTAAACAAATTTATAGTAATATGATAATTTTTTTATGATTTTATTACTGATATATTGTTAAATAATTTTAAAGAACATATACTACTATACTTGTGTATGTGGTTTCTTTGCTTCACATTACGTTTTAGGGAGAATATAAAGAAACCTGGTTAAATGTAAAAGTTTTTAATATAAGCTCCAGCGGATTTCATTAAGAAAGTCACAACTTTCTAACAGAATGATTTATCATCCTTTTAATAATGTTTGTAGTTTTGTAATTATAAAACTTTTTACTCACGACAAGAGATAGCGTCCAATGGATGTCATCGGGTTTTATAGTAGGGGGTTATAAAAAGTATATTTATTCTTTTTTTTTATGGGAAACGCCCGACACATGTAAACGTCACATTTGTCGTGCGTTTCCCAAATTTATAAATAATTTTAGATGTAGATATTTTTTTCTACCTCCCTCAAATCGGTAAACTCAATCGGCTAATAGAGACTTTTGTATAAGTTTAGTTTATTTATAGTTAGTATATAGGCACGCTTTAATGGGTTTACCCTCTCCATGGGTTTTTAGCGTAAAATACGCGTTACCATGGCAATGCATGTATCATAAATAATATTATTATTTTAATATATTTCTTCAAACACGTATTTATTTAAATGTATTATATAAAAAATCTGCTTCACGATTATTTCATAAGAGGGTAAGGAGAGAGTAAATATTTCTGCTCGAATTTAAAAAATTACATGTAGAGTGGCCTAACTTAACACCGCGCTTCGTCTAACAAGGGTCTTGCCTATGCAAAATTTTACATTTCTCTGTCTGCATCATTTTTATACGATTCATTAAATAAGATTTTTTTTGTAACGCTAGGAAATGCCTTTTACACAGACCGCCCGTGTACACAACCTTTCGGTAATGAACGATACTATGGGACTCACCGGGAAGTAAACCCGATACTACCCCCTAAAACCCAGCGAAGACCCTCTTCACCCCCATGAGATAACACAGGAACGTTCGCGCATACTAGTACGCCTCCGGTGGATTGCCCACCTATTGCGGGCCATATTCGCCTTCAGTGACCCCTGTGGGGACCCCGCAACCAGCACTTTGACGACCGATCCGACCGTCTCCTCCAATCCATAGGACTACACTGCCCTGGAGGTAGTCGTCTAACAGCTGCCGGAGTTAAGGAGGCACCACATGATACCAGAGAATCTCTTATCAACACTTTGACCACGTCCAAAGAGACAGAGAGAAGAACATATTTCTCTGCCATCGCAGCCAACGACCGTGTATTTAGGGCGTTCAAAGCGTCGATCGTTGACCGACCGGCCTTGAAATCTGACGGGCGGCGACGAAGCGGCTTCTTAAAGAGCTTGCCTGTCTTATTAAGCAGCACTATCGGCTTTTATACAGAATTAGAGTCCAGAGGACGACCCTCCTTCCCAGGAAATAAGCTTATAAAAAATAAATAAATAATAAAAAATACTTCATGTAACAATTTTTTAAAATTAATAACATTAAGAAAGAATTATGAGCAACGTCTTACTGGGTTTTAGTAGTTCTCATGAAACATTTCGAAATGCAACATACATTGTAGACTACGGTTACAGTAAGTAGGTATATAATTAGATCCTGGGTTTTCGTGATTTTTGCACATTCTGAAATGAAACTAATTTTAACCGAATTAATTGCGTATATTATTAGTATTTGAAAATACATTTAATAAAATGTTATGTAAAGGGAGTAACTACCCCATCTATTCCCATGGTTGCCGTAACAGGCAGCTATTCCAATATGCGAGAATGTGTATGGCCAGCATTGGACGTCGGATGATGAATAAACAACTTATATTTAGAAATTTAAAACAAATAATATTTAGAAATTTAATTTTACATAAAGAAACCCATTGGTTTCATGTAGCAATAGCGAAAAATTTTATATACAAATCTCCACAAGATTGTGCAAGATGAATAGTCTGTCCAGTATCGCTACATTTAATAACTTTCTTATATTCTACTGAATCTCGTCCCATACGAGTGCAAGTCACGTTTTACGCTACCTTACTATCGCTATACTCATGAATTTCTTAGCTTTCTGGATACGAAAACTAAAATATATGTGTCATTTTGAAAGAAGTAAAGCACTGTACTTATTCTGCAAATAATTCAAATTTTGAGATTTGTTTGACTTTTTTAAGACTTGCAATCATGATCGTTTAAAACGCAAATTGTATTAAAAACTTTAGTTATTTTTACATATTTTAATTGCTATTATTTTCGCCAATGATAAAGAGTCTGAGACGTCGGATTCTCAAAAATGTATTTTTGTATAACATAATACACGTGATTGTACCCTTGAAAAATAGACGGTTTCCAAGAGGAGCCGGGTTGAATCCCGCTGTGTTCAGATTTTTACACGTTTTCTAAAATATTTTTAATTTTCCTAAAAAAGTAGTGAATAACACTTGAATACTTCTTTTAAGTATTATGTAACCCACAACCATCGTTACATTCATTAGTTATTTTATTAAATTTTAAAATATTTTAGTTTCAAAATAGATATACCAAACAAAAATATTCGCTCTGTACATAAATGTTTTAGCACATCTAATTGGGTTTTCAACAAAAAACAATAAGACAATGTAAACTCAATAAATATATCATTGAACGAAAAATAACAGATCATTATTCTAAACTAGGCAGCATTTGTAATTCAAATAAACGAACCATTTATCTAAATATAGTTGCTTTAAAATATACACAGTTTTTCTTTTACGACCTATTTCCATTATATTTACTTTTGTCATATAAATCCATCAAAGTAATTTCACTATAATCTAATACATTTTAATCGCTAACATCAAAGTATGAATTATTAGTGGCATCTTTACGGAAGCAACTTTAATCATGCCATTGATGTTCACAAACCGTAACTACAAAGGACAAAACATCGGTTTATAGTTTGAGTCTGTAACTTGTAACAAGTTGACAAGAATATTTCATTATCTACAAACTTAGGATAGAAATTAACTTGGGCGGAGCTGTTTTGCTGTTTTCACCCGAACTGTGTATAAATGCGTGGATTTAGTTCATCATACACTTTGACAAGTTATTTCGTTCAGAAATTGCATGGCTTAAGGTTCGGTGAAACTATTTGCGTGCCTTCATCCCCTATTGGACGAATTTTAATCTTTGAGAAGTGTATTGTAAGAAGTTAATTTATTTTATAGATAAAGAATTGCTTTCATCGATTTTGAGATCCAAATACAACGTCAAAGGAAAGAAATTAAATAAAAATAAGTTAGTTTCTACTATTTACAAATATAATAACGTATCAAAATTTAAATATTAGTTATTCAAATAGGCTATTTTTGAGCATTTTTGAATCGTCAATTAACATAAAATGTCAGTATTGTCAGTCCTAGCAGCAGCTCTTTTTGTGTTTTCCTCTTTATCTTTTTTTTTTCTTTTCTCTTTTCAAATATAGTCAATAAATATCTTTTCATATCAATATAATTATATTATAACTTAATTTTTATTTCTAAAACCTTACATGAAATGAAGTCATTATTAACTACGTAAATTCTGACGCCACGATTGTAAATATCGGCATACATTTACTTTTTTACTACAAATTTACTTTTTTAAACTAATACCAATGTATTACCTATTTAATAAACTAGGTAAAGTAATAGTTCTTTAAACATTTTTTAAAGTGTTATTCGCACACTTAGGGAATTGAAAAGGACATATTTAGAAAACGTACAAAAATTTTAACGCAGCGGGATTTGAAAATGTTTAAAGAAATATATATTTAATAAATAGCATTCTCTCTTGCCAAACGATTGTTCGTAGAATAATCTTTGGGGAGCAGAAATTTGTAAAAATCTCTCTACAGAGATGCTAACAACAGATATAAGTTGTAATAAGCGTATAAGAATTTTAACGTAGCTAGATGTAGAACGCATGGCTGAGCGGTCAGAGCGCTTGAACAGTTTTCAAGAAGCGCGGGTTCAAATCCCGCTGCGTTCGAGTTTTTTTACGTATTTTTCAATTTCCAAAGTTATAGTTATATAGTTAAAGAAATAAGTATATAATATATACATACATGTACAATAAATCTTCTTTATAAGAAACTAAATATTCCGCAATAAATAGCCTATCTCATGAAAATTCACAATCTTGTTTAGATCACATATATCTTGATGCTTGATAAGGGTCAGTCCCTTACAAACTAAAGTTGGTCACTTATGTATGTCTTCTGTCATTTATTTTATTAGTCTAGTATCAGTATGGTCATCCATCTTGGTACACCTGTATAGTCTAAGACTGTAGACAGGGTATCAGGGTTTTGGTACCCACGGGTGAATTATTTGATTTCAATTATTCTATTACCTCCGCTCTAGAATCGCGACATTGGGTTGCATCACTCAATACGTTTGTATCTCTTGTATTTGGTAAAATATTGGACACTGAAATCTATAAGCTCTGACTTCTTTCTGCCAAAGGTAAGCGCGTAAGGTACAAAATATTTTACCTTACGCATGTGTCAGTAATATTATAAGATAAAGTACTAGGGTAAGGTAAGGGAAGGTAAGAGTGGAAAACGGTCGTTATAGTTTTATTTGGACGGTTAAAACGCAAGAAGGTGAGTAAACTCATAAGAAGAAACAAAATAATCTAATGTCAGCAATCAGCAATAGGAAGCGCCTGTTAACGGCGACTCTTATAAAGGCTAGTTGGACGTTGTTACATGCGTCATGTAAAATTAATCTTAAACGTTCAATTCTTGTCAATTTTTTTTTTTAATACATATACTATTGCTTTTACTATGCAAATAATAAGAAAAACAAATTTACTCATAAATATTACCTTACTTAATAAATTGTTTTCTTAAAGTTAACTTATGTAAACTAGCTGCCCCGGTGACTTTCGTACCGCCTTAAGAATCAAATAATGTGTTAAAATTCTTTAAAAATGAACAGAAGCCAAATATTAAAAATGCGCATTGACATTCTCTACAAAAAATACATAAATATATAGTTTTCAGTCAGGGAAAATTGATTCGAGAAAATTCCAGCGAATGACATTAGCTTCTTCACGGTCAGTCTTATTTCATTGCACATAAAACAAATTGTGAGTTAAATTCCACGAATCCTACTATGAAACTCTGTAGAAAAGCTGACTACGTCATCCTGGTTTATAACTATGCCAACTGATAACAAAAAAAACTATCCCGGAACCGTTGTAATTTCCTGGTCAGTTCAGTTCTTTAGTTTTGGCGCTTCTAACGTGCAAGTTGAGCACTTATCACTTCGCCAATGTCACACTTTATGGAGAATATATATTTTTTTTATAATAATAATAATTATTAATGGAATAATTTTCCGTTTTTTTATGTTTCCAAGACATTCTTTTTTTACGAAAAGGCCGCTGAAAATACGTAACAGCTATAGTTCTTGCGAACGAAGCCGAGTGCGGGTCGCTAGTAATTTTATAAAGACAGATTTACTTAAAGTTTCTTAAACATTTATCTTGCATTTAAACTAGAACTATATAAAATAAGAAAGTAACAAAGAAGTCTCTGTCAGGAGATCCATCCATAAATATCATGCATCACTTTATCTAATTAGCTTACTGACATTGACAAATGTGGTAAAATATATTTATATTCTCCAGTTAAATCTGAGATACTGGAGCTAGTGACATTTGTATATGTTTTAGAGTACACTAAGATATTAGTTTTATTATATTATACCCTTTTATCATCGTGGCGCTGTGCAACAACGTCTGACTGTAATCGCGATTGGTTGTAGGTTCTTACATGGCGAATTATCATTATTTATTTAATTTCAGTTTTCCGCTCAGCTAAACAAGACAAAGCGGGGCTTTGATGTCCGTCAATCAACACGCAATGTCTTGAAAAGTGGGAGAATGTCTTGAAACTAAGCTCTCGGAGACTACCTTACCTACTTGCTATGCGAAAAAATATGGTATTTTAACAAAAGTAAATTAAGAAAAGCTATTTTTTGTTTTTATAAATTTTCAGATTTTATTGAAGATATTCAATTTTATTGTATTGAAGATATTCAATATATAAATTATATATAAATAACTGAATATCTTCAATAAAATCTGAAAATTATATAATAAAATTATTACGTTATACTTTTTAATTGAAATGCGTTAATGGATAATACCTTTTTATTTAAAAAAAACCTCATTAAGATAAAAATTCTTTAATTACGAAACTCTATCTAAATTTCGCTATATAAGCTTTGCCTAATTATTAAACACTTTAATTGAAAATTGTATAAAATGAATAGATACTAATTGCTGAATAGACAAAAACAAAAATAAAAACCTCTATATTTTAAGGAAATCTCCTCAGTTTTTATTTGATATTTAATAAGGAGTCGCAGAAATAAAAAAGACGTCTTTGATATTAATGAATGTTGTAAAATGCTTCTTGGATGATTTTTCTTTGAACATGATAAATATTTACCTTCGTCGCCATTCCGTTTTTTTTTGTATTGTTTCATTTGTATCAATAATATTTCATTTAAGCGTAAAATTGCAAATCAAGAAGATTACGGGACGCGAAGGAACCACAAGTCAACAAGAAATAAAGTTATTTAAACAACTTACTTCATATATTCATAACAAATGCTTAACAGAAATACCACCTGGATTATTTCTATACTACCTATACAAATAATATTTTCATAGTAAGCTTACTTTTTTGTATATTTTCTAGGTAAGAAGAAAACAATATTTTAAGTACGTATGTTTGTGTGTCTTATGTTATATTAATTTTTTGTTTTTGGTGCTAATATACTGAACTTTAAAATGATGTGCAACGTTTAAATTTAACGAATTTACAAGACAAAAAGACATATAAAAAAAAGAACAAAAATGCATTGGCAGTTAAAAAAGCGGTTTAAAACAAACGTTAAAAATGTTTACGCCGATTCATTAAGTACTGTGACATTCAATATGGTGTATTTGTGTTTTACACACAATAGTACTTCGGCCAACGCAAAGTATCGATGATATGAGTGAAACATTTGCAACTTGAAACCAATAACGTGCATAACGTTTTGTTTGGCCGATCATGTCACCGAAATAGATACGGATGATATATTTTTTAATATTGGTATAATCTCTTTATTTTGAAGGGTAGAAATGAAAAGGAATATTTGTTTTTTTTTATGATTGTTTTATGTAAAGAATGAATTCGCGCGTTAATTAAAGAAATTAATTTAATTGAACAATTTTAATCTAAATACTTGTGTATGTTTTGGTGTTTGAGAATATATTTAAAAAAAATCAACGTTTCACACACTTTTTTGGATGAAACTATTTTTAACCGGATTAATTGCGTTTTGGTATTCGAAAATAAATTTTAGAAACCCGGCGTTTTGAACCTTTAACAGTAGTCCGTGGTCAAATGTAGACCACGGACTACAACTAAACATCATACACTAGCTAAAAATATCCACAATTAATCCGGTTCAAAACAGTTTCTTTTCAAAAGGTGTAATAATCGCGAAAATTAATCATAAAAATAAGCTATATTAAACATAACTTGAGTTCTAAATCAGTTAAACAATGAAATATTTAATAAATACTATCAATTTCGTAACAAAGACAGGGCCATGTTATAAGGTATATTATATGCAAAGTGCAATATTCAAGAATTAGACTGTTTGGTAATATTATAAACAGCTTCATCCAAGCTTTTCATGTTCGAAAAATCACATTTATCGCATAGAACAGTGGTTACCCGTGCCTAAACAGCGAGCCTCTATGTCCGGTATATACGAACGAGCTTTGATGACAGCATCGCACGTCAACTTTGAAGCGCAATTCAATTGTGTTCAGATAAATCGTTTATTTTTTGTTAGAAATTGATTTTTGTGAATAATATTTTCTGCACACTAACGTATTCAAAAATATTTTGAAATAACCGAGTGGGGATCGAATCTACTACGAATCGTGGTCGCTGTCCCAATGCTCTACTTTGCGGACCGCGCGTTAGCCTAATTATATTTAAATTATTTTCATTTCTCCGTCCTAGAAACACAAAGCGAGACGTTGTATTCCACCACTTAATCCTTAATGTCTCGATTTCGGGCGGAAGTAACGTTATTTATAATTTCCTAAGTGTGTGATTAACACTTTAGTTATTGTTTATTTTTATTAAATATAGTAGTATAATCTGTTAGAGTTTATATTTATAATTGTATAAAAATTACGACCATACTTGTTGGTTATTAGTTACTGTCATATTTGTTTGCTATCTACTCTTTGTTACTTTGAATATTTTTAGTATATATTTCATAAGTATTTGAAGTTGTTGGTCAGTCGCGTCTGAGACATCGTAGAAAGCGGAGTATTAAAGTATAAAATAGTATTTAATATTTTTATTCTGAATTTTTCTTTTCCTTTCAAATATTTGTTTAATTCTGTGTCGTACTCCTCGTATCGTCTATACATTATTTATACTTTTCTACGACCCTATTATTCTTTTATCAATGTTGCGAAGCTTTATTTCAATAATGTTTACATTCTGTAATAAAATTTTTTTTTTACTATACCATACCAACAATTTATATGAAATGATGATGATAAAATTGCTTAATATGCTAACCATATACTTATATTATTATTGTTAGCGACCTGGTTCTCGAGGTCTGGTAGTCGAGGCTTCGCCCGCGTCACTTACTCTACTATAGCTATTTCTTATTTTCGCAGGCGCGCTTTCTCATTTAAATAACAAACTTTGCCTTTTGCTAATTTTTTACCTAATTATATATAGATGTGTCAATTGGTAAGGGAAGTTCAAATAGTGGTAGACCGCTTTGCTTTTCATTCTTGTATCCTATTACCGAACCATATAGTCTAGACCTGGATACTCAAATTAGTTTATTCTAATAAAGTAATCGTAAAGAAATTAGAATTTCGCTGCGACTATACTAGTCTACTATTATTTATTAATTTAGCTGAGACTGAGAATCCAAAGGGCCAAGATATCAGGTCTGAGGCAGTAATTTTAGTGCTAAATTATTTGACGTTCAAAAAATTAAGCGTGTATATTCTTATTTGACTTTGACCTGATTTCACTTTATCCAAAGGGGCACTTTATTGTTAGTGCTCTAACGTAAACCTAGAACCTTAAGCCCAGGATTTCAAGTAAGTGCATTGAATAAATAAAAAGTTTCATACAAATTCTATTCTCTTAGTACACTCTCTACGGACTTAGTACACTCTCTACGGACTTAGTACACTCTTTACGGACTTACATGACAAGTTTAGGCTGTGCGTTCGTCTATTAATCAATCAATAGCGCAAGAAATTGTACAAAATTGTCCCCTTCATTCTTTCTCAATTTGTGATGTAAAGATAAGAGAATCAATATTTTTACCTACCTCATTTGTTGTGTTTTTTACCCCCTTAATTTCAACATATTCTACTTAAAATTTTAAATTTATATAGCTCAGTGGGTATATATTAATATTGGAACTAAGTAATGGTGACAGATTCGTAATTTAGAAAAAAAATTACATAAATGAAAATTGAAATGTGAAAAACTGTAACGTGATTGGAGAACGCGGAAACAGGCGCAGTAGCGAAAGTAGAAGCAGTTGTTGGAGCGGGAGCGGCAGCGGAAGTATAAGCGGAAGCGAAAGAAGAAATATGTTATACTCATATCTTATTTTGAATAAAACTTTTAGACCGAATTAATTTTAACAAACCTGACGTTTCGAACACTTTACAGTAGTCCGTGTTACGTGTACACAGTCTACCTAATTAACGTGTGTAAAAATTGCAAAAACAAAAAATCTTCTTATGTATAAAAATCGTTTGTATCGTTAAGCTATACTGTCGCTCCCCGTATTGTAGCAGTATCGTATCACTTTTGTTTTTCATCATTTTCAATAAACCTCTTTACATTAGGAAATGTAAAGAGGTTTATTGAAAATAATCTACATCAAGTCTCAATAAAAGTCTACTCTTATTCTGTAAGCACATTTGTAATTTTGTTATGAAATACAATACATTCAATCGCTGTTATAAATGCATTTTATCGCGACATAGTTGATGCGATATTTTTATCGGGCTACGATATACTGATGCCCATTATATCGTAATAAACATCAGTAAACTGTATGGTGTTGAATCGACATAACGATATATCGCAATACTATATATCGTTGTACCATTTTTATCATTTTTTACAGTGTTATTCACACACTTAGGAAATTGAAAAAGATATTTAATATCGTTATGCCATATAACATTTTTCTTAAAGTTATTATTTTTGTTAATTAGGTAACGGTACATTTGCAGACAGCCTCTCTAGTTTTTGTCGAGGTCAAATATAAGCCATTCCAGCTCTGTAAATATATTTAAATATAAATGTCAGAATTACTATCGCCAAATGTAGGGTTTTTTGTATATTTATATATTCTTAGCCTTTCGCCGCCCACTGTTGAACGTAGGCCTGCCTCATAGAGCGCCAACCATCCCAATCCTGAGCAGCTCACATCCTTCCACCACCTTCTTTAAATCGTCTGCCCATCGTGCTGCAAGGCGTCCTATATTTATATTATAATATTTTGCTGCGCTTGTATATGTATATTATAATATTTTCACATACATAATATGTATGTGTTATGAATGTTATATGATAGTTTATGTATGTAGGTTTTTTTTATTATTGTTTATTATTACATTCACTAAGGATTTATGGTCTGAACCTTTTGCTATTAAATACATTATTTATTTATAATTTTACATCTTCGAAATTAGAACTCGAATTATATGCCTCGAATTACATCATGTGTTTAGGTCAGGTTTAACAGTACAGTACACTGCATTATGCCCAATCTTGTTGGTAGGTCCTATTCCTGAAAAGGCTGCCTTTGTGCTAATTTTTATTATGTTATTTAATTTGTACTGTATATATTTACTTACTGTGCAATAAAAACTTTTATCTTTATTGTAACTTTATTTATATGCGTTATCGCATTAAACATTTTTTATATTAAATACAGATAAATTCGACTGATTAAATGTACTTTTACTCAGAATGGGATATTTAAAAATATAAAATTTTATTTAAACTATACTTCTAAAAGTAAAACTGTATTCTTAGTCTAGACGTAAGGGATTGCATGAGGCTTTTAAAGTCAATTAAATGGCACGGGCTGGTTTAAAATAACTAAGTTATGTAGAAGTCTTGGAGTGAGCTCATACCTGTTTCCTTGGAACAACTCAACTACCTATAACTTGATAAGAAACAATGTCTGTACTAAGACTTGCGAAGACAAACTTGGCCTTACAATAACATACTTTGACATAACATTGTAATGTATGATTTAAACAACACCAGTATTAAACTTTATTTATGTGTAACTAAATTAAATATATGTTTTTTATAAGATAAGACTCATCACCAGGAAAGTCGTATGCATGGGCATTGGGAGCTTTGCCTTATTAATTCTATTTTTATCCTCTGTAGTTTCGACTATAAAAAGCAGGAAACTGTTTTTCTCGGTTCCCTTAACTATTTCAATAAATTGTTCGATATGTATGTTTACATAATTATGTATTGGTTGCAGTAATTTTAATAAATCAGAATGTTAGTGGCACTTTATTTTGTGTTTACCAATATATTTTATTATTCTTTTTCAGCTGCCCGCATAACAACTCCGTTCTCTACTTTCCGCCCAAGTGACCTCACGCCAAGCCTTGTCTTGTACACTCGAGCGGAGAAATTAATATAATTAAATTATGATCATTCCCCTGAGTGAGAATCGAATCCGTAATCTGCCCACTGCGCTAATTAAATATAACAATAAAATTTATAAATTAAACAAAGTATAGAAATTGTAATATTACACATTTAATAAAGCTTTTCATACATATGAAAATTTTAATATAACTGGAATTTTCATTGTGTCAAGAATTGAACATCTGGTGTTAGACAGTTTTATGTAGTCCCGAGAGTGCACCGTCACATAAATTCGTGTTTTGACGCGCGATCTGTTGGAAAATTCCATTGCTTTATTATTATTCCGCAAGCACAGTCTGTTGTATTAAAACAATTTGCTTATTGTATGTAATACTGCATAAAATATAATACGATAAACTTTTCCTTAATGCCTTTACGTCATAATGATATGATACAGGCACTATCTTTGTGGTAAATTCCAGCCGCCATTTTTACGTTATTAAATAACTCATATAAAAGGACTGGTGAACGGCAGTAAAAAGCAAAGCTAATTGAGTTTTACGCTTGGTACGTCTATGTAATTTCACTTCATCATGTCAAAAAATCATAAGTTAAAATAGAATTTAATGTACAGTGGCTCAGCCTGAAAGTGTGTGACATGAAACAATCGTTGGACAAAGTATAGCTTTGTGTTCCTCCACACAATATAAATTGAGATATCAGTGAATTTATATAAAATATCGAAAATACATAAATAATTTTAAATGCTCTAATTCAACTCAACTTTTTAGTATAATGCTACAGATGTATAGAACAGCAATATTTTGAAAGAGGAAAAAGCATATATATAAATATAGAAGCTTTTTAAATATTGACAAAATAAATAAATATTTAATTTATTCCTCATATCTTTTCCGTTTTTAAATGTTTATATATTTAATATCGTCTGTTATTTTTGCGGGCATTTTGCCTACTGAATGTACAAGCGGTGCGCGCGCCTCGTACTCGTCACTGCATGCATATTTATGGTGTTATGCAAACTGTGACTGCGCCGTTGGATTAAAAAAAAATATTTTGGAGCTTTGTCAATTTTAGAACGTAGATTCGTGTAAATAATTTTTTAAATGTTCACTTTGACATTTTATTTACAGAACAGCTAACGAACACAAATAATATTCAAACAATATGGCGGCATTCTTTGTACAATAAACAAGAGAACACAGATTAAAGCGACTCGCGAAACATTACCCCTTGCTCGTTACGCACGAAAGCTCTTTAGAGACCCATCAGCTGTTGCTATAACGTCTTCTTATCGAAACAATAAAATAAATATAGGCGTAGTCTTTCCAATTTATAAAATAACCGATGAATTTCGGATATAAGGGTTTGAAATTTATGCGTTTTGTTTTGTCGATACAAACACAAAAGATATACTTGTATAAGATTTTTATATTAAATGTTGTTACGAATTCGCCTTTTTTCCGCATAGCTGGGTAGTCAGAGAGATAGTTAAATGTGTGTATTATCGTAAATAGACAATTCACTTGCATACTAAAATATGGAGATAAATCAATAAATTATAAATTAATTAAACATAATAAAAATACTTGGTGCATAACATGAGAAGAATGTCTAAGTAGTCGTAAGTAGTCGTAACTAGTAGTAAGAATGTCAAAGAAAGTATAAGAATGTCTCTTATAGCAAATACATGTTACAATAACGATGTGATTTATAAATAGGCTGCTAATTTATTTTACACCATTGTCTTAATTTCAGCGAAAATGGTTAACAGGTTAAAACTTAGTTCTTTCTAACCACTCGTCCATTGGAAAAAGCATGACACTGATATTGATTATGACATTGTTGCAAATGCCTTACCGTCAATATAATATTCGCCTTAATGTTACATTTATTTACGATGCATTATATTATTCGTAACAACAAGTTATCTACTCAATATTGTAATATTGCTACTCTGTTTGGATATTGGCCATAAAGTGACACCACGTGTTCTACTGCGTACGTTATATGTTATAAATAAAAATTGCTATCCTTATTATAATATATTAGACACATTGTGGTGCAATTACTTTCAAAGTACCAGTCTTTATGCGGTGGTCGTTATATATATATATATATATATATATATATATATGTGTAATTATATACATATAATTATAATTAAATTAATATAATTTTATTCACACATCGCATTGAACAAAAATAATAACAATATATAAATAATAACACAAAACACATACACCAAACACAAAAGTACCAAAAGCGGTATTACGGCTAGATAGCCTTTGCCTGTCTGTTTGTTCTGGCTAATCTCTAGAACGAAAGCACTAATTTTGACGAGACTTTAACCAGCAGTTAGCTGATGTAATAATGAGTAACTTACTCATTTATATTTTAGAATTCCACGCAGTCGAAGTATTTTAACATGTAAAATACTAAATAAATTTAAAGTTATAAAATTCTTGTATTAGTTTTGAAATTTGTGCTACGGTATTATACGTATGTTTAATCTGCTACGAAAAGTTGTAAGCTTCAAAATTGATTTTCTTCTTTTAAAAACTTTAATAGAACTGACAGTGAAGGAAACTTTGCAGGTTAAGTTTTGCGGCAAGAGTCATTTCAGCTGAAATGATAGCGTTTTTGCTCTGTAAAATATATATTAGTCGCTTAAAGCTTTAAGCTCAGCTGTTTTTAAATTTGTTGTGACAAATTTATACCTTTGCTTAT
Source organism: Podotricha telesiphe (assembly GCA_038994665.1). Lineage (NCBI taxonomy): Eukaryota > Metazoa > Arthropoda > Insecta > Lepidoptera > Nymphalidae > Podotricha > Podotricha telesiphe. The sequence continues at coordinate 28,969 of JAOYRR010000327.1, forward strand.
TATTAAAACGTGATGAATTTTATTTTCAAAGTAGTTTAGAAAATTTATGTTCTAGAATCTAGACGTATATATCACTTTATTGTCTGCCTCCATTGCGTACATAAAATGTGATCAATGAAAACAATAAAACCTAACTGCAGTGGAATTTTATACTAACCGTTTACTGTATAGTGTCAAAGCTTTTACTGTATATCCAACATATATTAAAAAATCACAATTCTTTTCATGTAAGATATTTAATGATATTTCGTCAATGTGTCAAAGGAAATTTCGTCTATTCTTTCGATACATTGTCGGATAACAAATAAACCATGGTGCACTTACGATATCTAATATCAACATTTATACTCAAGCGTCTCTACACAAATTAAACACACACAACGTAAATAAAAGCTAAATAAATAATTTACAAACTCGCAACATTTATTTACTCCACATGAAAGATACAATAATCCTCTCATACATCAAGCCCTTTGCCCTTCCCATATACGAGTACGGGTATCTTGACACGTGAGATCTCTGTTCAGTAACACATTACGTACTTTGACAAGGCGTTCCTATTAATGCCCCTCAGCTTAATATGATGATAAGTCACGTCAGTCCCTCTAAAAAATTAGTAGCTCATCAATAAATATAAAATTAATCTAGACTATCATTTATTCACCTTTTTACGTAAGTTTATGATTATATAAAATCCAAGACAAAGTCTTTATTAAATATACATTGTAAAAACATTACAAGTTAGGTATTAAATATTCTTAGCTCTTAAGCGCTATATAAAATATTTTAATGCTTAAAATAACATCTCCGTAATCATTCATCTCAATTTTCTTAAAAATTCTCTAATCTATAAAGTATAAGTTGCTGCATATTCCCAGTGTGTTGGGTGGCGAAACTCAACACCACGCTTTGTCTTACAAGAGCGAAGAAATGAAAATTGTTTATATTTTTCCATTCCCCCGAGTGCAATTAGAACCAAGAACCAATCGCTTTTTGGCAGATGCTGTCCCACTGCGTCACGATCGCATTACAGGATAACACACACTTAAAAACTGTGTATCTTAATGGGTGAGAGAAGTCACTCAAATTTGAACCGACAATCAATCTGTATTGTGTGACATAACATAATTCTACTCTAAATTTAAGATTTTTTAAATTTCGCATAAACCGATGAAATATTGAGAAGCATTATCAACAAAGACTTATATTATACATTAATAACCCACATAATATAAAAAAAATTAACCATACAGCATTGTTTGCGGAATTTAATAAATCTTGACTGCATCATAAATACATTTACATTTAATAAAGCGAGCCTTCGTTGCTGAAGAAAAACTTTTTTCCTTGGAAAACTCACTTATTTTATCCAAACAAATGTCACGTTTATGAATAAAAGAACGATTTGTTGTAACAAATGTATTCTGTAGTATGCAATGAAAAAAATGTCCTATGACTGTGTCGACGGTGGGGACCGCGTAATAACATTGTCTTTGCGCTTGAAGTTTTTATTGTGTTAAAGCTTGCCTACAACACACTTTACAGTCGATTTTTCCATTTTTATATTTTGATATACCTACACTTTTTGCTTTACGCCTTTGTCCGCATAGCCCTTGACACTAGGTCCGAGAGAACCTAGTGTCAAGACACTTTATTCTCCACTTTTCACCAGAAATCAAGCCAAGACAAGGCAAACACATTGCGAGCTGAGGGGCAACTCACTTTGTTTTGGCTACTACTAGAGAGGAGAAATGGAAGCGAACCCACAACCAATACCATTTACAGTCAGAAGCTGTGCCACAACGCCATTCACGCATCTTGGAAACAGTCTAAATGATATTGACTAGTTTTTTATTATCATTTATTGATATTTTAAGAAGCGCAAAAAATGCAAATAGCACTGCAGAACTTAGGTAGTAACCTTTAGAAGATATAGATACCTTTTATAAAAATTATTACAAATTTTACCACATAATCTTATTATAATAGTCTTATATATTGTTAAATTTAATTAACATTATATTCTCAAGTAGGTAGTTCTAGGTAGGAGTATTCAATTAATTTACATATTCACAGCGATTTAAACTTCTCCTTGAAGCTGGATCAACGCAGCCACGCAAACTGCTCGATAAAACTTTCAACATACGACTATTGTTCTCGCATTTAGTGCATACCAGTTGACTGTTAGTTAAGCCCCTCCGGTCTGTGGTTTAAATTCTTCACGTATTACAAATGATAGCTTCTGACAATCATACTAAAACAAAGCTATTACTTCGTCCATGTTAGAGTTATTACTGACCACAATGGTATTATTTTGTTCTGTCAATGAAGTACAAATGTAGAAGAATTATATATTACATTATAAGACATAACGGATGCCTTATTTAAGACAAAATGGATGCCTTAATTCACCTGTACATATGTTTTAAAAAATATTTTGTTTCAAACTTAAACAAATAAGCACTTTAATATTTATTATATTGTGCATATATGATATCTAAATATAAAATTAAATAAAAAAAGTTGCTGCTCTAATATAGTAATTAAATTTTATTTCTAGGTTTATGTAATTACTTGCCTAATAAAGATAGTTCTGGGATCTCTAGAGATACTTGGCTAAACTCCAATTGGATTAAATATTGCAAGTAAAAACCATTTTTACACCATTTTTACTGTGTATATTTTTTAGTTTTACTGTTTCCGGTATAAAATTGTAGGCAGAATGAGTCTAGTACACTAGACACTCTGTTCTCCACGTTCCGAATAAATTTGAGTTGCTGCGTATTGAATGCTGAAATTCGACACACATCTTTGTCTTACCCGAGAGAAAAAATGAAAACAAAATAAAAACAACCATTCCTTCAAGTGAGAATCGAACCTATAATCATTGTGTTTACAGACGCTACTCAGCAACATTCCACAACGACGCTACACAGTTCAATGATTTTACTTTTTAATGAAAACTGTCTTCCGGACTTAGCAACTATTTATTTCTAATAGCATATAGGTGTTCTAAAATGCTGCCTCGTCATATGTTTTAGATTAATTTATTTGTAGGTAATGCTAATGTAATGGAAATGCTTGTAGCGTTTAACAGGTTTTGTTAAGGTTAATTTACTTATTTCTTATAGTTAAGCTAGACTATTATGGTTATTTATCGATTGTTCCAGACCTTAATCTTGTTCAATATTTATATGTCAACGGATAATTATTGTAAGAGCAAATTTAGTAACAGCGGCATATTCTTACTTCTTATACTTTAGCTGATATGTTATAGTTCTACATCAATGTATCCACTTTGTAACCAATTATACCTGCCCAGGGTAAACGCTATACAAAAAAAATATCATTCAAATCCATCAAGTAACTAAGAAGATGTACGCGTACAAGCAGACAAACAGACAAACAATAATTTAAAAATCATAGATTAATTTTCTATTACTGGTTTTGCATCCCCTAAATTATTTTTTCTTAAATATATTGAATATGCTGATCCATTTTTTTACTGATTTATAATAGTATACGCGTAGGTAGAAGTAAACAAGTAGATTGTGCACATGAAACATTCAATTAATACATTTTATTGAAGAGTTACAGATTTTATAAGCACCAAAAGTTCATAAGAAATTTAACACAAATGATAATTTGGCCTTGTAATTCAAATTTACGTAACTATTTTATATGAGATACATTTTTTAAACAAAGTAAGTTACGATATCCTATAAAGAATGTTTGATTTCTTTGTAAGAATAATGTGGAACACGTATTTTATTCTGAGACGTTCGTAGTTCCGAGACCTTACATTCGTATCTGTTGGCACGCAACGCAGTAAGATTGCACTGATGTTGATGGCAAGCGATTTGAAATGTGAACAGTACCAATTGTAATGTATATTGTGTAGACTCTTTTGTTAAAATGTCAATGGAATAAAATTGATATATTTGTATTTTTATCGTCGTCTATCTAGAGATATTGAAATTTGAGTAAAAGAAACATAACACACTTTGCATAAACCGATCAGAAAAATAAGACCATTGAAAAACAATACTCGAGGCGTGGGCTACAATCCCGCTAAGTTCAAATACATTGTCTAAAAAAAAATTCATAATCCTAAGTGTACAAATTACACATTAAAAATGTTAAAATATTTAATAAATAGCATTCATTCTCTCTTGCGGAACGATTGTTCGTATAGTACTGGGTCTTTTCCATCTTTGTGTAAGAATTCTTTGGTTATTCCAATATTAAAGAGCGGTAAAGCGGAAGTAATGAAAAATTTCAGGCTCATTTCGATCTTTTCTGCTTTCGCTAACGTATTTGAGAAACTTATATGTAAAGTGGTATCGTGGCATTGTAAGCAGCTTATATCCCCACACCAACACGGATTTGTAAAAGCCAGATCTAGTTGCAGTAATCTTGTCACTTTTGTTGAGAAACTCTCCTCTGCGTTAGATTTAGGCAAATAGTTTCAGTAAGGCCTTCGATAAGATACCTCACTAAATCGTACTTCAAAAACTTTACATGCATAGGTTTTCTTGTCATCTGGTACATTCGTTTAGATCTTACGTCTCTAATAGTACATTTACATTTACATTTTGTTGTCAATGGTTACAAGTCTATTTATATCTATTTATGTCTACTTCCGGAGTCCCTCATGGTTCTATACTGGGCTTTATACTCTTTAATTTATTTACTAGTGAAATATGACGACTACTATTTATACGCCGATGACCTAAAATTATCAAGTAACATACGGAACGACGAATCTGCAAATTCACTAAAGCGTTTGGCTGCTTGGTGCGTTAAGTACTCATAAATGTAAATTTATTCGTTTCACGAGAAGTTGAAGTAGGTCACGGGTCACATATTATTTAAATAACATAGCACTATCTGAAGTAAACCACATCAAAAATCTTGGAGTAGTATTAGACTCTAAGCTACGGTTTGATATGCACATAGATAGTATTTGCAATAAAGCACTTGCCTTTCTTTGTAAGGAATTTAGGACACTCAAAATTAAAATTTGTTTATATAACGCGTTAATTCGTAGTACTTTAGAATACTGTAGTGTTGTTTGATATCCACAATATAAAATATATATAAATAGGTTGAAATCTATCCAAAAGCGAAGTGAAAAAATCTATGGCATATCATATATCACTGTGGGATCGTTATGTGTGTATGAGGAACAATTGAAATACTCGTACTTTAACATGCAATCCTTATCTGATCAAAGACATTTACTTGTCAGCCTTTTTCTTTTCAAACTTGTGAGTGGCACAGAGGACTCTGAATGGCTCTTATCCCAAATAGATTTTTTTATACCATGTTTTTAGATCTGGGAAGTCTAGCTTCCCATATCTAAAAACGTGACGTTATTTAATATAAAATTATGTAAAACAAACCTGGGACACAATGCGCCTCTTGACAGAATTAACGAACTTTTAAATATCTTTTCTATCTCACTTTGTAATTTTAAGAAAAACATAAAAATTAAGCCTGCTTGTAAGTAGGCTCCTACTATTAATATAGCCATAATTTTAAATTTAACGTAGTGCTGCTAATAATTAGGGCATAATTTAGTCTCAATCTTTTTTCTGTATTTTATATCAACTATTGTGACAATGTATGCTCTGTTAGCGACCTATATAATAAATAAATAATCTTTGGGTAGCAGAAATTGAAAAATAAATGTTTTAAAATCTCTCCACAGATATTGCTTACAGCAAAGAAATTTGTAGTAAGCGTATATGATTACGACATCGCCGGATGTAGAACGCATGGCTTAGCGGTCCGAGCATCGAGTCGAGTCGAGAGCGGTCGAGTTCTGCTGCATTAAAAAATATATACGTTTTCTAAAAATCTTTTACATAGTCCTAAGTGTGTGAATAACACCTAAAAATGTTATATAAAATAAGAACATTTATATTACAAAAGTTTCTAATAAATTAAATGGTATCCATAACCGTTTATTAAAAATATCGCATCATTATGGCGTCAACATTCATCTTTTTCCATTCTTTTTCGAGTAACAGTGGTGACGAATAGGAATTACAATTCGGAATTACACCAAGTACTTAAATTAATATACAATTAATGACAAAACATTAAGTTTTCCTTATTTTTTTGGTTTCTATACATATGTCTAGATCTCAATTACTATCTTCCTTTAGTTCAAATAGTGCAACTTAAAAATCTCGTATTTCCTGTTCCCCAAGGAATTTCGAAGCAGACCCCAGAATCATATTATTATCTTTTACAGACACTAACAAAATTACAGATTAATAAAATTTGTACTACTTTGATTAAAAATATTAAGTTTCATCTTGTAATCAAACTTTATTTTACTTACACACAATTCCTGCCAGACTGTTAGCAACGTAAAAGCCAAGTCATTAAAATGGGAGACTGTAATTCGTTCATTTGAATTTCGTGTCATAATAGAAGCTTTGATCACAGATATTGGAACGAGGGCCTACGCATAAGTAATTATTTCAATATCAATTTTCGATTTATGGTTGTAAATTTTTAAAAAGCTGTCTTTTCTATACTTAAAAGAAATTGTACATATACGATTACGAGTAGTTTAGGAAGATGAATCTATTGTTAATAACTAGAATATGAAAAATAAACAGAATTTTGGTTGGTCTGTTTGTTGTTTACTTATAGTGAAGGAACGTTAGTCTCTGGAACTACTTAACCAATTTGAATAAAATTATTTCGAAAACTTGTACACCAGCTAAACTATAAGACAATATTTCTCATTAATTCCATTTAATGCCGCACTAGTAAAAGATGTTCAGAATAATAGACAGTTTCCGTTTCCATTCCGTTTTAAGCCTAATGATTTATTTTACTTGGCGTAGAAAAATCGGAGACTTTTTAAAGGAATATCCGAATTATTCGGACTGCCAGTTTAGCTGCAATTTAACGTATTTTGCAATGGTGTCATTGAGAATGACGGGTATTTTCTAACCTCATAATTGTATGTGGTAAAATTTTGGACATAGTTTCTGATGACAATAACCGCATGTGGCAAGAATCATATATTTCGCGCAAACGAATTTGCGGGCAATTACTAGCTTAAATAAAATTGTCTACATAAATAGACTTAGAATAAATATTCTCTTGTTAAATTGACTAGTTGAGTTTCTGCGTCGTATAAGCTCTTTAAGAGATTAGATTATTAGATTTATTTACTAGGATATTATGTCGCGAAAAACCTATTTATTCTATTATATGAACTGAAGATAATAAAGAACAAAATATATGCTTTTAAAATTTTGTTTACTGGCATGTCTTTACAAACTACGTTTTACACACAAGCAGCAATTTGGTTGGATCTAACCCTCTAATTAATTCGGAACTACGTCCATAACTAAGTAGGTGAATATTTAAGCGCATGTTATAAATTGAATGGTTGCTTTTAGTTAATGTGATAGCTACAAGCTGAATGTTTAAACTTTTGTTCTACTCTAAGTTGTATATCTTTTTGATATAATATATTGAGAGACCTATTTTTGCATACTTTTTTAATGGAATAGCTCAAGACCTATAGAAATGATTTTAGACTTTTCTACTTATAGTAAAAGAAGGTATAATGAGTCATATAAACTCTATGTTACTGTATGCTATATCTATGATCTTATGTTTGTATTATGTAAATAAAATGCAGTTACTATATACCTTCACATAATATTTCCACAACTTTTTTATCTGCCACGTATATATTTTGTATGTTAATGTGTAGAATGTTAGTTTATATAATGAGAATAGATATAATATTATTTAGATTCAACTAGAGAAGAATACCAGAGAGAACCTGATGTCTAGGTCCGATTCTTCACTTTCCTGGCGTTGAGTAGCGGAAAAACGCTGTGCGTTGTCAAATCAGAGCGAAGAAATGAAAATAATTCAAATATAATAATTTTTCCAAGTAGGAAGAGAACCCAAAACCAATCACGTCCGACACAGTCCCACTGCGTCACAGTAGCCCCTTACAGATGTTTTTATAATATTAATTAATTATTATAAGTGCTTTAAATAACGTGGTGTTATGTATGTAGTGGTATCTTGCATCTTTTATGTCTAACCTTCGTCATCTTTTAGCCCGTAACTTAATATGAGCAACTCGGAGAATAGCCATGTAAATAATTTATAACATGTTTTGACGTTTACCTCAGTTTATTAACTCAAGCCTTCACACTCTTTTATTATTAGAAAAGATACGCTAAAATATTGGACATAGAATTAAATAGGTATTACGATTCAAATATTAATATTATAATATTAGCCCCTAGGGTTCAACGCCTTGTGGCCCAGTTAGCCGTTAGGATGTATATGATACAGAGTGTATCATATACATCCTAACGTACATCACTCACCCAGTCAAAAAACTACTTTAAAATAGTCATAGTTACATAACAGCATTGGAGTATTGAGTTCACCAGCAACTTTCTAATATTGGCGGAAAGTGCAGAACGGAGTGTCTTCAAAAAGCGAAATATGCAAAATATACAAGGACCTAGTTACGATATAGTAAAATATATCAATCTTTAATATCTTTGAACCATTCATTATGAAAAGTATATGTGATAAAACAGAATGCGAATTTTCATTACGTGAACGGTGTTGTCTACAGTTTACAAGAAAGATGCGTCGCATATAACATTACATAAAGGGGTTACACGCCATTAACAGAGATTCGCAGGTTCATTCTGCCTCAAATTCATGGGCTATAAAAGGGAAATTTCATTATAAGAATCGTTATCCTGAATGAGCAATAAACACATTGTAGCACGCTTACAACTTTGCTGTATTCTACATATAACCTAAGTTGATACGTACCGCTGATTTATCATGTATGATGAAGCAAATTAAATATACTCTAACCAAAAAGTTATTTATTAAAAATACATATTTCGAAAACGTGTATAAATTTTAACCCGCTGGGTTTGAACTTACGCCTCTTAAAAACCGGTCAAGATGCTCTGACCGCTAGACCATGCGTTCAAAAGGCGCAGTTTCAAATCCCACTCCGTCCAAATTTTTATACGTTTTCTAAATATATCTTTTTCAATTTACTAAATGTGCAAATAACACTTTAAAAAAAAGTCATGTTATTTTTTATTTATATTGTAGTCAAATTTTTATATGTTTATGTAATGATATAAGTTAATGGATTCAGCTTCAGTATTATAAATTTTAAAAATATATTTTTGTGAACGAAGCATTTTTTATAATAAATTCTGACATTTATATAATCTTAAAAGAAGAATATCTTAAGCTACTTACTATCCATATAACACTGAATACGTATATTCAAAGATAATGAACAAAAATAGATCAAAAATATATACCTCTTCTATAAAGTAACGCACCCAAAGCGTTAATTGAATGGCTAAGATTAGGCTAGTCATTACTGACCAAGGCAATCAGTTTCTTAAAAATGATTATATATTTTGCGTTATGAGCCCTTAACATATCTAATTATTGAAAGAAATATAATAAAAATAATATTTTTTTAATTAATTGAGCTTATTTCAAGTGAACATTGCTCATGTTTATTATGACAACAATCTTTCCTGAGTAGATTTGTATTCGTAGCATTTTGCTACACAACGCTTCATAAATTATTATTTTGTATTTGTATAAAAAAGTATTATTTTGTTGCCAGATGTCGTTTCACATACAAAGCATCCAGAATACTAATGTCATATATTTTTTATGACAAATTTCGTTTATACGAGATAGGATAAGGAGCGATGTAAGATCATGTAGCTGATAAGATGATATTTTAAATATTTAGCACTAAATTCCTATCGTTGTTTCTTCCCAATTTCATATTTGAACGCTTTTACGCATATACGTTTATAATTTTATTAAATTTTGAGCCAAAAAATAGTTTACGAAATTTTATGAATGTCCGTCGTATGTTTTATATTTTAGAACAGGGCAATTTACATACTTAATTTCACGACTGCAGCATTTCTCTCCCTGGGATTAAAACAACTCAATGTAGCTTGCCTAAATCTAGCTTTGTTTTAATAATTCACATGAAGGTAGGCAGGTATTCATTCACATTATAGTTATTTTTATATTCACGACAATGGACAAGAGAGCTTTCCTCAATAATATTTTAACATTTTTACCGACTTATAAAATAATTATTTAAATATTATATTTCATATATTATAGAAATAAATGTTATGAAAGAACAGTAACATTGACGTAAAACATATTTAAAAATAATATGAAAATTTCAACCCACCCCAATGCTTTCGCGGCCAGAGTGCTTGGACGGTTTCCAATAGGCGCGGGTTGCAATCCTTTTGTCTAAAAATGACTGAATCTTTTTGTTTAAGAATGGCAAAATTAATTTGTCTAAAAATGTTTTTCATATCCTAAGTGTGTAAATAACACTTTAAAAGTGTTAAAACTTTCAGTGTAATTTAGGAAAAAAATATGTAACTGTTAAGCAATATCCATTAAATTTGAGAAAAAGAAAGAGAGAATATATCAAGACATTACTGTTACTATTTTATATATATATACTCGTAATATCATCTGACTGACTCTTTTATTAATGACGAAATCTATGAACATGAATTTAGGAATGTCATTATAAAAAGAACATACCAGCTTTTAGCATCTTAGGTTTTTAAAAACAGGAAGAAAAAATTGTATGATAATAAATTTTAATTCTATGCTGTTTTATTAAAAAAATTGTCTCTGACTGAACACGGTGCTCGGGGGTTCAAACACCGCTCACGGGGCTATATATTATATTTATTGTAAAATTGTTTATTCGATTTGTACAGACAAAATGTTCCGTTGGGTCCCATCATCGCCTAAATAATCACGTAATTGGGTGAAATTAATATAAGGGTGAAACTTATAACTAGGATTACTTTGTCTGCGTCGCGAAAAATTTTAATAATATGTGATATTATGACATTTCCAATCGAGTTCAATACTTAAAAGTGTCATCTTATAAGATTGCATAAATTGATCAAATATGATTGTAATTAACGAGAAAATAGCGGGTATCGATCTCATAAGTATTGACAGCACTGACGGCTGAGTAAGCTATTTGACGAAGGTATCGTTAACAATAGCCTTATTGAGTGTTTCAGGATTATTGGAAGCAATTACTCATTGTCAGAAAAATGAAAAGAAATAACTAGTTTTTTTATTGAAATAAGATAAATATAGAAAAGACCTAAACCAAATAAAAAAAATTACATAAGAATCTTCCTTCAATAAAAACTAACTTTTTACAAAATTTATGGAAATGTCTTTAGCTTTAAATAATGTAATTTACTGAAACAATGTCGTAGCTATTTAAATGTAAATATATATTTCACTATAAAAGTTACTGGGTGTCAAGTCAACATTATCCATCTTTTATGATAAGAAGATTGGAAACAGTTACGTACTTTACGGAGTAGATATATTGTATCATCATTTAAAATAGATTCTCTGAGTAATTAAAAGTTTTGCTTCTAATTGAAAGTTTTTTTATTTTCAGACCTATGATTTATGCGGAATATCAACCCTTACAAATTTTTTGATATAATATTATAAATAAAGATATTATATAGAAAACTGTTGGAGCCAACCTTTGCATGCAGTCAAACATGTTCCATGAACACTACGGCGCTGTCAGAATTTAGTATTGTTTAATTTTAATCCACGTGACACAAAGAGGACATCTTTAATTAACTTTGTTAGCAGATGCTGTGAGTGAGCCAGTATATATCTCGTAATATAGTTTAACAGTAATTGCAGAAGAAATACTTCTGCCATTACTGTTATATGTAAAGCTTCGCTTCTAAAACTTTTGCATCAATTTTCAAATCAATGATTAAAATAGTTAAAGTAAAGTAAAAAAAAACAATCAAATGTCGATTTTTCGGTCGGTTTGATTATATTTGAATTGGTTTCGTTTCTCTGCTCTGGTACCTAAGACAAATCGCGATGTTGAGTTCCGCCACTCAACATGCAATGTTTCAGATTTGAGCGGAGAACGGAGTGGCACAGAGTGTCTTGATAGTAGGTTCTCTCCGCCTAACTTGCTATGCAGTAAAAAGCTTAAAGCTGAAAAATAATATACGTATATATATACAAAAAAATACAGTTTGTGAAGTATTTTCTACGATTTGTTTGATAGATGAGGCGTGTAGCACCAAAAAAGCAAATAGCTCCCAGTTTTATCGCGCGGTAAATCAGCGATCCGTTGCACGGCCGGCGATAAATTGAACTTAGTTGTGCATCACATTTTCGACTTTTTACCTAAAGTTGTATTATTGCCTGGTGTTTTTAAAAGTTATTTCATGAATTTTCAATATGTAACTTTTGCTTATGTTAATAATTTTACTCAATAAGCCGAGGCAAACAATAAATTTACAAATCCCTAGGTTTATGTATTCTATAAAAGTGTTATATAAAAATATAATAAACCATTTTATAAGTCAGGAGAGTACTCCTTATGTAACATTTTAGTGTAATATATAACATTGAGCCTTTCATCACTAGTGGTTCATTTTTATGCATTAAGTGACAATATCATATGTCCGTATTAATATCATATGTTTTACGAATATTCTTTAAAATTATACGAATAGATACGATAAGCCTGTTCATTCCATTTTGACATTCGAATTGCCCATTTTCGAAGGCCAATTTGTAACGCGGTTTAAACAGAATAAATTTCCAATAACACAAGTCAACCCGAATTTATAAAATAATGGCTACTGTTTTTAATCATTCATTTTTGGAGGAGTGTTCATTATTTTTGATACAAAAAATGTAGAAAATATTATTAATACCAAAATACTGTACTAGCAATATATCATTCTTAAGTGCACATAAAAATGTAAATAAACCTCGAGCGACAATCTTCTTTGAATTTACGTAACAAAATGTCGCGTTGTGGTCGGATTTATTAATCTACTAAAACAAAATTGCTTACAGTAAGCTAAATTAGTCGGTAAAAAAGTATCTTATAAGTTGCGTATTTTGTTTTATATTATACTTCAAAGTGAGTTACCGCGAAAATACTGAATAAAAATGTAAAACTACACAATTAATGTTCATTTTCATAATCGCATACACTGAAAAAGAAAATTATATCCGACAGCTAAATGAACAAATAAATTTCAAGGAAGATTTGAGGCCTTTAGAGCATAGCAAATGATAAAACAAAATTCTTAATAAATTAGAATTGGAATATTTTTTCTCAAGTAATTAACAAAATGATGAGAAGAATTAGGATAATGAAATATAATCAATCAATAAAAGAAATCAGTATTAAATTAACATAATTTATATAAAAAAATCGTCGAACACATAAATTTAAAATTGAAAATAATATTCCAAAAAGATGATATAAGGATTTTGGATTAATAAAACTAATTTGAATATGACACTATAACCTAAAAATTTCACAAAACAAAGAATTTATATCCTTTAAGTTTTTTATATATTATCATATAGCTTATATAGCTTAGCTAACAGGAAAATTTACAGACTTACTGTGATATTAATTTAGCTAGTCAACTTACGCTCCTCGACATGTGGCTATTCAAGCTAACTACTGAGACGTAAAGGTAATTTAACGTATATTGCGCTTAATCCTGGAGCAAACTTCACTACTACCGGCTATAAGAGTATTAATGCAAGTATTATGTAGAAACTAGTTTATTTATAACTCACTTTATTGTTAAGAGGAAATTATTTATAATTATAGCTAGGGGTTTTAATTTACCAAGGCATATGATGGACTGATTCACGCTTAAAACACTAAAATGGAAGTGGGTCGGACATGTTGCGCGTTTATAACATCATCCTTGGACCAAAAGGGTGTCCACATAGGTAGGTCCATAAGGATAAAAACAAGGTAGACCTGTAGCTTGTTGGGTAGACGAATTCAAAATAATAGCTTACACCAATTGGATTCACATATCTATCTAGAGAAGACTGGCTTTATTTGGAGGAGGCCTTCACCTGCCGAGAAATTCTTGCCCTAGAGTAAAACTGATACATTTTAATAAATATTAGTATATATACTATCACTAAAAATAAAAAATAAACTAAATTACATACTGACAAAAAAAATCATTATCGAATTTAAGTTTTTGTCTTGTAATCTGCAATGAAAAGAAGGCTTTTTATTTTATTACCTGGGGATTTTACTGCTTTAATATATAAGTGAAGAACTGAAAATTAGAGGCAAATAAAGATGCTGTTCTAAGACCACATGTATAAATGTTTGGTGATTATAAATTATGCTATTATTCATAAATCAGATACATTTAATTTTTTTACATTTTTTTTTAAAGTGATATTCGCACACTATGGAAATTGTACCGTCCCGTACCGGAAAACCGTTCAAGAGTTTTTCAAGAGGCGCGGGTTCAAATCCCGCTGCGTACAATTTTTTATACGTTTTCTAAATATGTTAGATACAATGAATTTTTAACCATTCACCGGTATGCTTAACAATTTACAAACATGTACGGATCCGATGACAAACCAATATTTTCATAGCATATATTTGATAAAAATTATATTAATGCTAAATATTTCAAATCTAGTCCAAGATCTGGATCTGGATTATACATCCAGTTATTAATCGTTTAGTTTACTTTTTTAAACCATGACATTCTGTCACAATAATTTAATTTACTGAATATTGTACTAAGGAATAGACGAAGATTTATGTGCAATAATTAAATCTTAGCAAAGTGCACAATGTCGTTATGAAAATTTATCTTTAAATTGTCTGCAATTTTATATACAAACAAATTTTATAAGGGAGATGAAACTGGAATAATTTGAGTTCAACAAATCATAACGGTGCAATTTAGTAGCGAAATTCTTCAAAGTTATATTTTCTTTAGTATTATAAAGAATTTATACTAAAATATACAAAATACATTTATTCTTTTATACATTACCTATCACAAAATTATTGTGTGATAAATACCTACATGTAAACTTGTGGTGTACAATAAATCATATTATTATTATTATATAATTTCACATATATAATTTGTAAAAAATTATTATAAATGATTTCAGATCACTTAAACAATTTAATATCAACATTTAAAACATATTCATGCTTTTTCTCGTTCTCAGATTTTCGCCCGAATTCGAGATATCGCGTGCGAAACTTGCGGTACTCAACGCCAAAATATAACTTTTAACCTGAGTATACAATTCTTAAACTTTAATTTTAAAACAGCATCTGTTGAGTTACTCGCCAGCTTTTCTCAGCAAAACTGTTTTCTCAGCTGGTGGTAGCTTGCTGTAGGACTGACTGTCCTGCCATTTTTATGTTAGTTGAAAGAGGTTTATTTGTTTAGCCTAGTTTAATAACGTATATTTAATTTTTTTACTTAAATATGTTAATAATAGGTACTTCACTCATTTTATAATAACATGTCATAATTATAATAATACTATTTCAATAGTATAAAACATATTTATCATATATTCAATTGCATATAAATTTAAATGTAAATGTATTTAAATTATAATTAGTGTGTCTAAAAACTAACTAAAAGCTTTAGCAGACGTGACTGGCGTAACTCATACGTATAAAATACAAATATTTCCACCAGTTAAATTTGAACCTATAACTACTTTGTTATGTACTGTTATTTTCGTACGTTTCAAATGCTAGTTAAATATGTCGCAGATTTTGTACTATTACAAATATTTTACACTACTAATGTGTTAAAACATTCATGTTGCAATAGATATTAATTTACTAGATATAGAATATTATTATTACAATTTACTTTTAGGAAAGTATCTGCATTTTTTTTATTTCCATGCTATGCAACTACTCGGAGCAAATAAACTATAAATTAAAAATACTGCCTAAACCTGTCAAAATTATAAGTAGGTCCAAATACTTTCTCTGTTTTTATATTAGATTCTAAAGCTACTTTTATTAAATCGAAATCTAGCATATATATTAATAATGGTGGAATTGTAGAATGATAAATATTTGGGCTGTACGCCCAAAAGTACTAAAACTCTTGAATTTTTAATAAAACGTAAGGTCTTATATAAATTTCGCAAATAAATTTTAAAATTTTCATCATATCATTGGCCAAGTGGCCATCCGGCATAAAAATAAAGCTAGATTATCAAACTTCGTGAAACAGAAAACATTATTTGTGAAGCTTGTATAAAGCATTTTCTCCTAAAAGCTCCCTACTGGAAGTAGATACTACTTCCAGTAGGGAGCATTTAAACTGTAAGGTTACATCTTTCTTTAATAATAGACTAATATTTCAATTGATATTCAAAATTAAATCTGACTTTGGTTGCTAATTATCATGGACTCAAATCCTCCTCGAGCGGGTATTTGTACTTACAACTATCCGTGCCTTCGACATCGTTCGTGTGGAATTTTAAAAGTAAGTCTACTAAGTTAGTCCTCATTACATCAGCTATCTGCCAGTAAAAGGCCCGTTGGTCATTCCAGAGATAAGCCGCAACTAATCTACAGACAGACAAATGTAAACAAATGTTGTTTTATATATTTACCGTGTATAACACATACAGTAAAAAGGTGGTAATTTTAATATTACAAACAGACAGCACAATTTTATTTAGTTGTATAAATAGCATATACTTGGTCTATCCTATACAAGTTACTAGTAAAACAAAGCAACTTATAAACTATGAAAAATAAAATATTTAGCTTGTTTTCAACAAAATTTGTTTACTTTACACTTAATAACATAAAACGTGCTAAATGTACTTGAACATTACTTTAAAAGAGAAGTTCTTAAAAGCCCTAACAAAATAAATATTTAATATATATATTTAATTATAATTTGTATTCAAAACTATAAATAGGTATAAGCACATTATGCAAATTAACTTAAAGTAAATTATATATATATAAAATCATATGCAAAATAACGTATATGTTACATTAAAACCCGTTCTTAGTACAACGAGTATTCCCTTGTTAGAATATTTTTTTACTAGATGCCTTTTTTAATTGAATATCAATATGTATAGAGAAAAAAAAATTACATACACATATATATTTTACTGTGTGTGTTAGCACCAACAAGTAAAATACGAGTATATATGTGTATAAAGTTGGTTAGATGTAGCATCTACCCAACTTTGTTAGCGTCTACTTAAATCCACTGTTGCCATACTAATTCTAATTTATGCAGTGTTTTGTGAAAATTTCGCAAAATCCTCTCTTAGTGCTCTCTACAGTCCCCATAAAACTTACATGTCAAATTTCAGCTTTCTTTGAAAAATACTTGGTTAGGACAGTATATTGTCGGTACGAGACGAAAGAATTATGTTATATATATACTTAGTGACAAAGTAAAACAATTTTTTTTATAGTATGTAACATTTATTAGTGTGTTAGTTTAATATAAACCATTAAAAATATATAGCTTTTTCGAGGTGTGGTCTCCATTGGCTACAATTTAGTCCTTTAAACGTTGAGGCCAGTTATCAATAAAAGCATGCACTCTTTCTATGGGAATATCCTTCACTGCCAATCGTATGAATTGTTTTACGGACTCTTAATTATCATGGCGTTTAACTAAAATAATAAAACTGATCATAAATCATAATCCAATGGATTAAGATCAGGGCTAGATGACGGCCAGTCTTCGGCTCTTATGAAGTCCGGAACGTTCTAGCCAAGTTTGGGTGGATCGACCTTTATGACCCGGCTTGCTGCAAGGATCATTCTTGGTTATTGAACATGGTATGGTTAAGAGGCTTAATTACCTTCTCAACAATGGTGAATGAGAAATCTTGATACAGTTGTGCCGATGTTTTGATAACTTTGTCACAAAAATATATCTCAGTCATTCGTTCATAGCTAACACCCCACCAAACCATCACTGAAGCCGGATAATGCACAGGTTCTACTCTTTCGTATAATTGGGAAGCTTCTTTAGAACTTTTAGCAGCATTAATACGGTTATTTTGTTTTCTGTACTCAATTGTAAAAAAAATCTCATCCGTGAACCATTTTTTTCTGTGACCTCTCTTTGCGTACCGCTTAAGTAGTTGTTTTGATTTTACCACCCTAGTTTTTTATAAATTATGAATAAAAAATTACCAATGCGTCTCTTATAGGCTGCAAGTCCTAAGTCATCTTTTAAAATACGCAACATCGGTTCTAGGTGCTATCTTCATCTCCCGAGATAAAATCTTTTGCCTTCGGTCCCACACCCAGAGGAGGTTTCATTGTTCAGGCTCTCTTTATCACCGCACTTTATTTTAATATCACAAAATATTTCACAATATATTGGCACGGTAATAAGAAAACACAATGAACAATCATATAAATATGACAGATTCCAAATTCAAAAGTATTGTTTTGTTTATTTTCATTTATAACAATATTTATGGCCAGACTGAGTATATTACATTGATAAATGCCCACAATAATATTTTTTGTCAAATACCCTCCATGTACAGACAGATTGATTTTTATTTTATGTATTTATATATTTTTGATATTCTTCTTTAAAGTACCATTTCTTTTTTCTAATAATAAAATGACAGTTTGTATTTAAAACTTAAATACAAAAGAATTAGTTCTAACGCGCATGTTTTACATTACATAAGTGTAATATAGAACGTGCCTATATAATAGCGGCCACTGCATAAGAAGATTGCAGGTTTATGTACGAGATGTACGTGGCGAATGTTTACAATTACTCATGGCTCACCGAAAGAGGAGTATAGTGTTTTATTTTTCTATGCGGATTCCATTTTGCACAAGCTTATATGTTCTTTGATTGATTGACGCATAAATAAATAAATAAGTACAGTACATGTACTGTTATTCCTTTTTTTTTAATTAAGGAAATAGAAACTGTTGATTATTATTATCGAGCATAAAATTTTTAAAATAAATGTCTTGAATACATTAGATAATTTTAAATTCGCTACATAATAAGATTTTACGTTTTTCCCGCATAGCAGGGTAGTCAGAGAGAACCTAGTGTCAAGATACTCCGTTCTCCACCTTTCGCCCGAAATCGAGACATTGCGTGTTTGGTGGTGGAACTTAAGTAGTAAGCCAAGTTTTGTCTTACCAGAGCGGAGAGTAAAAAATAATTGAAATATATTCATACGAGTGGGTATAGAATAAAACCAAATCCCATATACCTATAATATTTCCATTTCTTAAGGTTTCGTACTCATTTTGCTACACTTACATAGATTTTAGAAACTTTTAAAACCATACCATCTTTGAAACTCGTCTGAAGCAATCTTCAATATCAAAGGTTTTGAAATGAAGGTTCCACCCTTGAGAAGCCTTTTTATCATAAAATATTCCAACACATTTAATAATAGGGGTTTCTATCATAATAGTAGCAATATGTATTGCTGAACGATATTTAAAAAATGTTGTGTATTTTAAAAACATGATATACTCGTATTATTGTACAATTTTGTAAAAGCTACTAATATAATTTCTTCCTTAGGCAATAGGATTTCAAAATTTGTACTCATAATGTAATTCGATTAATAAAATTGTATCAAACATCTCAAGTACACATTTAAAAAAAAAAACAATCTTTGAAATGTGTCTAGTCCAAATAAGCTACGATTTTTTGTTTATTTCATAGGTTATCTTGAAGTTGTAAGCGTGTGACTCCATAAAAATAAATCATATGCAAATTACAAGTTGGCAGCGTTTGAAAAGTCACGCACGGGGTCATAAAATCCATCACTCGTTTCAAACTTTGCGTAACCAGATGTATGGATGCATACTTAATTTGTATGTTAGAGTATCGAACTACAGCGTGCTCCCAAATCTTTGTCTCTATATTAAAAAAGATTTTGAGATCATTCAGAAATGTACGTACTTACATTATAAATTATAGTTTTAAATTACACTTCCCATACTTTAACCCTTATTATTTACACTGAATATCCTTTATTGATATGCAATAGATATTTCACCACTTGATACTATTTTCAATGTTGTAATACCTTCGATACTGGATATATTAATTCGATGAAAACTAAAATGCCAAGCGCTAAAACACCAATGATTAATGATGTATGTAATGCAGGATTTTACAATTAATTTGAACAACTATGGATAACAGAACACAAAAACTATAATTGGTTCTATATCGCTCGGATATAGTCTCACAATATAAAAGCTTTCAAGTACGGCCAATATTTTAATATTAAATAACATTTTTTTTTTTTTCAATTATTAAATTTTTTTTTGGCATTTTTGTCTTTTGCCTTTTGCCCTTTTTAGTATGCATCATTCGTATTGTTAGCATTTGTAAACAATACGTTTGAAATGTAATTATCTCCAAGCCTTGATATTGAGACAATATAGTTATAAGAAAACAAAATCAAGAATCAAGATTAAACCCTAGTTTCTAACCAACAAGAAAATATGTTTTAAAAGCATCTATAAATTTAAATTATTTTCATACTTAATATCCCCATATATCTACTAACTATGAATCAATTCTCTCTAAAGAGGATTTGTGGCTTGTCCAACCTAATGTAATTATTGATTTTATCCTTTCCACTTTGATATACCGGTTTGAATGCACGCCCATTCTTGATATCAGAACTTGATTCTTTGACCCTCAACATTTATGCTTCTCTTTGCGCGATATAGGATAAACCACAATCATAGTCTTATATAAACTAATACTATAGAAAGAAATTTAAAAATTATTTTACCGTAAGAAAGCGACATTTGCATCGCTGCCAATTGATACTAAGGATAGATGATAAGTTCTTTGATTTTCGCGTATATTACACATTTTGAAATGAAACTATTTTAAATGGATTAATCGCGTATAATATTGGTATTCGAAAATACATTTTTAGAACCCGATTTTTATATCCCAAGGATGATCCGCGCAGTTATTGAAATACAAAAACACCATAATTTCAATAGAGAAGACGGTTGGAAACTTTCTACCACCTGGGACGCAATACTGAAAACTTTGAAGTCTCAATCCCATCACACCAGAGATAAAGATACAGTCAGCTCATTTTGCAAGAATCCAGGGCAGTACGCGAGGCAACTAAGAAATCGTTGGCGGCAGTTTGAAATAATAATTTGTATTAAATGACAGACAAGTGCCACCTCAGTCTACCTGTGACCACGGACTACTGTAAAGTGTTCGAAACGTCGGGTTCTGAAAATGTATTTTTGAATACCAAAATTATACGAGGATTAATCCGGTTAAAATAGTTTCATTTCCAAAAGGATAGATGAGTATTAATACGTAAGGTAAACTGTTCGATAGTAAGCAATACTCCCTATATGTAACAAACTAAATTGTATCCATATAGCCTAATTCAATTTCTCATACTTGAGAACAAGCAAATTAATAACTACGACTGCTGCATCACTAGAATACAATACGGCAAATTGTCGAACATGATTTCAATACTTACTTTGAGGAAACTGCACTAGCTGAATAATTTGGCTTCGCTTGTTTTGCATCTGTGAACATTTTGCTTGAAGTAGTGTATATTAGTTGATGTTTTTTGTCATTTGTGTATGATTTACTAACAAGATATTTTTATGATGACTCTTATACTGATATAATAATAAGTACATTCTTAGTTAAGGAGGGCAGTGACAGAGTGGCAAGAATTCAGTTTTCTCGAAATATTGTCATGTTCTGCTTGTTTTATGAAATTGTTAGTGATATGGTAGTCAACGGCATATTTTACAAAGAATGACCTATATCTATATTTTAAAAAACTCATCGTTATTATTACTCACTGTGACTGTGTGTGACAATACGCACATCTGAAGGGCGTGAATTGCATAAATTTGGCATTTAGTGCCCTTTTGCATTTTTTATGAAAGCTCTAAAAGAGCTTTTCGTTTTATATACCAACGAAAATGTGAGCTACAACTTAAAGGTTTGACTAAATGAGATAAAAACTCTTATAATTATAAAATATGTTACGATCATCGCGTTCTGGATGCGAACACCGTCAATGCCAATTACTTTAAACATATAAACTAAGTATACAAATTTTATATTCTATATATGATGATTAAATATTAGAAAAATCTTTTCATTGGAAATTCAGTTAGGTTAAGCGATTCTATATGTATTCAGCTTGTAGCGTATGTTTTATTTCAGCTTCACGCTTTTTCCCGCATAGCGGGGTGGAGTGGATGGAACCTGAATTCGAGACATTGCGTGTTTTGTAGCGGACATCAACGCCGCGCTTTGTCTTGTTCACCAGAGCAAATAAATTAAATTATGATATGAATATGACGACGTGTGAAGTTAGACGCTGTCGACCTTATCTTTGAATTAGAAATTTATTTAAAATAAGTACTTATGTACGTTTTCAGCTTGTAGCGTATAATATATAGCGTTAAACAGTTATGAACCCTTTAATATAGGTCTTTAAAATTATTAATCATGACACAAAATTATTTCAATTAAATATTAAAAACTTAATTTATTTGCTGAATACATAATGAGATTATTCTGAACTTTTGTGCCATGAAACAGGATATTCTTAATTTCGACTATTTATATTATTAAAACTACTTATTTTGTGTTAAATTGAAAACGCTGAATCAAATTATCACTTCACAGTAATTTGGTTTTGTAGAGAAATGAATAAAATAATGAACTCTTGAAATAATTTAACTGTTGAGTTAATTAATTTATAATCTACATAGGTAATTTAAATACTTTTATATTCATTTGTTTGCAGCATATTCCACTTTCCCTTTCCTTTTCAAAGTATAGGCCGAAAAAACATAATGTTAAGGCACTCTGTTATCCGCTCTCTTGCTGAATTCAAGGCATTACGTATAGATTTTGTTAGCTGAAAGCCACATTTTGTCTTACAAGAGCGACGAAAATTAAAATGAAATATATATAATCGTTCTTTCAGGTTTTAATTGAACCTGAAACCAAGGTAATTTACAGTCAGATGCAGTTTACGCCAAAATCTCATGAAATGTATTTTTAATGGTTTATTTCTTTTAACTTAAAGGTACTCATATACATTAGGTGTTAATTAAGTATATACTATATATTTAATGGTTTATATCTTCATATTAAGATCTTTTTATATAATAAGATTTTTCGTTAAGTTTGATATAATGATTGCATCAAGTGACAAACGAATGCGACCTCAGTCTACCTATGACCACGGACTACAGTAAAGTAGTCCAAACGTCAAGTTTTTAAAAAGTTATTTTCGAATACTAAAAATATACGGGATTAATCCGATTAAAATAGTTTTATTTCAAAAAGAATATCTAAAATTTTTGGTTTTAATGTAAAATGTGTCTTTTGAAATGATTTTTGCATAAAAAATTACTAATCATAGCTAGCTCATTAATTACTGTTATCATCGCAAGAGCAAATGATTGCTCAATATACACGACATGGTACTATGCTAATTAATCTTCAAACGGCTTCTATTTGGCGGTTTCGTATCACATTATAGAAAGATCCATACAAACGCATGATGAATTAATTACAGAATCAACAATCGAGGAAGAGTTTCACTTTGCATATTAATGTTTCATTATTCACTTATCGATACGCAAAGATTAACATATAATATTTTATGTACGTATTAATTAAACGTGCATGCTGACAATAAATTAAAATAATAATATATAATAATAAAACAAATAGCCCCCTAAAGATATAATTTGCGGCCGCTGCCCGGGGATCGCCGTGGCGCATTTGGAGATTACGCTGGATGTCACAGCATGCAAACCGTTGGCGATGGGTGACAGAACAGGCGGGTTCCCCTCGAAAAAAATGCTACAGCTGGTGAATCACACTCCTCATCCACTTCCTCTAATCTAAGACTAATTCACCATTTTCTAGCATACCATCACCATCATCATCTCATATACTACTAATTTCGCCTATTTCATCACCGTCATCATCACAAACGACAAGGTCACCAGATATTGTACAGGCCGTTCACACTGTACTCACTGGAAGACCTATACGTGCGAAAAAAATGGACGGAAGTAATGAACCGTTATATATGGTGCACATATCTTGTCATAACAAAATGTGAAACTACCTTAATGAATAATTACTTAAGCGCCTACAACACGAATTCTGTATAAATGTTCCCAAAATGCAGGTAACTAGACAGGTCATTGGAGATCAGCATAGAGCAATTATAAGAAGAAAACTATTATCATAAAATACTCTAACCTAAATTTTTACCGAAGTACAAGAATGCATACCAAAAATCTGCCACTTGCAAAATCTATCAAACAGACAACTCATATTCATTCACAATCAAACGTTAGGATGAAATGATCTTACAAACTTAATGAAGACATTGTCAGATGCTACTTTGAACAGTTCATAAGACATAAGTACAACAAAACTCACAAATTATTCAAACAGTAGCACAGAATTACACAAATTTATTAGAAAAACTGGGGAACAAATAGAGTCGATAGATGACAATAGCACGTTCAAATACCTAGGATTGCAAAAGCAAATAAATACAACAGAAACAAACCAAGCTAGGACTTACTAATAAATTCAAATTTCGACTTAATCTAATTTTGAAATCACAATTGAACTCTCGTAATATTATTAAGGCTACCAACACCTATGCAATATCAGTTCTTACTTATTCATTTACTAGAATTAATTGGTCGCAAACAGATTTAACTTTTTAATTTAGGCTAACGCTATAAAAATATTGTATTATTATTGGACTCAGACACGTTTGAAAATTATCTATCTATATATGGTAAGAAGTGGATCGTAATAGCATTGCAACACTATTAATTTTATATTATATTGATTAACTAGCTGTGCCCGCGACCTTACCAGCGTGAAATTCGAAAATAGAAGTAGTCTAAGTTACTCCTTATTACATCAGCTCCGAGCCAGTGAAAGTCCTATCAAAATCGGTCCAACTGTAACGTTGTTGTTGTTGCAAAATGTTATTTAGCTATATGAACCGTGTATTCATACATAAATATTTAGTAAATAGCGGTTATTTTAATATGAAGAACAGACACTCAATTTTTATTTATTTGTATAGTTTGTTAAATACAGAAGAAGCTTACAAAAGTATATTAAAAAAGTTTCATTTATTTTAAATTAAATTTATTGAACTACCTTTCAGTTGCTACATATATTTTATTAGATGTTAAATCCATTATATCCAGTAACACTCAACATTTTCTACAAACACTTCTACTTAATGTACTCGTAGCACTCGTGCGTGACTATCTCCAGTCCATCTGAGGCCCTTCTTTACTGAGCATACAAGTATCGCAAATACCTACCTAATCCCTTTACGTATTTTATACGTAATATGAAAATACCTTTTAAAAAAAGAAAATTAGTTACATACAATGTAAAGACTTTATCTATATATATCTGTAAGTGGAAGATACAGGACATACAATATTATTGAGGGCATTTATGAATCTAATGGAACCCAAAACATTGATATTAATTTTCTTTTCGGTTTGTCTGTGCGTTTGTGCACGTTAATTTTAAAAACGGACAACCCGACGCGATTATTACTCTGCCTGCTTATGTCAAACTTGTAATATCTTCTAAGATATTCCTTTTAATATCCATACTAATATGAAAGTCTGTCTGTCAGTGACGCTTTCACGACTAAACCACCGGGCCCAATTTTAATGGAAAATCAACCCCTATGTTTGAAATACATACTTCACCAACTTCGATGTATTTACTCACTTTGGTTGCTTATTTTTCCTTAAAATGTTCACTTAAAATCAACCCTTAAAGGATTAAAAAAAGGGATGTAAGTTTGTATGAAAAATCTGAATAAGTAAATGCTTCCTTAGTAAAAATTGTTTAGTATGGTTGGTAGTTTTCGACAACAAATAAAAATTACTGAACTTTGTCGCCTTCGAGGCACAGTGGGATACGTCTGACAGTAACGCAATTGTTGTGGGTTCGATTCCCACTTCAGAGAATGCTTATATTTATAATTTTTTCTCTCCGGTATGACAAAAATGGACGTGGAACCCAAAAAAGAGATATTTCGGCATTCAATATGTAGCGTCTTGAATTCGGGTGGAATGTTGAGAACGAAGTGTGCCTAGGTCCTTGGTGCAGAAAAGCGTGAACCTGAAAAAAAAATTACAATCGTCTGATCTGGAAGACTCTTAGACAAAAAAATAACCACTATAAAGAAATTAATTATAATTTGGGTCAGTTTCAATGCCAATATGTAATAAATGGAAGTAATCCATACCAATATTAAAAATGCGAAAGAAACTCTGTTTGTCTGTCTGTGACGTCCACACGGCCGAACCATTGAAGTTGAAAGTTGAAGTTATTTTATGAAAAGGCCGCTGGAAATACGAAACAGCTATAGTAATCGCGAGCGAGTGGGACGCTAGTCATGCTATTAAGGATAATATTTACTATTTTACTTAAATGACATTAAATACGTATCTGACATATTTAATGAGACAAAAATGAAACTATACTGTTTATTATTTTGTAATTGTTTCGTATACAACTAATATTATTTGGAATAAGTAAAAGAAAATAAAAAAGATTACTGTGGACGATCCTTAAGCGAAAGGTATAATATACCCATCATCGTAAGCCTTTTTCTACACATTATTAAGATACACAATACCATAATAGATTATTTTATTTCATATTATTAAGGTTTAGCATGTTTTTTTATACTGATACTCTAAGCGACATTTATAATTTATCTTAGTAGGTTGATTAGTTATTTTCATCATCATCACTACATCAAACAAAGTCGCCCTTTTTTGATTTTGGTGGTTTTTACTGGTATTGAAATAATTTATTCCCAAAGGTATACGCATTCAAAACATTCTAATTAGTTATTTTTATAATAGAGAAGATATCATTTTGTGATAAAATCCGTTAAAACAATTTTCGAGCGCAGAAGCGCTCATATAAATGACAAACATCAAAATAATATATTACGAAAATGTATATCATAAAAAGGCTGACAAAAAATACTGAAATAGCATAATTATATTCTCCTAAGATTGACACACAGTAACCGTTTTTATCTCTAAATAATTTTAAAATAATACTAATCTTTATATCTAAATTAGTAGTATTCATCATCATATCCTTTAGTTATTTCATTTACATGAATACTTAGGAAGTAATCACAGATTTAAAATAACACGCAACTAAAAAAACCAGACTGGCTACGCCATGCACCCTATTTTTATATAATTCCATAAAATATATGCGAAAATAGAAAATATATATTATAGTCGTGTACCTGATGTCGTGTCGAATCTTAGTTTATGTATTGACTTATCTACTCTTTTATTATATATATAGATTATTCTTCTACCTGGTCTGCCCAGTAACAAAAAAAATTGTAATTATAATTCGATGAAACGAAATATTTATGTTCAATATATCTAAGATGTATCACCCAATCAACCACATGTGATCTTTTATGTTGACATCTTTGATTTCCAATTTAACTAACCATTATATTTTAACAAGTAAAAAAACATTGGACGAAATTTGGTGTAATCAAAGCCTAATTCAAGAAAAGTTATCATAAAGCAAAAGCATTGGAAATAAATAAAAAGGTTGCTTAATATGTTTTGTATAATTTTTTGGTATACATTATATAAAGTGACATACATACACGTTGATTGGTCCTAGTCTACTGGTTAGATTAAATGTCATTTATTGCCGAAATGCAAAGTGAATTGCACGTTCGACGCGCCATAATTAACGAACTGAACTAAATGTCAGTTCAGTTTAGTTCTTTAGTTCTGGCGCTTTGAACGTGTAAGTGAACTGAATGTCATATTTAAGTGAAGAATGTTTTGGCGTTGTTATTTTTTGCAATGCAATGAATGAATGAAAATAAAAATTCTTTTTTTACAAATTCAACGAAATCGACTTTAAATAAATAAAAACCCTGATTTTGTCCTCACTTTAAAATAGTATGTCTTGGTCGTTGTCATGTTAGTATTTATTTGCTATATTTCATGTTAAGCGACTTTAAAAATGTAGTATATTAATATATTAATATATTAGTATATTAAAATATTAATATATTAATATATTAAAAATATATTTATATATGTTTATTTTGATTCTACGTGTATTAAGTATATACACATTTTTAATAATTCCATTTTCATAACGTCCTCTAGACGTATTATACTTAAAGTCAGACTAATCATCTTATACGACAAAGATATTTTTTCAACAAAGCCATTGATGCAAAATGGATGAAAGTGTAAGTAAAACGAAATAGACATTTATTATTAAAAAAAATTGTTTAACTTCAAAAGAGGATTATTTTTCATATATAATCATTTTTAATACAAAAAGTCACCAGAATAAAAAAATATTCTATTAAATAATTTATTCTGTTATGAAAATGAACATAAGCTGCTAGTTTATGTGTTTATATTCTGTTCAGAATATTAGTCCTATCATTGCGCACCATGAATCAATATAAACTGCAATATAACCCACGTATATAGGTAACGTATAAAGGTTCATACGTTTACTTTCATTCGTTTTTTTATTTATTTTCTAAATACTACAAAACAAGAGCAAGTCCACGCCATATTTATGTTTCATTTTTTTTCTTATCTTCTTCATTTGAATATAGTTTTTGCACAGACTTATTGATTTATTGAAAATAATTATATATAATATAAAATAGAAGCAATTGTATAACGATTTAATGTTAGTTAAACGACAAATGGCGTCTCTGAGTACCCCTTTTATTTAATACTAATAAATGATAAATTAAAATTCTGACGATGGACCAGTTACAATTAATAGGTATTTTGTAAGTATCATAAAATATTTTCAACATATTCCCTATATTAAACAAGTACGAAACGTAATAGAGGTTGTATATTTTCAATTATGTGTCAGTAAACTTCAGCGCGAGGAAAATAGAAGAATATAAAAAGTACCGTCACGTGCAGGTCCGCCTTCATGCTCGATTTAAAGACGAAAGCGTGGTCCGTTTTCTCGTTTATTGCTGTTCTAAGTAGATTTAGATTTTAAATGTAATGGAGCTTTATGGGAATTTTATTTAAACTTTTCGCAAAAATATGAAGCACTTCTATATTCCTGAATACAAATAGATTGTATTGGTCCATGTCTTAAAATCTTAGTTACAAATATATGTGTTATATAGTATTGCTTATATCTTTTTTTAATTACTAGCGACCAGCTCGTAGCTTCATCCGCTTGTATTATAGTTTTTGTCGTAATAAATGGAAGAAAAAAGCCTATATTTATCCCAAGCCCCTCAAGTAACTCTATATAAAATTTTATCACTACCGGTTCAGTAGATTTGACATCACAGATAGAAAGAAAGACGAGAGATATTAAATTACTTATTTTTGAATTTTAATCGAACGACTTTTTTGCGGTGCGGTGTGACTTCAAATTTAACACTCTCATTATCTCCAATAACAATTATTAATTTACTACTTAATTAATAATTCATTACATTCGCAATCTCACCAAATTATACAGTAATTGTACATTCCTAGATACTGTCAAACTATAGTCCAGGGCTATTAAGTCTCAGTGATTTCACTCTGAAAGCAAAAATTATTGAGGCAACTGAAATGTAAAGCTAATAGTAAAAAGCTAAAAGATTTTCTGTGATGGTGAACTAAGATTAATCTGTCGGCAGCTTTGCAACGGATCGGCGATTTACCGCACGATAAAACCTGGGTACAATTTTTCTTATTTCTAGTACCTCTCTGAAGTAGCTGCATTTGGTCCATAAATTACAAATTTCTATTGCTTAGTTAGGGTACTATTTAAGGGATTTGGTTCCAGAAATAATGTAAATATAAAAAGTGCATTAAATTTACTGATAAAAATAAAAAAAATACACCTTCGGGGCGCACAGAGACAATGTGAAGGTTTCGGGTTCGCTACTCACTTTCGGAAAATATTATATTTTAATTTTACATATAATACGGTCTTAACACTTTTGCTGTCTATCATTTTACTTCTGCACATAAATATAGCGCATATTTTTATATGCGGAAGTTGCGTGTAGCTAAAGAAAATACCTGCTGACTTTATGGTCAAGTAGTAGAGAGTTCATGGTTTCATATCTCATTTACATGTTTCCAATTCTGAGTACTCGTTAGGCTCAGCCAAGCCTAGATTTTATAACCCAGGAGGAACAAATGCCGATACGCGATGGACTCAATTTCCACTCGAGGGAATCATAATATTTATATTATTTTCGTTTCTCCGCTCTGGTGACAAGAAAGGACAACTAAAGGACAAAAGGCCAATATGAGTGCAACCACTTAGCACGCAAAGGCTCGGATTCGGGTGGAAAGTGGAGGACGGTGTGTATTGGATCTAGGTTCGCACTGCCTCCCAGCAGAAGTTGAAGAAAAAAGAAAGAATAGTGAAAGTATAGAATGCAAATATATATAACGGGTTTTTTCCTGTTCATTATCCAGGAAATTCTAAGTGAAAAAGAAAGTCCTCAAAACGTAGTATCTTAAACGATATTTATCGCTTCAATAAACCTATAATACGAAACAAAAATAACTTGGTACCTTCAAAGTCGAGTAAGTATTTTATTACTTTGATACTTATAAGAACTTTTTCGTATAAAAACAAAATTCTCATTTCGATAATATAATATTTGTAGATACGATTCAATATTTTACTTTATATAAAATACATTCGATATAACTTGATAGATACGTTTTATTTACGGGTACAGCGAATTAAATGGCTCTGCGGATCTAGATAAATATAAGCGGATACTCTCTAGCCCAGCCGTCGTTAGGGAAGTAATATATGACAACATGAAAACATGTATAAACAAGAATATTTACCAATATGATTAATTTACGTTACGTTTTTACATTTCTCTACACACTAATTGAGTAAGACCGAGATTTCCCTAGTGCACATACACTCCAAGCATAAATTACAAAAAAAAGTAAATAATATAAATTTCTTTAGGTCATAGTCGATGCCCGCCACTTTGTTTGCGTAGACTTTGTGACTTTATCATATACCACCCGTTGACCTAGAAACTTGTAAATAAAATTATAATAAATTTTGATAAGGTGGTAATTTTATTATTACCATTCCGTTCTATGGGATTTAAGATATTTAATTATTATATGTCAATGAAAATACGCAACACATTAAGCAATTTGTGTTAAGACGACACTGCCGTATTTCTTACAGTTTATGTGAACTTACAAGTTCTTACATCAAATGTTCCCGAACTTTAATTTTGGTATTTAATTTTAATTTTTACTCTTCCAAATCAGTTACACCCTAAATCAACGACTCACTTTAAGTCAAAACTACTCAAAAAAAAGTTTTATTTAAAGTCGTCCAGTAACTACGACGATGTACGCGCACAAACAGACAAACAGACAGACAAAAACTTTAAAAATCACAAATTTTATTACTGTATTTTCATCTCCCTCGATCATTTTTTCATAAATATTTTCAATATACAAAAACTTTCTGTTTTGTTATAGTATATAGCTAGATACACTTGTAATGCGTTTTGTTATAGTATATAGCTAGATACGAGTATACTAGTAATAGTTCGTTAAAGCAGCAATTAATACAACATATGAATACTTGAGACGCGTGTACTCTATTTATATATTACAATTTTAATATTTAATCAGCAGCATGGACCCACAATTACTATCATTAATCGCTGTCGCTTCACTGTGTGATTAATTAATAGTCCCGAATCTCATACCGCGTGCCACGTGCAGGCGAAAATCAAATTTGGCTTAGTTATCAGGCATGCTTGCTAAGAACACGCATGCCATTGGCATAACACAAATATCTTATAAACGAAATTGTCATTCCTGCTGTCCCTTATTGGATTAAGAAACAAGCTAGTAGTTTCTTAGCAAACACTATGAAAAACAGTTTATTCTTAAAAATTTAAAAGTGTCTTCGCCGGCCTACGTTACAGCTATAAACGTTAAATAAAATTTAATGAAAAAAGTTTTTATGATTTTAGCAAAAAACAGCAGCCCTTTGGATTAAAAGTTTGATAAATTTTATACGAGTATAATTACTTTAGGAAACCTTTCTCAATTTGTTAACCAACTTTCGGATATTGGCGTTGATGTCGTCTCGTCCATTATATACTTCTTCGTAAGTTCCCTAAAAAATTGCCTAGTAGAAATATTATATTTTGTAACATCAAAAGTTCACACAATTAGGTATGTAACCTTTTGTTTTAGTAGATAAATTGAAAATTATTATATGCATAACTAAGCAGTATTCCTTGTGACAAGAGGACAAAATAGTTCATCAATGAGAATCTGTAACAGGGTCTACATGTTTACATTATGCCGAAATGACCCTATTTCCGACCAAATTCATTGTTAATTCATGAACAATGTTGTGGTTTGTTACTTATTGCGATTTAACGGTAAAATCGTGTTTCGTTATCTATTTACGTTAATTTTACGTAATTTATATCTGTGTTATTAATTAAAAGTAACTTTTGTTGAAATTATTACATTTTCTAATAAAAAAAAATTAAATACCATCCATTTTTAGCTTTCCTTTTCATTATCAATTTTTCATGTAATACCTTGCAGACTATAAAAAAAATATTTTAGCATAACATATTTTTTAAAAAGGTATAAATTTGAACGTTCTTACGAACGCATGGCTTAACGATCAGAGCGCTTGGGCGGTTTCCAAGAGGCGCGAGTTCGAATCCCGCTGCTGAATGTTTTTGAATTTCCTACGTGTATATGATTAACACTTTCAAAATATGTTAAAAATATTTTAGTATTTCGTCGTTATTAATATTCCATTTTGCAGTAATTTTAGTAGGACGTAAAATGAATATTTCTAATATAAATATTATTTTATCTCGACATTAAAAACACAACTTTCAATAATATCATCCAAACGGTCTATCCAACATCTATGGCATTCCATCTCACGTGCTATGAGTTAGTAAATATAAAAAATCAACCTTAAATCGTGTAGCTACAAATATTTTTATAGCGACACTGTTCTCGTAAACCATGTCACAAGTCGTAAACCTCTCAAAATTCAAATGTATCTCGACTATAACTTCCAGTGACAACAACGATCCAAATAAAAGAGTAGTAATCCTGCGGGTATTATTTTACGAGTGCTATCTATACGCAAAAAGCTTATCTAACTTTTAGAACCTATATACTTCTATACTATCATAGAGCTTTTTGTGATTGTGTTATATTTTTTTATTTATATTATTTTTTAATATTTTGTTTTAGTCTTTAGTTATGGCATATGATCGTGCTTCTTATACCAATATCGTGTTGACTGGAAGACATGAGAAGAATTTGTTAATAATGGTGGCCAAGATAGGACAAGAACGCTTGAAAATAAATAAATAAGATTGCATTTAAAAAAAACATATGACATATTTGTTAGGTGATAGCTAACTACCTAAGGTCAGTAAATATAATATTTTATCATTTTTTAATAGAATTAATATAGATGCTTATTAAATTATCAAGTATTCACATACTATATTCACATAAGCGAGTGCCGAAGTATGTTCGTGCACTAGAATATGAAAGCTTTAAAATCTTCATTTGAACAAATAATTTCATTTATTTTTTAAATTAAAATATGGGTGAGTATTTGATAGAGTAAAAAATACTCCTCGTCGCGCCGGCAACTAGCAATAAAATGCAAAACCATCTGCAATAGTTTTAGAATTATGAAGTACAAAATTTTTTCCTTCAAAGGTGCTTTTGCAGCTTGTTAGTTTTGTCTTATTACACTTACGGAATAACTTTTATTTATTCTTAAAAAAATTAAAACTATCGTTGCGCAGTCTGACAGCGTCTAGTTGTAATAACGATTAGTTGTCGATTCCCCCTTGGAGGACATCATATAACATGCGACGTCTCGAAAGCGAAAAGTGGAGAACGAAATGTGACACTAGATTCTCTTGGACTACCCTTTATATTATGAAACTTAAGTCTTATTCTTAGTCTTCAGCTTACAATTCCACGTAGCTTCCACATTATATAATACATTTGTTTTGTCCTGAATTACAGAGTACAGAGAGTGAATAGTGTGCTGTGCATACAGAGTGCTGAATTTATATACGTCGATTAAAAATACAAACAATGATATTATAAATATAAAAAAAAATATCAAATGAGTTTGTATTCACAGCCAACATAGAAAGTTTAACGCTTCTATTGTTTCACGATGATTCTATTCATATAAGGTTCAACATATAATTAAGACATTATATAAAAGAAGCGCATTTGATATTGCAGCGTATACTTTTTCACATTCATACTGATGTTAAACAGCTCTGTCCATTAATATCGTTATAATTTCATTAAAAATAATTGCTTTTTGGCTTGGCCAAGCGTTTTTCAACACTATGTATATATGCAGTGACCTCGTTCACTTTTAAGTGTTCAAACCTACTTATTTTTTTAAATTCATATTTGTTTTTTTTAATTTATTTTCTAGAACTTTTTAATTAATTAATATACTAGAAGACCAGTTGACTTCTAAAATATCATTGTCTCTTTATACCAAACCTAGTCTCTTACACCAAAGTGTATTTCTACTATACTACATAGTGCTAAGTGTAATTCTTATTTTATTAATTAAATGTATTCTGTATGCATTTTTTTTTATTATCTTGCAACTGCCATTCTATTTAAATATTATATGAAGAATGTACTTTTTATTAATATGAAGTCGTTGTGGTTTCGCTGATTAAGATTACTGTGTATTCAATTCAAATATATCATACAAAATATTGTATTATATATATTTATGTAAAAGTTATCGGTACTTAAATAAAATTATTTTATATTGTTTTAACATTTTTAAAGGATTCTTAGGATATGACATTTTTAGAAAACGTTTTAAAATTTAAATTTAACGGGTCTTGAACCCTATTGTACTCGAACTTTATTATATAAAGTATTTTATAATATAATGTTTTATTTGCTACTATAACCAAGACATGTTTATAAACAAAAATTTCATTATCATACAAAGTTTAGGACAAATTATAAGGATAAATTAATAAGGTAATAAAATATCAATACTTAAAATATGTCAGACTAACCGTATAGACCTATTTTAATTAATATAATTTATTTGCGGCTACAGACGTTACCGCTCTCCTACTTATTTTTGATCGAACTCGTTTCTCTTTGGTTTCCTTAGAGAAATTTGTCCAATATTCAATCCAATTAGGCCTGTACAATATTTCAATTCAAATAGTCTTTATTCATGGTTTTAAATAGAATTGATGTAAGTTCAAAAGACAACCTGAAATAAATAACG
Organism: Podotricha telesiphe; assembly: GCA_038994665.1. Taxonomy (NCBI): domain Eukaryota; kingdom Metazoa; phylum Arthropoda; class Insecta; order Lepidoptera; family Nymphalidae; genus Podotricha; species Podotricha telesiphe. Next base: position 64,344 of record JAOYRR010000327.1, read on the forward strand.
TCTTAAACTTGTTTTATAATTACAAAGTAAAAATGTTATCTTTATATCTATAGAAGTAATTATTGGAAAAATATATTTGTAGTAGTTGTAACGAATTTATTCATGGCATATTAGAAATGAATATACTACGTAGAATATAATATATAATATTGTCCGATGTCCAAATTATAGCGATCCATAGAAATGTTATTTTAATTATTTTTAAATTTTTCGTTATAACTTCCAATTGTTTTTCAAATGGTTCCTTAAGAGTATTGCATGAAATATTGATTATTATTGTCCATCTTATATTTTTACATAGCTTTATTTAATCAGACGCACTGTATCAATCTGACGGCAGATACAGGACAAAAATATTGTTGATATATAAACAACACGATACTACGATATTTATAAAACTAAATAAAGGTGTATCAATAATAGTTAATATTTATATAGTAAATTTTAAAATTAATTGTATGTTAAGGTAATGTACAAAAGTGAGAAATATTTTTTGACAAATGTCTGTCTGAGAGATGAGAGAGTTGTGCCACCTAACCCGTACCTTTTAATAAACAAATAGCTATTATAAAAATGAAACTTGCGTTGCCTCAGTTCCGCCAATCAACACGCAAAGTTTGGATATCAGGTGGACAGTGGAGAACGGAGTGTCTTCAGACTAGGTCCTCTCCGACTACTCTGCTTTGCGGGAAAAAGTGTGACAGCGTCTGATTGTATATGCGATGGTTGTAGATTTCAATGCCTACTTTTCTAACATTATATTATAATTTATCACAAATTACATATTTCTTTTGGACACTTTCAGTTCACTTGTAGGAACCAATGTCACAATTATTATGTTCGGTCAAATATATAAAATCAATATATAAAATACATAAGTCGAGAAAAACTAATAATTTTGCCACAAATCTTTCTCTATTGCGGGATTCGCTTAAGCATTTATGAGACTGCCACTTGAGACTAGGAATATTGCTGGCACTGAAAAATGCTAACACTGCAACAGCGTTTTCCGCACTTTCTTGCAACTGGTTCGTATAAAACTGGAAAAATAAGTGTCTGATGTTTCACATAAAATTGGCATATAGCTTTTGAACTTTATAAGTCATTTTAACAAAAAATATTATTTCAAATACTCAATTTTCATAATTTGTTATGACAGATTTAAATGTTGTAACTTAAGTATTTAAAGTACTAAGTTACATGTAAACTAATAGTGTAAATTTAGATATGATAAATTATCATACAAAAAAGTAATAGTCAAAAAAGCTTCCGATTACTTACCAGTAACAAATTGCCTACTAAAAAATGATAGCGGTTTCCGGAAAGCACACTCATTTGCCGCTTATCACGCTAAGATAGCGAAAAGATCGTAAAAGGAAGCGAGCTGATGAAATATATACTTACGCTTACCCTGCCCTATATTGATGAAGAAAAACTAAAAAAATATTTCGTATAAGCTTAGCTTTCGTGTAATATTATCGTTGGGCGTCCTATTATAGAGGTGAATGCCGCAGGGTTAGTTGATTTCCTAAAAACAATATGAGTTATCACAACTTCAAGTAGAAAAAATATTGACATAACTAAAAGGCGGAAGATTACATGCTTAATTAACCCTGAAATGTATTATTATTTATTAGACTTTGCTTCGAGTGGCAAGATTTATTAGCCTCGTCATATTGAATAACCAAATAAATCTATACAAATTAATAAAATTGGAGAGTCGATTTGTAATATTAATATAATCGCTTTACCATATGCATATGTATGTATAAATGGTACAGATATAAAATATTTTTTTTTACAAGTTTTGTGTCTGTTTGTAGCTAATCTCTGGAAAGGCTGGATTGATTTTGACGGGACTCGCTGGCAGATAGCTGATGAAATAATGAGTATCTTAAGCTACTTTTAGGTTGGCATTTCACGTGGACGTGGCACACCTAGTTCAAAATAAAAGTTCATTACTTTTATAATCGAAGTGAACACCAAGACGTTTTTTCTTAACCAATTTTTCTAATAGTAATGCCAATATAAATAATATACGACGTTTGCATTCAACACCTTTGCTGTGTGATATTATTTAAATAAGTTAATACTATAATCAGAAAACATTTAAAGTGGCTATTTTAAAATGTTAATAAAAATCTACATTCAGTTTCTGGTTTCTGGAGCTGTCAAAAACAAAATATTTTGTACTTATCTTACTAGTCCAGTTCACAATATTTTTTTTTGTTATTATAACTTTATTTCATATATAGTTGAATTGCAATTTGCAATGCTGTAAAACCTCTAAGCACCTTTCAAAGTTATAAATTTTAAAAGACCAGAATCACGTCGAAGGATCTGGGTTGATGAGAAAAAGCTATAAATGAGTACAGGGCACGCTCACGCGCTGAATCATGTGGAATTATCGATATACAATAACTGTCAAACCAGCCAAAAACAATGGCGTGTTTATTATTAGATTATACGCTTACACTAAATTATATGAACTTATATTTATATGAATTTAATTTTTTTTTGCTCCTATTTTGTATATAGTATTTACCCTGTTCACTACGTACGTTTCGACTGTTAAATAGGTATATCTATATATATAGAATAAAAATGTAACTGATCGCTGTCTTTACATAGAACATATATGAAAAAAAATATTATTAGGGGCATTTATCAATGCAATATAACCCCAAACAACGATTTTTAATTTTCTTTTCTGTTTGTGCACGCTAATCTCAGAAACGGCTATACCGATTTAAATGTATTGTGACTGTTGTATTAAGCATCCCTTAATATTGAGTGTTTATTTTATTTCAATAAGTTCATAAATAAAAAAAATTACAGCCATTAAAATTATAAATTTCAGCAAAGCTTATGATTTAAGTGAGAACGCGGGCGGGCAAATAACGAAACAGTTTAGTCATGTCACTTACACAGGCGAAGCCGCGAGTGAGTCGCTAGTATATATACATAATTTTACGAGTTCCTCTCCCTAATTTTATTTATGTGGTTTTTATCCTGTTTTTCCAAGAACCCTATTTTTTGCTGTTTCTGTAAGAATTTAGGAAATTTTTATCTTAATAACTATATGAATAATGGAAGAGATTTAAAAAAAAGAATAATAGTTACACCTGTGATAAATAAACATTGAATAAAAACTAATAATAATTTTTATTCATTAATTTAATTTAGTAAAATATACTAAGTGGAATTAACACAATAAATAATTTCCTAGATACCCTAGAGAGTAAACCTTTGATCCTGGAATATGAGCAACCGGATTCTGAATATTCTTCACCCATCAAAAATGATATATCTATGAATAATTCATTCACGGGCTGTGTATAGTTGATGGATAGCCCCAGAATCAATAAAGCTGTTCATTTAACAATAAAAACCCGGAATATATACTTTATTTTTAGTTTCACAGAAGTCCAAGAGAACTTAGTGTGAAGACACTTTCCTCTCTACTTTCTGGATGTCCAACCAGATATTGTGTGTTAAGTGGTGGAGCTCAACGCCGCGCTTAACCTTACCAAAGCAGATAAATGAAAATAATATAAATATAATTAATCAGTTCTCCGAGTATGGATCAAATCTACAACTATCGCGTATTAGCGTTGCCAGAATGTAACCTTTGACTTGTATGTTACAAGAAAATGGTACTTTCATGTTACTTATATGTAAGTGTTGCAAAAACACAAAAGTCAAAGTATTGGTTGTAAATGTTTCAGGGCTCGTTGTGTAAAAATGAAAACCAAAATAATTCAACGATTGTTCATGTGAAATAGTGTAATGTTATACTTTTGTCGTGAAAATGTTATATTTTCAGCTGTCTCGTGTCATATTTCACTATCTACCACTGGCAACACTGTCGCGGATATATTCAGATGTGTCACTGCACCACGATAGCCTTAACTATTAACTTATTATTTAAGTAATAATAAGTTCAAGTTAAGTTAAGTTATTTTGAAGAAAGTGACTGGCAGCGGAGCGGATGTGAGAGAGGCTTATGTTTTCAGCGGTGGACTGTAATAAGCTGAAAAAAATATATTTGTATATAAAGAAATACAGTTTTGTGTCCCCAAATCACACATGATGCCAATAATGTAAGAAACTATTAAACAAAAAAATATTTCTTATTGTATGATTTATTATAAATTTGTGTAACAGTCTTTATATCAAAATATTATATAGTTACATTTAGATATTACACAAATATTTAAAGTATGGCATCGATACTGTAAATTTGAAGTAAATTTTGCATAACAGCTAATACTAAATCTTAACAGTAATAATTAATTACAAAACCAAATATATAATGTATTTAATTTTTATCTTTGAACTATTTTGGTAAGCTTCATAGGTATGTTCCTACATCATATGATCTCAAGAACTAAAAGAAACTTTAGCTACCACTTGTTTCAGGCTCGACATGGAACAAACTAATCAAATTAAAAGTTTTATGAGCAAAAAAGTAGTTTACAGGCTCATTATTTACTTTTACGGAAGCTACTTTATTATCCTATATCTTTTTCAAGACATTCGTACATTATCACAGACGTATCCTACATTTTGGCAAGCACTGTTGTAAGACTGATTATTTAATTAATTTCTAATAATGAGGTAACTTAGTTATACACAGGATTATTCTTAAGTTGTATCTTCCTGCCTATTAATAATAAGTAATAGAATTGCATTTAGTATTATTTGAATATTACATAAAGATTAAATTATTGTAGAGTAATTAAATAAAAAAACTAATAAAAACTACACTAGATGCCATAAAAATCGTTCGTTTTATATCCGACTTATAACGTCTATGAAAAGTTAACGTAAAGAAAGTGAACAAAAAATTGAAAGCTGAAATTTTAAAAGTTTTTTAAAAATTAGAAACACACCGCAACTTTTCAGAATTAAAGTAATATCAGTTCTTATCCCAGAAATTTATCTAAGCTATCCCTTTCGTATTACCGATGTCACATGATAAAATATATGGTTCACCCAGCGTCAATAGCAAAAAGTTCTCTAATATCGAAGGAGGATTATTCTGTCGGTCGTACCGAAATGAATTGCCGATTTACTGAGTAATAAAATCAAAGAGCGATCATTCTTTCACTCGAATTCTGGAGGCTGTAAATCCTAGTTCATCCGCTGACTTCTGAAAATCTTATCATTAAAGTAGTATTCTGAAATTTCCGACGGTTTTGTAGTAAGTAAGAAAATACACAAAATTGCGATTCTCGTTTGAAAATAATATTAAAATGGTACAATTATTGTATAGAAAATTACAACTATTCAATGTACTCCCATAATCTTGTGGTAATCGTATTTTTATTTCCAGTACAATAAATATAATCTAACAATACATTAGTTGATATAATACATATCTATCATTCAACCATCAATATAAATCTTCGACAGAAAGCAAATTCGATTTATTACGGTCTTAAGGATACCTGAGAAACGTCGAATCGCGTCAAGTACCCGATCCTTATCTATCCACTGTTTGACATAGGGAGGCTTATTTTATTCAGTCCGTACATTCTTAAAGTCCATGTAGCTGTCCACGGAAAATGAAAAAAAAATGTGTACTGTAGTGCAAAGATAAAGAGAGTTATTCTGAAATTATTTCCAGTCATAAGATATGATTTCAAATTCAACAAATTGCCGTGAAAATTCTGTAATTTTGTATCTGACAAATGGCCAATCTTAAACGGCGTAATTGGTGAAATTCTCGAAAAAGTAGAAACCTTGCCACTCAGTCGTGTTTCAAAGTAAAGTAGTATTACGATGCTAAAGCTAATGGTAATGAAGAGTTAGATGGTAGACTAACCGCAATAGTGAAAATGTATTCTGAGCTTCTCTTCATGATATTTTGATAGAGAAAAGTACAAATATATCCAAAGAACAATTATAATATCTACATATTTTTCATAATAGTTATTTCGCATTTAATTGCTTTCATATTTAAAGCACAACGCTTAATAGCTACTTTCCGAAACAAAAGTTTCAAAACAAACGCCCCTTATAAAGCTTGAAACTTTTTAGCAACTCGTGCACAATTTGAAAATATGAATTTGTAGATGTTTTGAACGCTTTAAGTGTAAAATCTTTAAAGTAACCATTTAAGTGATTAGATCTTTTTGATGAGTTTCCATAAAATATACTAATGGCCTTCTTCTAGCTTGAAATGCAAAGCGACGAATCGTTGCATTCAAGTTTTATAGTACACATTATGCTCAGGTAATCGATAAATGCAATGTGTTTTTTAATAATTTTGTACGGATATTATACTCTCAACGTAACATGCTTGAGTCCATCGTATTCCATTCAACATAACTAGTCAATTATATCTTGCTTTGAGCAGTTAAGTATAAATTAAATTTGATTTTTATATCACTGAACTGATATAAAAACATAAATAACGATTTTTTAAATTCTGACTCATCACGTTAAAAGTCTAGCATGAATCATAATTCACGGAACATCGCTTTGAAAGTAAATTGATTGCAGGCCGGTCATGTCATATTCTTGTTTTTACGGGAACTCGTCGAATGTCTAAATTATATTTTTTTGGATTTTTATTATAATTATCTTATTACACATTTGATATTATAACACATGTAGTGTTACTTACAATATGACCATTTCTATCTATTTAAGATTTTTAATCTGTATATTTTTATCTGTTTAAGTAAGAAAACCTTGCAACATTGTTATTAACCAACTCTTCGCCGCCCGATTTCCTTTGAAAATTTTGTATACTCGTACGTATAACGATGACAAAACAATATTTTCATAGTGTAGTTCGTAAACCTGATGTCATACTAAACTTACACTTAAGTCAACCATAAAATATTATTTTTTGTACCAAACTCCATTTATGCATGCATATATTTTCTCTTCAATATATGGTGTAATTATATCAAAATCACCGCATACCAATGATATGGCAATCAGAGTCGGCGATGATTTATTGGCTACAAACAGCTCCAGTGTGATAATTAATTAATGAAATTTCCTTTACATTACCATTTCCTTTACATGGTACAATAATTACGTAATTATATGAATAATGAACTGATCTTTGGTATAATCGGCATATAATGAAGCAATTGCGAAGATAGCTGCTTCAAATTCAATATATAACATAAATAAAAATCATATATAATTTGTTTACTGTATACTAACTAAAATAAATTAGTAGGGTTATTTTTTAATAAAACATTTTTAGAATACGTATAAAAAATTTTACGCAGCGGCATTCAAACCCGCGGCTTTTGGAAACCATCCAAGCGCTCTGACCACTAAGCCATGCGTTCATCATCCGGGCGCCTCTAAATTCTTATACACTGGTTACAACTTATTTGTGTTTCTCAAAATGTTTTTCCATTTCATAAGTATGTGAATATTCGTTTAAAAGGTAAAAAACACACATTTGCACGCACGCACGCACACACACCGACACACTCAATCACACGCACAATACACACACACAAGGGAGCATATTATTATAATTTTTTTAATTTACTTTTTATCTTATTTTTTATCATTATTACTACTATATAATTGTTACAATATCTTCATTACAGGAAACATCTTAATGATGTATAGCTCTGTACCTAAAGTCAGTATGTAAAAAGGAAACTGTTATTAGCTTAGTTTTCGTAAAAGTTTTTTATATATTTTAATTATGTAATGCTGTTGGTTTCCGTAATAAATAAAAAAAATCCATATTTCTTATTATTTATAGGACACGATAATGCATTATGAAATATGATATCTACCCAACTTAAAAATAATTTGTCTTCATTTTATCCGCATGATAAATATTCCAACGGTCCAGCTGTATGGATAGTCGAAATTAGTTTTCAAGTGCTTAATATCGCATTCGGCATAAAGTTTTAGGTAGTCCTATCTATAGACAAGAATTTGATCTTCGAAATTGGGTGGGTCCTCCTTACAATTAGAAGTAAATTGCAAAATATACATTCGTCAACAAATAATGTTTATATATACTTTATTTATTTAACTTAACAATTATTCTAATAACAAATATAAGTTGTAATAAGCGTATAAGAATTTCACCGTAGCTGGATGTAAAACGCACGGCTTAGCGGTGCGAGCGCTTGAACGGCTTTCAAGACGCGCGGGTTTAAATCCCGCTACGTTCAAATTTTTATACGTTTTCTAAATATGTCTTTTTTTTTAATTAATCTAGTCTCAAGGCACTCCGACACGACAGTTCACTTGAGAACAGAATGTCTTGACACTAGGTTCTATCTGACAACCATATTATGCGGGAAAAAACGTGAAGCTTAAAAAAACTTACAAAATTCTTTACCATGACTGAGTTTACTATATATTTTATGTAATTCAAAATTTCATTCAAAATGAATCAACTGATTTGTCGTCTAATATTTAACTCAATTTATCACAGAACTATCACTTTTGTTCGAAGTCCAACACTCTACCACAAACAAGGTAATCTAATTAACTCTATATTGACTCGTTCGTCTGAATTCCCTTGTCGCAATTCAGTATAGAACATTCGAAATGTACTTAATAGAGTCAATTACGAGTGTTAGCCTTTATTGTTCTAAATTTTTACTTTTATAATTGAGTTTATTATTTTCTATAGCGAAATATTTTATACAAAATAAGTGTACAGGTGGGGCACCTGTACACTTATTTTGTATATACTTTTTCGTAATAGTCAAGAAGCTTCCCCTTTTTTGTTTATCACTACTTACAGCAAACAACGGATATGATAGATAAAAATAACGTAGTGACAAATCTTTCTCCATCTTTACTTTCCATTAAATTAAAAGGTACAAGTTGTATTAAAAATAAACGAATCGATAATAATAATTTACACGTATGTAGACGTTTCAAAAGAATTTCAAAGTACACAAAACAAAATACAGTTTCATGTACATAGCTTATATCAAAATTATGTGCTGTCATTTTTGTTTGGTCTTGTTTTAATTAATAATTTAGACTTTGATAACTAACAATTGTTGTATTTATTTTCAACTTTATTTACATCAAAGTTACTTTTTATGAAACCTACCGAGCTAGTTTTATAATAGAGTACACCTTGAATGCTTTAATTGTGTGGGTCCTTGAGTACTCTAATTCTTTGTGCACTAGTACTAGTGTATACTGAATGATAAGTTTTCTTAAAGACAATGTTATATTTATTTGCATAATCTTCAATTTTTGTTTATTCTATTTTTAGCTTGTCGTTCAAGTGAAAATGGCAAAAACCAATGCTTGGATATTTTTTTCATATTTCATATTTTCGGCTCTATGAGAATTATTTTAATAATAAAATTATTTATTTATTGAAATGCCTAGTAAAGATTTATTTTCTCTCAGCTCAATAAAAGGATTATAAACACAAAATATGCCTAAAATCTATTCTTAAAACGATCTCGTCTACATTATGAATTTTATATAGTTTATTCATAACATAACCATGAATATAATTAGGTTTTGAACAAAAACAACATGTAATTAATATTAGTAAATAAAGCCGGGTGCATTTTCTTCAATAGCTACTTTAATATGTTAGGAAAACTGGGTTACCGTCTGTGTAAAGTTTAAATAGAACTGCGGCAGTCCAGTCTCACGCTTCAACGCGTTTATGCGAGAAGTCTAACAGTATTCACTTAATGTTTTCTCTAGTAATATCGCTTTTAAACCTTAATTATTCTAACGTTTTAAGTATAACATATTATAGTTAAAAGCTTGGATTTTAATAATACTTTCATCTTTTTTAATAATATTTCGTTCGTTTAATAAATATAATAGATAGTAATGCTGATGGCCCAGATATGATAGTAAATTTCTAAAACATGAATTTAATTTATAGTAAAATTTTTATTTGACTTGTAAATTATCAGGTTTTGAAGTGAAACTATTTTAACCGGATTAATCGCATATAATTTTGGTATTCGAAAACACATTTTAGAAGCCGACGTTTCGAACAGTTTACAGTAGTCCGTGGTCACATGGGTTCTAAAATGTATTTTCGAATACCCAAATTATACGCGATTAATCCGGTTAAAATAGTTTCATTTCAAAATGTGTAATAATCGTGAAAATCAAAGAACTAATTTTCAGGTTATTTTATAAATTGTTAATTGGTTATTATAAGCAAAAAAAATATTTTATAATTAGTATGTCATTTGACTTTTCATAAAAAGGATTACCGCTAGATTTTATGTCTTCTTTTCGTATTATATTTTGTTACGCAGATTTGATAGGCAGTCTCATGATTGCTCTATCTTTTTGCTGAAATATATAATAATATTATTAGACCGAACGGCCGTTTTACTTACCCTAGCCTCCTATATAAATAATAATATATTTTTGACTGTATGTATAAACCTAACTGTGTGAAATATTTGTCTATATACGTATATATAAAACAGTGGCTCACATATATGTATAACACAGAGCCGAAATTACTAGGTAAAGAAAGCTGAAATTTGTTATATAAGGTCCTTGGGAAGTGTAGGAGAGTACTATATGAACGAACGTATGAACGGCATTTAACATTTTATAGTTCACATAAATGAAGTTGCGGGATACAACTTGTAATAAGTATGTAAGACAAACGGACGCGTTAAATTTTATCTCCCAACACAAAATGTCTTTAAAAAAGCTGTAGGTTTATTCTTTTAGACAGACAAAAAATATGCTTGTCTGTATTATCTATGACCTTTTACTAAAGAAATCTGCAAATTTACGCGTAAAGTATGTTATCTACATACTAACTCTACGTTTTTTTCATCATTCGTATTATGATAATATATATACCTTTCTGTTCGGCACTGGTCCCGGCCTAGCCAGGGTCTGCATTCATACTCATCTCCTCTACTTTGCACGATCTTTGACATTCTCAGTGGTTAGTCCATTGGCTCTCATGTTCTGCTTCGCGACATCCAACCATCGCTTCCTTGGGCATCCGGGAGATATTGCTCCAGGGACACATATATCAAAGCATATTCTTTCGACATTGTTCTCAGGTCGGTGTGTGGCCATACCATCTCAGGCGGCACTCTTGGAGCATGTCCGCTACGTCACTGATTCTAAGACTACCTTGAATGGATGTGTTACATATGCGGTCAGCCCGCATTACACCACTCATCCACCTCAGCATCTTCATTTCCGAGACGTGAGGCTCCTGAACGTGCCTAGACAGTACTGGCCAGCATTCGCTGCAGTATAACAGAACCGGTCAGATTATGCTCTTGTATATTAGTCCCTTGAGCTTGGGTGGTATTCTGCGGTCGCAGAGCACTCCTGTGACCTCACGCCATTTTACCCAAGCAGCGCTTATTCGGGCTTGGACGTCGTGATCGATGCCTCCAGAATTAGAAGAACTCGTGCAGAATATATCCAATGTACCTGAACTTTTCTGACTGAACGGCTGATTCAGGACCTTTATGGATAGTGCCGAGTGAGTCCGGGCTCCCCCTAGCCATGTACTCGGCTATCTACTATAATATATAAATATATAATAATATATTTCAAATAAAATATGATACACTTGCAAACAGTTCATTTAAGTTTAAGAAAACAAATTACCACTTTGACAAAAAAATTGACAACTTTGGTCCTTATTTCAATGTAATATCATAAAATCGTAACAGTAGTCCGTGGTCACAGGTAGACTACTGTACAGTGTTCGAAACATTGGGTTCTAAAATGTATTTTCGAATACCAATATAATACGCGATTAATCCGATTAAAAATAGTTTCATTTCAAAATGTGTTATAATTGCGAAAATCAAAGAACTTATTAAAGGAAATAGGTGTTAGAAGTTTGTATGTAAGTCCATCATTTTTAAAGTAAGAATCATGATGAAATCAACAACCCCAACGGGGTGAAAAAGGGGTTGAAAGTTTGTATAAGTCCGTAATTTTTTACTATAGAGATCTGGAACTTTTTTGTGGGCTAATGATTAAAACTTAGTACATGTCTTCTTTAGCGATTATGTACATTTAACCCATAATGCGACGAAGGGGAAATAGGGTTTCAAAGTTTGTGAGGAAGTCTGTCATTTTTGAAATTTGAAATATGACATTTTATCAAGGGTTTGTTCTGCTCGTAAGTCTAGTCTATCTAGAACGATCGTTCGTCTAATTTGAATAACGATAATAATTTTTTTTGGCTATTCTTGATATTATTCCTAAATGAACGTACCTAATATTTTTTTATATAAGTACGTACATTATTTTAAAACCTCCTTGAAAACATAAAATATATTCTACGCGAGCCACGCCGCGGGCGCCAGATAGTGTCATATATAAATATACCAAGCGTATACGAATAATAAAAAGAAACAAAAGTACTTTATACTTGGTCTACAATTTTGTATACAAAACAATTGTACTAGGAATATTTCTTCGTGTGCCTGTATATTTTTTCATCGCCCAAAAACTACAGTACGAAATTGGATTCGGTTTTCAGTTATATTGCTGGAGGTAAAAATTAAAATCCAATGCATGTTTGCTTATATTACGTTGCATTTATAAAATCACTTTTTAAAGTGGTTAAGAATAGTATCCTTTACGGGTACGTATAATATTTGGCATAATTGCAAGTTTATATTGGAGAAGCACAGAAACCCAATATTTTTCATATTTATCATTCATTAAAAATATAATTTTACATACAATTACATATCATCGATATACGTTTTAGTACAAAATGGTATATATGTTACTAAGATAACGCATATTTTATGCGTCAATGGAACTAACAACATGTATGTATGTTTCTAGGTAATGAGTATATATAATAGGTAAAGTATATTTATTCTAAAGTGAGCCATATTTGTTATTATAATAGGAAACTTTCTTTTGTTATTTTATTAAAGTTGTCTTTCATCGTGTTAAATTTACTAAACGTTCAGTGGTCGGTTCAGTTGTACAAACTTTCATCTATATTAAAGGTATATCTCTATCTAGTTTCTATAAATACAAAAATGAAATGACGTCTATTAGTCTCGCTAAAACTCAAGAATGACTGGGCTAATTTGGCTAATTTAAGTTTCAAATTATTTTTAGAAATCCAAGGAAGGTTTAAAAGACCAAAAATCATAAAGAAATTTCAGGAAAAAATAGTTTATTAGTTTATTACAAGTTTATTATCCCATACAACGTGCCTGTACCCTGTGCGTCGTACCGGTCAAACACGACGTTAAAAAGCTTAGGGTATGGAATATTAACAGACTTAGTAAAAGTAAAATTCGGCCGCAAGGTTCAACATTGTATAATTTATGCATTCAATAGTTTGGCCATTCATTTGATCCGTATATTAATATTTATTACCTTTCTAAAAAAAATTCTGAACGCACAATAAATATTTGACAGCAAATATTTCATTTATTATCAACAAATTCGCAACGATTAGGGAAAGGACACAGGGTCCCGGGATAGTTCTTTTCATTATCAGTTGACCTAGTTATAGTCAGCTATCCCACAGAGTTTTTGAATTCAGTAGGATTCCTGGACTTCAACTCACAATTTACAATTAAAAGTAGGTAATCAGTTACCGTGATGCAGCTTAATATTAATCAACATTGATTGTGCATGGAAGTTTGTAGAATTAAGTTTCCCTGCCCTGTCCCAACCAATCACCATGAATATGATGCGCCTGTTTCGTAGAGAATGTCTCTGTGTATCTTTTATTTCTGGTTGCTGTTATTTTTTATTGAATTCAGAAACCTTTACTTAATCCTGAGGTTCGCCGCCGAAGTTCACCGGGTCAGCTAGTATATAATTTCCTCTATTACAATAGAATTATATATTTTTTTTGTTGAAATGAAATTTTTACTTTTTTACTTTTACCGAAATAAGTCGTAATTATTGTTTCTACTATGATAATATAATAATGCTGTAAGGTTACCTTGTAGCTTCAGCTAGGAGTGACAAGGTAAAATTAATAAAGTAAAGTTAAGTGAAGTTAATGTTACCAGTATTTAAAGTTAAATTGCATGAATTCTTATTACAGCATAAAAAAGCAACCAATAATTAAGTATATATGAAACTTTTTAACATTTAGAAAATAGAAAAACATTGTTAGGAAACGTGTAGAAATTTGAACGCATCGGGATTCAAACCCATGCATCTTGGACACCGTCCAAGCCTGCTGGCCTGCTAAGCTATGAGTTCCGTATTCCAAAGACGTGGGTTCGAATCCCACAGCATTAAAAATTTTATACAATTGCTTAAAAATATATAAAACACTAAGTGACTGATTCAAAACGCCGAAAGTAATGTAAAAATCTAAAACTTGGTATGTTGGTGCGAAAAAGAGCATTTGTGAAAATTACCACAGAAATGGATAAAAAACGAGATATACAAACGAAATTTCGGGCGACATCTACTTTTATATATAGTTACCGTGAACATCTTCCATGTTCATCTTGAACATGAATTATGTATATGATTCAAATCAAGTCAGTTGATAGAAAAATAACATGATGGTAAATACATATTGAGAGTATAAATATTTGTGTGTAGTGCTCCTTGTATTCCTAAGCATTTTCCTTTTTATAATATTACTTAATACATCGATAAGTGGAAACGTACACCATTCGCCACAGTTATTTATTTACCGCTTATTTTTTGATATTTAATACGTTTTAGTATATGAAAAATAGTTCTCAAAGTATCTGCACTAATTAAAGTGACAATTTCAGCAAAGATGGTTTTAATCTAGATAAAATTCCTAAAACGATGGATATATTTTCGACAAGACTTACATTTTGTTGTTTATAATGGACGTCTGTAAAACTACTGTACTGTACATCTTGACTAATAACTATAACAGTATATGTTTTTTTTATTTCATTCAAATTAAAAAAAATTTTAGTAAAATCTACAAAAATATTTATTTAGATATACTAAAGAATCGCTTAGTCTCTTACCTCACCTTATGATGCCATAGGGTGAGTAAAGACAATCATTTTCTCTTTAAGCATCATTCATACTCTACAGTATAAAAAAAAGAACCTTCGGACGTTTTGTCGAGAAGAGAAAAAAAATGGGCCTATACTCCTCTTATGGCACATTTATGATGAGTAATTATGAAAATGTATAAATCGCTAAATTTCTTTGATTATATAGGAATGGAGAAGCCAAGATTACAATATATCAAATTTGTAATCTTTAAATTCCAGACTAATTTGACGCTAATTTATAAACAATTGTCTTATAACATTTGACCTGCGCTATAAAAATATTTATTTATTAATTAAATAATAAAACAGCTCCGTAATACGATAAAATATAATAAAATACAAGCAAGTATTTAAAAATCCACCGAGGCAAAGCTCAATATTTACTTAGCTTTATTAAAAACTCATATTTTTTTTTCTTTACACTTTTATTTCAAAGCGTGCATGATGATTTGTATTTGACATGTAATTTTACGAATGTCAACAACAAGTTTACACAAATGGGTGAAGCATAAAATAATAATGTGGACCTGTTCGTATTTGCATTTAAACATAAATGAAAACCAAACTTATTTTGAACCAATGTTTACGTGTGTAATTTTTTTTAAATTTGAATTTTTTTCTGTTTTGCTTGTTATTAACTTTTTATTTCAATTTGGAAATATTTTATATTTTGCTTAAAGTAATAATTTAGTATGTAAAAATGTTATATTTATACAATTTATCTGTACAGTCTTAAATGAAATTAAATATATTTTCAAAATTAAAACTCAGACCATAAATACTAAAAACTGAAACAGTCTTATCTCTTCATTTCTTTCTGTAGAACCAACCACGAGCTTTGTATCGCATACATACATTTTCTCGTCATAAAACTAACAACTATTGACGTTGTTCTAGAATATTCGTTGTATGCCTTTATTATTTGATTTATCTTATTTTATTCAAACACCCGTCACCATTATTTTATTATCACGCATATAAAATTAGTCTCCTACGCAAAGTTGTCTCATATTCATGTATGTATAAACTTGAAAGAAGATTGCCTTCCTACGAAGCCTATAAGAACCGTTACATTTTACACTCTAAGTTAAGAATACGTAGTCAGGGATAAGTTCGTGTTAAGACACTCCATTTTCCATTTTTCACCTATTTCAGAGGGATTTCGTCTTGCCTCGATCCAGAAAATAAAAAATACTTAAACATAATTTTGTACACCGGATGAGAAGCCGGCCATTGCTAAATCCTTCTGATACTTCCCCACTGCGCCATAATGGTGCAATTTATTGATTTTATAAAAAGCCTACCGTTCCTAAAAAGTTTATGATGAAAATACAGCATCACGTTACGGTAGTAAATTGTGTAAATTTTCGGTAAAATAAATTTTTCTTATACTATATATGTATATAACCTTTTTACCCATCTCGCGTACTGAAAACAGTATTTACAAATGTAGCAATGAAAAAGCTCAAAATAATTCTCATTTTCAATGCATTCAAAGTTTTCTATTAACTGAATATGGATCGATAAATTCATGGAATACTTTGTTACATTATGTCAAAACAGTTTGTCGAAGAATAATTATTGCGTTATACGCCTACACAATTTAGCTGAACGCTACAACTTCCGACCCCAGACCATCGTTAATTCATGGGCATTGTTAGAGCTTGTTGCGAGTTGGCGAGTGTAAATGCTGCCAATGTTTTGCCCCTTTAATAGAATTATTAACTTTGAGGCACTTCTGAAATGCAATTATCATTATTGTTGCCAGTGAATATACAATTTATAACAAACGAATTAAGCTAATTATATAGTGATTGTTCATAAAATGTTGAAAATTTTGCAGAAATTTATTCAATATCTATGAAATTAAATGATCTCATATGATAATATATTTTAACAATCGTATTGCTTTATTGATATTTTAATGTTGTATACTAAAGTGTAGTTTGCATTTAAGAATCGATTAAAAATTATTCTCAATTATTAATGTATATATAACGCAAGATAACAGGAGAACTTCTAGAAAAAAATATTTATAACTACAATAGAATTAGAGGAACTTATGCTTACTACAAATGATGACATACTCGAACTAGTAGTCCCTACGTAATTGCGTTCTCCTTATTTTTTTTAATAAGTAGTTTTAGAACGTATTTGGATTTAAAAAACTAAAACAAAACCCCTGCTAGTCTCTGAGGTATTTTAAAAGTGGAATTTGGACCATCCCGCAGCACCACGGCACATATAAAACGATTTTAAACCTTTACAGCAGGTGTGTTTTACCTTCAGCCTATGCATTCTTTATCCGAATCCAATTTTTTATCTTTTGCTTCGATATAATATTAAAAGATATTTTGATAGACAATACTAAGGCCTGTTACAGTACATATTTATAAGAACGCAGTGGCATCAGCATAATTGTAATATAAAGAACTAAAAACTAGCTAAGGCAAATTTCGCCATGTTTTAATAAATAAGTTTAGTTTTCCACTTCACGCTTTTGTCTGTATTACAGTGTACCCAGAGCGAATCTACTGTTAAAACACTCCGCTTTCTACTTTCCGTTCGGAATCGAGACATTTCCTGTTTGGATGGGGGAACTGAATTTCGCACTTTGTCTTTCGACAGTAATAAAATAAAAATAATTGAAACATAGTCATTTTCCCGAGTGCAGATCGAATCATCAACCAAACGCGATTATTACCAAAGTAAGTAACAATAAACAAAAATAATTAAGCAAGAAGCACCTCCAAAAGAATACTACCATTAATCATATGTTCTAGCATTTAGCAAATAATAAATATGTGCTCATTCTCATTTCATTAGCCAATTATAATTTAATGATATATAAATATTTCACGCGAGCAACAATGTATTAAAATATAAATTATTGGACATAATATATTCAGTAATATAGCTAAATAATAATATATCAATAAGTCTGCGCTTAGTTGTATAAATTTTTAAACGCCAAATTGCTTGTTAGTTTAAATTTGTACATTTTCTTTAGTTACTTTGGGCATTATAATGCTGTTTTATTATACTTACGTCTACTATTATAAGATAAAGTTTTACCTCCGACAAATATACAGTAAAAATAAATTGTAATAAGCGTATAAGAATTTTGACGTAGCCGGAAGTAGGTAGAAAGTATGGCTTGGCAGTCAGAGCACTTGGACGTTTTTCAAGAGGCGAGGGTTTGAATCCCGCTACGTTTAAATATTAAAACATTTTCCAAAAATGTTTTTCATATATATTTTGTTAACATTTTTTTAAGTGTTATTCGTACACTAATGAAATTGAAAAAGACATAGTCAGTCAGAGCGCTTGATCGGTTTTCAAGAGGCGCAGGTTCAAATCCCGCTGCGTGCAAATTTTTATACGTTTTCTAAATATGTCTTTTTCAATATTTTTCATAGTTCATTTCGTTTTCATAACACTTTAAAAATATTTTAATATTTCATAAACAGTATTCTCTCTTGCCAAACGATTATTCGTAGCAATAATTTTAGGATAACAGAAATCTGTAAAAATATATCTACAGTGACCACATCTTAGTAATTTACTAAATGTAGTTTTTACTTACTATTACAACTTTTTCCATCATTCTTCTGAACGTTTTACACTGGACTTAAATACCTTTTTCTCATGTATGGCTTTTTATTTTATTTTCTACCTAAATAAAATTATTTTTTATAAAACCATTGGAGATTTTGTTCTTATAAAACAATTTTAGAAAAATATTTAAGTATTTTGATTATGTACGTGGACAGCCCGTCCGGTAGTTTCACCAACGTTTTTCAAAACCAAAACTATCACCAACGAGATGCGTCAGTCGCTTTTATTTAATTTTGTTCCAATTTTTTGCCTCACGTTTATAATTAATTAAGTATAAGCCTAAAATCAATCAAATTACTGATATGAATAACAATATGGAACATGAAAATAAATTTCTTATTTTTTAAATGATTTTATTGTGTACACAATGAAATGAAGAAAACTAAAATACATTTAAACAAAAGTAAAGTAAAGCCTCAAATTCTGAAATGTTTACTAAAATTTCTCTATCGGCTTTAGTATTAGGTTATTCACACGTAAGGCTTAGATGACGTTAAATTCAATCTATTTCGTAGAAGATTATGCGGTGTGAGAGCTATGGTATTCTCATGAAGCTTTACTACGCTCACTAAGAAGGGTAATTGTTTTATAACAGAATTAGTTCCGTTAAGTAATATTCTTTGAAGATAGCATTAGTCGTGCTAATAGGCTTCGGCTTTATGTAAAAGTGTCATTTTTATGCTACTGTATATACCGTGCAGAACTACTCTTGATTTTACGAAATCAAGGACAGTTTTAAAATTGCTATTTATGATATGTACACTTAAGTTAATTAAAATAATGAACCTAGATGGATATTCCATGTCAAACTATAAAAAATGTCTATGACAAATCAATATAATTACGAAACATAAATAAATGTACTATATAAAGAGATTTGTTTAATATTTTGTTAATATCTTTTTTATAAAGGTAGGATAGGTAAACTGTAGTAAGTTATTTATATGATCAATGCTACAAAAACATACACATAAATATAATTGAAATATTTTTTTTGTATATATTTTTGAGTTCATGCGGTTCGATGCGCGGTCTTTAAATAACGTATATGTCTAATATCACTAATTATTAAAATCGCTGCACTAATATTTATATTAATAGAATATTGCTTAACAAATATTTAGAAAACGTATAAAGATTTGAACGCATCGGGATTTGGACCCCCACCTCTTGAAAACCGTTCAAGCGCTCTGACCGCTAAGCCATGCGTTCTAGATCCGGCTACGTCGAAATTTTTATACGCTTGCTACAACATATATTTCTTGTCTCTGTAGAGAGATTTTTACAATTTTCTGCTACCCAAATATTATTCTACGAACATTTGTTTGGCAAGAGAGTATGCTATTTATTAAAAAAAAATCTCATTTTTTTAAAGTGCTTACACAGTTAGGATGGAAGTATTCGTTCAAATTTTTATACGTTTTCTAAATATATGTTATTCAATTTTATAAGTGTGTGGATGACACTTAAAAAAAATTCAAAAATGTTGTTTGTTATTTAATCGTTAACTTAATACGATTTTTTTTATGTATGAAGTTATAAAAAAAATCCAATTGTGTTTGATTGCTATAATCATACAATAATATACACAATATAAAGCGCAATATTATAGAAATAGTATATTAAAAAAATCCAATTGTGTTTGATTGCTATAATTATACAATAAATTAATACACAATATAAAGCGCAATAACATAGAAATAGTATTGTTATATTTCTTCGAACATTAACGTTCTACAATTTGCAGAAAATGGCTTTTATTTTACTTATATGTCCAATATTTCTGTTATATCGAAAATTACTTTATTTAGTTACTTTATTTAAAAGCACAAAAACATCTTGCAATTGGGAAGAGAAAAAAAACAAATTGGGCCATCGTGGCGCAGTGTGACAACGTCTTACTGTGTACGCGATGGTTGTAGGTTCAATTCCCACTCAGGGGAATGATTATATTTCAATTATATTGATTTTGGACTTCAATGACAAAAGATGGGAGTGTCAAGTTCTGTTGTCAGTCCTAAATTTATTTATATCAACATAAAATATTTTATAACAACCAGGATAGATTATTTTTTTAACTTAGAATATGAAAAAAGCTAATCAGTTTGCTTGCCAGTTCTGTCAGCTTGAACTTGACCTAACACGCTTCCGCGTGTCTAG
This sequence comes from Podotricha telesiphe, assembly GCA_038994665.1. Lineage (NCBI taxonomy): Eukaryota > Metazoa > Arthropoda > Insecta > Lepidoptera > Nymphalidae > Podotricha > Podotricha telesiphe. The sequence goes on from JAOYRR010000327.1 coordinate 85,100, forward strand.
ATGTTGTTGTAATATGTATCACGGGAAACAATTTTAAAAGGTATGTCATTAAATCAGGATGAAGATAAGAAATTCATATTTTCGTGTATCTAACTTTACCAGTTTTGTTGTAAAAGCCGTTAAGTAAGACAAACGACACAAACGCATCAGACGCTTAATTTCATCAGGCGTGTCCAAAAGTCAAGGCCTTTGGCTAAAGCGAGTGATATATTGAGTTGCCATCTTACGAATACTTTACTGACACTATTAAAGACCTCCGAAATAGACGCTGCTAATGAAATTTTATATATACCTATTGTTGAAGATATAATAAAAACAAATTAGATAACAAATCCATGAGGATTTACTACTTAGTAGTAGTAGAGTCGTCATCATTGGATTTTCTAGCAACACGGGACACACGTATTAACATAAAATCTTAATATAGAAAACTTTTTTACTTTGTAAACTAACTCTACACAAACAGAACTAAATATAATATATTGATAAATTATTAAAGAACACCACTATATATAGAATAGTTTTATTTTTTACTAGATACTACAATAAAAATATTTTCGGCCGCCTTGTTTCGTGTACATCAATCACAGTCAGCGGTTTAGATAACTACTAGCTACGTGATTTATAGGCTGAGGTGAATGAGACACGAAATAAATCCAAAAGGACTCAGAATTTAGCCGAGAACGAGGTTCCAAAATATATTTCTACTTAAGCATGTGGCACAGTGTGATAGCGTCTAACTGTAAACATGCAATGAATTAAGATTCGATTTCCAGCATTTCTGCGCTATGGTAGCAGGAAAAAAAATGGTGTTGAGTTGGGCCACTCAACACGTAATATCTGGATTCCTGTAGGAAGAGAATGAAGTGTCTTACCATTATGTTATATGTGCCTATACCTATGCTATGCGGGAAAAGCGCGAAGTTAAGAAAAAAAAATGTAGGTTGAGGCCATTGTGGTGCAGTGGTGCAGCGTCTAATTGTAAACGCAATGAGTTGTTGTGGGTTCAATTTCAACTCGAAGAATTGATTATATATAAATTATATTAACTTCTCTACGCTCTGGACAAAGTTCAGAATTGAGTTCCGCCACTCAACGCAACGCAATGACAAGATTTTAGATGTTTTCATCAGTATGATGAGAACGTAGTATTGTGACTGTAGGTTCTCTCTAACTACGAAACTACCTGTATGGGTATTAATATAAACTAAAACTAATAATAAAATGAAGAAAATTTTATTTTTAATATTAAAATATTTTTTATATTATAAATTATATATGAAAAAAGCTTAATCAAAAAAAAGTTTTAAATCAAGAATGAATGTTTTTAGTATTGGTGCACTAGGTAGTTAGTATTGGTGCACTAGTTAGTTAGTATTGGTGCACTAGTTAGCTAGCTCCCGAAGACTCTCTGTAAAGTACGCTATTGTGTTTGCGCACACTACTACTGGTAGATCTTTGAGCACTCTAACTGTGTGTGGGTACTAATATTAGTGCGGCTTCAAGTATTCTAAGAGTGTCTACTACTGGCACGTGCTTGAGTACTTTAAGTGTGTATGCACTAGTACAGGTGTGTCCTTCAGTACCTACCCTAAGAGTATCTGGACTAGCACTGGTGCTAGTGCGTTCTTCCGTACTCGGAGTTTGTGTACATTTGTACTGGTGTGTTTCAATACAATAATACTCCGAACGTACGCTAAAGCTGGGCGATTAAAAATATCTAAAGTCAAAAACATATTTTTAAAAAGCGTATAAAGGTTTGAACGAACGAACGTTCGAACCCACGCCTCTTGGAAACCGTCCAAGCACTCTGACCGCTAAGCCATGTGTTCAACGCATGCGTTAAAATGGGTTTAAAAAATGTCAAAAATATCTAAATTCATTCATACTGACAATCGAAAAATTCCTATGTTCGGGAACTTGAATCTTGAATAATTTGCTCCTATAAGGGGGATTGATTTGGATTTTTCATATATAAAGGTATTTCTAGAATTGGAGTCACTGTATGATTACAACGATACCGGATTAACTTTTAATTTTTTTGTTTGATTTAACATCGCTATATAGGACTTCTCAAAATTAATCTATATACAATTTGGACTAGTCTCTGCAAGCGTGTTTACCACACCATATCTCCAATACTCTGAAAGGAAATGCCATTCGAAGTTAGATTAAATTGACTAGCGATGAAGAAAAAAAAGGATTCTCACGTAATTAATGTAAAAAAACAATGTAATTCTTCCTTAACCTTCCAATTATGTTTATTTTTATGTGATTTTAAGAGATTACTTATAATTTGAGCGGTTTTATAATTTTTTTATTTATAATTGTATACCCACTGAATGCTTGCAATACATGTTTTAGGGGGAAACGTAATAATTATTTCTTGATATAATTTTTTAATTCTGCAATCCACGTTCTTTCTTGTGTTTTATTTATAATAGCTTATTATATATATGAAACTAGATTACTAAGAAACACAAAGTAATATAGGAAAATAATATGAGAAACGTTTAGTAAAACCGCTTTTTGTATTAATTTACTCCTCAACTCCATGTAACAAAAGCATTGTGTGTCATTAGCGTTAACGTGAGTATGAGCCTTTTGTATCGAACTCGTTTTCAATGAAAATTCCTTATGATTAGAAGAATTCTCTTATATAAAATTGTCAGTATAGTAGTAGATTCAATTTAAATATATTTCAAAACACTTTTAATTATTATTATAAAATATAGAGTAAATAAGAAGATTAAGATATTCAATATTCCATTTTATTTATAATAATAAATAGTAACTATTACATATATTACACATATATATTATATATTAACAATGTTATACATTATAAAATTTTCTGTTATTATCGTGGCAGGAGGATCGTGACGCAGTGTAACAGAGTCTATCAGCAACTAGATGGTTGTGGATTCTGTTTCTACTCGGAAATATGATTACATTTTAAGTAGGCAAAAGCTAAAAGCTAAGCTTTGCATTAGAAAAAAATGTATATTATGTTGTCATTATTTGACTTTTATGACAACAAAATATATAAGACAAGTATATAAAATATAATGACATTTGTGATGGCATTATTAGACTAACGTTTGAATTACGAAATCTAATACTCTTCGTCTTAGCAGAAAACATAAAAAAAGCATATTTTAAATTTAAAAACAATCGATTGTAAATTAAAAAAAATAATTGTAACGTCAAATTCATTCATATTTATTTTATCATTACTTTAATATCAAGAAGGAATAGATTTGCACTATTTATTGAGGAGCAATTATACCTGATATAAATATTAAATTAAGAGAAACAATGAAGGAAGCCAACATTGTTGAATACCTCGGTCGGTAATATGAAATACATTGTAGATTTTTAACTTAAATAGAACGGAAGTACTTTCATCTTAAAAAATTAGAAAAAGACTTTTCTTTTTCATAACAGTAAGCCTGGCTAACCGCTATCATTACAATAATGTCTTTTTGTTAAACTTTAAATGACTGCAGTTGAATAGAACAAGGTAAAAGTTTTTGTAACATGTGGAAACTTGCGAAAACTTTAACAATTTTACTTCGTGTAACTTCTTGTTTAAATTGCTGTGTGATCTGTGCACTTACCAAACCTACCAAAACCTACCAAAGAAGTTAAATTTGTCATAGCTTTTTTTATAGCTTAACGCTTCTTCCTTTTTCTTCTTCTTCTTTTTCTTTTTAGATAGTCAGAGAGAACCTAGTGTCAAGGCACTCGGTTCTCCACTTTCCGTCCGAATTCAATACATTGCTTGTTCAGTGGCGAAACTCAAAGCCGTACTTTGTCTAGGATACCATAACAGAAAATGGAAGATATTTCAAATATATAATCATTCCTCTAGTTTGAATCGAACTCACAACCAATTGCGTTAATAGTCAAACGCTGTCCCACTGAGCCACGGTATCCTAAATTAAGCTTTGTATATTTACGCTTTTTTGAATGTCTTTTGTTATGAATGTTTTATCATAACGTTAAGCTGAGCTACGTAATTTTAATAGTTTTTAGCGCCTATCTTTTACCGGTAATAAGAAAATGATACATTTTCAGATTACATTTTTCATTTCAAATAATATTTCGATCCCAATTAAATTGAAACGAGGAACGATATTACTTCAGTAACATCAATTTTAATTGTACTTTCATTAATCTATATTCATATACAATTATAAAGCAGTAAAAAAAATTGAAATAATACTATTTTTAACCGGATAAATGGCGTTTATTACTGGTATTTCAAAAATACATTTTAGAACTCGACGTTTCGAACATTTTACAGTAGTCCATGGTCACAGGTACACTGAGGTGGCGTCTCTCTGTCATTTAATACAATATATATATCAAACTACCGCTAACGATTTCTTAGTTACCTCTATCTTGAGCTGACTGTATCTTGCTCTCTGGTATGATCGGATTGAGACTTCAAAGTTTTCAGCATTGGGTCCCAGATGGTAGAAAGTTTCCAACCGTCTTCTCTATTGAAATTTGGGTGTTTTTGTACTTCAATAGCCTCGTGAATCATCCTTGGGATATATCTGTTTTCCCTAGCGAGTATATGAGGTTTATCAAGCCTGATGTAATGGTTGGGTGTATCCGTTGTATGCTCACACACAGCTGACTTCGACACACGCCCATTCTTGACATCAAAGATGTGTTCCTTCACCCTTATACCAAGATAGATCTTTTCAACCAGAGTTATTCGAGTCAACATGATTGTAAGCTCGAGTTGCAATACGATTTCACTAAAATTTCTTTATATATAGCTCGATTCGACAAAATATACAATATCATTTTGTAACTTTTTTTTTAAAGTTTTAGTTGCACACTTAGGAAATTGAAAAATATATATTTAGAAAACTGTGCGTTCAAATGCGTTCCACTGCGTTCAAATTTTTATACGTTTTCTAAATATGCCATATGCAATATAATTCAACGCTTGTCTATTGGCAACATTGTAGGCGTCATGTATATTTTACATGACGTGTATAATGCATGTATGAATGGAATTGTTAATAATTTGATCTAATTTAATGATAATTTACTTATATTCTGATAACGTAAAATTGCCGTAATTAACGTTAACGTGCCGTAAAATTCTGATAACGCTTCTGGTGGTGAATTATACTTGTTCTTACAAGATGCTTCTTAATTCTTCTTAACACACGGCAAGGTGCAGAGAGAACTTGATGGCAAGACACCTTCTCCGCTTGATCTCCGCATTCTATCTGTATTCGAGACATAGTGTGACAGGCAGACAGATTTACTTTCACATATATAATATTAATATGAAAATAATAGAATTTACCCACATTCTACATGTTAGTGTACGACTATATACATTTTTTGGTATGGTTAGTCTGTCAATCAAAGCTTGACGACAAAGGAAACCAGCCCGCATGTACAACTCAAGAACACTACAACAATCCTATCCTATTTGATGATTGTCACTCTATGTTTCGTAACACAATAAAGCTTTTAGCAAGACAAATATTCTTTACCATTTGCTTTCTATTGACGCATAACGCTTTGATTATTAACTGAATATTACCTAGTAGTATCAATATGATACTATATAAGTAGTATCAATATTATATTAATAGTACAAACATTATAAGCTGTACACAGATTTTGATCGATAAAATAATGTTTTATGTGTTTATATTATAACACTTTATAACTTCTTTTCTTTTTTTTTTATTCTAGACAAAGTAAACAAGCGTTTGGGTCACCTGATGGTAAGTGATCACCGGCGTCCACGACCCCGTGTAACACCAGTAGAGCTACAGGGATGTTGCCGGCTTTAACTATTAATAACGGTAATAAACTTAAAAATATATATAGTCTGACTGACTGACACTTCTATTTCTAGTTAAATAAATAGTTAACCAATATCGACTTTCTATTGATATTTTTTTCTTATAAAAACTTACAAAGCCACGCGTTGCTTTGTCTCAGTTGTAAAAAGCCTAATCAATATTATACGCTTTTCATATTTATATATAGTAATATTAAATGACTTAATTGATGACTCATTCAAAAGTGTTATTCGCACACTTAGGAAATTGAATAACACATATTTAGAAAACGTATAAAAACTTGAACGCAACGGTATTTGAACCCGCGCCTCCTGTAAACCGTTCAAGCGCTATCACCGCTAAGACATGCGTTCTACATCCGGCTATTTCGAAATTCTTATACGCTTATTACAACTTATTGTTAGCATGTTGTTAGTATGTTGTTAGCATCTCTGTATAGAGATGATTACAAATTTCTGCTACCCAAAGATTATTCTACAAACAATCGTCCCGCTGCGTCCTGTAAATATTTTTATATTAATATTTTTATTTTTTAGTAAATATTTTTTGAAAAGAGTTATTATTATGTACAGCTGTAGTCACCATTTGTAAGGCATTCGTGTCACAGCAGGAGCCTGTTGGGTCACAACGACATAGTGATGGCGCTTTAAGTCACGCTAGTCACTAAGTCAAATCATACTAACATATCATCAAAATGTTTATTAAACTTCTAGAGATTAGCACATTTAAACAAACAAACAAAACCTTCGCAATATCATTTTACACATACCGAAAAGTTTTACCTATTGTTGTAACATTTACTTAGTTGTCGACATAGTTTCGCTTTAGCTTTTTTAGGACTATGTCATCAAGTTTACAAGTGTACAGTCTAAATTCTCGTTAAATATCAAATCTTTCGGGCACAAAGGCGTATGTGGCCCGTAGTAGCCAACTGGCAGGACGCCAGAGTGTTCAAGAGTTCTCACTAACTTCTACAAAGATACCAATCTGTAAAGTTTCCTGAGTAAAGCGGCACTGATACGGTCATTGTTTGCGCTGAATATTTTTTTAGCTTTTAATATTATATTAATTTATAGATGAATATGATATGTAAAATGTAATAAGGCAGTAAGAAAATATTTCTGTACATTGAATACACAATAAATATACGAAAGGGAAAGATGAGAGGCTAAGGGAGATGAAAAACTTATTTTCTTCTGTTTGTATGTCTGATTGCATCTTTCGAACTACTTGATGGGACCGTAAGCATGACTTAGGGTATAATTGAATATTTATTATACTAGATCCACTTTGTCAGTTGAAAAAGAAAAACACTATACTGAGAAAATTACAATCGTCTGGAACATATTCTAATTTTGCGTCCAAGTTGGTAAATGGAAGTTATATATCATAAAGTTCAAGTAATAAAGGCAAACGGAGTGGCGGGAAATTAACTAGTGACTATATAAAAATAAGCAATTACTGATTTTAAAATTTATATAAATTTTTAAATTTATTAGGATATAAAGTCAAACGTCATGAAATATATGATATTATGATTGAAATATACTTCGATTGAACTAGCGCTGATATAAAACAAATATATTATAATGGCAAATGTTGCGTTTCTCGCAGGCTCTTCTCAGCTGAACTGCCTTCCGAGCCGATGGAAGCTTTATGTTCATTTGACGATTCAAAAGTGCTTGCAAAATTATGTAACGCTTTAAAGAATAATTTTAATTATAAGATTTATATTGGAAAGTAAATTATTTTTATATTTATACTTCATCTAAATTACGTTGATTTCCTTTCCTTCCTTGATTGAGATTTATTAAAAAAATTATATCGAGTATCGAAATTTATTATTAAAAAATATTTAAAAAAAACTTACAACTTAACCAGGATTAACATGATTTTTTTTTTAATAATATTGATATTATTATAAAATACCTTTTCAATAACGGAAGAGGTAAATATAAATAATGCCAATAACTTTCCATGCAATAACATAACGTTTCCATTTTCCAAGTTCTGTTTAAGGCCGCATACATTATTCACACGATCACATCCATTTTCGGTGCGAATAAGCTAAGCACTTTTACGGTGAGAATACGACGTGCCTTTTAAAATAACAGTACCGTTTTTTAAGGTCAAAATGTTTATCATTTGAGCTCTGTATATATAAAGTACTGGCTTTATTTCACATTTAGACAAATATTAAGGTAACTTTTCACTTTAAATTCCAAACAACACATTTATAATTTATTCATATTTTCAAACGAAAACTTTTATATGCTGAGATGTTTGTTACAGCTAAAAAAAATATTTTAATATGTTTTAACAATTATTTTAGATCTCATTTAGATTTTAAAATATAGTTTTTACTACATAATATCGCGTATTTTTATTTTGATATTTTGCTCAATACTTTGAGTAAGTAGTTCTTCGTTTAAATTTTAAATTAAATTTCTGTTCTAATGAGTGAAACCAGGACACTAACTAAGCACCCAGCATTTACTCAAACTTAGCAGGAAGTCAAATTAATTAAGCGCAAATTTCTCAGTGACCCAAAGTCATTAGTTGTGAGTGTTGATGGGATAAATCAACAAAATAAGTCAATAATTCAAAGATGATCATGATAGTCTTGAATTCTATGGTAACAAATAAGTATTGGATATTGTAAGTGAGTAGCTTAGATATTGTAAGTTACAATAATAGTTGCACAACTATACGTGAAGCCAGCCAGATTTTAAAATCAGACTACACTTGGATTCGCGATGATTGATATTGCAATTTCAAGTTTTATTTATAAAATATTTCATAAGAATTGAGGCAGAGTATGACGTCGGGAAAAATAGATGAAGAATGGAAAATAGGTTCACTTGTCTTAAGGTCTGAAGGAAGACAAAGAAAGCATTCGAAAACATATTTTTAGAAAGCGTATAAAAATTTCAACGTAGCGGGATTTCAGGATCAAATATTTCTTCATAATTCATATTTATTCAAAATATTTATTCGATTTCTAAAAATATGTTATTTATTCCCTAAATGTGTGATTAACAGTATAAAATATTAAAAAAGAAAGCATTAGTTTATAAACTAAAACTATAAAAGAATTATATTTAAATTGTCTATCAAATTTTTTAACTTTTGTAATAAGTATTTGATAATGCGTCGAAAACCCAAAGATACTATAAAAGTTATGACGCTTAGTTTAGTAAGCAAATATATATTTTTTTACATTTTTTTTTAAAGTGTTAATCGCACACTTAGGAAATTGGAAAATACGTTCAAGAACGGTTTTCAAGAGTCGCGGGTTCAAATCCCGCTGCGTTCAAATTTTTATACGTTTTCTAAATATGTCTTATGCACAATATATATTTGTACAAATTTAGGTACTTATGTAGGTAAAACTGTACAGAAGACAAACAAACAAGTGTTAAGGATACCTTGACCTAAAATTTTACACAACCTTCATTCATAATGAAATTTTAGACTGTTACATTTTCTTTTCTATTAATATGCAAATTTTCAAGAATAATTTGGCAAAGGAAGCATTTCCTTCTCGACCAAGACCCTCGTTTTGAAGCGATAATATTGCGAATAATTGTGGCTATTCACTTTCTGTAGTATGTTTTTTATTGCTTAGTTAAAATGCACCGCTTACTGTTTTTGGCAAATACTAGAAGATAAATGTCTTACTTACGAGATTTATACCAAGTTAATTTTAAAACTTATATTTTCCCACTTTACTTACATATTCTATAAAATTACCTTTACTAAGTGAAATAGAAAACGATGTTTCTATTATAAGAATAGTATATAATCTTCTTAACGTCGCAAACGTTACTTGCTGGTAGATAACTTAATTTAGAATGCGGCCTTTTAAAGAAAATCTGGTTTAAGTGCCTCAGCAATTATGAACGCCAGAATTTTTAATCTTCTCATTACGATGAGGAGCCTTTTGAGATTAAAGCGTGAAATTAAGGAATTAAATAACCGGAAAAGCATTAATTATTGTTAAACTAAATAAATTACCTTATTAAATCTATAGGGGCGCAGTGGGACAGGTGTACTTGCGATTGGTTGTAGGTTTGATATAGTAATTTAAATATAATCATTTCTCGTAGTGGGGACTAGAAGGATTTTCATTTCTTCTCTGGTGCAAGACAAGGCGCGGCGTTGAGTTCCGCCACTCAACTCGCAATGTCTCGAATTCGGACCGAGACTATGTTCTCTCTAAGTATTCTACTTTGCGAGAAAAACCTTGAAGCTAGATCCTACCTATATATAGTTATCTATAGACTATACATTAACTTTGGGTTAATGCCAAAACTATTAAGTGTAGTGCTAACACGATTGTTCCTGGTAAGTCTTTTTTAAAGATTATATTGTTTTTTTAGACATTAAATAAATAGCTAATCGAAAAATAGGGCATTTATTGAAATTTTAGTTCTATAATCCAACAACATTTAGTTAAGGTATTTTTTCATTAAAACGCTTACATAGAATTGTATTTCTTGGAAACACATAGAGATTTCTAAAAGCACACAAAAACAAGTGTTTTGCTAGCATTATTACGTAACACAAGCTTACTTTACGGACGCACAAAATTAAGAATGTCAATAAATAATAATTAATAAAAAAATTACATTTCAATATAAAATTCACAATAAGGAATTGATAAATTTATTATATTTAGTGGCATACATAAATATTAAAGTATCATATATTTATGAATGTTATGTATATATACATAAATTTATCAGTGCCTCATGGGCGTACTGTATACATTATGTGATACGAAATGCGATCAGCGGTCCCGCGGCTCGTGTACGTGAATGGAAATTACGTTTTATTTCTAGCTGCTTAACATACGAAAAGTAAAATAAATCGAACGCCATATGCGCATATTACTCTGCGATACGGACTCTCTTTATAGTGTATTGCATTGTGGTTCATAAAAATCAATATTTAAGCTGTGTTCAATATGCAATTACTTAAACTCACACACTAAAGCACACACTAAAGCTCACACTTGGGAAATTGAAAAACATATATTTAGAAAACGTATCAAAATTTAAACGCAGCAGGATTTCAACCCGCGCACCTTAAAAGCCATCTTACATTGAAACGCATGGTTTAGCGGTCAGAGCGCTTGAACGGTTTTCAAGAGGTGCACGTTCTAATCCCGCTGCGGATACATTTTTATACGTTTTCTAAATATATATATTTTTACGTTTTACATAGTTATCTATCTGGCGTTAATCCCAGCTTTAAATTCTTCACTTTATTTTGCTTTCTTAATACGCAAGGATCAGACAATTGACTCTCATATCCTTTTTCAAGACATCAAGCTATTTCAGCTTCCTAAGGTGTCCGGGAGATCTAAATTATGGGACACGCATACCAAGGCATTTCTTTACGACAGACTGACTGTAGACTAGAAACTATGGAAGTGTGCGTCACATGAGATGTATGGCCAAATTGCAATTGCTCGATTAACCATGAGTCTTTATTTAGTGTATTAGCTAAAGGTTATGTTTCTATATAACTTCAATTGTTTGTTTTTGCTATACAAGGTGAACGCAAAATCTAATATTTATATATAAAATTTATATAACGTTAAAGCTTTATAACTTTACGCGTATTAGAATATTATTTCAGACCTTTTCATGTTTATAAATATTGTGGACTTGGGCAGGACCACGTTTACAAGCAAAAAAAGCAAAATATTTGGGCATAATTTTATATCCCTAGGTTAAACCACTAGGTATATCGTCCAATGTGTAGATTGTAAAACAAATCAATTTCACCCAGGACAATCAATAAAATTCTAAGTAGATGAAATGATGAAATATGAAATTTATAATGTTTAATTTAGTGGTACGTGAAAGTAATGTTTATCTTAATTTAAATTTTAAAGTAATTAATTGTTTCTATGTTTACCACTCATAATGTTTGTTGAAACCTTCAAACTATCCCTTCATGAAAAAGGAAATTATTAACAGGTCCGTTGTAAAATTAAGGGTGCTTCCAGTTTCACATTATTTGAATTTGTATAACTTTTAAATTAATTATATATATTTAGAATTCCCCAGATAAAAATATTCGATGATATTATTTTCACACATTAATATACATACATATATAGTTTTATTCTCCATATCGTTAAGTTACTTTGGTATGTTTTTCATAATTTTCATATAGGTAATTTTAAGTTATAAAAGTGCGGCATATTGATGGTATTATGCATGAGATGACAATGTATATATTTAGTATTCGCTATATTTTACTAAGAATTTCGTCAATATGACCTCTAGAATAAAATGCCATTGAACTGTCAGTTGATGAATTTATTATATGTAGTTTATTATTCTGCCATAACGTCTGGTTTTGCGTCTTTAAGACTTCAAAGTCATTAGAAATGCATGAAAAAACTTTCCAACCAACTTACTTATCTATTCAAACTTAGAAGTTTTTGAATTTCAATAGCCCTATGGATTCTCTTGGGTATATTCGAGTTTTCTATCGTAAAGGCTTAAGATATATTAAGCCTGATGGTTTATCAAGGTAGCAAATATTAAGCTTAATGAAAATAACTTTTAGAGAAATTTCATTAAAAAATCAAAAACGTTTCATAAACGGAATTCATTTCATTATTAATAAAAATTTAATTAATAAAATATTGAATGTTATAATTTCAATATTAAATATGATAAGTTCGTGAACTTATTATTTAACGCTAGTTAGAGTGGTGGTCACAAGAAGGTGTACCCGCCGTGGCAACCAAACATCCCAATTAACATGTGTGTAAACAGTATTCTCATTTACTAAATAAACCAATCCTCCACCAATATTGTCATATCGTCCACTTAATCTCATGTGATAGTGTATTATATGTATATATGTCACAATAAATATTAAGTTAATTATTAAAAGTCTAAGTTAAAACCCTATAATGTAAATATACTATGTAACTACATACAACTATAAATACATCAAGTTTATTTGCATAGCAAATCATTTATAACTGAAATAGTGACATCTTCTTATATATATAATAGCTTGTCCTGATTCTCTGACTGACTAATTCATCATCGCTGAGCATAAGCTATTGAACTTGGTTGCATGATTTTTGGTCAATAGAATTAATTTATGCAATAGATTACTAAAAATGATTTTTGGAAATTCAAGGCTTAAGGGGGGAAAAAGGGTTAGAAGTTTGTATGAAAGTCCGTCAATTTTAAAGTTACAAGTTTAAGATATACTAAACATGAAAGGACTTGTAATATTTCGTTATCTTTTTAGAAACTAAAACAGTAGACTTTTCCAGAAGTAAATACGCTTCAATAACCGTTAGATGATAGTCGAACACAGTCGCGGCTTTTATAAACGCAAAACTTAGTAAAGAATCTTTAGAAGAAACATAAAAATTATGTATAAATTACACGGAATTCCTTTCCTTATTTAAAAGAGAAACATACTCATTTTTTATTTATTACGTCTAAAATTATGCTGCTTTATATATTAAATAACTATAATTTCTTCATATTAAATAGATTAAAATAAATAAAATACATGACCAATAAACACTATACATAGTTTATACTAGAAAATAATCAACGTTCATTATCATGAGTACATCTCATACCTTCTATACTTAATTAAAGTTTGAATCCTCAATGAAAAGGATACAAAATTAAATAGGTGCTTAACACGGATATTCACTCACCCCTGAGAGCCTTTAAAATGGGCTCTTTCGTAAATCTCTGCGGTGGTTACAGGCCTGGCCGCAATTCGGAAATCAAGTTTTTTTGTTAAATACATTTGTTTGAAAAGTCAACTTTTTTTTTTAAATGTGATTATTTAAAATAAATGTATTTCTTCTATCTTTATAGTCGAGCAGATATAATTCGTTGCCAACTCACACCAGATTTTTCTCACGTTCGTGGCCAATGAAATAGTGAACATCATATATAAAAGTATTATGGAACCGATCACATGTAATTCAATAAATTCTTAATGAAAATGATCACAATCTTCTTACTTTTCACAATATGGTATTTCCTCTTATAATGACGACTGAGCTAGACTTGACGGGCATACATTTATATTATAAACAGTTCATATAAAATACAGAAATTATAGAATATAGTTGTGAAATATTGATTGTAAATTTTTGAAGTTAGCAAATCAATAGCAATTTAAATATATTAAGTTTAAGAAATATGTATAATAACTTTTTTTGTGTATAATAGTGTATAATAAAAACTTTTGAAGATAGTGAATTATGTTAAGTAGAGAAAAATTCAAACGAAACATGCTTGCTGGGTAAGTGAAATGTCGATAAAATCTGACATGGTTTACATTTCAGACTCATCTTACTTCACCCCTTCTTATTCTCAATGGTAGTTATACTTTTATAAAAAGCAAGTCAAGAGGCCATAGGGCACTTACTTTCTTTTTTCTATGTCAAATAGAAATTTTGTAATAAGGCTATTATTATTTTTTTTTAGTAAATGCCGTTATAGTGCTATTTGAACACTAGTGACACACCTTGTACATCTACTTTGAGGAGTACTTCAATGTAAAATAATCAACTGTAATTTATTTGAAGGTTCTCTAAAATAGTATTATTCTAATAGGTATCCTTGTTTAACCCCTGGTCAGCGAAATGCTCAATACAGATTTTTACTACAATAATATTAACTTGATTAAAAACTTTAACATATTACGGTGTTTTGTTTTTATCAACTCTGGTGATATTTAAAGTAGAAAACATGTAATGTTTTTTAGAAATACTTTAGGATAATATCAACAAACGTTGTGTAATAAAAATGAACGAGCCATTTCTACTTCATTCATGATATTTTTACATTTGTGAATGAATACCATACAAAATAAAACATTAACTTAAATTTTAAAAATAGATAAATTAACAACTATTTTTAAAATCCGAATGACAAGTGGAAATTGGCGCCAATTAATTGTTACCCAGGTAGTATACCGTATTCTACGTTGTAGTTTCAGTCGTTGCAGATTCCGAAGTATCCTCTGATTTGCCTGGGAGCGTCTCAATTTCCATTTCGAAAGCAAATTGGTTTGCTAGCCGTTTGTGGATATTTTTCTGTCGTGAAGCTCATCAAAGTCTTACGGTGTTCGTAGTATTTTCCGCCCTAAGGATTTTTTATTATAAACGTAAATATTTCAAATGATGTTGTAAAGTATGAACTTTCTAAAGTGACTACTTTTTGATTTTATCAGCATTATTTTAAAATAAAATCGTTCATTTTATATTTGCCATACCTTCTCCACACAATTCTGTGATTTTATGTACTTTAAGAAAATATAACACAAACTAAATCATATCAGTGATTGAAAGAAAACGCTTCGATAATATACAAAATTCAAAATACTTTAGAAGGCAGTTCCTTCTATACATGGTCATAATATTGCAAGAAATGCCAAAGTAGCTGTGCTTGAAACTGTAATAAAATTATAATACATTGAGAGAGAATATTGTAGAAAAAAAAAAAGAATTTGTAAAGTTATGAACTGAAAAGTGTTGGTCAATGAGTCTTGACAAAGGGTCACGTCGGAAAAAATAGCTCTATAATTTATCCGTCCGTTATTTTTGTGAAGTAACTGTGGACGGAATAAAAAGTGAAATAATGGCTTCACAAGACTTGATTATTAAAGACGACGAACGAACTGAGACATTTTTTACATTTTGTTTATATTTATATAAAAAAAACTTTACTACTTATCTTATTTATCTTTACAATAATAATCTATACTATAATAAAATAATTAAAAAGTTGTGTCTGTACATTAAATATGCTTACGAAAAAATTACTTAGGAGGATGTAAAACAGTAAAAGAATGAAAATATGAATCTGAAAATGATTTAAAAAAAAATTGCCTGTCTTCGAGTTGGGCGGGTATCCAAACCGAATATCCTCAGGACAAATAGAAAAGATATTTTCCCCAACCTTATGAAAAACCGTAAGCTAGTTCCATTATTTAAGAGTGGAGAAAATAACTTTCCTAGCAAGTATAGACCTATATCGGTATTGCCATCACTGAGTAAAATTTTTCATAATGCGCAGTATGGTTTAATTAGAGGCAGATGTACTGCAGCTGCAGGTACTGCGCTTCTATAGTATATCTATAATGCTTGGGAGAAGAATGCTATCACAGTTTTTTGTGATTTGTCTAAGGCTTTTGATTGCGTGGACCACGACACGCTATTGCTTATTGCTTAAACTTAGTCCCTATGGAGTTCACGGTAAAACTCGTGATCTCATTGCTTCGTATCTTACTAACAAGATTCAGCATGTTGCTATAAATAATGTAAAGTCGTCCTGTTTCGATTTATGGATGGGTGTGCCACAAGGATAGATTTTAGGATCTTTCTTATTTTAATTGTATATAAACGATCTTCCAATTTAAGCCAAGAAATTATACTATATTATGTTGTTTCCTGATGCTCTTTAATGTTTAAAGTAAATCGAAATAAAGATAATCATGATGAGGTAAATAAATACAAGAAGTAAAAATTAGTATGTATAATAAAATTCCACAAATAATTTCAGTATTGTCATTTGAATAATTAATAAAAATTCAAAACATATTATTGAGGAAAGTATATTATTTTGTCAATCAATAATATTCTGATGTCAATATGTGAAGCTAAAGCACTCAGGAAGCTAATCATAGTTGTGACATTATCCTAAAATTATATTTAAATAAAGCAACTAAACTCATAACTGCCTGGTGGCTATCAGCATTTATATACTGAATGACTTTTACTAATGCGATATTGACTTGTTTCTTATAGTTTAGCTGGTCTATCAGGGTCCTTTGTTAGATTTTCCAAATCTTTATTTGTTATATATATGATAGTGGAAAATGCCTTTCACGTCGAATAGTTTATCTAGTCTATCATGGTTCTTCATCAGCTGTTCCGCATCTTGAATTTTTATATGTCAGTGGCAAATGCGCATCACGCTGATCAATTTTTGCTATGGTGACATTTTGGTGATATATTTTTAGAAAACATATAAATATTTTAACACAGCGGGATTCGAACCCGGGCCTCTGACCGCAAAGCCACCTCTGAAAGCATTACAATTTCTTTTTGATGATTTTGCACAAATATCCTATTTAAAATAGAAATTGTACATCGCAACTTTCACTAAACGATTTATAAACTTATTTATTGAGCTAAAGTTTTGACACAGGTCTATGGACTGATGGAGAGAGGGTGAAATGCGAGTACGCTTTTTGTCGGGACAAATGACCTTTGTTTTCACTTTGTTTATTGGTCAAGTAAAAGAAACGTATTTGCTAAAGGAACATTGCAGAATAAATTTAACACTAAGAACATCAAGTTCTTCATAGTATACATTGTAAAGTTACAACTTCAACGTACTTTTTATTGTCAAAAAAATATGTAAAAATATGTCTGGAATATTTTTCAAGTTGTATATAAACCCACATTGAAAGCTAACTGTCCCATACGTTCTCATTGTACTAGGATGATATCCGATTTGCTTTTAATACCTATATCGCTTATTATTTCTGTATATATAGTAGAACTTACAATTCCATGGAAAACAAACATTATGTGTTCAAAGTATTTATTTATTTTAAGGTAAATAAATACTTTGAACTTACTTACAAAGTGACTAGGAATATGTTTAGATTAAATTTATATTTATTGATTGTACACCAACATTATAGTTTGCTATACTTACTTGAATTCTTGTCGGCCGCAGACTCCATATACATAAAAGATAATTAGTTGCGTTATAAATATGAAATAAGTATATCTATAGTGTTATCAACAGTAACAGATAACCCAACATTGCGGTGAGATTTGGATGTGATCCAATGTAACTCTGTCTAGTGCCAAATGAACTTTCCTTTTGTCCCGCCAGGGCGATTAGACCGCTCAATATATTCGATGCTTTAAGTGTGACCAAAGTTACCCACGAAAACAAATTGCCTTAAGCTAGGTACTTATTTATTTCATCTGAACTGCAATACTTTTCAATTTTAGATAAATATTTATTATAAAATGCATAAATTAAAATAAATATATTTGTATGTTTTTTTTAATAAAAACCACAATAATCTTTCATTTACACATTTAAAATTATATAAAAATTGTAAAAAGAGTAAATTAACAAAAGTGAGTCAATTAACAATGAATAAGTAAAACCTGTTTCACTATTTGTAAAATATTTAAGTTGAACACTTATAACAGTTTAATTTAAAAATAAACAGTTCAGTGATTCTACAGGCTCGACTCGTCGCGCACAATAATTTCGTAATACTGCGTTAACAATAATAAATTTAAAAAGTTAAATGCCCTGTTCAGTTTAATTCTCTCTAGTTAATGTAATGTTAATTAAAATAATTATTTTCCCAAAGAGAAATCTTTGGGAAAATAATTACATTTATTTATACTTTAATAAGACAGTAAAAAAGTTGTATGTCTGTACATTGAATACATTTACAAAAAAATAATTTAGGTTTTTAATTCATATGTATTTATTTAAATTATCTGTCTGTTAGTACGCACATCTCCGTAGTTACTGGACTGGTTTGAATTAAACTTTTTTTGTTGTATACCTGTTAAGCTATTAGTGATATAATTAATTTTGAAGAATGAAACACCTGATGTAGTTATGCATCAGGTGTTCCATTCTTCATAAAAGACCTGCTAAGCTATAAAAAATAAAGCAAAGAAACTTCCACAAAAAAAATGTTAACATTTTTTTTAAAGATTAGTTCGTAGTTAGATTCGAATAACAATTCACACACTTAGCAAATTGAAAAATACATATTTAGAAAAGGTATAAAAATATGAACGCAGCGGCATTTGAACCCGCGCCTCTTAAACACCGTTCTAGCGCTCTGACCGCTAAGCCATGCGTTCTACATCAATTTATTACATCAGATTATTACAACTTATAATAGTTGTTACCATCTCTGTAGAGAGATATTTACAAATTTCTGCTACCCAAAGATTATTCTACGAACAATCGTTTGGCAAGAAAGAATGCTATTTATTAAAAACTTTTAACATTTTAAAGTGTTATTCACATACTTAGGAAATTGAATAACATAAAGATCTGGAACATCTGATGAAGAACCATATAAACCTAGTAACCTACAGTATAAGAAATAACGAAATGTCACCTAAGCATAAACTAATCAGCCTGATGTGAGCGCATTTGACGTTGAAATATATCAATTCGAGATACGAAACTGCTGATGTAGAACCACGATCTAAACTAGCAAAACTATAAGAGAATGGCAAATATTCTCGTAACGAAAATAATTCAACGTTATCGGCATTTTTAACTGTCATATTACAATTAACAATCAGGAAAATATGACAAAAAACCATGATAGACCAGATAAACTATAAGAAACTAGTCAGGGCTGCATTAGTAAAAGTTATTCAGTGTGGCGGGCAGTTTTTGTTAACAAATAAAAATAATTAAACTTGGTGGTTATCGTGCAAGCTGCAAGTTGTGGGTTCGAATACAATCAAACAAAAATATGAATTAATAACAGATAAGAACATAAACATTAATTGTGTCCACAACGCCCCCGCCCCCGCCTCCGCACACCGCGTGACTCGTCCTCCGTCACGGAAGCACCCCGCAGCCGCTTCCCATCACCCCTCCCCTCCGTACTTTCCATCCCTGTCCTATGCGCCATTTTTCGTCGTGAAATTTAAAATCTATTCGCTTAAAAAACGAAGTATAATATCAATCTAGACAAAATGTTAAAGGTGACTATTATATTTGTTGTATCCTTAACAAATTGAAGAAAATATATTAAAATAACCAGATAAATTTAAATTAAATATATTGAAATGGGTACTGTGGTTCAATCTTAAGAAATAAACATATACTATAATCTCGGACTTTTTTATAGTTTCGTTAAAGGATAATGTTCTTTGTAGAACATTATTTTTATATATCTCAGGTTGAGCGATGGTGTGCTTTGCACCATGTAAGCGTTCAGGAAGCCCATTTTCGGCGACCTTATCGTAAACCAATAATATTCCAGGCAAAACTAAAAGAATGGAAGAAAAAAGTAGCTATATTCATCAAGACCCTCAAATATCTTGACATGACATTTTATGACAATCGGTTCAGCCGTTTGACCGTGACGACGTCACAGACAGGCATACAGACAGAGTAACTTTCACATCTATCTATACAATACTAGGCACACAAAATGTTTTAAAAGCCATAGATTCATATTCTATTACTTTTCTTACAACATCTAATATAGTTTTTTCGTGAATATATTCAATGTACAGAAACGACTTTTTTACTGTTATATTATATAGTAAAAGAATATCATCATAGAGAAACTGCTGAACTGAAGGCTGTCTTGTGGCACGTCGCTGAACTCGAACTACGACTCTTCGTTTCGACAACTTTACGAATATCGCCTCTTCTCATAGCTAAAGGATCCATTGAACTTTTTTTTATTTTAAAACTGTTGTAAAATGCTAATTTTAAAACACAATTTAGCATCACGCTAAAGTTGTACAATTTGTGCTTACTCTTTAATGTAAAATATAGCGGTTGCTTGATCAGCATGAAAGTATAATTTTCGATTAGTCACTATCTCCCAATTGTGAAAGTAGTTATCCCTCACAAGTCACTTGCTTATGATTTCTCTATGAAAATATTAGTTGGCTGTTACTAATTTACATATGTTCATATATTTTCACCCTAATGAAAATGTCATCAATAAGTTTACTAAGTTTCTCACTTTGCAAAGTATCTTAGTAAAATTTTATTATTTCCTCTACTATTTCTTCTAGTTTCATTTATTCGGACATTAAGACCCTAAATGACATAAGTTATGACTGAATACTGAATTCTCTTACGGAAACAGGGAAAAATATAACAAACATCGTTCTCCCACTTTCTGCATTTCTATTTTTTTTTATAGTACACACGAGCCTTCGGGTCACCATCAGTAAGTGAATACCACCGCCCACGACCCAGTGTTATACCGCCATAACTGGAAAACTAAACTGAACATTAACTAACATATGCCGTTAGTGCAGGCAAACAAATCATATTTATGAATTTAATGATGTATTTTTTTATTTTACTTGAATCAATGTTTGTTAGCTATAATACGATATACATCATGAAAGCTTTTACTAATTATTTATATCGAATATTACGTCAATTATACACTTCATTAATAAATATTTTACAAATTAACAAACTACAAAATTATAATGTGTATATAATACATAGTGTGTAGGCTACGTCTTGTATACATCGTGGTGCAGTTAGAAAAAGCCTTACTGTACAAGCAAAAGGTGTAACTTTGATTTCTACTCGAAAGAAAATTATGTTATTTTTCGTTTTATTTTATTTAAATAAATTGATTCACGACATTAATAGATGAAATAGTGTAGGAAATGAAATAGAGAGTGACTTACACCATATAGTATCCCTGAGCAACACCAGAAATGGGTGGAGATAAAAAAAATGGCACAAATTATAGAATTTGCTATATAAAGTGTTCAAATAATATATTCAAATCTATTTTTAGCACATAGTAAAATTATGATTAGGCTGTTTGAACATTCCTGAAATATAGGCTGTGTAATTCATCACGTAATGTAAGCACGGCGGAAACAAGGTGTAACATTTGATGTGTAACGTGTGTCTGAATTTTATTACAAGATTTTACGTAGACTCGTGAAAACGAGATACAATCTCATTTCTTGTTAAACCTGAAAAATAATATACATCACAGTTATATTTGACGTGCCTTTATAAGAAAATACTCATGCAAATAAACAAAGAGAAGAAAGTGCTTTTGGTTTCATCTTTTAGGTGAAAATATGCTGCTTGTGAAAAGATATTTGAGCCTAGAAAAGCTGTATTAAAAACTATATTCCGTAATGAATATTTATGTCATGTTTAAAACAATAAGATCTCATGTGAATAGCAATAAAAAAAAGTAATACAATCAACATTATGTTAATATGTGAAAGAAAAGCTTTGGATACGCTTTTACGAAAATTTTACAGACGGAGGAATACATAATACATATAGTTTATAGAGAGTGCTGGAACTCGAGATGCATTAGAAATATAATATACTAATATATTAAATTCTACACATTTTTATATAAAAGTGTATCTTAAGCCTTCCTCCTAGTACAATAGTAAATTTATACTTTATACCATTTTTGTAATATATAATAGTATAAAATAAAAAAAATTAAAACAACAATATTTACAAATGAAGGTACCTTTGAAATTTCAAGAGGAAAAAAACTCCCTAGAAGTACGAGACCATTCGTTTGTAATTGCCAAGACTAGTACGACTATAAAATTTGAAGCTGCGGTAAGCCTTCCGCTACAAAGAGACACAGTCTTTCAGAGTTCATTTAATGCAAATGCTATTACTTAAAGTTATTGTTGTATAATTTTGTCGACATTACAATACAGTTTATGTTAGAAATTAGCAAAATATACCTACTAAAACATGGTAAGACTGTACTAAATTAAAATATATAATATGAAAATAAAAATTTTTCTTTAAAAACATCATTGTCAAATTATGTATCTTACAACTAAAAAAATAAAGAAAAGAAGAGAAAAGGCATTAGATGTCTTAATTAGATGTCAGAGATATTATTTATGTGAGTTATAATATACATAAATCGGAATAGAATTATTTAAAAATTTATTATTAGAATTATTAAATAATTTATTTAGGATTTGTAAAAAAAACGATTCTTCAGTTTCCCAGTTTTCACGCGTTCATGCAATCCAGACATGTCATGCATATCAAATAGTGGATTTTTTTCGAAAATTCGTTTAAAATTATTTTATGAAAAGCGTAAGCTGACATATCTTCGTGTTATACATAGGTATAACAACTCGACTCAATTGTACATAATTTGGTCATCATCATTAAAGGTGCTGCAGTCGCGGGTGGGCTTTGGCTTAGTCCAGACTACTCCTCCATACTGCCCCATTCCTGGCTTTCCTGTTCCAATTTTTGACGCCCAGAGATGTCTAGAGATGCCCAGAGAGCATGTTCAACTCCATCCAGCCATTAGAGTTTTGGTCTGCCTCAGTTTGTCCGTCCATCCGTACACCATTCAACATAGATTTAAGGTTTCTAGACTTACTTATTTTCTCTACATGTCCGACCCATGGCAGGCGTCCAACGATGATAATTTTAATTATATTCGGTTCGTTATACTAGTGGTACACCATTTATAATTATAGAATACTGGTCCGAAAATGCGTCACAAAATTTTACCTTCAAAAACAAAAACCTTGTTGTTTTTGAGTCGTTGGACGTCCATCTTAATGTCTTTTAAAGTAGCTTCCGAAACACTATCATTATTTGCTCCTCAAATTGTAGTAAAACCAATGGTGGTGGGACATTTAGTGGTATTAAGTCCGTTAAGTACGTCCTGGAAGTGTTAACCCACATCTTTATTGCGTCATCCTTACAGCTAAGTAACTCTCTGTCTTTTCCTCTAAAGGCAGAGGTTCTGGGCTTAAATTTTCCCTCTGTTTGCCTAATATGAAGCTAGATACAATTTCCTGCAGATATTTTTCCTCGTGCTATCGTTTAATATTTTACAAAAATATTTTTAAATCTTTACTTGGTGCAAATACGTGCAAATAATATATTACTCTTAAATTTTCCAACAAGTGTATAATTATATATTTTTTTAATCTTTGGGATACTGATATTTATATCAATATTTAATTTATAAATTAGACCTTTGTATTCTGAATTTTTCTTGACACTAGAAAAATGAAATGTAAAAACAAATAATCATTATTAATTTCATTGCGTTTCTTTTCAATGGGTTTTTTCAAGTACCTGCTAAATTCTATTGGTAGCTTTAATATTAATTTACAATTATTTGATTTTTATATTAGTAGGTAGGTACGTGTTTTAATTAAGTAAATAAAATTTTACTTCTTTGGCGTAGTTTTAGGCGTCTCTATTTAGCATAGGCTTTAGTCTCATATTATTTTACTCGAAAAAGCGACCGAGCGGCAAAATAGTTTTCATCCATTTTCTGAATTCGACCAATTACAGGGTCGAGAAAACGGGCCATTTGTCACAGGACAAAAAAAGCCGGTGTCCGACCTTTCCGTTCATGTGTAAGAAGACATAATGGCTCTTTATTTTAGGAATTTAATATTATTTCTTTGTTATCCAATTATTCATAAACCTTTATAACACAGAAACATTGTTTGTTAAGACAATTGATACAGTAAAAATTGTCTTAATAGACAAGGATCGTGGGAAAATAATATGGTACTGGTGGTCGGTTAAATTAAAGTCGAAGTATAGAATACGTTTGAGTGGTAATTTTAGTGAAGATTGCTACTAATTGTAATCAATCACTTAACATGTGTTAGTCATGTACTTAATCTATACAAATAAATGAAATGAGAGTATCTGTTTGTAATATTACATTAACCGCTTCTTACTAAATGCATATATACATATACCAAAATAATATTTTTTACAATTTTTCTCTGTCGGTCTCTTTGTCTGTTTGTCCGGCTAATCCGGATTAAGCTTTTATTTTAAAATTCCACGCGGACTACAACGACAGCTAGCTAATTTGATTATATATTCATCACAAAAATATTTTGGCAGGGAAAGTAAAGAGAACCTTCCAAACCCACGAACATTCGCGGACACAGTCGGACACTGCTCCATTGCGCCATCCTACCCGTAAACTTTAAAAATGTTTGTGTATTTATACTTATCATATAACTTTTATTTTCTATTATTTTAATTTGTTCAAATATCTCAACGTTTGTGCTGTAAATATTTTCAATATAATTAATAACTGCTGAGAGTATTTATTATGTATAATTAAACTTTGAAAGCGGTGTTGTGGACGAAATTATTCACGGGCTTAGGGAGGAGCGAGCCATCTGTCGCCGAGCCTTTTAAGATGGCATTTATTAAACAAATACTGGCCGAGATTGATTAAAAATATAATTAATCAATATTTAGGCAACAAAATTTGTTATTCATTACAAGTAATTACAAAATTAAAAATAATTATTATTTTAATTAAATTTTTTATTGTTTCTAACATCAACGTGTAGACAAAAACTCAATTGCAATAAGTATAATAAAAATTTATGTTTAATTTAAAATAACAGTTAATGTTATGTCCACCTTTTGGCATTTTTTTATTATCATTACAAAAGTTCACATTGTCAAAGTTTTAAATTAAAGACGTTTTAAAAAACACTTTATCAATTAAAATATGTTTCTTTTACCATTTCGTATTAAATTCAGCTTTCCGAAACAAAAGACATCTTATAACAACATAACATTTCTTTAATCTCCAAACACGAAACAAAATGCTACAAGTCTAAATTCACTATCAACTCGTGTCGGAATTCCGGACGTCGCGCCGCGCCGCTCACCTCGTCCGGGCTGTCCATTCCCTTTGATAAAGTATTTCACCTGGACTTTATTTGTACTATTCAATATTCCACGAGAGCGTTCACTAAAGGTCCGTAACTGCTTAATATTAATAAAACATCCTACTTTGATGACAGGTGCAGGCTGAATTTTAAATTTTATGAAACTTATTCAGGGTGTACCGTAGACTATACTTTATACATATTCGATTTCAATGAGTAAGGGATGAGCTGATATGGCTATGCATTGTAGTTGTTACTCGCTACTATTTTCTCAAACTATTATAAACAATGACATTCTTAATGTAATTAAATAAGTAGAAATAATAATTAATAATAATGTTCATTCATTAATCAATCTAACTGATTAATTGTCTATTATAAAAAATATATATTAAATAAAAATATTTTGTAGCAAACTCCCCTCAAATTTATTCCATTCCATAACTCTACAATGTTTTTTTATATAATAAAATATTACATAGAAGATATTCATAAAAAACGACCTAAAATTTTCTAAACCTATATTACTCAATATCAATATCAGATATGAAATGTATGGAATCAAATTAATGTGTTTGTCGAATTCGTTTACCTGTATTCATATGCAATTAATCATTGTAGCACAATTTTCAGAATATATGGCAATATTTGTTCAGAATGTAAAATATTGGTGTCCGAGTTGCCGTTCAATAAACAATACGTTGGTACATATATAGAAACGCCGTGTTTTACAGTTTAATTTAAATGTGTATGTAACTATCATATAAAAAAAAGAAATCTATAATGAGGCTGTAGTTATATCATACGTCTTAAGCATACATTTATATATATAACTAGCTGTTCCCGCGACTTCGTCCCCATAAATAACAGTACTTAACAATAAGATTTTGTGTGTGAAGCGATGTGTAAAAAATATACAATGTTAAAAACTTTTGATAAAGTTGATCGATTTTATTCAAATAAAACTATATAAAAATTTGAAGTCAAAATACGCACTGTGAATATTTTATTAACTCTTGAAATTAATTCAGCAGTTTTGGTTATATGATTATACAACACAAACAAACGACAAGAGAGAAATGTTATAACATTGATATGTCTTTAGTTTCACCCGTGTTCATTTATGCACACGTACTTAAATAATTGTATTTCATTTATTCAAAAATCTTACTAAAGATTAGTACTTAGTACTTTACCTTATTTTAGTAACTAGTTTAGGTATTGAAAAAGACATTAATAAAACGTATAAAAATTTTAACACAGCGGGATTTGAACCCTCTTGAACCTCTTGGAAACCGTTTAAACGTTCTTGAAAACTTGAACGGTTTTCAAAAGGCACGAGTTCAAATCCCGCTGCGTTCAAATTTTTATACGTTTTCTTAATATGTATTTTTCAATTTCCTAAGTGTGCGTATAAACTTTAAAAAATGTTAAAAATACTTTAGATATGCACGCTGTATTCAGTATCATGATAACACGCCTTCCACATACTTGACCATAATTTTGTTGCGGAGTTATTCTAAAACCATAATATCTATTAAAATATTCATTAAAATCAAACTATTTAAAGGGCGAGTTTGAATTCGAAACAGTAGCTTCTGATACAAATAAACTCTTCAGCTTTATAATATGTCCATATCTTAAGTTACATTTTTTAAAGTGTTATTCGCACACTTAGGAAATTGAAAATTATTCTAAATATGTATTTTTTTAAGTTATATTGTTCACGTGTATGTACAAATGAGATGTTATTTCAATACGTTATGTTTAATATTTAGGTATATTATAGTTGATTTTTAATAATTACAAAAGATTCAAAATTGTACTGTCTAGTCTCACTTTAAATATTATTTTAAAAAAATACCACTATATTACTAAAGAGATTGGTTAAAATTGATTATCAATCCTATTTATTGAACTTTAGTGGCTATCAACAATAGCCAATTAATTTCCAGCAATCATTCTATTTAGTGTCCTTGTCAGTTGCATGCCAATGTTTCGGTAATAATTGTCTAAACCAAATAGGCTATTAATAACAATCAAAAGGCTACTTTGAATTAAGAATACTAAATATTAGTTATAATTTCTAATTTATTACAAACAATTAATACACTATAAACAGTGATAAATCATTATTAATAAAATAAAATAACAATAAATATAAATAACAAAAATCAGTGTCTTATGCTAATGCTACTAATATTCATAGGTTTTTTTTAATTACAAGCAAATTGAGGCCCAAGAGCGTTTAACTTTTTAAAATTTCATAATATATTTTATTATGCTTAGTGAAGTGCACTAAGTCTTAGTGTAAGTTTTAGAGAGCTAGTTTCTTGAGTGGGAAATCCCACCGGCGATGTTCATCAGACCTGAGAGATTAAAATAACTAAATCTAATACTTTCGCTAACTGGAAATTCACAACCAAAGCTACGCTAAAGCTACAAACCAACTATGTCGAGATGGCCTCATTAAAGGTTCCGATAACTTATTCAGAAACACTTCAATTCGATAAGATTCCGATTCGAAGCCGATTTGGATTTTGTAAAATTTTATATTAATTTGTTACATATCCTGAAATATATTGCGATATTTTAAAGTTATCCAGTTCAAATAAAGCTGTAAAAATACAACTAAGCTATGATAAGTGTAAAATTTTCATTCGCTTACTAAACACAATATTTCTTAAAATTAACGGAACGTACTTTACGTTTACACTTTGGCTGTTCTATAAAAAATATATGCACCATCTCACAAAATAGATTTCAGTACACGATTCTCATATTTATTTATGGATTGGCAAGAATAACAATATTGCTTAAGTCGAAAACAGATATTTTTTATATTCGCAAATGTTTAACATTTTTTATTACACTTAGGAAATTGTGAAAATTTTTAAATATTTATACGATTTCTAAAATATGTTTAACATATTTTTCTGAAAAGTGTTATAAATATTACCACCGCCTTAGCTAACTATTACGCACTGACTTGTATTGTTTTATTGTGATTTATTAGTTTCCGTAACGACCCTTTGGATATAATTGTTAAAGCTATTTGTACGCAACATTTAGTAAGCAATGTAACGATGCGGCACGGACGCTATGCTAACCGCAAGCGCCTGGGAATGCCTGAACTATTCCAGCTCTGAACATCTTAGCTATTATATCCATATATATTAAATTATTTATTCTAATATATCTTTAGATATTACTTACACTCTAATACTATGGTACTTGAAAAGACATATTTAGAAAACGTATAAAAATTTGAACCCGCGCCTCTTGAATACCGTTTAAGCGCTCAAATGTTTATACGTTTTCTAAATGTCTTTTCAATTTCCTTAGTGTGGGAACGACACTTTAAAAAATGTTAAAAAATACTATGGTACTTGTTATATTCATATGCGAAAAATAACAGTGGATCATAAGAACTCATAAGAGTTAATTAAGTAAGGTGCAAATATGTTTTAATTGTAACATTTATATGTCTACTATATATGTTACAATTTTCTACTCTTTCTTGATTCTACTCTTGATTGTTATCTTAAAACTAATGTTTTAGCAAATAAATAAATAATAAACGAAAGCATAGATCAAACTTTCATAATTTAAATAATAATAATTATAAGCATTATATTGCAACAGAAAAATTAATAAGCAAATTAACTAAACAGCAAATATCACAGGATTTTTAATAAAATAAGTTTTTACAGTTAAAATATTATTTTATAAAAAGAAAATATGGATTTTAGTTACAATGTTTCTTTTACAGTGATCAATCGTCAATTGTGTTCTCCGTTTTTTTTTCTAGGCTCTTGTACAATACATACACGCATCCGCGTAAATGACCCCTTTATAATGATGTTCACCCCTATATATTTTATTTATTTTTAATTGAAAAATTAAATAAACCTAAATTCAAACCAAGCTTTTAAATTCCGTAATAAATTATTCTAATTAATTTAAAACACTCAAAGTGTTACACAAAGTGTTAAGTGTTACACCTTTTAAACATTATCTATGCACGTGCACACAAGTGATGGTTTCTTAATATTTTTATTTTATGAATATAAGTTTAATTTATTTACAATGATATCAGTGTTTAATTTAATCAATTTAAATAACTAATAATTACTTATAATTTAAATAATTACTAAATTAAATTAAAATAGTAATCTCGGTGATATATTTATATAATAATCAAATGAAAATTATTAATATTTCAATAATATTATATTTTACAGCCTACAGAAAATAATTAAAAACGCTCGCTACCACAGCTCCGAACTACAGGCCTTTATTTAATCGTTTATGAATGAACTTCCTCCTAGTAGACAACGGCCTTGAGCCAAACCGTAGACAAAGAACGACGGCAGTGAATAATTACGCTTTTTGTCAAATGCCTAATTACGGTAAATTGCTTAGCTACTAATAAAAATCTTTTTAATATTTCTTAGTTAACTCCTTTTATACCTTAGATACAATTTTAAATCTTTATATACCAAAATATATCTTTTAGCATTCGTGTATTGTAGCGAAACTGAGGTATATCGTGTAATGTTCTCAAAATATTTTTCTCCTAGTACATTTTACTAAAATTGAGTTTATTTTTAAAATCTTGCTTTGCATACTTTCGAGGAGGCTGGGTACAATATTAGTAAAGGAAGCCTTAGTTAATTCTAAAATTAAGTTACCCAGTCCCTTTGACGAACTTTAGATTTGTCTTACTTAATATTTGCGTTTGGTTTGGTTTCAAATTAATAATGCTAAAAGTCGTTTCATACTATGATAGGAAGTATAAATTTAATTCAAGTTATAGAAACGGTAATTATTGTTTGTTACTTCAACTAAAAGTTTTTGTTCCACATTACAATATGTTCAGTAAAATGTAAAAATAAATTAAAATATGAATAAACCATTACTAACTGCGAATGATTTGATAATATCAATATGGATGAAAATGAGTACATTTGAATTCAAACGAACAAACAAAATATTTCTGCATTTAATTACATAGTAAGTGAATCGCAAAATTAAGTTATTTTAATTGAAAAGTTATACAATTGCTTATTTAGTATTAAATAAAATGAAAAATAATTGAAGCAAAAACTTTGGATCCCTTTTTATGTAATTTGTCTTTTATTTGCCTTGTATTATTTCAAAAAAATATATTATGTATTTTTTTTCTATAAAAAAATAAAAAACATATTTATACGAACTTTATGTAAAACTGACAACACCAATCATAATATTGAAAAATTGTAAGGCTTTCATTTACGAGATTAATTTAGTACAATATTGTAAAATTGCGGAACAAAATGTTACTTTTTTTTAATATTATTAAAACGAATCTAACTTTTTGAAGAAGAAAACGTGATCGTATTTCATACATTTTATATATTGGAAATAACTTTGTATATACCTTGTATTAAAATTACAAAGTAAACTGAAGAAAAACGATAATACGTTGTAATGTTGATATTTCTTCATCATTGTAAGACACCGAAAGCGCAAGTACATATTTCATCAGCTCGCTTCCCTTTACGATCTCGACGCTATTATAGTATGATAAGCACCAAATGAGCTCGCTCCGCGAAAAACCGCTATTATTTTTTATTACGCACATCACAGCATGTTAATAGTCGAATATATTTTGTTCAGTTATACCTTTTTTTGTTTTAAAAATAAATTCAATATGCAGACTAATTATCACGCCAAAAAGAGGAAGTTGAATTATATATGTACATGATGTGCCTAATTCAGTTATCACTAGATTGTTTGGATCTATCTAGTAATCAATCAATTAAATCAATCAAAAAAATCAATTTTCTATATTATATTTTTAATAAGAAGCCAAAACATTTATTTCTAACAAACAATACTATAATGTTATCATAAATTAATCAATCAGTGAACTTAAACTACAATATAAATATATTTACAAATTATATTATAAAAAAATGTAACAAAACAATACATATAGAAAAAACCAATTCGTCTGCCTAAGAAATATGAAATCGTCATTGTAGTGGTTTTTCGTTTACCGTAATAAAATGTCCCTCATGTCGGACGCAGCCGCGCGCCTCCACCGCGTGCAGTCGCCATGAAGCTGAATTGATGGCTCACTCCATCGCATGTGGAATGGTCCTTCGAAACGAACGACCTTTAGTCACTAACAGAAAATCACATTTGATTAACTATTACATAAATAATGAATTACGAAAACTTCATATTTAAGACATAATACCAAAAAATATATTAATCAGTAAACCAGCTGTGTTCTTACACAAGTTAAAGATAAATTATTTAAATTAAGTCTAAAACTAAGTAAAACTAAAGTATAAGGCGTTTATAAATAAAAAGAGTCACTTTCAATCTTGTCAATATTCCTCTATTGCTATATAAGACAATTTCGTTTGATTCCAAGGCATAAATACATCACTTAGCCACATAAAGGACAGCAGACGGTAGTCCAATTTGTTTACATCGAGCAACCGACGCGACGCGGATAAAATGTACTACAAGAGAAAATTCAACGACTGAAGTCTGAAAATATTTTTTGCAAAATACCATTTATATCTGACTTACAGTAAAGTTGTAGCTTAATTTAATAGCCTATAAGTGTAAATATGTGAATTAAAGCGATATGCTATATTATATATTTGTTTAACATTTTTTAAAGTGTTATTTGCATATATATGCATACTTAGGAAAATAAAAAAGACATATTTAGAAAACGTATAAAAATTTGAACGCAGCGGGATTTGAACCCTCAACAGAGATGCTAATAACATAAATAAGTTGTTTTAAGCGTATAAGAATTTCAACGTAGCTGGATGTAGAACGCATGGCTTAGCGGTCAGAGCGCTTGAACGGTTTTCAAGAGGCGCGGCTACAAATCTCGTTCAATTTTTTATACGTTTTCTAAATATGTCTTTTTCGATATACTATATTTTTCCTAAATTAAATTGATAACATTTATTGTATAGAGAATTGAACTACTTCTTGTATTATTTGTCCCTACATAGTTTAAGAATATCATAGACCAACAATCATAGTTTAGTTCCAAAAAAATAAGCATACACATATATTTCTTTATAATTATTAGATTGTTCTAACATTTACATATATATTATGAGCTTTGCCAAGAGTATGTATGTGAGTCCAGTGAATGCAATAATATGTGCTACGTGCCGCAGTAAACTTAGCATTTAAATTCAATTGAATGCAATGATTTTATTTATTGTTGCAAAATTCTACCATACATTATATACGAATCGAAATACACTCCATATTTTACATTTCACTGTATTTTACTAAATATCTAAGGTTACATCTGAAGCACACGTTTTCTTTAAAGTTCAGTTGCCCGCTTGGATGTTGCATTGCATTTTCTTTATTTGGCCATTGGTAAAATGCCACGTCCTTCTAGTACTGTTATATGAAAATTGCAAATCTTGTGATACGGACGCGAGCCACTCAGAGCGCACTTTTGTATGAGAAAATATTTTACTCACGTTTGCGTCAAGAATTGTGCAGTCGTTTCTATTCTATGAAGTTTTTATAATTTCCTTTATCCTGATCTAACTGCTCTCCGAGTAAATGAGAAGTTTAATATTTCGTGACATAAGAGTTACAGTAACTGATGTCAAACTTGGTTATATTTATGTCGTATGTATTAATTATGTTAAAAATTGAGTATTTTCTTTAATCTTTCTATTGTTTTATAACAGGTGGGCCCTATAATTTAATTGTTAGCCTGTTTTATTTTGATTTGTTATATTTATATCTGTATCACGTAAATCTTCTTGAGAAGGATGTGAAGGATTACTAAAGTCGCTCAACGCAATGCTCTCTAAAAACTTAGAATAAGACAAAAAGGAAAAGGAAGATTTGCGGTCGGCTGGGATAGCATTAATACATCACGCTGGACAGCAATTTATCAACACGACAGCGGACTATGTAGACATCTTTCGCAATGTCGACGCTATATAAGTTGTTGTTTTAGAAAATATGAGGATTCCAATATGGACTGATAAATTAAAACTTGTTATGCAATGAAATAAAATAATTAATTAATTTACCAATAATTAAAGAGTTGAAATTAATAGTTAAAAATAGTTTACCTTCTACATTATAAAGATTGATCTGAGAAGTGTAAATTCTTAATTTTGAGAAATTAGAACAAATAATAGGCACCTCCTGTGTCATTAGAAATATTTTTTGAACTTTTATGATAAAAGTTGCCGTTTGCCTAAAATTAAAGAAAAAGCTGATATTTACAAACTTTGATTTCGAATATAAGTATTATGGTGCTTGCTATTAAAAATAGTAGATCTGTGCGAGTTATTATTACATTCTATGTGTGCATTTATTACTTTGAACGAACTAAATTTTAATAAATAAAGATTCTATATAATATAATATTCTAAATAATAATAAATTATTTATTATAATTAAAGTAATTTAAACAATAATTATTAACATATTCGGTTCCTCAAAAAACTCAAAACCATTGTGTCGCTCAACTTTATCCCTTTGTGTGGTAACATAAATATTTTCAGAGATTACTATTAGCAATAAGGTCACCATTAATAGTTCTGTACTAATCTATAAATCCGTGTTTACTGTTCTTTAATAAAAACTATACGTCTTAGTGTAACATTAAGTTTTTCTATATCTTTCTACATATTACTTATGGTATAAGCACTAAATGTTAAACGAAGCTTACAATAGTCAAAACTGTTACTTATAATATTTTTTTTCATATATCTTCCATGTACAGACAGCGATCAGTTACATTTTTATTATATGTATAGTTGTTTATGTGTTCCTTCTCTAGTCAAACAAAACATGACATTGAGTTTCACAACATCGAATTTCGTTTATATAATATCGAGCAATTTATGTAATTTCATAAATTTAATGTCTTTTTTTGGAGTTTCAGTAAAAATCTATATTTTTACCATACACATACACACAAAGTGCTTTAGGAACTGTAGCTGTAATTTTTATATAAATTATATAGTACTTACATATACGTTTGTATATTTTACTTTCTTTCATGATGATTAAATAGAGGAAAGGGTGAGTGAAAAAAACGCAAATCATGATAAATCATGTCACCTGCGAACTTGAAAGCTCCATCGTCTAATGGGATCCTTTAAGAGGGTCTGGCCAAAAAAAATATTGATTACATCCTGCTTTCTAATATATGGAGATAGTACGTTACTTGCAGAACAATTATAACGATGCACATAAAATTTAATAATACTTTTACAGCTTTAATAAATATGTAAAAAAAATAGACAAAAAAAATTATTTAACTTTATACAACTCTTTATTTTTAATACACAATATATAAATTTTACAAGTATTGACTGTTTTGATTTTTAATTATGGGTGAGTATATTTTGACACATTATAAAAAAAATATTTCTATAAAAATTTAAATTAAACAAATTCGGATATCTAATTATTTCTATTTTCCAAGTCCACTTTATAACACACCAATATAAGCGCATCTCTTAACCTCTACGAACTTAAATATATTGCGAGAAAATTTAAATCTTAACTTCCCATTTAGAATGTTCAAATGAGTGATGAGTTGAACATTGTTCGGGCGCGCTATCTCGTATTGCCAATTTTCACAGTTTGCGTACAATTATGAAATATGAAATGTAATTACTCAAATTAGAATAAGTGGCTTTTGAGTTAAAATATTAAATTCCACTGTTAATACACAAGTGGTGTGAAAATATATATTGATCTGAATACATGACGTGTAAAAATACACACATTTTTAAATTTACTACTATTGTTAAGTATTTTTGCACGTGCCTTGTATTACTAGGACAATACTAAGACCACGCAAGCGCATGAAGCTTTTGCCCTATTTTGTTTTGTGAAGTTTTGTCCTTAAAGTTTGGCGCATTCAGTTCCTTCGAATTAAATTTATAATAAAAATAAAGCCAAGAGCAACTTAAAACAAAAAAGTTATATTAAAGTTTTAATTAAGTTTTAAAAGGCAAATAACATTTAATTAATGCAATTAACATTTAATTATTTTAGGTATTAGTACAAATTTTAACATATTTTTTGGTATACTTGATCAAGTTATTTATGAAATTACTCTAAGATTTATTTATATATAGTTTCGATTAATCCCTGTAAGTATACCATGTTTCGTGTCTTTTAATACTTCAGGAGTAGATGACGAGATTCGAAATTTGATAGAATTGACAATTAACACGTTTTGTGCGTTAGTAGACTTATTAGATCTCTCACACTTTTATACTGTGCGGTAAATAAAAACATGGTTTCTGGCACATTGCGGGCACTAAAATTCTTTGTGTATGCATAAGTTAAATACACATACTCGCTTCTTACTTAAAATCAATTTGAACGGCGCATAAAAATAGGAGATGGATTAGGTCTCTAACACACAGTGCGTAGTATAACATTTTAATGCCTTACATTAGAAAACGTGTTGGTACTCGTGAATCGTAGCATCTCGTAGCCGCAAGTAAGGGTGGGGCTCTGCTTTTGGTGATGTCCAAGCATCAATACAGAAGGCCAGCGTACATTTCGAAAAAAATGTGTATCGTGAAGTTTATTGGTAAACAAAGAGATCTATTAAAACAAAATATTCAGCTTTTGGAAATGTTCAAATATGATTCAATTTTTTTAAAAAAATCACACATTAGAAATGTCAGTGGTACGTATATAACTCTTATACACAAAATGTGGCGACAAAAAAGAATTTGCGTCGGTGGATGTAGTAAATTACGATTCATATTAAACAGCACAGAAAGTTCTTAAAAAGCGAGAAAAACTATGACTATTTGTGCGCAACGCAAACAATCAATATGCTTGCCATGTTTTAATGAACACTTTACTTAGGTTACCCACTTTTTTAAATAAAACCTTTTCTATCGCCAATTGAAATTTTATTTTAGTTTCATCACCAGTCACTTCATATATTGAATAAACAACAGTTGCTGTGCGCGCTACAACCGTTACCCAATTTTTTTTTTCACCTTTACTATTTTTCGCGCATAGCCTAGTAGTTAAAGACAGCCTAGTGTCAAGACACTCTGTTCATCGCTTCCCTAAATTAAAATAGTTTAAATAAGTATAAACATTCAATCCAATCGCAAAATCAATAGCGTTGACAGTTCCACTGCGCCACAGCCATTAATTAATATTAAAAAAATGACAATAAATCCAATATTCGTAATTTTTTATGTTTAATCGTACCAATATTTATATAAGATAAACGAAATTATAATCTATTAAAGCCAAGCAAATTATTATATTGCTATAAATATTGCTATAAATATTGCTATAAATGCAGTCACTAAAGAAACATTACATTTAAAGTTTTGCTGTAGTTTGAATTACCACATAGGAGCCACAAACAAATTTTAAGGAATGAAAACATCGCGATTTAAAACTAACAGTAAGTGCTTAGCACATTTTAAAATAAGAAATCTAAATTATTTGGTATAAATCATTTCTGCTAAGATATTAAAACATTTTTCTAACAAAAAATGTTAAAAACAAAATCTTACGAATAACATGATTGTATATAAGGTATACATTGTCAACAAAATTGTACTAAATTGTGTTGAATTTTCCTTTCTTGTTCCCAGATTAAACCAGCAAGAAAATGTTGCATTTTAACGTGTGCCGTTGAATTGCATTTAATGAATCTTACAAACAAAGATTATTATTATATAAATTCGCGCTTCACGAATGAAGATATATCTGGAGAAATAAGAACAGTACAAGAAAATATAGCTGCAAGAAAATTTTGTGAGGAAAATCGGGGTATTTTGCTTCGACGTACCTAAGAATGCAATCTTTGATAAAAACAAACGAGAAACAATATAAACAGAGGATTTTTATTTTAAAATATTTTACTTCGTTGCACTTTATAAATATATACATACGAGTATACCAATCATGTTTTATATTTTGATATAAAAACGATGTTCAAATATAAGTAACTAATATATTTCAAGCAGTTCAGTGATCATTTTGTACAATATTTGTATATTTTTGTATATCATTTGTACACCTACCCAATTCTTTGCCTTCTTGTCTTTTATCTGTAACGGTTGTCTGGAAGAGAAGACCTGTGGTAATAAGGCCGCCTTTACACCAAAATTGTAATATGGTGTTCAATATCAACATTGTTACTAATGTCTTGGTGTAATAAAGAGTTAAATAAATAAATTAATATTTGGTAACGTACAATTAAACCGACAAACAAATACTTGTTACAAGCTTGTTACAAGCAACCTTTATTTCGGCGAACATTGTGAACAAATAAAAAAATTCTGAGAGAAATGCCGTATAATTAATAAAAATAAAATATTTTAAATAATGAAGAGCACATATTGAACATATTAAAATGTATAGAAATATTACAAACTTATAAGCTTCGCTTTCAGAATGTAAACGTATAGCTTAATTGGCTAGAGCGCGTGGACGTGCTATCCAAGAGGGCTCTGGTAACATAATCCTTGCGGAACTGTCATACGAAACTTTTAAACATTTATAAATTAATTATTATTACAATCTAAGAATTTTAAAATTTTATAAGATTTACGTAGTACGGTAAGGTGCTCACCAAAATAACCAAATAAAATTTGTAAATATCTTTACGAACTTAGGTTCAGTAAGGCTTAGGCATATTAGATTTCTATTGAGGAACAGATTATTTTTGACAAGATTATGAGTTATAATGAAAGTAGTTTAGGGTTCAATTTCAGATTAATATTAAAATGATAAACAAAATCACAAACTTTGGTCTGCGTTAATAAATAAACTATTTTTTTATATTATATTATTATATTCTATAGCTATACTTTCAGATTGCCTTTAAAATGTAAAGTAAATAAAGTTATTGATATATCAATAAAGCTATGGCAGTCCGTTCTCCACCCGACTTCTCTAGAAGCTGATGTTGGCGGAAACTGTGTATTTAGAGTTTAGACTCCATAGTTCACCATTGAACAGAAAGACCTTTATGTTCATAATTTGATAACAATTATAATTATATAACGTGATACATGTTTTATAACGATATACAATTCATTAATTATCATCTGTAGGAACACTATACTACAATACGTAAATAGATTTCACAAGTCACCGTCCTCATGGCGCCATGAATAAATCATATGAATATGATACCCGTGTCAAGCGAGGAAATATTTTGCAGCCTTATAAACCTGCTGTTATAAATTTTACATATCGTGGTTTGGTAAATAATATAAAAAATATAGTACAAAATATTTTTTAAGCTTTCAAAGTTAACTGTCCAATAAATTTATTTTATAAAACAGGATTATTCTAGAAATCACTTATGTATTACGTCAATTTTTATTCGTAAACTGACGTATTTTTTAAAAAACATGTACATATTTTAATAATAACATTTTCGTAATATTTTCTAACTTCACGTCATTTTTAATGTAACAGTAACCTACATTTAAATTTAGTTGTCTGTTGTTTATTATTGCACATTTTAAAAAATAGAATTAAAGCTTGAATTGAATTGTTTGAGAAATATAACAAAAATAAATAACCAAGAAGTTATTTTTGATGCACATTAATATTAATATTTAGCTTAAATAGCATTGATTGAAAAACTTCTCGTAGCCATAACGCCGTTTACAGTAAATACATTGCATTTATTAGGTAAAAGGTGATTACATTACTGCGCCATGTTTTTAGCAACATCTGAAACAATACCTATATTAAAATGCTAGAAAAGTTTCAACTGAATTTAGATTTTTTAGATTTCTTAAGTAACTGAATTCCTATCTAGTTTAAAGTTTCGTTGTTTAAAACTGCACAGAAGTA
The DNA here is from genome assembly GCA_038994665.1 of Podotricha telesiphe. NCBI lineage: Eukaryota > Metazoa > Arthropoda > Insecta > Lepidoptera > Nymphalidae > Podotricha > Podotricha telesiphe. The sequence goes on from JAOYRR010000327.1 coordinate 124,298, forward strand.
CCTACTACAGAACAAGGTCTGTGGATAACTTCGTCTCAGGTTGAGTTATCAGTGTTTGCGTAAAGTTCTGTGACGCGTTCTAAAACTTGCTCTTATTTCTCTTTCAAATAGCTTAAAGTTTTTTTACCTAGCCTTTACACCAAACGTGGAATCTAATAACTTTTTATTCTGTCAAGTCATTTTAGTAGAAAACGAGTCATCTTCCTTATAAACAGAAAAGATGATATGCAAGAAGACACAATATTATTTTTATAAAATATCTCAGCACTAAGAATCTTAAGAGCTTCTGCTATAAAAGATAAAAGCAATTATTTTTTATAAAGGGACCGTTCTTACGAATTTAAAAAATTGTTATTAAAGCACTCACGACCGGCCACTCTATCAAAGTCAAAGCAAACTAGTGTGTTTAAACTTAGTCGATCAAAACTTTATCAATAGCCATACAAGTCTGGCGACACTTTGGCCTGTTAGGTGACCAATAAGCATAACAACTTTAAAATATGATATTAAGTAGTCTGTATATCAAACTGATTGAAAACAGTAAAAAAAAATTGAGAACCATTCTGTTGAGCTCAAAACCTCTGTACACTGCGAGCGCTAATTCACTCAAGCAAATATCAACCATCGCTGCGGATGGACGGATCATCCTGAAAGATTCTGTAAAATATTTTGAATGAATGAGCTTGACATAACTATAATATTTTACCAAATAATGCTATGTAACTACCAATATTATCTGTTTAGTAACATGATTTGAATAGCCCACAGTAATGATTATTATTACCTTTTTTAACATTTTTTATTTTTAAGTGTTATTCACACACTTATTAAATTGAAAAACATATATTTAGAAAACGTATAGAAATTTGAACGCTTCAGTCAGAGTGCTTGTACGGTTTTCAAGAGGCGCAGGTTCAAATCCTGATGCGTTCAAATTTTTATACGTTTTCTAAGTATATGTATTTCCTTTTTTTTGTAGTTAACGGTAGTAAATTTGGTAAAACACAGTAGTAAAACTCATTGTAAATATTACAACATAACATTTATTTACTCAAAACCATAATATAAAAATAAAATGAAATTAACTTGTCTGCAGGTTATATAAGAAAAGACAGATAAAACTAGATAAATCTTGTAAGATATATCTTATTTCTAATCTAGTTTTAGTATATCTGTTTTCGATGTAAGATTCTAACCAGTTTTGGAATTTTAGTATATACTAGAATTGTTAGAAAAGGTTAAAAGGTATTTCATCTTGTTATCTGTTTAGCTGTCTCGATAAGAAGACGTTAACGTAGTAGCTGATGGGTCTCCCCGGGGTTTTCGTGCGTATTTACGGCCGGAGCGGTTATGTTTCTTTGAGTTAATTTCAATCTAAGCTCACTGGAATGAAGCCATATTTTACAGCAAATATTAAGCCAGACATTGATAAGAAAGTATATTTTGTTCTTAATATATTAATTTTTAATTATATACAAGTATCTCCATTACTGCAGATCCTAAGAAAACTTAAGTGTCTTCCCAAGCTTAAGTCTATTTTTCACAAGTTGTAACTTTCATCTGCATTTGCATTAAAATATATTTACTTAAATAATGCCTTGGTTCATGATATGTCGAGAATCCTTTATTGTTGAGTAAAGTTACCCAAGATCTTTTAGAGATTTAGTGTTAATAATGTTAAGAAATTATATTTCTAATATATTAAATTTATATGTTTAGCTATCAGAAGGTAAAGGCTTTCTTACTTTTATATATTAATTTGCCACCAAAATAATGAAATAATTTAAAGTAAACACCTCGTCCGAGGAACAAGTTGTGTTTAAAATATTAAAATGTACTTGTTAAATGTTCTTTTACGTAGTACTGTTTTATTGAAAATATATTTGAATTACAAATATACTGTGAACTACCACTAACTCATTCAGTCAATTTACTTTTCTTGTAAGCATCATCATCAACACAGAGATTATTCTACGATTATTAAAAAAAGTTGTAACAAGCTTAAAAGAATTTTGACGCAGCCTTCGCGGACGCATGTCTTCGCGGTCAAAGCGCTTTGACATATCATTATTTGGATCATAATTTAATTATTTTCATTTCTCGGCTCTGGTGACCAAGACAAAAGGTCAAGAATGGAGTGTCTTGACACAAGAAAGAAAGAAAGCTGCAAAGAAAAATAGCTAGTTAGCCGCCCCCCAACCAGTACTTGGCCTCTGCAAACACATTTTATAACTGAAAAGAGAAAAATTGCGGAATATATGTTCCCCTCTTCACAGTATAGGCGGCTTCAGCAGTGCATAAATATAGCTGAACAGCATTATTTTTTTCTAACACAATAGAAGGACCTAAATTGGGACGTACACTCTGAAATTAAGAGTTCCTTATAATGCGTGTCATATTTGGCATTCAGTCCATTAGACAATAGAACTCAGTTTAACATCGAATAATTAATGAGTGTAAAAATTAAAGCTGAAAGCTAAAAGCAATTGATGGTCAAATTAATTTTGATTCTTTCTTAGCTAGTCATAAATGGTTTGGGCAATGACGGACCTACTACTAGTACTAGTTACTTATTGAAGACCTTTTTTGATGAGTTAATACACTGGATGGAGATGACATAGGAGGGAGAAATACTGTTTCTTATTAATCTATTCGACACCGTACGTAGTAATGCAGACCAGCTAGGGTTAACAGATTGCCGGGAAACTTGGAATTTTGTGTGTAGTCCATTATCAAATAATTACAGTTTGCAGTTCGGAATTCAAAAATACTAGTTTCATTCAATACGTTATGATACCACGATCATTACAAAATACTTAGGCAGCGCAGCGAGCTAAGATTTGAGGTAGGTCCTACCTATGCGCTAAGGTCCTAGGTAGGACCTACTCCTGCACTAATATGGCCCTATACATGTTCACGAATTGATAAGTACGTTTGATACCTTTACTGCAGAGTTAAGAAACTTAAGTCAAACATCAAAGATTGTCATGTACAGCCGTGTGATAATGCCATAAATATGTTTGGTGGAATGGCTTAAAATGTAAACTCACACACCGATTGCTTTTTTCAGGTCTTGCTTTTACCATTTTTTTATTTTAGTGGCAACTGTAACTTGAACGTGATTGTCAAATGAACATAATTTCTGTGTTTTGGACATAACGCAGGAAAATATTGACGAGACTAAACAGATATACCTTATACGTTGATCTGCTAGAGAAGTTCATATAGTAGGGAAATTATTGGCGTGAAGTCCAAGTATCATAACAAACAAGGATGACTTTATCGAAGGGCCTGTCATAGGAAACACTTAACAGCTTATTACTTGAAAATATGTAAATCCGCCACTTCTTGTACTATATTGTAACATAGTTTTACCCGCAAAGCCGTAAATTTGTTATATTTAGTAGTAACATGGCTATCACAGCTATTTAACTCTACAAAGTCCTTTAAATGCTAATTAAACTCATAATGTTTATGAGTTTAGCGAGCGTTGGGATAAAATCCTCTTTGCGCGATACACATTTACGTTCTAAAATAATAACATTTATTTAAATACTTTTCATTTGTATACAAAGTTGACGAATTTTCGTTAAAAACAATTATTGTTATACATATAACAAAACTATAGCGCATACCAGTATATCCTTGTATTACTGTAAATGTCCGTACTACGGTAAATCTAATTTACCAAATTTAATGGTAAAATACATATTTTTCGTCATACACAACCTAACTTGATCATCAGTGTCTTAGAAGTAAGATCTAAGTCTTACCGAGGTTTAATCATTAATTAATAATTATCAAAAAACATTTTGAACTTTTACCCTTAACTTAAAAGTTCGTAATATGTACTGGAAAATATTAAAAATAACCATAGTTCTATATATTACACCGACATACAAAAGTTGCGTTTGTGCTATTTTGTATCTCTATAATATACATTAAGTCATTATAAACGTGTACAATTTATTGTGTAAATAAGACTTAATCTGTGCTATATGCAATGGTCTCGGATATTGGAATATTGAAATCAAATTAGTTGGATCCCTTTGACGAAGTTTGAATATGATTAAATTATTGCGCTTGGACGTGAAATAACTAATTAGTGTTTAACCAAATGGCCACATGTTCTGTTCCTAGAAGTTTCTTCGAGCACTAATTAGCAATTAATAGAAACATAACAAAAAAAATAAACAAGCAATGTGTAGAACAATTTTACTCAAAATCTTTTATTAGCTACACGTATCGCCCGCATATAATCGAGTAGGTAAAGAGTTCAGCCTAATGTTAAAACACTCTGTTCTCCATTTTCACAAGTAAGCGTGCCACTACCAACGAGTGTATAGTCAGACAGTCCCAACTGCGTCCCAATTGTCTCTACTATATTTATTTATTTATTAGGCAAACCAACGTAACATGCAATAGACATGTAGTTAAAAAAAACGCTTTTAAGTTAAAAAAATACAAAATAAATAATGATAATATATAACATTTTATTATATTCTATTAATTGCAAGTATTTTTAATGCATTATATATTCGTACTTTTTATTGTCATATAGTATTTTAAACTTAGACTGGCCATAAATACTGTTATAATTATTTAGTTTACCTTTGGGATTCATTTACGATTGCGTGTACGCACGCAACGAATCCCGGAGGCACGGGGGTTATGTTAAACGGTAGCCGGGCTTTTGGGAATTCAGTCGCTATGGAGCGTTTCTCTGGAGAAAACCGGCAACAAATCAGGCGAAAATACAAATGTAGTGGGCGAAACTCGAAAACGGGGTAAAATTTGGGCGACCAAGGTCATCAAGAACGGTAGAAAACTTAGAGACGAGGAATTATCGGCCCTTACTTCTTTGGAGGCGTGAAGTTACTGTGAATTTAGAGCGTTATGTAGAGATGTTAGACGATTATCTTGGTGCCTGAACTACAAAACTTTTCTGGTTATAACCAAAGAACATGGTTTCAGCAAGTCGGAACAACGTCACACACGTCCAATACGTAAATGTAAACGATCCACTAAATATAAACTTACTTTTGAGATTGTATTACTTTTGAATTTGGATTCTGTCATTTTTATATGATTGTCCATTGCGTTTTCTTATCTTCGTGCCAATATATTTAGTGATGTTAAAATAGAGTGAGGTGATAAAGAGAACCGAATCGCTGTGATTGCATTACATAAAGTACATAAAGTACGAGTTAACATAAAGTACTCGTAGGTACGGTGCCAAATACAATTTTTAAAACCCTACATTCGCTTGGTAGTCATACGTTTGGTTACCGGGCTATTGATACAATGCCCGGTACAATGAAACCTCCTCTATTAGTAACAGGAAAAGATTGGATCATCCACATGGTGTTCGTAAGAAAAAGACGATCAAAGCAGTAAGAAAATGATTTTGAAGAAATCCTGTCCGAAAGCAAAAGATTTTATCTCAGAAGATGAAGATAGAACCTAGAACCATGTCACGGCTGTTAAAAGATGACTTAGGACTTGCAGCCTATAACGGGTAACATTCTTTAACTAATCATTTAAAAAAAAAGGGCGGTTAAATCAAAACAAATACTGAAACGGTACGCAAACAGCAGTCACCGAAAAAAAATGTTTACAAATGAGAAACAACCGTTCCGGACTTCATCAGAGCTGAAGACTGACCGTCGTCTAGTCCTGATCTTAATTCATTGAATTATTATTTGTGGTCAGTTTTAGATAGTAAGGCTTGTTTTAAACGCTATGATAATTTGGAGTCCCTAAAACAATCCAAGATTGGCAGTGAAGACTTTTCCTATAGCTGGCCTCAACGTTTACCGGACACCACTTCGAATAAGCTTTATAAATTTTTCATGGTTTTATATTAATGCATTAAACTAACACACTTTAATGTACGTACAATTAAAAAAAAATAGTTTTCTTTGCAACAATATTTATGGCAAGACTAAAAGTATATATCTTTCATCATGTGTATTGCTCACATTTATTATCCCATACATTCAGTAAACACAGTGAGTGCTTAAAAAAATATTTCGTTTTATCCATTGATGAAAATGAAAAGCCATAAAATAAATAATATAACGTAAATAATAGCGAAGTGCTCATAAAGTTCAAAGCATTTCTTGCGTCAAAATACGACTTTATGTGGTAGTGCACTCCCGGGAAGGCATAAACTTGTCTTAATACCAAAAGCTCCTTTCCATTTGCCTTAAAAACACGACATTAGGCTTATAAAATTGTATTAGATTAAAAAATATCTGATATTGTAGGGAAGTGAAGTTTTGATCATAACTTAAATAAAGCGTGTCGTATATTAAATTTTACTCTAATATTATTCGGTGCAATCATAACAAAGTTCAAAAGTTCTGTGCAACTTGGTAGTAAGCGCAGGCTGTGTAACTAAATAACTCATAACTTGCGGCGTGTCGCGTGGTACAGCTATAATACAGGAGCCAATCTATATATCTATTGAAGTTATAAAAAATAGAAGACATTTCTGGTTTACGTATAAACCTCATCAAATATTCTCGTTTTTTAAAGTATAGTATTATATAATTATTTATTATTATTAAGTAAAATAAGAATGTAATATGATTATTAAAATTTCAATTACTACACACTTAACAACTATATTTTAAAACTCCAACATATATATTAACTTTATCACGCGAGTCTCACTCACAATATTTTATGCCATGAGCAAGTTGAAGGGAGCTTCATTATTTGTAATCATGTATGAAGATTTCTTTTTATTTAAAAAAAATACTTTTACTTTTAATTATCTATACGTATTTTACGTTGAGACATGCCATGTACTCGTACTAGGTCAAATATTAGGTGTAGCTGAAAAAATAAAAAAAAATCCAATACTGTTTGACAAAAGAAACGAGAGAAAAAATATTGAACGTCTCAAACTTGTGTCCCAAAAAGTTACATGTCTCATTTCCCCTAAACTTCACCCTATTTGATATTCATATGGCGTAAAGAGCCAAATAGTTTCGCTTATAATGTGTAGTCATACGACGAAACTTTGAGCCTGCTTTACGAATAGTTCAACATATTTCAACTTATATCCGCTTTTGGCTTTCATTGTATTCCCTTTATATGATACTAATTGATGCCCGTAACTTTGTTTGCGTGGACTTTATGACTTGATGACGTACTGTTTCTATTAATAACATTTCAAATTAAGGCATGGGCTCAAAGTTATAATAACTTTCATTATCATAATTTGATTGTTTTGTCTAAATTTGATTAGATTCCACATTAGATGTTCCAGGCGATTGTATTTTTTTCAGCGTCATTCTGATTTTTTGCGGTATACATAAAGGATCTATTGACACTCTACATGCTTATTCGAAATATTGTATTATTCGAAACATTGGTCATCGAATGCTACAGTCAGACGCTGTTCAATGTTTAAGTTTTATTTACCAACTAAAACTTCCCACCATACTGAACATTTATTACAAATACAGCATTTATTTATTTCTTGTATTTTAAGCAGGTTGAGTATGATTCTTCGTCACATTTTCCAAAATTAATTGTTATATGTCAATTGTTAAACGTTGTACAACTTTTGCTAAGGTGACATTTTATTATTTCATTATTCTTATAGTTTATCTGGACTTACTTATGGTCCATCATCAGATATTCCAGATTTTTATATTCCAACGCATAATATGTAGCTTATAGATGAGTTGATATTTTATGGTTCTATATCAGGTGTAATCTATTAAACCCTAAGTTCTGCCCAAGCTTAAAAGCTATACAACAAAAAAAGTTTCATTTAAATCCGTCAAGTAAAAAGCGAGAAGCCATCCAGTGGATTCTCCACTTTCTATCCAAATTCGAAACATTTAGTGTTGAATGGCGGAACTCAACGCAAATTATATATAAATACGAAGCTACATATAAAAGCTTAGGATATAAAAAGTAAATTACTAAATATTAAGTATCATAAAAGTTTTATAAAGATGCTCTACAATTTGCCGTGAATTCGGCTCTGTGGGACTGTCATTTACCTGTCAATTAGAGATAAAAGCACGAATTTTGTTATTACACAAGTACCAGAGCGTGATATGTAATAGCGACATTGAAGAATATATGAGTTCGAGATTCAACTAGTTTTGATGTAATCTTAGACGCGGAATTTTATTTTTACAATGGCAAATAAAATTGTATATTTCATCTTCACATACCTTCCGCATTGTGTAGAATTACCACCCACTTAAATATTAGGGAGATAGTTAAGAAGGAACCCTTTGTTTTTGTGCTTTGTCCGACGAGACCAAGCATCTTTATATTATTTTCAATTCTCAGGGCATTTATATATGCCCGTAGAATACACAATTGAACCAACAATTGTCAAGTTCAGTGGGACTCATCCCATATAGTTATATAACTTAATTGTGCCATAATGACGCCAAACATATTTTTTAAAATTACACCCTATAAATATTAATGTAGGTAAAAAAGTCATGAATTATTCAAAAAGAACATATACTCGTATAAAGATTTAGTATTTCAAAATAATACTTAAATTGTTAATTGTTCTGCTTCATTAATAATATATATCGTACGAGAATATTGTAAAGAGCCTTATACAGTATTATTACCAATGATATTGACCTACTTGGACTTACATATCTAAGATTTATATATAAATATAAAGATAGGTAAAATGAAAGGTGAAATGAACGTAAATGAAAATATATTTAAAAAAATACATTTCTAAAGTAATCAATTATAAAAACTATTCTATTAAAAAAAACCAACAATTATTTTTAAGTAAATAACATATATTTATTGTTATCTTTCTTCTTACATATTTTATTGTTCAAAATATGCTTCGGATATCCCCTCCCCATAGAATAGTGGCGTCGTAATACTCAATTCATCAGAGGTTTAATTTCAGGCCCGGAAAATCTGTTTGCAATGCAAAGACGAGTTGCCATTGGAATCCGCGATATTAATATTCATTTCTGCATTATACTCTTAGCACAGTTATTAAACTCACCTTTCTATAAAAACAAATCTAGTTTATATATATATATATATATATATATATATATTATTTTGATTTGTACAATAAATATGCTTGTTCTAAGAGTTCAAATCAACAAGAATTAAAACATATATTGTCCCGAATTTTTTATTATTATTTGTTGTCGTAAATTCTTCTTCTAAGTAAAGGTGATAAAATGTTTGATTACTTTGTGTTTTAGTATTTGAGAATACTACTACTCTTAAGCACGTTTCGAGAACTTAACTATATTTATTTATCTTGGTCGTGGCTAAGTTAAAAATGTAATACAAAATGTGTACACATTTGTAGGTGTAGCACTAAAATATTATAAAGGAGATATCTAGTTATTGCTAGTGTTTCCAAGAAACTTGTTCGTGATTTAAAATAATGTATTTGTGCAGTGTTCGGTTTTCTTGTTTTCTTATATGGTTTTTCAATTTTATAAAGTAGATATATAAACTGTACAATTATTTTATTTTTTTTATTTCGTTTTTAATCCTTATTTTCGTTTTGAAGCTGAGATTAGCCACTTGGATTTTGAATATTTACAAACATTTCATTTTAATTTTCATTATATTTGTAATTTAAATATCTACTATATTATATAAAATTTATGGTTAATTATATAAATATAACATATAAGTATAACAATTCACTATTTACATTTAAATTATTTATGCAATTATCCTGTCTAAGTAAAATAAAACTAGACGTGAGCCTGAAATTTAAAGGCTGAAGAAATACTGCGCTTAGTGTTCTCAAACATAATATTGTTGTATGTATATATACTATAATTATTTTTATTTATTTTTGTAATTATGGGTAGATAGATCGATACGTGTTAGGAATGACTCTCGGTCGTAAGGGCCTAAGGTGAAGAGAATATGATAACGTCTCACTTTACACGCTCTCTCTCTCTTCTCTTCTCTTAACTGTCCAAACGGCTTTATTTTTTCGGCCTTTGTAGATTGCTGTTAAACCATTGGTCTTGACAGCCACATCGGGGTGGTAGAGGGTGCTCCATCCCTGCAAAATGCAAGCAATGTCTGCTTGAGAGGAGGTCAACGACCGCAAGGGTTCCCCCTATGGGGCGAGGGCTCCATCCGGGAATCCAACGAGCGTTCTTAAAGCCTCTCCTACCACTCATTGTCCTACCAATAGACCAGCTATATACCATAGATAAATTATAATAGATCGCGCTAAACTAAGTATAATTAAATGCTAACAGCTATGCGTTGACAAATATATTTAAACTGTATTTGAATTTTGAATTTCTGTTATATAACATGTGTATATTCATTATATAAAGTATCTTTTCGTGTATAATATTACAAAACAATTTATCTTTTTTTTCTTATATATGACAATTTTTTGTTTTATAAATATTATATTATAGTATAATAGCATAAAGCCTTATCTATTGTTCAGGCGGTGAAGTTTTATCTGCAGAGCGTAACTTTTTGCTAGTGCAAATACTTTTGCGAATTTGGTGCTCCGGGGAAATCCCACGACGTCCCTAACCTACGTTTCTAGATAAAGTAAATATTTAAGTCTGTACAAATAATGGGACTGGAATATTGACATTTAATCTGTAATGTAATATAATTATAACTAAAAGAGATAGGTTTATATAGAATTGAATTCTCGTGTTTCTAGATTGTTTGGATAAATAATGTCACTCTTAGAATAATTGTATTAATAAATATATGAAAATTACATGTTTATTTACGCTATCTCTGTTTTTCAAATTTAAAGTACAACAATTGTTTATTTATATAATTAGTGAAATATTATTTCCGTAATATTTATATTTTTACAGGTATATATTTTTTTCGCTTACGTTTGCAGTAATCTCTTTAAGATCTTCTGTCTGTCTTCGCACATTCTCATTGTTTCTGTCATTGCGTGATATATCCACAAATACTCAAATATATTCGTCACGGTATACTTCTCTAAGCTTTTACGGTGATTGATATGTCCCAAATCGCATGGTCTTATTATTTCCGTATATTTCCTTTTACATTGTATATTAGAAGTTTTTATGTAAAAAGTATTAAATAAGTACATAACAATAGGTTGTTAGAGAACCTGTAAGGTTACTCCAAAAGTATATATATTATTTTTCTAATTATGTTGAATGGTCATAGTTTGTGCAAGTTGCGGTACTAATAAGTTTTGTATTTTTTTTGCGGAAGATTGAAATAAGAATCATAAAGTCCATACAAACTAAGTTCTGGGTGACAATCGACTCGTTCGGTATAATTTAAATTATTAAATTGTCTTTCTTAAGTATATTTTTTATCTATTATACAAAAATAATTATAGTATATTTTGCGTACAGCAATATTATGTCTGAGAACTCTGAGATTAGTATTTATTCTGCATTTAAATTTCAGGCTTACGTCCAGTTTCATTTTACTTGGACACGTTTACTTCATACATCATTTTACTTATTTAGTCGGTTGAAGTTGACGAATGTTAGAATGGAAGCAAATTCCTTTATGCTGCTCTACTCAAGCTAAAAGATCGAATGGTGGCTGAAAATAAAATAAGAAACACTCGTAAAAATTGCGACCATCATGGTGCAATGGGACAGAGTCTAACTGTAAACACAAATGGTTGTTGGTTCCATTCCCACTCGAATAAATGGTTATATTTCAAACTTCCAAAATTTTTTTATATAATTATTTCAAAGCTTTGCATTTTTTTTGTTTAAAGTGACATGAGCTACACGTCACTAAGGCAATGCGTATTTATGTGTCAAACAATGTATATAATTTATACATCTGTATGCTGGTTTTATAATAAACCTGCATGTAGATGCGATATAAATATTATATAAACACATGCATATAGGTTGATAGTAAGAGAATTCACTGGGATATCAATGAATTCGCTTTTTATCCAATACTTGATAACAGCAACCGACAGTCGTATTGTCGGCTTTGTTAAGGCAAAGAGTTGATTGAGACAATAAAGTACGTTTAAATTATATGTTATATATTTAAATTCATTATTTAATCGTTAATTTTCTTAATTTGAAATGGCAATTTTTTTAAATATAACTAGGTAGTACTCAATATAAACAAACTTTTTACAATTAATACTTAATGAGAATACAATGGTGACGTTATTTAAATAAAAATGAAGAAGAATAACACTACTTTAAAAATGAAAATATTTTTCTAAAGTTTTAGAACTTCGTTTCTATCGATCTAACTAAATAAATCTACTATATTACTATCGTAACTAAATAAATGTAAAACTAATAACTAAGTTTATTTCGTCGGTAAGAAATTGTAGCTTAATAAGTTCAGAACGAACTAACTTTAACCAATGTCCAAGCGCAATTTATTGGTGAACTTTATTCCTTTAACCATTTTAACTAATTTCACGAATAAATTGCTTTAACAGAACTTCAGTTTAAAGTCATTTGTAAATTTTATAAATCAAATAATAGAGCCTGAAAATGTGCACGCCAATATTACATTTAACCACCAAAAGCTATTAGAATATTAGAGCATTCGGCATGTATTGTCTAAAATTTGATACAGTAAAGTGGCGAATCGAAAAATGTAATTATAAATTTCACTTATTTGTAACCCTTGCAGAAAACAGCATTAGGTTTTAGCTAGACACTCGACTTATGAAACAAAAGTGCTTTCAAAGCTATTCATTTCCACTTTATTTAGCTGAAAACATTCATTCCTAACTAAAATGCACTCACATACACAGGGCTGTTGGCGCCGCAGGCAGTAACCGCAGCTTTTAATTTCGTCTATTGTAAACCTCATTTACTACAACAGAACGAACTTCCATTCTTAAAGATTACTTTAAAACCAATTACATTTTATACTCGCTCTATATTTCCAGTATTCTTAGTTTCATTTCAAATTTGACAATGAATTTATATATTTATAATGATTTTAGAATAAATATCACAATTGTCTTTAAAATGAATATTATAAAGATATATTATAACTACAATAAAAAAATATATTGATTTGGCGAATGTATTCACAGTTTAATTTATCGTCATACACATTTCGGCACATACGGAGCTTTTTTATTATCTACATCACATTTATTTCAAATGTTTCACCAACCTTTATGACAAAAGAATGAGGCCATCCCTTACATGAATAGAATTTCCCTTCATATGAATATATAAAAACACATGAGTAGTAAAATAGTAGTAGTAAAATGGGATACACACTTTATATTACTAAAAAGTGTTATTATTATTACTTAGAAACTTACAACTTACAATTAACTTACAATGGTCCTACTTTCTTTTGAAAACCTCTTTAGAATTCATTTACCATTGTACTTAAGTTAAATTATAGTCAAAGAGATATATGTCTTTCCGTTCTCCATTTTCGGTTTTTTACCTAAGAGATTTTGTCCCATAAACGAATTCTAACAATTTTACTGAATAAGATAATTTTATTATCTTTTAAAAATATATAGTATAAGATGTTCCATATTTAGTTGTAACTGCATTCTTTTGATTTATGAATTTGTACCAGAAACGTAAACCTGCGGCGGAGAATCTCTTGAAACCGGTATTTTGTATTCTATTTTGTTTCGCTTGTAATTATTATAAGTATAATCCCGAGAGCACGGTAAATTTTCTTCCATGTCGACGTAAAAATCCTTGTGGAGCGATCTATAAATCTTTGAAGTATGTTTATTTATTTAAAAAAGCAGTAGCATATTATAAGTTCTTTAGGTAGACACGGTAGACACCTGTGACCACGGACTACTGTAAAGTGTTCGAAACGTCGGGTTCCAAAATGTATTTTCGAATACCAATATTATGCGCGAAAAAGACAATTGTCAATATTTTAATTTTTTTTTACATCTTAATATACATATTTATTATGGATTTGGATTGCACTGGTTTCTATATTTGCCGAAGATTAGAAGATATATTTTTAACTTTCGTCATAAAGTTATATATGTTTACAAAGGTTACTTAGTAAGTACTATTTGTATATTGTTAATATATATATTGTTGTAGTTTTTAATTTGTAGAGTATTTAAATAATTATATAGAGACAATAAAGTTTTGTTACATTTTCTTGTTAGCCGAGCTAATAAATTTACGAGTTCATTAGCACGCACACAGTACGGTAAGTGCAAAACTTTAATATTAGAAGTTTAATTAGTATATCTTTACACAAGTTTAGATTAGTGTAAAGTGATAAATGTATTAATTTAAAGTTCTTGTAAAAATTTATGTAGCTCAGCTAAATATAATTCGTATAAAAATATAATACATTAATTTTAAAATTAAGTTCCGCCACTCAACATCAATGTCTCGAACTCAAGCGAAAAGCAGAATGTTTCGTCACTAGTCTTGTCTCTCTGCCTACACTCTACAATGCGTCAAAAAGCGTCGATTAAAAAAAACATATTTTTAAATACATTTACGAATTATACACGAAAAACCCTTCAAGCATTACGTAATGCAAAGAATTATAAATTTCAACATGTATCCCTTAATCCGTAGAATTTTATTCGCTCTTTTATGACCGGGTGAGATTTGGCTGGACAACGTAAGTGACTAAATTTTCCGGATGCCCATTATCCGGATTAACTCCGGCAAAACAAACGCTCTATATGGTTTTCCGTTTGGTGCTGATTCCGAATTATTTTTAGTATACAGGCTTACGAATCTGATAAAATAAAATAAAATTTATTATATATGAAATCGATCACAAAAAATATATAAATTATATCAATCTTCTTATTTATATAAAAGTGTTATTTATATAATTTACTTAATTAATTAGAACTGATATACTGACAGACTGATTTATCATCGCCTAGCAGAAACTATTGAACTTAGATGCATGATTTGTACTCAGTAGGGTTATTTTTAGTCAGTAGGTTTATATAGTAAGAAGCCGCTTGATTCACGCTCTGCACCCAGATCATCCACATTTTATGGATCGCATTGAGAAATATAACAGTTGCTCTCAGATGAGGCCTGTTGGGGCAAAAAAATAGTAGAAGACGGATTCATGCCCAGTTTTAGTTAAGAGCAGGGTCAAGTATATAATCTCATTGGTAGCTTATTTCCTTTGCTTCAACAAGTGCCATAATAACATAAAGTATTTTTACATTTTGAGAATGAGGGATTTGGTTAATTTTGCTTAATTTGTTGCGGGCGCAAGAAGCAATCAAGTCAGTGCTGTGGCCGTAGCTTCTTCCGGTATAGCCGTCATATTACTGAGCAGATGTCGCACTTCACATTATGTCTTAAAATTACCACTGAATCTTGAGTAGGAAGAATGATTAACATATTCATATAACTCATTCGCCCGGGGAGAATAAAACACACTCACCCAAAAAGAATAATTAACATAAAATACACATGAAATGATTAAACAAAATGTTCATTTTACTCTTTTAGGTTTGTAACTTTTTTGCAGAAATACCAAATTTGCAAGAGTATCCTAACATTCATGGATTTGTTAAAATTTGACTGTCATTTAGCTTTATTAATCATCATGGCAAAGACGACTTTAAGGGGTAATTGTATTCTCTTGAACTCAAAGGGGTATTCTGATGGTATCGAAGGTATTCGAGGTATAAAACAACGTTGCCTCTTTAGCTCCGGTGCCGTCCGGCGATAACTGTAGCCTATTTTTTGACATATGACATTACGATTGTAGTACTCTCCTTTTTCTCCGAAGTCCTCGTATTCGTACTCCGTTTTCTACCATCTCTCTCCATTTTCCCAACGCCAACTCATTGCTTTTCACCGGTCTAATTGTATAGAAGTTTATTATATATTTTTTGTTAAAATTAAAAATAGGTAATTTGCTGTTCCAGCGTTTTTGTAGTTATGAATAAAACATCAATTTTAAATATTTATCTTTGTATTTTGTGTGAATTGTGTAAGTTGTTTTTAATATTAGCTCGTTTTGTGTGTGGTACACGTGTGTAATATTGTATTTCGGTATTATTACCTGGGCATATAGTCTTTGCAGCCTAATAGCAAAGGGCCGTGTGTCACGTGCGTTTTACGATGGGACGTAAAACCTCTATCCAACCTTTTATCTTTAGCTTATTAAAATTCAATATTTGCGTTAAAATATTAAAATTTTATACTCTAAAGTTAAATTTATATCAGCTATGAAAACTTTAAATTTTTTTATAACATACAAATTACATGAATTTGCCTCAACCAACTGCACTCTAATATAATTTAAATATTTGAGTAATTAGGTTTGAGACCTTTCCTCTTTGCTTTGCTCTTCAATCGTAAACGATAACAATAAAGAATTAATACGTGGGACTAGAATATTTTAATACTGGACTTTTGTATCTCTGTACATGTTTCCCCCCGTTTCCCACCGCTTCATTTCTCCAAGGACCAAATCCTAACATTCACGAAGTCACGTACAGAAGCTATAAAAGATAATTAATATTTTACACATATATATACCTACAATATAATTAATTAATTTAAATATACATATGTAGGTAAATTTCTACGCTATTACAACATATTATGTACAATAGAGTACACACACTTGACCGATTTCAATTTATTTAAGGAATGTATTTAGAATTGGAGTAATGTATTAGTAAATGTTAATATGACATTGTGGACATTTTAAATAATTTACTATGGTTCTGTATAATGTATTTCTTTGATATAATTTAAATAATTTGGTTAGTGGGTGTTTCAGTTCTTGTTCTCGCCGTACATTATTTGGTCTATGAAATATATATTCTTTTCGCTTCACGCTTTTACCCGCATAGCAGGGTAGGCAGTGATACACTAGTGTCAATACACTACGTTCTCCTGTTTCCGCCACCGCTGTCACCAACGCGGAAGAATGAAAAAAGTATAAAAATATTATATTTCTCCCAGTCAGACATTGTCACACAGCGCCACGGTGCCCTCTCATGAAAATAATAATATAAGTTTTATGGATGTCAATGGATTTTATGGACACACAAAAATAGCAAAAAGTATACTTTTAAAGAAGAGAAAGATAATTAATAACTTAAAAACAAAAATACATGTATATTATTATTATAAATATGTTCTCGAATTGGATTGGAACTCGTATTCTTTGCATTTTGCAAGGCAAATTCTACAAAAAAATTGTGATTTTAAGTGTTGGCTATATTTATTGATTACGGAATTTCAAATTAATAGTTTACGTAGTTTAATTGTCTCAAAGTACGCAAGGGTCAAATGAAACTTGTGAAATTATAAAACTACTAATATACATATACATTTTCAATAGAATAGTAATAAAATTCAGTGCGCGGTTGATGCGGCGAGTGGTTCCCAAGATGGAGAAATCAACTCAAAAACCAACTCAGTCTTTGAGTGAACTGTTTCGATCATTTGAAAAGAGCTTGGGATTTAAAAATGATATAAAATGGTCTATTGCTATTCTAATCGTTCTATATCATGTGGCAGCTGTTTATTGGTGTTCATTTTACACTTTTCCAGCAAAATGGCAAACGGTACTCTTGGGTATGTATTAAAAGTAAAACATTAGCTAACATTAATATATTAAGTGACTGAAACTAAGTTAACTGTTATATTTAAAATATTTTTCCTTCTGTAGGATATCTACCAAAAATAGAACTCTTCGAAATCCGCTTTATTTCAATACATTAATTGACGTCTTAAGTTGTGTTCATAGCTTTGTTTCTAAGTAAATAAATGAAATGAATGAATAAAAAAGCAATAAAAAATATTAAGAGTACAGCTATTACTACACGGCATTAATATACATACACACTTATAATTTGCAGCTGCTATATTTTATATAATTTGCGGCTTTGGAATCACTGGTGGCGCCCACAGATTGTGGACGCACAAATCATATAAAGCCAAACTGCCGCTGAAGCTATTTTTACTTACGTGTTTTGCTTGCGCTGGTCAGGTGAGTACTACTATTATACTATTAAAGATGACATATTTTTATTATACTTGTGATAGAATTTAGAATATTTGAACGCAGCGGGATTTGAACCCGCGCCTCTTGAAAGCTGTTCAAAGTTTTATACGTTTTCTAAATATGTCTTTTTCAATTTCCTTAGTAAGCGAATAACATTTTAAAAAAATGTTGAAAAATGTATAATATTTTATGGTGGTCTAAATATGCTACAGCTAACAATAGAGCTTCCATACAAAATTGAATACAATAATCAAATATTAGAATTAAGAATATATTATGTTGTAAGAGGCAGCAATACTACTTTCATTATAATACAGCATGTAATATTAAAAACAAGTGTATATACTATGTCTTTTAAATAATTGTTATAGAATACCTTAGAGCAATGGGTCCGAGATCACCGCGTCCACCATAAATACAGCGACACTGAAGCAGACCCTCATAATGCCAACCGTGGATTATTCTTCTCACACATTGGATGGTTAATGATGAAGAAAAATGACCAAGTCAAAAAAAGCGGTAAACAAATTGACATGACCGACATTACTGATGATCCTCTACTCAAATTTTATAATAAGTGAGTTAAATTAAATATGTAATATTTTAATTTTACAAATTAAAAATGTATATTTGAAGATGACACGTATTTGTCTGTCTGTCTGTCTTATATTACCACTGTGTGTATGCTTGTAGGCATTTCTAATGTAGTTCGAGGAAGAGGAAGTGAGTGAGGAGGAAGTGAATATATATTTTATATTTTACACTATTTGAGCTGGAAGTGAAAAACTATTTGATACGTTTCACTAAGCCTAACGCCATATGTAAAGTAATAAAATGTAACTATTTGTATTAAATATTGTTTCAGATATTTTAGCTACTTCAAGTTATTTTTCTGTTTTATACTGCCAGTCAGTATTAACGTACATTTGTTTGGTGAAACGTGGCAATGCGCGATCGCATGGCAGTGGTTTATACGATTTCTTGGTATGTTTCACAGTGAATTAACAGTAAATAGCCTGGCGCATGCATATGGCTATAGGCCTTACAACAAGTGAGTAGCAGCTCATAGTAATATGCATTTCTTTTAAATAATAAAATTAAATGTGAAGTATAGACAAAGAAGTAGAAAAAGTAATACTTATTTTATTTTAGGAACTTAATACCGACAGAAAATCGGTTTGTAGCGACGTGCACTCTAGGAGAGGGATGGCATAATTATCACCACGCCTTTCCATTTGATTACAAAGCGGCGGAACATTTCGACTTGTTCAACTGGTGCACCAGATTTATTCAGGCCTTTGAAAGAATCGGTTGGGCTTACGACCTTCGCGAAGCAACTCCTGATATGATCAATTCTATAGCACAACGCTTAGGTGACGGAACTCCAGTACATTTTCCAATTAATCAAGATAAGAATAAATAAATAGATAAATAAATAGAAAATAAATAAATAAATAGAAAATAAATAAATAGATAAATAAATAGAATAAAAGTGATCGATTTTGTATATATTATTATATAATATATTTGTATAGCATTTGTATAGATTGTAAAATTATGTCGATACGAATATGATTATTTAATTATTAATTATCTCATAGTAAGTTTAGTCTTATATGAAACGATTGGCACTGATTAACATGTAAATTATATTTAGTCAAAATTTTATTACTTAAGTTATAACTTTATTTATTAGAAAAAATATGCAGTAAATATGCACGTTTGTTTATTTGTTTGTTTGTTCAATCGTTTACATATATATTGACTTGTACTAAACTAAATTACAAATAAAAATCTCAAATAAATATACAAATTCACGTTTTCTTGAAAAATATAAAAAAATATAATATATACCCAAACTGACTATAATACTTCGAACTAAAACAATTCAACTTTCATATTGGCACATTAATACACCGAGTACTAAATTGTGTCAGATCTTGATCCTTTAGAACATAGATAATTTAGTACGGGTTTAGGTACTTTTTACTTTTATAACAACACTTGTGTTTTAATATCCACGTAAATTTATAAATAGTAAAGGTTTTTATAGGTTCATATTAAATAAGCTTTCTTAATCAGTTAAAGACTATAAAATATGAAACATTGCAAAACATATATTTTGTTAACATTTTTTAAAGTGTTATTCCCACACTTAGGAAATTGAAAAAGACATATTTAGAAAACGTATAAAAATTTGAACGCAGCGTAGCTGGAGGTAAGACGCATGGCTTAGCGGTCAGAGCGCTTGAACGGTTTTCAAGAGGCGCGGGTTCAAATCCCGATGCGTTCAAATTTTTATACGTTTTCTAAATATGTCTTATTGCAAAACATATTGCAGGTTTTTGAACCTTTTAAAATATCACCAGTTGCGATTTGTGTCCTCCCTCGGTTAAACTTGGAACACACGATTAGCTATGTAGTATCATTTTAAATCCAATGGATCCTAAGATGACGATAAAATTATCTTATCTACCACCATAATATAAAGGCTAAATGCTATGATAAGAGAACCTAATCGGAATTTGAAGCTGAAAATTATATTGTTAAGTCCCAATATATTTTAAAACAAGTTATAATTTATTTGTACTAATATGAATATAATTGTTTTATTCAATGAAACATAGTTACTACATAGTAGAACTTAAACAGATTACTTAGATAAATTATTCTGCTCAACTTTTAGACGATAAATGTGTGGAATTAAAATTTGAAATTAGAATTTGGTCTGCAAGCGAACACATTCTCAATACTTGTTTCTGTTTCAAGTATTTTATTTGGCGTAAGGTGGTAGCTGCTTACGAGTACTGACTGACTTCACTGACGAATATAAAGTACTAATTGAAAAATTCTTTATTTTTTACTCTATTTCAAATATTAAAGTAATCACTAGAATATACCAATATTGCCGAAAATATACAACAAAAAACATGCTTCTAAGATTGAGAAAGTAATTAAATTTTTTAGGCACATAATTTTTTAACTTCAAGTATATCTTCTTACCTTATTATCATAAAATAAATTTAAAACATTAATGATATAAATTCGGAGGTTAATCGCATAAACTTAGTTGATAAGCAAAAGACAGCTTGGCTCGACTATAAAGTGCCTATAAAAGGTTGCGTTCGCGCTTTTCTACAAACATTTCATAACTGCCGTCTGGGGACAAAACTTTTATTATCTTCCCGCGCCGCGCTGTCCGCAGTTACGCTTTTAAAACTTTTATTTCACTGTTAAGCAGTGTTCGCAAGCCTAGCGGCTACAAAACCAACACTTTATTATTACCGTAGTTTAAATTATGTTTTCGTTTCACACACGAAGGTTCCAGGCTATATATTGATGTTTTTGTTTGTATGTTTCTTTTAGAAAAGTAGTATTAAAGCTGTGCCTGAAGTAATTTTATAAAAATATCCTACCGTAAAGCGCCTTGACTTATAAAGACTTTATCTTACAATGCTTGACTGTACCCGATAAAAAAAATCGGAAATATGTCCGGTCAACATATTATGCGCTTGTTGTAATTCAACAAGTTGTTTATTTTACAACTGTTTTTTTTCTTTAGAACTCCTCTTAGAAGTTATCACGCTTTTACAAAAAAATATTGTACGCTTAATGCAATAAAGTTTAAGTACCTAATTTATTTTAATTTTACGTATACGTAATTAGGTACGCAAAACAATTAGGTTTTATAAAATACATAGTAGAAGCACAAAAAAATTGATTGAAACCATCATAATCTAACAATGGTCTTTAAAAAATGGGACTACTATGTGCAAAACTAGTGGAAACCCCCTTATAATATGCATACTCACCCAAAACAAAAAATCACATTGAAATTCCAGATATCCTGCACATATAAATCAAGCGAAAACTTTATCTCATCGCCTCAACGACAAGGCCGTGAATCTTCAAAAGTTTTTAACGATAGAAGTTCTTTCTTAAGCCGTTTAAAATTTCCGCTTGGATCTAGATCGTGATCAATCTACAGTTGCCGTAAGTCCACTTAGCCGATCCCGCTCAGTAGTTTGCATAATACACCTTATCCTCTCGAATCTTCGTTGGCATTAGCTACTGATTTATTCACTTCAAATGAGAGTATAAAAACTTCAGCCGTATCATAATATACTTTGTAACAAGTGTATAAAAGTTGTGACTCATCTCCAGTTGGACGAGATTAGTTATTACAACCTACTTCGAGACCCGAGTTCATATTTATTTAAGCAGATGCAAATTAACTACTCACTTTAAAAAAATTTTTTTTTTAGCATTCTTCCAATATCATAAATCATTGTAGGTATGTATTAATACTTGAAATAAAAACTTTGTACATCTTTTTAAGAAAATTACGCATACGGATTAGTATGAAATTGGCATTGTCATTGTTGATATAGAGAAAAGAGTGCAGATTGCTCAAAATGTAATGTAAAAAATACGTTAAATTAATAAAATTAATTTAACACGCATTACCATATGTTTAACATAAACTTTTGTGTATAGTACAAAACATATATAGTAAATACTGGTTTCTCGTCGCGTGTTTACGCGTCAACGCGGCTACTAACGGAAATATCAATCAGTCTTGTTTTCTTAATCAGTCTTCATGCGACAACAAACCCTAACTAGCTAACTAGGAAATGGAAAAACACATTTTTAGAGAAAATTATAAAATAAAATAATGTTTTTCAATAATATTGTGAGTTTATTCTTGTTACTATAATAAAGAATGTTCTCATTAGATACTCGGAGTGTAAACACGATGGTTATGAGTTTGAACCCATTTGGTATGGTTATATTTATTTTTCACATTTCTGACAGACTGACTCTGGCAAGACAAAGCGCTGTGTTGAGTTCCGCTACTCAATACGCAATGTATCGAATCGCCGGAGCAAGTAGACCTTGCAAGTTGAGTGCTCTCTGCTAGTTAGTTATCTTTTAATATTTTTAAAGTGTTACTCATACACTTAGCGTGAAGCTACTTAAAACATTAAAACTACTCTAAACAATGGCCGCTTTATTTTATATTCTCGTAGAATTTCTGGTCCATCATTGCCAAGAATTTAATTATATCTACTAGTAATCAAATCAAAAATATTTTTCTTCACAAATACAGTAAACACACATCTACACCGCTCAACCATAAATGTAGAAAGACAAAAAATTAAAAAGAAATATATAAGAAGCCTTTTAAAACTGAACCTTTTCATTTATTATTTAAATAATTTCTATTCTATATCGATCACGACATTCTATCTACACCAATAATTAAAATAACTATACTCTAAACTTAAAGGAAATAAAAATAAACAACGCATTATGACATTATTTCATATAATTATATCTATACAGTATGTTTGACTTTGGCAGACGGTCTGTCGAACACTTGCTTCATCCCGCCCCTGAAGTTGGCAAGCCTGGAGGCAGACCCCTCGTTGCTCCACGCAGAATCAAACTCAGTAGTGTCTTGGTCCACTAGATGCGTGTATTTTGTTCTACCCGATCTACCGAACTTCTTGACTTGCATCACCTGATACAAAAGAACATTAACAAAGACATATTTAAGAAACGTATAA
Organism: Podotricha telesiphe; assembly: GCA_038994665.1. Lineage (NCBI taxonomy): Eukaryota > Metazoa > Arthropoda > Insecta > Lepidoptera > Nymphalidae > Podotricha > Podotricha telesiphe. The sequence goes on from JAOYRR010000327.1 coordinate 147,835, forward strand.
AAATTTGAACGCATGGAACGCATATACGCATGGCTTAGCGGTCAGAGCGCTTGAACGGTTTTCAAGAGGCGCGGGTTCAAATCCCGCTGCGTTCAAATTTTTATACATTTTCTAAATATGTCTTTTTCAATTTCCTAAGTGTGGGAATAACACTTTAAAAAATGTTAACAAAATATAAAAGAACATTAGTTTATTGTAATCACTCCAGCTACTATCTATCTATATGACGAAGACTTGCTTTACGAACAAAGATGGAATTTAGCAAGGAGGTATCAGCTACAAATAGATTTTGGAAAGGGAATAAGGAAGTATAAGGAGGCTCTAGCAATTTTATATGAAAGTGACAACAATGATATAATTTTTTTTGCAACAAACTTGAAATTCGGCAGAGAGATCTCCGCACGATTTCGACACGGACTAAGTCGCAGGAAACAGTCATGTGTAATACTAACCGGTGTCATAAGAGAATGGTGTGTGAAAAATTCTTAGAAAATTATATAAAAAAAGTAACTTACACATTTGTGTATGTTTAAAAAATTTTCATCATTTTTATGTTATGGAATATTATACAGATACAAACCTTTGGTAACACTGTTTTGTCAAAGTGATCATCTAATGTAGGGCCGGAGAAATCTTGTTTGAAAACTTCCTCCTCCTTGTCCAAATAGAAAGCACCTCTGAAAAATTATAAAAAACATTTCAAAACCATCATCTTTTATAATGATCAAATTACCTTTTATGTTTTAGTACACAGTAAGCCAATATATTGATATACTAGCGACCCGCTCGCTGCTTCGCCTGCGTGAACTTCATGGCTATAATGAACTATTTGGTTTTTTCACCAGCCTCCGTTCTAACTTATTTCCACTCACCACGTACTTTGCGTGAATTTATAATGTTGTCGAATGATGAAAATAATTCACCAAACGAAAGTAACCGAAATAGCCCAAAGGATTAGTCAGCCAAAGTGGCAGTTGGCTGGTCATATTTGTCGCAGAACCGATAACCGTTGGGATGAACGGATTCTGCAGTGGAGACCGCGCCTTGGCAAGTAGGACGCCCTACGGCTAAGCGCATGATGATGATGATGAAAATAACTACTATTTACAGACATATTCATTTAGAGACAATATCTAAGCAGTTATTTTATAGCAACTTTGTCGAACAAAATTTCATTGTTGTAACATTTTTTATTTATGAACTGATTGAAATAAAACAAACAACGACACTAAATGTTAAAGGAAGTTCAACAAAATACAATGGTCAAAACTGCATTTTAATCAGTTCCATCAGTTTCTGATATTAGTGTGCATGAACGCACAGACAAACTGAAAACCGAAAATATATAAAAACCATAGTTTTGGGTTCTATTAAATGTAATAGATATCCTCAATATATTTTCTCATATATGTTACGTTACGTTACGTTACTAAAATATTGTAATTGAAAACACTTTGCCTAGTAATAACCGAGAAACATTTCGTTTATATAAAAATATATATTTCAGAAGAAAAGTGTAAATCCACAACCACCTCACCTGAAATGCAACAACTGAGCCACAATGGCGTTAAAATGTATTATGAGTTATACTTTTAATATAATCACTTACCTGTGATAATATTTCTGCAAGAACTTGTATTTTCCTTTGACAGATTTGTTGGTGACCAGTTTGGGATTGAGGCGTTGTTCCACACGACGCTCCTCTTCTGTCATGTTCCTCATTCTTTCTATTGCTAGCATTTCTTTTTCTATACTGAAGACATCATAAAAATATATTATTTATATAATATGTAGTATATACAAAAAATTATAAAATGTATAGAACACAAGGTCAAAGCAGAAACTTCGTAGCATTCCCTAGATTCACCTGAAATACCTACTACATATTATAAAAATATCCCATTATTTATTATTTATACATTCGTAAATTATCTGTTTTCCAAAGAAAATCATGAATAGAGATTAGTCAAAAATATTACACATAGGGTGTGTACGTCTACTTTAAGTTTAAACATGTCTTTATAAAAATAAAGTTGTCGAAAACTCTATTCGTATAAATTTCAGAAAATGTCATGAACATAATACGACTTCAGAGCTCGAGTCCCGCTATGTTCTAAGTGTGTGAATAACAGGTTCAAAATATTAAAGTGAATTATTAAAATTGAAAAAAAAATCAAGACTCACGCTTCACGCTCCTCTTTGTCACGCTTGATACGTTTCATTTCACGCAACTTCCACGCTTCGTACTCAAGTTCGTCGTTCTCGTCGTCAGTGCACACGTCGTTGATATTGCCTTCCTTACTATCACCCTGTCGTAATATTTTTTTGCAAAGTTAATTTACACTTTTAATCAATTTTAAATTCCTAAGAAGAAAGATTAACATGCAATTTATAACAGTTACAACAATTAGGTAAACATAAAAAATGTTATATTACAGTTAGTACTTATTATAATTCCTAATTTATTACATGTAAATTTTAGTCAAAGAAAATATAGGAATGCGACATATTATCTTGAGTGTTTGTTTTTAGTTCACACTCTGTCACTTAGTTTAATATTATTTGCAGCTTCATGCATTTTTAGTGTTCTGCAAGAAATAGAGACATTGCGTGTTAAGTGGCGTAACTCAACGTAGCCCTTAGAAACCAGAGAGTAAACCAGAGTGAACCAGAGAGAAAAATATTTAAAATAAAGGATTTTCCCGAGTGGACATCGAACTCACAATCAATCGCATTTCGAGTCAGATATTGTCATAATATGCCATGATGGCCTTAATAAATTAATATAAGTAATAAACTATTAATATAGTTAATAAATCTCAAACTGACAAATAAACCTATAAAAGTACAACAAAGAAAATATATTTTAGTAATTTCTATTAAATTACACAATTAAAATGACATCATTTAGATATAAAATAATATACGAGGTGTGATCAAAAAATAACCGTTATTTTCAATTTTGTCAAAAAGTATTTATTTATTCATCAATAACTATCTCGTCCCCTTCCAAAGTAATTCCCCCTCAGACATACTACCCTTATGCCAGCGTATTTTCCAATTCTCGAAACACTTCTGAAACGCGCTTTTTGGTATCGCCAACAGCTCTGGTCTCGATTTTTCTTTTATCCCCTCAATCGTAGCAAAACGCTTTCCTTTCATCGGTGTCTTCAGTTTTGGGAAGAGGAAAAAGGCATCGGGGGCCAAGTCCGGTAAATACGGTGGTTGAGGCATGATTACGGATTTGTTTTTGGCTCCTGAGCGATGTTCATGCAAAGTTGCTTTTGCTCAAAGTTTACCAATTTTGGAACAATCTTCGCTGCCGCACGTTTCATCCGTAAAAATTCTTTGGCATGAGCCGAACGATATGACAATGTCATCAGCAACCTCTCTAATAGTAATTCGACGATTATCCAAAATCATTTTCTTCACTGCTTCAATGTTTTCATTACTTTTTGACGGTATCGGGCAACCAGGACGAACATCCTTATACGGTATTGAAATGAAACTATTTTAAACGGATCAATCGCGTATAATTTCGGTATTCGAAAATACATTTTTAGAACCCGACGTTTCGAACACTTTACAGTAGTCCGTGGTCACAGGTAGACTCTTGGAGTCTGTATTTTCGAATACCGAAATTATACGCGATTAATCCGTTTAAAATAGTTTCATTACAAAATGTGTAATAATTGCGAAAATCAAAGAACTTATTATCCTTATACGGTTTTACTACAATTGAACTTGTCTTCTGCTCATAGGAGACTCACCAAACGCCAGTCAACATTTCAAATGTTCTTGCACATTTAATTTCATTTTTTACACAAAACTTGATAGTTTTCTTTGATCCATTTTTTCGAATAGTAAAAAAACGAAGAGCACACCAAAACACAACTAACCTTCTTATCTGTCAAAAACAAACTGGCAATCAAAAATGGCTAATATTGTCAACATATATAAAAGACATAACATAAAAAAAACGCGAAAATATAACATACTTAACTCACAAAATGTTAACTACACCTCGTATAACTATAATAAATTATAATTTAAAGACATTATACAAATCATAAATAAAATGCATACAATTACATAGAAAGCTAATAAAGAAAATACACACCTGAGCATTCCTTTGTTCAGACCTTATAGTATCTTCTACCAATTTTAAAGCTTCTCTTCTCCTCTCTTCCTTCTCTTTTCTGGCTTCAGACTCCTCTTTCTTCTGTTGTTTTACTTTGCGATCTCTCTCAGCTACTGTCATTCTATCAGACGCTCTGACGAATACCGGCTTTACTCTTGGTCCTAAGTAAATGAACATTTATTATATAAAATAATTATTTTAAATTTTGCGCTTTTTTCCGCATGGGCTATGGGACTACCCATAGCCCATGAGGAAAAGGGAGGGAGCCTAGTCATTACACTCAGTTCTCCACTATCCTGAATCCGAGACATTGCTTATTGAGTATTGCTGCGCTTTTGTATATATTACCAGAGGCGTAGAAATCTAAATATATCGAACACACAACCAGTGATATTTTTAACATTTTTAAATTGTTATTCACACACTTAGCACATTGAAAATCATTTTTAGAAAAGACAAGCGTTCTACATTCGGCTTTGTCGTAATTCTTATACGTTTATTACAACTTCTTCTTGTTGTTTTGTAAAAAATATTTTTACAAATTTCAGCTACCCAAAAATTATTCTACGATTAATCGTTTTACAATACATTAGTGAATTAAGTTTCCACTTGTCCATAAAACATGGAGTAAATAATAATAATAAAAGTAAATGTACCCTAAATAACAGTTTGAATAGAATGATGACTCCTTCATATTTCAAATATTTTATTTGTAAGACATATTTTTAGAAAACGTATAAAAATTTTAATGCTGTTTACCTGTGTCCTCTTCACTATCAGTATACTCTGTATCAGAAGACCCACTTTCCTCTTTATCACCGTCTAACATTTCTTCATCTTCATCTCGGCCAAGTACTTCCTTTTCAGCTTCTCTGCAATATATTCATAAAGAATAAACAATTTTTTTAATAAAAATATATATTAATAGATTAAATACAGTAACATGAAATTAAATTATGTGAAAAAAGAATTGTTGGTCCATTTTACGAAAACTTTGTGGAGCATACTTATGGTTATTGACAATTATGTATACTTAGAACACACAGGTAAATCGGTTTCAGCTTGGACGGATCAGCATTCGCGAAGCTGCGAAAAATCTTCGCGTCGAAATTACCTTAGGGTTTTAAGACGAAAGTATTTGACATACAGAAATGAGACGTGGCTAACTATGTCACTTATAAAATTGCTCAATGTCACCCAGCAGGCAATGGACACAGCAATGTTTGGTATTTCCGTACATGATAGAATCAGAAACGAAGACCGTATCCGAAATTGGTCAGCTGAAGTGGCAGTGAACGGGGACACCTAGCGAGAAGACCCATGGTCATTGGGGCGCAAATGGTCTTGAGTGGCGATCACCAACCAGACGACGCTTAGTGGGCGGTCCCCCGCTGGGTGCGTGAGGCGCATGACCAATCATCGTGGAGATCCTTGGCGGAGGTCTATGTCCGGTAGTTGCCATCGAATAGGTGAGATGACGAAAGTTTATATGGAGAAGGAATGCACAATGCTAATATTTTTTTATGCATTAGAAATTGAAATGCATTAGAAATACATTAATTAAATGTATAGTGGAATAATTTTCAGACAGACACTGCCTATGCAGAATAAACTAGTAATGTGATTTTACTGGGTTTTTTTATGTTATGTCTTATTCGGCATCTAGAGGTTAGAATACAACTTATAATTTTTCCACACCATTCTTACTGTAATTTTTTGTGATTATCAAATTATTCTGTGGGGACACAGATATGTTTGACATTTACTTTTGTATCAAGTGACATACATATTGCTAAGGAAATGCACATTTTATACATGAAATTCCATGTAAAAACCCAAATTAACTATTTAATCGGTATTTGAATAAATTTACTATTTAAAATATAAAATGATCTAACCTAGCAGCAAGTTTTGCCTTGACTGCCTGGCGACGTCTTTCGATCTCCTCTTCATCTAGGTCATCTTCACTCTCTGAGCTGTGTCGGGCATCATCCTCACTAGACTCCGAATCTTGTTCAGGTTCTGCATCAATTATCTCCGGTTTGTGTTCAGCTCGTCGTGGCGGAGAATGGGCCGCAACACGCAATCTTCGCAAACGCGGGTCATCAATCTGGAAAATAAATATATTAAAAATAAAAAAAATATTGAATAGACTATATTACATACCAGCAGTGGTCAACTAGCAGTTCATAAGCCATCTGCGGCTCTTTAAAACATTATTTGTGGCTCTCGCAAACTTTACCAGAGTTCCGTTTAATTTATGGATTATTAAATTTAAATAAAAAGATTAACTTAATACCTTTTTTTGCATTTTAAACTCTTGAACATTGCTTTATTTTAAATATTACTTAGACTATTAAGCAGTTTGGCCACAAAGTGAAGTGAAGAATTGACTGTAATTGCTTTCTATATCTTATATAGATAAATTCATTTAAAAAAATAATACTTACTTCAGTTTCTGATTCACTTTGTTGGTCATCTTTACGGCTGATTATTTGTGCTATTTGATGTTTGCGTTCAGGCCTCTGTTGTTCAATGAAATCTTCAGTGTCTGATTCTTCAGAAGATGAAACACCTTGAGCATATTCTGGTTTCTTTCCTGATATATACCTCTGCACCTTGACTTTTTGCATAGAAATTTCACCTGTAACAAAGTGTTTAGCAATATAAATATGATATTTGTTGGATTTTCCAGATTAAATATAAACCCATATTATATGACTTTAGATAAAAAAATTCAATATTGGATTGAGTTATAATAAAAAGTAATGTACTTACCTTTTTCATTTCGAACAGGGACAGCTCCAGCTGTACTCTGAATACCAGTTGGTTGAGCAGGTAGTTGATTCATTTTATTTCTTGATTATTAGTAGCAATGTATGAAACTTACAGTATATAATAGTAAAAATATATTTTGTAATATATGTAACAAATGTAAAGTAACAAAATGGAAAGAATGAATAACCGTAGTCTTCAAAAATGTTTTATATCACTTAACTGAGAACCAATTCATTTTGTAATCAATTAAGCATCGTGTCCACAGATATTGTTTACTTATTAACTTATATACCAAGAATTAAGTAACATTATTGTTATATACTGATCATAATAAAATACACAACCTATATTTTAATGTATGTAATTAGAGTTGCCCGTACAAATATTAAGGAAAAGCAAAGGCAAATATATAGATATATTTCCAAATTAATTTAATTTTTTTATAATTTTTTCTATGAAATTTGTTTAGCAATTGCTTTCATTAATCCTTGTTCTAAATCGTTATTAAAATAATTTGCAGAATTTATATCAGAGTTAAAATAGCGATGCATCAAAACACCGATATATCTTACTCTGTGGTCTGTATACACATTACACATTGTCTATTTGTTATTAATAGCTGTTGAAAATTATGTTTGTGTTTATATATTAATATTATAAAAATTAAAAAATATATTTTCACAATATGTTCCTTAAAAGCGGAACGAGTTTTTTTTTACTATACATTCAATCGAAAATTTTCGTTAACAAAATATAGCAAAGAAAATAGTAACTTGTTTGCAACACATAATTGACATATCATAAATTTGTTTTTATCAGACCTAAATCCTAACAATTGTGTAGTATAGTTATTGAACTGACACAAACATACATATATCTAAGGTTTTTTAAAATATGGGCACTAGTGTTAGATTTGATTAGCTGTTGAAATAAAATAACTTTGTTTTGAATATATTATTATATGTATATTAATTGCAATATTGAACACAAGGTGTTGTAAGCATTATCTATATATGATAATATTTGAATATAAACAGCGGAGGCCAGAAAGGTTTACGTTGTATTGTTGATACTTGATAAGTTATCTTAAATAGTAGCACAAAGTGTATTAACTATATTCGCAATTATAATTAAGTATATTATTGAGTAACATTTAGAATCGTTTTCTCTTTGAACGTATATTTTGTACCATACCTTTATTTTATTTATACCAATCATGGCAGATCATGGCAGCTCTTCGCAACCTCGAAGTTTAGATGATTTAATAACTAGTAAACTCGGAGGTAAAGAATTAGAAGAGTATAACAGAATACATTATGGAAGAAAAGATCACCATTTACTGTTGTTAAAAGAATCTAATATTAAACTTGCTGCCAATAATAATTTTGAGATTGCAGCATATGATTTTCCAGCACAATGTGAAGAAACAAGGAAACCACGTATAGTTAAAGTTGGTATAATACAAAATTCTATTGCAATTTCAACAGACAAGCCTATTATACAACAACAACAAGGTATTTTTGATAAAGTTGAAAAAATCATTGTTGCTGCTGCTAATGAGCATGTAAATATTTTATGTTTACAAGAGGCATGGAGCATGCCATTCGCATTTTGTACTAGAGAAAAGCAGCCATGGTGTGAATTTGCAGAATCTTATACAGATGGTCCCAGTATAAACTTTCTAAAACAACATGCTGCAAAATATGGTATGGTCATAGTCTCTCCAATTTTAGAAAGAGATGAATCCCATGGTGATACTATATGGAACACAGCTGTAGTAATTAATGAACTAGGTAAAGTTATTGGTAAACATAGAAAGAATCATATACCCAGGGTTGGTGACTTTAATGAATCTACTTATTATTTTGAAGGTAATACAGGTCATCCTGTATTTCATACCAAATTCGGTAAAATTGCTATAAATATTTGTTATGGTAGACATCATCCATTAAATTGGTTAATGTTTGGTATCAATGGAGCAGAAATAGTCTTTAACCCATCTGCTACTATAGCTGGCCTAAGTGAGCATTTGTGGGCTGTGGAGGCCCGTAATGCAGCTATTGCAAATAGCTATTTTACTTTTGCAATAAATAGAGTAGGAACAGAAAGTTTTCCTAATGAATTTACATCTGGTGATGGGAAACCTGCTCATAAAGAATTTGGACATTTTTATGGATCCAGTTATGTGACTGCTCCTGATGGTTGCAGAACCCCAGGTTTATCAAGAATACAAGATGGCTTACTCATAGCACAGCTTGATTTAAACCTTTGTCGTCAGATAAAAGATAAATGGGGTTTTACAATGACCCAAAGATTGGATCTATATGCTGATAGTTTAAACAAAGCAATCCAGTCTAATTATGAGACTCAAACAATTGTATAACAATTTTATACAGTAATATATTTTATCAATATAATATAATGTACTTTATTAGTAAATAATTAATATTTATATTAATAAAAACCTATTTGTATCTACGAGTATATATTCATGTTTCAAAATTTATTTATTTTTTTAAGAAATTTTAAAGGCATATTTTTTTTTTTGCAGTCTTATTTTATAATATAGATTTTTTTATATTTATTTAATGACTTTTAATTTATGTTAGATACAAAAAAAGCATTCGAAATAAATAGATCATTAATTGCTAAATAAATCATTAATTTGAATAGTGTATATTATTACCGATTGTTGAACACGGTACATCTGTGTGCCAAGTAACATATGACATATGTGTTCTAGTATTTATTATAATGAGTTTTGCTTTTATGCGAATTAAAAGCAATTCATTATTAATTTATTTTTATTATTAATATCTAAGTAGTGGTAACACACACTACTGGTATTGTAAGTTTAAGTAAAATAAAACATGCAACTGATGTTTCTCACTTAAAATAAAAGGTAATGAAATAAAAGAGAATTTTAAAAACATTGTGTACCAATAAGAATAATACAGAAGTGAGCTATATATAAATATATGGTAATTATAGTAGGATACACTCAGTGGTTCAATAAGTTGATCCTGCAACAGCATTCAAAGAAAACAACATTTAAATAATATATAATTATTCAAAATCATGATCTCTCTGATCACATACATATAAATATTTAATTTTCATAATTTTATTAATAAGGTAAACATTCCTAGCAAGTTTCGTAACATGTCAATATTATCTTGAGTTTGAGACAATGTTCCAGATAGAAAAAAATCACTGAATGTACCCTAAAGTGCCAATCATAAAATTGATTATCACTAAGCACTAATAATCTATGCAGTCTTTGCACGCATGGCAGCTCTTTTGCCAGTGACAGCCTGGAAACCAGATTTGATACTTGCAACAGAACAACGAGAACCACAAGTTTCACACTGAAGGAAGAATAATCTGGTATCTTTTTGTAAAATAGTATCAGGTGAACGGCACGTATGGCAGGTAACATATTCCTTAATATACCGACGTAAAACATTTTCTATTTGTTTTTGTTGAAAACGACCCTTGATAATAAGTTGGCTATTACCATCTACAGATCCACTTGTTCCCAATTCAGCAAGTAAAAAGTCTAATAAATGTTTAGGCTGACGATGGAGGGTCTTACAAATCTCTGTAAAGTTTGCAAATGATGTTTTCTTCGTCCCAATTCTAACAACTTGAGGTGGTCTCATGATGAACTTTTGTTTTTTACCAGACACCATACTGGGGTTCTTTTCTCTCATTATGTCAAATACGCGCTCTAATAATTCATCATAAGTGTAATCCCGATCACTACCAATCCAATCACCATGCTGATCTTCTTCTTTATCTTGTTCTTCTCCTTTCACGTCATCTTCAATTGCAAACTCATCTATGTTTTTCTTCTTTTTCTTCTTCTTAGTCCTAGAGAAATCTATGTCTAAATCTAAATCGTCAATAACCTCTTCTTCCTGAGGTTCAGATTCCTCGACAGGGATATTTTCATTTTGGGTCACTTCAGGGAGAGCATTTTCCATTTCTTGCAAATTAAAGAATCTCTTTTTAGTTTTCTTTTTTTTTTTACCAAAGTTATCCAAGTCGAGGTTGTCATCTTCAGGTATGTCTACGTCACCGGACTCGGCAGGCGCTTCGACACTCGTGGTTTCTCCTTGGTCAGCAAGGGCAGCATCTATATCAAAACCCGTCTTCTTTTTCTTTTTTTTCTTTAAAGATGGATCAAAAATCATCTCTTCTTCCATGGTTATACTTAATAGTTCAAATGACTTTAGATTTAGGTTTGGTTATAGTGCAGATGGAGAATTTGGCAGGAACACAGAGTAATGAGTATCCACAACGTACAAAAACTAGAAATATCTTTATGGCTGATTATGAGTATAATGTTGCCAGTATTTTTATCTACTTTTGCAAGCTTTAAACTAATGCAGTTATTTGATTTTTACAAATGTAATGTGAATTACAAATGACATTGATCTATATTAAAAATATATATTTTTAAAATTTACAATTATTTATTTTATTTATTTGCACAGCCTTATGTATTTTAGCTTCAATTGTGTATTTTATTGGAAAGTTTTGTGAAAAAGAGCAACACTTGTTTCCTATGATTAGAGGCCAGTTCTATAATAATGCATAGATGATAGACTAATATAGTCGGCGTCCTTTTGGGTGACAGATAAATCTTGATCTTTCAAAAGCTGATGCAATAACGTACAATTTTGACTCAAAATATTTTTACTACTATATTTTTACTATAATTCAAAATAAAGTTTATATTGAAATATTTTTTCTTGTTATTTTATATATATATTAAATTGTAATTACTTGCCAATTGATATAGTTCTACTTAGATTTTGTATTCTATAATAACATTAACAAAAAGATTATTATATTCATATTCGAATAACAAGTCGTAATTTTATATCAGCATATTGGTGCATAAATAAATTAATAAACATAAGCATAGTTAATGAATTATGGAGTTATTTAGTCTGTATTTTCTATCTTGTATATGTCATGTAGTATATATGACATATACAATACACATTATTTCATAATCTGTATTAAAAGCGAATATAACCTAAAAACTGAAATATTGTGATTGTCTAGTGATTTATATATATGTAAGCTAAAAAAATTATTAAAAATGTTACTTCGCGCTCATCGAACGTTTCCTAAATTAAAAAAATCTATATCTAGAACATTTGCACAAGCCGTACTTGAAGAAAATGAATACACTGATTCTCCAGAATATCCTCCTATTTTGGATATGAGCTTGAAAGCAAGAAAATTAAGAAAAAGAGAAGCAGTACATGAAAATATACAGAAAATAAATACTGTAGAAGAAAAACAAATAGCTTTAAATATGCCCCGATACTATGGATGGAAATCTGTTTTACTTAATGAATCTAAAATACCATATAATGCAATGCCTTTAGTCCAGTTTTATACGCGAACACATTTTAGAGAAATAGAAAGCCTGCCTGATTTATATACAGAATCATCTTCTATGTCCGATGAGGTGGTTCAAGAAATAAAGTCTTATATTGAAGACGCTATTGCTCTAGAAAACGAAGGAGTAGAGTATGTATCATAGCACCAGCTAAAAAACTGCTTAAACTCCAAATTATCAATTATTTACTTTTCATAAGTTTAGTAATGGTCTTTAAGTATTTATTTCTGTTTTGATTATTTCAGACGCAATATTGAAATGTCTTTAGAAAAATCTGAACAAGAACAAAATGAAAACAATCGTGCAAAAAACATTGTTAAGCAAATAAATAGAATAATCACTAATCATTTAACTGATAAAGTCCCATATATTTTATCATCACAGGTAATTTATAAACAATTAATGTAATAAAATGTTGCAATTTATTAATTTCTTTTTTTTTTTTAAGTTTTATCTGTGGAATCATTGTTTAAATTTTTATAAACACCCTTAGGGTGACTACAAATTAGAGGCGAGAGACAGCAATATAGTGGCACATTAGTTGAAACCACTATTAGTTATAAATAATGATACACATATTATCACTCGCGTCTAATTTGAAGGAATTCTAAATTATGCAAAAATATGCAAAATTAGGTGATAGAAAGATAATTTTCTTAAATTATCTTTATTAACAAATGGCACTTTACTAACAACTAAGAGTACTTTATCATTAAATATTTGAATTGTAGGTTGATTATGATCCTCGACATGAAGCCTTTTGGTTTGTTGGAGGAGTAGATGTACCATTTAAAGTAGCTGGGTGGAGAAAACAATATCCATGGTTAAAAGACAGAGCAAATGAACCTATTGATAGACCAGTACAATACATAGGTACGATAATTTATTATATGATTATTTAAGTATTTACACTTTTTGTTTGTATTTACAACATTATTAAAAGTTTATTTTAGTAATCAATTGATATCATATAATAGGTTCACCAATACTGACTTTAAGGAGTAATGTACCTCTCAAACAAGTGATACCATATAGTGAAGCAGAAAATCCAGACTTTAAAGTACCTAAATTTACATATGTCCCTGAAAGTGTGGGTTACTTTGGAGAATTTAGACATGGTACAAATATTCCAGGTAAATTAAGAAAATATATTTAGTATTTTAATTTAAATTATGTATCATAATTTAACAAACATTTTAATTTGACCACTTTTTATATTCGTCTATAATTTTAAGGAAATTTAAATAGTGTATATAAAACAGCATATTTATATATACTACAATAATTTCACATATATAATGTGTAGCTACATGGTCCCTTATAAAAAACCACCACTCATGTCATTTTTAATAACTTTGAAGAAAACAGAAAAAACTGTATATATAAAAAAAAAATTTTATGTGTTTTTATTTGATCAGTTACATCAAGTCAAGATGCAACACTTAAAACAACATACATATAAAGTGACATTACATAAAACCAATTTCCTTTTAAATAAACAGTTCTTCCTGTCTCCTGTAAAGTTTGTGAAAAAGACATGAGCTAATATGTATCTATTAAGAAGAAGAGATAATGTGTATCTATTGCAAAGTGGGCCAAATTGGCTGGGTCCTGTTTTCGTCTTATATATAAAAATTGATGATTGCAGGGTTTTGGCCTGGTGAGCATGACGAATTTGGACTCCTCTCTTTTCATGGTCGTGGACATATCTTAGATAGAAAACAGTCCTTCGGTGAAGAAGATAATTTAGAAGCACTACATTGTCAAGCTATTAAGTCAAGTTTTGGCTGGCTTTTAGCACAAGCTAACTATCAAGGTTTTACAACATACAATGATATCACTTATCCTTTAGCGACACAGACTGTTATAACCAATGGTCATTCAGTATCTTTTTACATTTACCAATTAAATACTATTGAAATGCACAATGATGCAGTTGATAATAACCCAAAACATAATATATGTTTTGGAACAAAACCCATGAAGTTATATGATAGTATTGAAAATGGGAAAGTGAAAGGATTGAATGAAGATGTTTTGAAAATGCTAGTACAGTTTTATTTAAATGCCCCGGAAGAAAGAAATCATGATATGAAACCTTATCTAGGCAAAGAAGAGCAAGTAATTGCAGACATAGATGATGACAATAGACGCTGCTGGTTAGAGTCAACTTACAAGCATATTGTTTCAAATCGTCCAAAACATAACTTATTACCAGAAATATATATGTGGGAGAATATATATAAAATTAAATTCAACACTCGATTCTTTGAAGCTAGGAGAAGACCATTTGAATGGGGAATTAATCCATTTAATAGGCGATTGGATGAACATTTACCTCCTTACATCCCTAAAGTTTTAAGACCTTATCCCAGATCTAAAAAGAAGTTTGAAACAACTTACTATCCAAAAGTGTAATATGTATGAATTAAATTAAGTTATGTAGTGTTAAACTGTAATAAATTAGTGGTTATAAAAAAGCTTTTAATAACAAATTCTTATTTCCATCATGACCTTGACTTTTTTATATTTATTTTAGTTTTTAGATTATAATATTTAAAACCTTTTTTGAAAATACACTCGATTTTTATAAGAAATCATTATTAAAATAATTAAATTTTCATGTTTGATCTCCTGATTGAAATTATATCAGATTGGTTGAAGTGAAATAATCTACCATATAAGCATAGCACATAATCAGCAACATAACTATATATTGTATATTACTAAAGTATTGATAGTTTTCTAATGAGAAAAACTTCTTAGCATTTCATAGAGTCATTGTGCCAGACTTGTCATTACGTTGCAGACAGAAATTCGGAGAAGTGCCTGGGACCTACAACACAAGTGTGGGCTTATTAGGCCTGCCTTAAAATGTGCAGTAACTCTCACCTCCTTTCTACATTACCAAATTTGAAACAATCTTACTGATGCCAATTATAATATATGGAATATCAATTATGTAATTGCATTAACCCACATTATGAGACCGATGAAAGGAGTTCATACCCACAACGTAAAATACACATTACACATATGCAGTACGCCTTTTTTGGAAAATTAATCAAAATATCAATCTCCAATAATTATAATTTTTCTTGTAAGAAGATTATTTCTTTCCTGACTTGACTTCTTGTTTGTTTTCCTCTAGAACAACTTGCCCGAGTCCTTTAGAAGTGTTCCCACTTGTAAGGCTTTTTAGCGTCAGGTAACAATTAGTTTTCAATAACTTGTAATTATTGTAATAATATTTATCTTACGTTAACTATAATTATTTGAATATTTATTTACTTTATTTAAACTTAGTATGTACTACATCTGAAGATGCAATCAGCGAGAATTGAATAAATCGTGGTATGGTGCAAAAGGAGTAGCCTATTTGTTATCAACATCGTTAAATTAATAATTAGATTTAAAACTGTGCATTTGGACGACAATTTAAATGGCCGGTGAAATATTTTAACATTTGCCTCTTTTATTTTCCACTTGCCCATACAATATAAAGGGAAACTAGAATTAAGGGATTCATAAAATCTGGCCCAACCAAGCTTTTACTTCTTCCAAATCATTATATAACATTAAACGCACACGTAAGAAACTGAAAAAGACATATTTAGAAAACGTATAAAATTTTTAACGCATCGGGTTTTGAAGCCGCGCCTCTTGAGAACTCTGTTCAAGCGCTCTGACCGCTAAACCATGCCTTCTACATCCTGCTACGTCGAAATTCTTATGCGCTTTATTACCACTTATATTTGTTGTTAGCATCTCTGTAGATAAATTTTTACAAATTTCTGCTACTCAAAGATTATTCTACGAACAATCGTTTGGCAAGAGAGAAGGCTATTTTATTAAATATTGTTTAACATTTTTAAAAGTGTTAATCGCACACTTAGGAAATTGAAAAAGACATATTTAGAAAGCGTATAAAAATTTGAACGCGCGCCTCTTGAATACCGTTCAACCGCTCTGACCGCTAAGCCATGCGTTCTACATCCAGCTACGTCAAAATTCTTATACGCTTTATTACAACTTATATTTGTTGTTAGCATCTCTGTAGCAGAAATTTGTAAAAATCTCTCTACAGAGATGCTAATGGAAATGTAAATGGAAAGAGGTATTATAGACCTTCACAGCAACTACATTAATTTGTTGGCTGTGAGATAGGAGAGGGATAAGGGAATGAGTAAAGGAGATGACCCCTTAAACATACGCAAGCTGACACCCTGAAAGGGGAATCAGGCACAGACTATGTTCCGAGTGGACAATTATACAATAAAATTCATGTTTCTTAGGCCGAACTCTCATATAATTTCACTAAAGGAAGTTGTGTAGTGTCATAATCAAGAATTGTAAAAATCTTGACTAAGTTTTGGCTAATATTGCAGTCCAATTTCCATTTTCGTCCAATTCGTCCTTTATAAGTATAGGTTTAAGTATATCGCAGGTAGAAATGCTTTATAGGTCTAACAAGGGTTTCGTTTAAAGCAACTAACAGTCTCCTTCTAGTCTCTGTTGAATTATCAACACTCTGACTTAGAGCACGACCAATGGGTAGGGGAGAGGAACAATTACCAATTAAGTCTTGATGAGCTTTATGTTGGTAAGCATATCATAACATATAATCATTAACAAAACGTAATAAGTAACAAGTGGTGTCAACTGTTTGATGGCAGTGACAGCTGACAGATGACAGATGTGAGGCGTGAGCCGACAAGGCCAGGTGTTTAATCAAAATAACGTGGTGGTAATTAATATACATGAATTAAAAATAAACATACCCAATTTTTAAACGCTTTAACAATGAAGAATTTATCTTTGTGGCAAGTTACTTCAAATAAATTATCCGATTTACAAGATGCTCGGTGTATTTGTTGTGAACACAAAGGAGAATCTGATACAATAGATTTTTTCGTATGCTCAGATAGCCTTATTGTCAGCAATATTGGTGTAAAAGGCGAAATTCTATGGTCTAAAAACGTATCAAAACTATTATCGCTGGAAAATGCACCAATAAATATTACTTTTTTGAGTTTGATTAACTGCGTAAGTCTTGGTTTTGCAAATGGAGAGTTACTTACCATACGTGACTTCGGAAATAGTTGTGATTTGGTTGGTGAATGTGATAATGGACTTTTAGTAAGTATATTTTAATTACAATACTATTAACACACTTAAGGTTATTTATTTATTATCTCTTATTGAAACATCCAATAGTCAGTTAAACAGCAGTTTATTATGTTGCTTTGTATGAACTAGTTTTGTTTCCTCCTTCACAGTCCTGGCTTCACAAAGCAGGTGCCAGCTACAAGATAGTTGCTTACAAGGATACTGCTACTGCTTGATTAATGTTTTGTACTAATGGTAATTTTCCTTATTTTTATAGGCAATGGAATGGAGTCCTGACCAAGAGTTATTAGTTTTGGTTACAAAAGACTTACAAGTAATTCTTATGTCTTGTACATTTGATGCAATAACTGAACAAAGCTTAATAAGTGATGAATTTGGAGATAAAGAGTTTGTTAATGTTGGTTGGGGCAAGAAAGAAACACAATTTCATGGATCAGAAGGCAAACATGGACGAGTAAACACTGAAGTAGCTCCTGGTAAGATTATAAGTGTTAATTATAATATGATTTCTCAACTATTGTTATTAAATATTACACATTTTGGCACAGTGCAACAGCATCTGACTGTCCCCATTCTGGTAAGAGCAAACACAGCATTAAGTTACACCACTCAACACATAATGTTTCATAGTTGGTTAGAAAGCGTACCCCAAAGTGTTTTGATAGTTTAGTTTCCTCTGCTTTGTGAGAAACACTTAACAATGTAATAATTTTTTTTTTTTAGATGATAACAAAGAAATTAGTAGTAAAGTATTAATCTCTTGGAGGGGAGACGGGGAACTTTATGCTGTTGGCTTTCTTTCGGAAGGTATAAGAAGATTCAAAGTTTTTGACAAAGATGGAAATTTACAATACACTAGTGAAAAGCAGCCTGGACTTGAAGATAATCTAGCATGGCGGCCAAGTGGAAACTTAATTGCTACAACACAATCGGTAGATGATAAGCGTATTGTAGCTTTTTTTGAAAAAAATGGTCTTAAACATGGAAGCTTTGAAATACCAATAGATTCAAGCACTTATGTTGAAGAATTAATTTGGAGTTCAGACTCGGAAATATTGTCCATTGTGTGTAAGAACAAATTAGACAGTATACAAAAAATTTTACTGTATACAATGGGAAACTATCATTGGTATCTTAAGCAAACATTAGTATTTAAGAAAAAAATAAACAAAGTAATGTGGGATAATGACTTTGAACTTATAAATAATAAAAAACTTCATGTAGTTTTACAAAATAGTCAATGTCACTCATACACGTGGGTGTGGAATATAGACCATAGTCTTGGTAGACATAAAGAGGATGAAGCAGTTGTAGCAGTTATAGATGGGAAGAGAATATTGCTAACAAATTATAGAGATGCTGTTATTCCACCTCCTTTAAGCACTTATGATGTAGAACTAAACTCTAATGTCAATGCAGTATTTTTCTCTCCAGGAAATTCATTAAACACTAACTCACTAGCTGTTTTGACAGAAACAAAAATAATCATTCTAGAGCTGACTCTAAAAGATCCAGTCCAATATACAATAATGAAAGATGTAAATTTTGTGGATGATGAATTTCCACTTCAAAATTATAACTGGCTTTGGTTAGATGTGAATACATTCATATGTACAAAAGTTAATGATGATAATTTGTATGAAGTAGTCCAATACAAAATATGTGATGAGACTCTTTTAAAAAATAACTCTGGTCCTGTAAAGTTGCCAGTTGTCAGATCTCTTGTACATCCTGTATTACAATCAATTGCATATTTACAACTAATTTCTGGTGAAATTTTGATTTACAATAAAGACTCTGTAACTCTTGAAGATACAGCATTTCTAGAAGCCTGTGTAAAATTTTCTGCGATTTTCGTTGATGATTTAGTCCTGTTTTTGGGTGTAACTCAGAAAGGAAATTTCTATATTATGAACAAACTAGTCATGAACAATGTTAATTCATACTTTGTTCATACTAGCTTTTTGCTTATGACTACTTTAAAACATGAACTTATTTGTACTGAATTATCCAGAAGTGGTCTTAATAAACTCGAATCCAGTGGAGAAATGAACAAAATTGATCTATATAGAAGAAAAATGGAAAGAGGTTCCAAATTAATAATTGTCATTCCAAAATCAACCCTTGCAGTTTTTCAGTTGCCACGAGGAAACATTGAAACAATTGAACCTAGACCTCTACTACTTCAACGGATTGGAGAGTATCTTGATGCACAAAAATATCATGAAGCATTCAAGATAATGAGAAAACATAGAATAAATCTTAATTTAATATATGACCATGACCCTGAACTTTTTATTAAAAATATTGACACATTTCTGGAGTCTGTCCAGAACAATTCATGGTTAAATCTTTTCCTAACAGATTTAGAAAATATTGATATTACCAAAACTATGTATTCTACGTTGTATTCAGGAAAAAATTCAAATAAACCATTTACTAGTAAAGTTCATTTTATATGCGACAAAATAAGAACGCATATAAATGCATCATCAAATAAAGCGCACAGAGTCCTTCCGTTGTTGACAACATTTGTCAAGAAAAATACCATAACAGATTTAGAACAAGCATTGTTGGTAATTAAAGACCTGAAATCACAAGAGTCATCTGGCTCGAGACTCCCAGTTACTTGCGACGAAGCTCTCAAATATTTATTATATATGGTAAATGTGGATCAATTGTTTGATGTGGCGTTAGGAATGTATGATTTCGATATCGTCTTGCTGGTTGCTAGCAAATCACAGAAAGACCCAAAGGAATATATTCCGATGCTCAACGAATTGAATGAATTCGAAGAAAATTACAAGAGATTTAATATTAATAAACATTTGAAAAGATTTGATAAAGCTGTGCAATGTCTAGCAAAATGTGGTGAAAGCAGATTTGAAGAATTACGTTCTTTTGTTAAATATCATAGTCTTTATAGGGAAGCTTTAGCTTTGTTTCCTCGTGAAGAGAGTATATACAAGCAAATGTCTGACGACTTCGGCCAGTATTTAAAATTGAAAAAACAATATGTCGAGGCTGGAATTGTATTTGAAAAGGCTGATAACATTGAAAAAGCGATAGAATGTTACTTAAATGGATTAGAATGGGAGTTAGCGTTAAAATTAGCTTATGGCAAGCCTGAGGAAGAATTTAAAGCACTATGCTGGTAAGAATATTATAGTTTGCCAAAAATATTAAGTAAGTTGAACGCTGTTAAGTTAATTTAGACGCATTTTGCGTTGATCATTGGTTATGCTCTCATAGTCTGAATAGGCACTTGAATGCCTATAAAAATATGGGCGGAATGATTTATATTAGGTCCTATCTGGTTATCAGTGTCAATTGGGAAGATGCCAACATGTAAATGTTGGCATCTTCCACATACATATTTACAAATACATATTTACAAATTTAACTTACGTGTAGCATTCATATATATATGATCCAGATATACCTCTATATATTACTTTTTAATTTTTACCGTATTATAAAAATAACTTACCATAATATATCAAATTATTTGAATTCATAAAACTTCTTATTTGTAGGGACATTGCATCAGCGTTGAAAGAAGAGAAACGCTACAACGAAGCCTTAAGACTTTTGGAAGAGTTTTCGTCTGACTGTGAGGATATTATCAATTTGGCTATTAAGTGTAGCCAATACAAAACTGCATTACGATTGTGTACAAAATATAAGAACACCGAATTAATAAGTATGTTCATATGATATACATTGTAATAAACATACATTATACAAAAAAAACATTAAGGGAACAAGGTACTACCTTGTAGTAACATTTATACTCAACTTAACTTCGAAGTAAAAACTGTTTGTCAAACAAATGCATGATATATTAAGAAATTATTCAAAATTTAGAAACAAAATACCATTCATTACAAATATTTTGTCTATTATGATTTTAGAAATTACTGTAGCACCAGCTCTATTAGCAGAATATGACAGTCTTCGAAATTTAATAGCAACAAATAATGAAAACTTCACAAAATACAAGAATCGCTTGCAAGTTGTAAGGGAAATAAAGAGCAAGAAAGTTGTAGATGATTATGAATCACATGGAAATAAAGATAGTGATTTGTACTCAGATGCTGGGAGCACTGTCGCCTCTTCTTCCGGATCTGGGTGTGTATTAGTGTTTGACAGCTTTTTTCAGCTTCACGCTGTTCCCGCATAGCGGGGTAATCAGATTCAGAACCTATTATAACACTCCGTTCTCCATTTTCTCCAGTTCGCTATCGAGATACTGCCTGTAGTAGAGCGGAGAAATGTAAATATTTAGAATATAATAATTGATCCGAGTCACAACCAAACGCGTTTGTAGTCAGACGCTGTGCCACTTTTCCAATAACTAACTAGCTTAATTTTTTTAATCAAAAGTTACTTTCTTTAAAAGAAATATCTGTGATCTACAATGTTTGTTGTTTAGAAATATTCAATAAATACAATTCATTGCAATACATAATTTATATTCTAAATTAAAAGAATAATACACGGATGGCTATAATTCGTTAGAATTGCTGGTAAATTTTACTATGGTTTATGATGCATTATTATTAAAGATTATTAGAGATCGTATATTGGCTCTAAAAAGTTATTTTATCTTATTTAGAATGGAGAATAAAAATAAATGTTAATACAAATGTTTTACTAGTACTAAGATAATTTAAAGGTGTGTAAAATATTACAGAGAAACGTTTAGTTGATGCGAACCCGCGCCTCTGGAGAACTGACCAAGCATTCTAGCCAATTAAGCTATAAGTTCTTGGCTATATACTTGTTACAATTATAGATCAGTTCTAAGAACAGTCATTTAGCAGGATAGAATTGTATATATATTTAAATATTTTTAATTTTTATGTAGTTATTATATATTATGTCCTTTTCAGGCGATCGTTTCGGTCAAGCAAAAATAGAAGGAAACACGAGCGCAAAATGGCGTCCCTTAAAGAGGGTTCACAATATGAAGATTCAGCACTTGTAATAGCCTTGCATAGTTTGGTGACGTCAACATTTGAATTAAGATTGCATGTGAAAGAAATTAACATAGCTTTGAGTTGGATGAATGAAGACAATAAAGCTTTAATACTGCAGGTTAAACTTCTTGATTGATTTTCAGTTATAAAAATGTTTAAATATACTTTAATATTTTATGCATTATATATATTCTTTATTATAATATAATATAAGGGCTGATTTCATATCAAATATTTGTATTCATATTTGCGCTTAAAAATAAATTGTTGTAGGAATTTAAATCTCTTATTCCTTTTTTAATATAATTAGTCTTTCAAAGTTAGTTAGCCATTGCTGCAGTTATATTGTGAAAATAGTATTAATGTTAGATGTGAATAGGGCTTTCAATGTATATAATATTTGAAAATCTTTAAATATATAATTTTTGCTTACTGAACGCCCTCTACTCCACTTTCCGACTTAATTTGAGACAGAACTCAACGTCGCGTCGTCCTCGTCGCAAGTGCGGATAGAGTCCGCAACCAATCGCGTTTGCAGTCAAACGTTGCCCCACTGCCACAATGACCTCGACTTCGGTATATGTTAGGATATTCAAACTATTAATTTATTTACAGACATGTCTGGAGAATGTTTTGAAAGAAATGAAAGAAAGTTTTAAACAAATTTGGAATAATGAATTTGCCCTAGAAGCAATCAAAGCATCTATATCAGCTGAAAATCTTCCAGAAGGTAACAGTGTAATACCACAAGGTGTTGCTACTTTAGGTGAGTTGTGACAATATTATTTTAATATCTATTTTTACCCATATAACACTTTTTCAGGTAATTTTATAAAAAAAAACTTAAACTTGTACTACTAATATAAATGCTTAAGTTGTGGATGAATGTTTATATCTCTTCCACATAAAAAATACTGTACAAATTTAAGAAAACTTAACAGTAATAGAGGTTATATTATATTAGTATAACAGAAAATGTTATATCAAGTAAATTTGAAAAATAAAAATGTATTATAAATTTCTATGTTAAGTTATATGGATGTGAAAAATGTTTTTCAATTTTTTAAGTGTGTGATTAACACTTTAAAAAAATGTTAAAATTATTTAATCAATAGCATTCTCTCTTGCCAAAACAATTGTTCATAGAATAATCTTTAGGTAGCAGAAATTTGTAAAAATCTCTACAGAGATGCTATCAACAAAAATAAGTTGTAATAAGTGTATAAGAATTTCGACGCAGCTGGATGTAGAACTTGTGGTTTTCAAGAGACGCGGGTTCGAATCGCGCAGCATTAAAAAAATTATGCGCTTTATAAAAATATGTTTTTCAATTTCTAAGTGTGTAACTAACACTAAGAAAATGTAAAAAATTATATGATGTATTTAAAATGATTCATAATTTTTTAGCGTCACGTTTTTTCCTGCATAGCAGGCAGAGAAAACCTAATGTCAATACGCCATTCTCCGCACGAATCTGAGTCAATGCGTGTTGAGAGTCGGTACTCAAAACCCTACTTTATCTTGTTACCAGAGTGGAGAAATGAAAATCATTTAAATATAATTCTCGAAATGGGAACCGAATCCACAACCATCACTTATACAGTCAGACACTCACATTGCACCATGATTGCCTCATAACTGTATTACCCAAAATATTGAATCTTTTATTAGTTGTTCTAATTTATTTACGATAACTATTACTATTACGATTATGTTTAAAATATATTTCTTTTTGTTCTAGAACCACATTTGAGAATAGCACCTGCACTAGAAGATCTGAAGTGGAAGTTGGAAGGTTTAAATTGTTAAATAATTCAAATTCTGTTATGTTGTCCATAATACAATGCTTTTTTTTTATTATTATTAAAATAAACATGAATATTGTCCTTAAATTTTAATGAGACACCTTTACAGAAAAATCTTTATAAATAAGACACCTTCCCCCTTCTAAATAAGACATCCTTTCAAAAACATTTAGGTGAACAGAAGAAGCATTTAAAAGCTATAGCACAACTAATATTATTATTGAAAACAACCACTCTACAAAGATTCTTGAGCGGAAATTCTTTTATAACAAAATAAGAGTCATTTAAAACTGGTTTACCGCAAACACACATATGGGCATTATCTAGAAAGTCAACTAAAGTACGTGGTATAATATTAGAAGTGTAGAAAAATTTTTTTTTTAAGACTACTTTAGCTGAAACGTGTAATAAACTATTTATATAGAAATCCCACGGTTTAATGTTCATTGTCTTCTTGCTGTCACTTCCTTGAATAAAGTTGTTCGAAGATATATCTACATACTCCAAGTGGCATTGCATTAAGCCACATGGTAAATATTGCAGCTGATTTTGAGATAAAGTTAAATATCTACAAATAAAGAAATTGTAATTTAATATACTATAAATAAACATATAATAATTACATCATTCTTGTCATATCAATAAGTACCATAAAGTAGGTCATTATTATACTGTATATCGCAATGTTAATAAGTTAGTTTTAGAAATATTTGGAAGTTACAGGCACAATAAACCATTAGAAACGCCTGTGTCTTTTAAAACTACAACATTTTCGTAGTTATTGTAAAGGTGCTAATTAAATTAAGTAAATCATATATTTGATATAAACATGGTTACCTTAAGTTACTTAAATTATATTTAGTTTATTTTACTTTGCTGATAAAACTATATTATATTTTATAGTATGTAAAATATTACCTCAATGAATTAATACGGCCTAAAGTTGCTGGCAATTTATCTAACTTGTTATTATCTAGTTTAAGAGTTACCAATTGCTGTAGCTTCCATATATTTTTTGGTAATTCTTTTAGTTTGTTTCCACTAAGATCTAACAGCTTCAATTTTTTGGCAATCTGAAAATTGTATATAAACATAAAATGTTGATATTTACGATAATTAAAATCCTGGAATTATTTAAGATTTTTTCACTTTAAAATATGTAATCCTGGTTAATTATGTGTGTAATACTGAAAATAAAAGATATGTGATACAGATGTATCACTTGATTTAGTTAAAATATATATCTTCTTTTGTTAACATTTTTTTAAAGCGTTATTCCCACACTAAGAATATTGAAAAAGACATATTTAGAAAACATATAAAAATTTGAACACAGCAGGATTTGAACCTGCGCCTCTTGTTGTGTCCCTATCACTCAACACACAATATTACAATATTGGGCACAATGTGGAGAATGGAGTGTCTTGACACTAGGTTGACTGACTCTCAGTCTGACTACCCAATGACTAAGCTTTGTGGAAAAAAGCGTGAAGCTGCTTAATATTTTCACAAATTATTCACAACTATTAGTGTAACTAACTTTTCCACTACATTTCTTTAGTCATTTAAAATTCTATATAATTAGAAAGAAATATTAAGTAATATTGTAATAAAAAGCATACATACCTTTATACCTAATAACCATCTCCAATCAATCAAGTCTTTTTCTCCTAAACAATTATTTGCTAAATATAATTCACGAATATTTGGCAACCTACCTGCAAAGATGTTTGATGCATTTTATGTAATTTTGAACAAATCAAAATGTATAATATATTTTTATATATTTTAATAGTTACCAAACTCATGAGGTATCTTCTCAATTTCATTATTGCTTAAATCCAGAACAACAAGATGATTAAGTAATAAAATATCTCGTCTAAAATTACACAGTTTAAGTCCTACAATGTGCAAAAATTCTAAAGTTCGGGGTAGTCCTTTAGTAGGAAATTCTGAGCGGTCATTGATAACTAACTTAGTTGGAGCAACATCTTTAGCAGTAACACCAATAGAAGTAAAATTTGAAATTTTTAAATCTTTTTGATCTCCGGTCACACATGATTTAAGTAGTCTCATAAAACTTTTCAATTGAATAACTTCACTTTTTATACACAGATCATGTGAGGGCTCTTTAAATCTTAAAGTTACTTTTCCTTCGTTTAAACATTTTACAAATACCTGTTTTATACATTTTAGTTTATATTTTGTGCCGTTTTTATTCACAGTGGAAAAATGTAGTATAAAATATTCCTTCTCATTTTTAGGCTCTTTCCCCAAAGCTAACGTTGATTTTAAATATTTGGTATTAAACCGGATATTTAAATTACTATGTACTCGATTAATAACTTCAACTTGACACTGTAACTTCATATTTTAGTTGATTATACCGCCAAACCTTGGAACTTCAAATAATTTTAGTAGAAAGTAGAAACTTCAAACTAGACATTATAGTTAACATTTGACAATTCATTACGGACTAGTGGTGTTAGTAATCGAAAAGTCACTTTCAAGCAACCGATTGTTAAAAAAATATTTTTTGTGTGAGTGTATCAACAAAGCCATAACGTTTTTTTAGGAACAAGTAAATGCAGGTGAAATATTAAATATATGATTTAATTAAAATTCGACGTATTTCCAATTTTTTTTATTTTTTTTATAAATAAGTGGACTTTGTGTAATCATTTTAAGTTCTTCGAATAAAATTATTTTAAATATGATTAATGATGAATGATGATGCAATAAAATCTTAAAAAAGCCTGCGGTCTAATTTTGCAGGGCTGCCAGTTAGAAGATACAAGTTGTCTACAAAAACTACAGTAAAACTACAGTCTACAGTACTAATATAAAATTATACCAAAAACTAAACCTGCGTTTAATATGATTTCTTAAATGTATTTTTAAATTTAGCTGATTCAAAATAAATTATTTTATTATTTAATTTATTTTTAATATTTCGCATTTAGCTAGAGTTTAAATCTGACACAATTTATTAAAAGTGATGTTGTTTCTTTTCTAGCGACAGGCATCTCGTTCTTACAATTTATTATTTACCTGGATATAATCTATTAAAATAAAACATACAAACAAATTTGTTAAGAGTCAGTAATTCCAGTAAGTACTTATTTCATGAATTTTGTCCAAATATTTATAAAATGCAAATATATTTTGTTTAGTGAAACTACTGACTATCGCCCGTTGGGGTTATTGAAATTTTAATAAATTTTACGTAGTTGTTAAACAAAGAATAATCAGAAGACAATAGGTTTTTATTTTAAAATGACACTACTAGATATTTTTATCGATTTTCTAATTGTGTTAGCTTTTTACAGTATTTGCCGAAAATGGCTGCCCTTGTTGTTGAGTCCCGATTTGCCGGCTTAAAAATAGAAGATGATGAACATCCTGGTAATGATAACCAGAAGAACAAAAAGAGCAAAACTAATCCTGCAAAAAAAATTGAACCAGCTAAAAAAACTAAAACAGCAAATAATAAATCGCAGGTTTATGTACTTCTTTTATTTTTGTTTAATGTATTTATTACTTAGTTTTATTTTTATGTAGATAACAAATTATTATACTATTGATGTAATCATACCTATAAAATTTATATTTGTTCTAGAGTGTAACAACAAAGAAACGAAAGCATAAGTTAGTTGAAGCTACTACAGAACAATGGGAGATGTGGAAGCAAAAAGATGAAGAGATTGTTGATGGAAATTTCGAAAATGAATTACAAGAGGTGTGTTAAATACTTATTAGACAAGTACATAAGTGGTCTATATTTTCTGCTTTGGTGGTTTTACCTCTTGAATACCTGATACAGAAAATCTAGAAAATCTACAACTATTTTATTAGCTTGATAATAACTCACAATCATTTAGTTTTCTTTTATATTCTATAAAGTGAAAAAGAAAACTAAAGTTATTAAATAACTTGGTTTTAGGCAATACTCTTATCCAAACTTGATTATGAAGAAAAGAAAGATGTTTATAAACAACTTAAAAAAGATGCAGAGTCCGAAAAAAGAAATGAGGAACAAGCTCGTCCAGGAAACAAAAAACAAAAAAAGAAGAATGTCATGAGCTTAGAACAATTTAATGAAATGGTGACAGGCAATGAAGAACCAAATTGTAAATTTAATTCTTCATATTATGTACTGTAGTGCAGTGATTTTTCCACATTCATTCTCATTTAGTTTTTAATTCCTGTTTTATTATTATTTACTAGACATTATCTTGGTACAGTGGGGATATGTCTAAAGTTGATGGTGGTAGAAACATGTGGAAAATATTTGAGTTTGTAAAACAAAGACCTTTTTTTTTCATGTTAGTAAAAATTACAGAACACCACTGGATATTCTCAAAAACTCATTTTGTCAATGTGTTTTTTTTTCTTATAAACAGGTGGAGAATTGATTATCATCAGGTACCCTGACCCTTGAATGGAAAAAAAAATAGAATGAAGAAAAAAAAAAAAAAAAAAAAAAAAAAAAAAAAAAAAAAAAAAAAAAAAAAAAAAAAAAAAAAAAAAAAAAAAAAAAAAAAAAAAAAAAAAAAAAAAAAATAGAATGAAGAATATATATTAATGTATAGAGAAGCCCTTAAGGTGGATTGCATGTGAATGTATATACAATGGTTGTGGTAGTTGGTCAGGGGAATGATTATAACTAAATTATTTTCATTTCTACACTGGTGAAAAGAGAAGTGTGATGTTGATTTCTGCCACTTGATACAATGTCACAAAATTATACAAAAGATTCTACAACATAAAAAATTATTCAGCAAAAATACAAAATATCATTCTTACAATTATTTTTATTTTCTTAGTTGTGAATGCTACACCTGCAAAAACTCCAGAGGAGCAGAAGTCTACTGACAAAGATACTAAATTCTTTGACAGAGTACAAAATGAAACAAAAACTGAACTGTTAAAGGAGAAAATTATTGAGAGAGTCCGAAATCAATCAGTTCCTGATGAAGTGATAAATCGATTACAATTTGCTGAAGCTTTAGAGAAGAAAGACAAGGAAATAACAGAATTGAAAAAAGAAGTGACAAGTTTAAAGGAGGAACTTTTGACAGTAAAGTCTAGGAATAAAAAGCTTTATAATATATTGGGTCAGGGTGAAAGTAAGTATGTCTGTTTGGTTCAGTAATTTATTTAGTGAGAAAAAAGGGTGAAATACATATTGAAGATACAGTGAAGTACATATTGTTTTAAAAAATATACTAATTTCAGGTATTTCTATATATTTAATAACAAAGAATAAAATAAATTAGAAGTGAAACCAAATTCAGTTAAATAATGTCTTTCAAATTTCAGTGAAGGATAAAGCTGAAATTTTGGTAGAGGTAGAAAGATTGCGTGCTGTCCAAGCAGAATTGAATGCAGAACTTGCGTCGTTGCATACTGACCTAGAGAAAGAACGCTCAAAAAATGCTGATCCTCGTGCTAAAGATAAGGTGAGAGTTACTATTTAACAAATAATACATATTATATAGTATTAGTACCCATAGCAGATTATTAACACCTATATCATGATGGTATTTAAGGATAAATAATTACTAAGCAGAGGAAAGTAGTGTGAGTAGTGATAATGGTATATTTCTATTATTTTTTAGTATTGCTAATTTGAATTTTATTAATACAATCTAATATAATTCAATCTTACAAAAAGAATCCTGTGAGACTAATTTCATAAATAAAATCATAAACCAGTGTTCTATATACTATTGTGATATTTCAGAGAAATGCCACTAATAGAAAGAAAAATATACGATTTGATGTGTCATCTGAGGTGAATCTGTCAAAAGAGAATAGTTCAGAAACAATATAGCTAAAGAGATACTCTAAAAAACGTGTTTATCATAAAAGAAAATAAAAACTGTTAAACTATATGTGTTTATTTATTTTTTTTGTAAATAGTTTGGTATTTTGATTTTCAGAAGAAAAGAGGATATGGGGATAAGGATAAATAGTTCAGTTAATATAGCTGTGGATAAGCCTAGATGTCTTGGTACTATATTAGTTCTCTAAGAAATGTGTTATTTAAGTTTAAATGGTCAATTTCACATTGAAAATGAATGTGTGTTTGTATTCTATTATGGATATAATAGTGCTGCTGCAAAGTGGGTTTGATCTTTTTATTTAATGATTTCACTTTGTAGTAATTCTATGTTATGTGTAAATAATTGTAATTAGAGGTGAATGATTATGAATGATTGCAGCTTTCATTTGTAGAATTTTATTTTGTTACTTTAAATTTTGATGTTTTATATTTTTTCTAAATGAGGCGAATAACACTGCAGTCAACATGACAGTTATTGGCCATAGTCATAAATTAGTTGATTTTTAACCTACTGTGTGTTTTAATTATTGAGTTTATGAAAATTATGTTTAAATTATTGAAGCAAATATCTTTAGTTTATATTATTTGAATTTTTTTATGGAGAAATCATTCGTCATTATGCACTTCTAAGAGAATTCATGATGGCTTATATTTTGTAACAGACTGCATTAAGATAGCCATCAATCAGTAGGTTGTAAGATTTATATTTCAATGAATGTTAAATGTAAATGTATAACATAAGGAGATAATTATTTTTGTTCAGTTTTTAACATTCCTATATTATTTATTATATTTATTAAATTGGTATTTCTTGAGATCTCTACTTACTACTTGCTCTGTGATTACGTAATATATTTTTAATATTTGTTTATATCTGTAATTATTGTATAAAACTGTCACAAGTTTTAATTATATAGTAAAAATAAATATAAAACACATAATGAAGTATTATTAATTAATTGCTCGCTACCCTCATTTCAAGAAACATTGCGTGTAGACAAACCTAAAACCTAATGTGACTAATGAAACCAGAGTTTCAACGAATGTCGTTAACAATTTGGTTTGACACTACTATGATTCGATTCGTTCGATTAAATACTTTTAATATTAGTGTTTATAAGTAATAAATTTTATATTATATCAATACTATTAGGGGGTGGTAAAAGAAAGAAAAAAAAAACAATGCACAATTTTATTGCCATCTCTAATTAAATACACAATTGTAATTATAATTAATACGCCAGTGTGATAACTTTACATAGTAGATAAAAGAAATTCAGTGTCATTAAGTATTCAACTAAGGTTAGTCTTAACAAATCTGAAATTATAATTGTGTATCAATTGATAGATGAATGTTCCCTGACGAATCTTAGAACCGAAACATCAGTTAACTCATTTACAAAATTACACCCAGTTAGGTATAAGATAAATAAAGTACTAGATACATTATGCAATCACTTGAAAAAAAGGACACAAACAACTCTGTTAATAATAAATATCGGTATTGATAGGAGGCACTTAAGTTAATCCATTATTTTTATACACATAAAGTTCACATCAATTGGCCAATTGCAGGATAGACTTTGAAACCAAAAATGGGATTACATTATTTCTATTTGTAGTTTCATTATATTAATGACTAGGTATAAATTTCAGTGCATAATTATATTTGAATTGTAACAATAATTTATTTGTATAAAAATATGAACTCGGATTTGTTAGTATAATCTTAAAAAATACTTATTATACAAGTGTCATATTGGCAGTAACCGAGATTATGGCAACGTGAATTTGAATTCTAAAATATTTTTGGTCCAAATTTCATAGTATATTCTATATTTTCACGTCGGTCTGTGTAAATTATAATACATACACCACCTTTAATACTGTTACAGAAACGTTACATTATTAGTTATTAAATCTAAGCGAAGATTATGATAAAATTAACTTAAATAATATGGCAGTAAGTGGTAATTGCAGAGCATTTGCTTTATGTACTTATCCAGCGAGATTCGTACGTCTCCACAGTTTCCTATTCGGCATTCGAGTACATGAATCGGGTGAGCGATTATGAAGGGCCGAATGATTACGGCCGATGTGTGTCGGCCATATTATATATACTTCGTCGAATTTCGATACAATATGTATTTATTTCTTATAATCGTTACATAAGAGAATTGATATCGTAATTGATCATCGTTAGTAATCGCTTACCTCTAGTGAATATGCCTATTCGATGGGCTATTTGCAAAACGATACAAAACAATTACCTTTCATAGTCACCCATGCTTTCATTTTGCATTCAAACATACTTTTCCACCAAAAGTGCATGTTCTCGTCCAAAAAATGCTTCAAAATTCAACATCGGATAGGTCCGTCATCCGTCCTTATGATTTACATACAATATGTCTTAATTTAAGTGTACTTTTTGTTCCATACTTAGTCACAGAATATATTACTAAAGTGACTATATCACTAGATAATGAAATATTTCATTAGAGAAATAGAATTTTTGTTCAATATGTACACATTGGAGTTTCCAATTTATAATTTGACAAGGTCCTTCCAATTTGAATCCACATCGAGGTTGTCCTTTTCGATGCCACTTATTTTATGAGTACGTAAGCAATTACATATTCTAGATTCTTAAAAAACTGTATATCCTGATTAGCTTTTCCATTCGATGGCAGAGCCTGTTCAGCAGGCGGGCACGTCCAGACACTTAATAGTGCTTATCGGCTTGGAAGCCAAATCGCACTCTGAATCGTTTACTACATTATTTGATATTTTGTTAACGCAGTGAACGTTACGATGCTTATTTGCGTGCTCACCCTGTTAAATAAATTCGCTATTAAAACACCAATAAAATAACGCAATTTATGCATATATATATATATATATATATATATATATATAAGTATATGAATGCATATATAATAATTATAAATTAAGAATGAGTGGACCAAGCTAAAAATAAAGTTTTAAAGTTTTACAAAAATAAAATATAGTATAATTATTCCGTTCAAGGAACAAGAAAGTCACTAAATGATATGGGCTTTTTAATTTCAACAAATGTAAATAATTAAATATATAAAGTGTTTACCGCCATGTGGCAGGGCTCGCAGGGCTGCCAGGCACCGACCCACCAGTGCGTGCAGGCGGGCTGCCGACACTGCTGCATCAGCGCCTCGTGCCGCGGCTGCTCGATGTGGTAGCACTGTGATAGCTCCACTTGACCTGAATTTATTCGTTTTATTAGAGGATTAAAGTTTTGGTTACACAATTGAACCAACGTGCAGGATTCGCCACTTGACTTCTGTGTCAAATTTTTACATGTATATATATTTTTAGAGCTTAGTTTTCCCCATTATATATCGGACCTCAACGCCGTATTGTGTCAGGAACATACCAAAGAAATTACAATAATTTAAGCATAATCATTTTCCGGAGTGAAGCCATAAATAACCGTGTTTACCAATGGCGAAGTGTCCATATAACACAATTACCACTGGCTTACCTTACCTAAATCATCGTAAATAAATAAATTATTAATAAATATAATTATTTCATAATCTAACAATCTATTTTAATACAAGACATATTTTAATACATTCAGCGTAAAATGCATTTCTTTACTCAGTGTTTTCTTACATACAATCCCACTTACGACCATTTGGCATGCAAATAAACTTGGAACAAAACGAAACTAAACGGAGTATTTATATAGATATCGTCCAGGGACCCTAAAATTGTAGTACTTTTTTTAACACCGGCTTACCTCTACAAAAATGATAACTTCAACACTGGTGTTTACAGCCAGACCCTGTTTCAAAAAAATATATAAGAAAGCGTTAATCTTACGTTGGTGTTCATCGATGCATATGTAATGGCGGTGCATTCGGCCGGTGCCGCACGTGGCGGAGCACGGCGACCAGTCCGACAGGCGGTAGGAGTAGCGCCGGCGCCGCGGCTGGTCCACCGTGTATTGGTACGTCACGCCCGGGTTGCGATGACGACCACGGAAAATGCGTTGCTGAAAATATTCCTTTGTTATTTATTCTATTTAATATTTACTAGGTTATATATGTATACTAGTTGCCCATGACATTGTCCGCGTTTTAATATTATAAACAGAAATCTCTTTTCCAGTTTTTAGGTTTTATTAGCCTTGAATTTCATATAAACTTGGGAGAGCTCTTAGTTCTTTAGTAGCTATTATCTTATACTTATACACTCTGAACTTAGACCACCTATATTCGGCCTTGCCAAAACACTAATTATCTACTGACTTTTATCTTTGTACATTAAGCAATTTTCTATAATTCTTGATAAGTTAGCATTTATAGAGATAAAAATTGTTTTATATCCATATAAATATAAAAGAGAATCTTGTTCACAAATCCTTGAGTGTTAAAAAGTAAAAAAAGAATAACTGATTATTCTTTCCTTATAACTCGGCGACCAACTTAAAACTTTGTCATGTATAATTTAAAATAGCAATATATAGGTGTATTAAGCATATATTGAACCTTTTATATGCTAATTTATTAGGTTATTTACTTATTTGATATTTATTCGGCATTTAGTTCCCAGCAAGTGCCATTTGTTTGTTTTCACATATTTTACATTTAAATTTGATTAGAAGTTATTAAGAGAAGAAAAATATTTAAATATTTGCTTATGTATAAGTGAAATACCAATATATACGTAACTTACATAAACTTTTATGTCTTCAGCTAGAGGTCCACTGATTCGAACTTTCTCCCAATCTCGGTCCCTCTCATAGATTGCTTGGGTTCCCGCTACAAAATATTCTGTTAGCGTCGCGTTTCTGCAAATAAAAATAATATAAGTCATACAGTAAACATACAATTTATAAATAATATGTACCTATTTTATATAATTTATTGATCTTACCTTGCACCGCTTAAATATATTTTCCTTGATTTTGCACTACCTATTGAAATATAGTTTCCTGGACTAACTTTCTCTTGAATTTTTACGTTTCTTGAACCGGCTGGTATAACAGCAACCTATAACAAATCGAGTATAGAAATGTTTAGTCAGTTGAAATGAAACTATTTTTAATTTCAAAATTTCAAAATCTGTAGTTTTTAAAATTTCTAAACTTGAAAATGTGCAGTAATCATGAAAATCAAAGAACTTATTTAGTCAGTTCATATGTTAAGTGCCACTTACAAAAAAAAAAATTAAATCTTGATCGTACGTATTATAAAAAAATATTAAAATAATAAAAGTTGAATTGCTTTTGAAATAACCTCACTAAATCCTGATTGCCTGGTAGTGTCCTTATTGTAAATGCCTTGTACAGTTTTACATGCCGATCCATTTCCACCACAAACTCCACACTCGTCTTCTTCAACGTCGGAATTGACAATCCAATCACAACCTACTTTATAGCATACACCTGAAAATATTAACTGTAGGTCACTCAATGCTCAATAATTTAAATAATTCAACCAAATTGTAGATATTAAATTAGAGAAAAAGAAACATTGCGTGTTGAGTGGCGCTTTGTCTTAGGCGCTTTTTAAATATAAACATTTTCTCGAGTGGCAATCGAACTCACTAACAATCGCGTTCGCGCAATTATGTCCTCTTTAAAATTATTGTATAATAAATAGTTACGCCGGTCACAGTACTTTGCATTATTTGGCCGCTAAAAGATATGAATTTAAACTAACTTACTCTCTGCTAAATACCCTATTTTTTTATTTATTGTAAGTGTGTTAATTTATGTAAATTAATCAATATACATACCAGCTATACACATGTCTCTATTGCCAAGGCTCTGCCTGCAAGGAGTTCCGTCGGCCACGAAAACGCCTATCACTTCTATGTCCTTTCCGTCTCGAGGCACGCATTGTAGGTCACATGGTTTATCTGATAATTACATCAATTAAAAAAAAATCAATAGAAGCTCAATTAAAATTAGTTTTAATGCAATATCGTAATGTCTGGATATGTTAATTTCTATGAATTTGAAGGCTAATTTAATCAAAAGTATATATGTCTATC
Organism: Podotricha telesiphe; assembly: GCA_038994665.1. Taxonomy (NCBI): domain Eukaryota; kingdom Metazoa; phylum Arthropoda; class Insecta; order Lepidoptera; family Nymphalidae; genus Podotricha; species Podotricha telesiphe. The sequence continues at coordinate 183,977 of JAOYRR010000327.1, forward strand.
TTTAGTGTAAAGGTCGGAAAAAAATAAATTTTAAAATTGTATTCTATTATAGATATCTGGTATTACGTTATATGGATAGGGATAGCATTGCGTTTTAAACATATTTACAATTATAGATTCAACTAAATCAACTATAGATATATGTATATTTGTATATGTATATTTCGTTATATAATAAAGGATATTTTTTTACTCTACCATGAGCGTTTGACAAACTAATGGGGTAGGTACTAGCTAAGTATACATTTTAGCATTCGAAATAAAAATATAGTTTATAATGTCTATGGATATTACATACTTATTATTGATAAACGAAATAAAACACAGCATTAAATTTAATTACTTCATTAAAATTTATAACACAATCTTGGCTTCAAGACTGATAAATAAAACGGCTTTTGATATGTTGTTCGAATATAGTTTTCGTTTCTAAGAATAAAGTAACATCGAGTCACGTACGAACATACTGACCTAAAAACAATACAATAAGTATATGTTCTAGTTCTAGAATTACCTTGATCAATGTAGGGTATCCATTCTGAGATAGTTTCATTGTGGTAAGTCATATTGTTAAACTTGGCGCATTGAACTTCCCTAAACGTCGGCTCATTGATAGGGCACGGCTCTTTGTTGCAAACTTTGTAGCTGTAAACAAAATTTTCCTTTCCTTTAAACTTATTGCTATAATAATTAATTGATTTTGCCATTTCATAGCGCATGAGTGTTAATATAAAAAAAAATTTTTTAAAAAATATGATTTTATCTAAGGATTTTATATATTTTTCAAATTCAGTTATTTAAATCTTAAAGAATTTATATTAAATAAAGATTTTCAAATATTCAAATGACTATATAATGGAATTTATATGTTATTTGCGAATTCATACGTACATTAGTTGTGGCGGTTTTAGTTAAGCGTTTATTTGTTTCTCCTAGTTAACATTTTGTTTAAAACTCACCGGCTTCTGTCACCAATACAGTAATTTCCATTATTAACAGGTTCAGGATTGTTGCACTCTCGCGACTGAGTGGAGGCGCCGGCGCCGCATGTCCGGGAGCACTCGCTCCACTCGCTCCACGGCCCCCAGCCGCCGTCGCGAGGCACGGGTGATGGAGTGCGAGCCACGCACGTTTGGTTTTGACACCACTGTTTAATTGGAAATTAATTATACATTATGTTAAATAAACATTAATCTAAACCATCCACCGTGGTGCAGTGGGGCAGCGTCTGGCTGTAAATGCGATGGCTGTGGAATCGATCACAACTTGGAGGAGTGTTTATATTTAAATTATTTTAATTTACTGCTCTGGCAAAACAAGGTGCGGCGATGAGTTTCGCTAACACGCAAAGTCGCAAATTCAGGTGAAAAGCAGAATACGGTGTGTCTAGACACTAGGTTCTCTCTGTTTAAAATAATATTTTAAATGTTTAATGTAATTTTTTTATGTGTGTTTTCATACATTCATTAAGTTTTTGTGTAAAAAATTATGATTTGAGAAAGCGTATTACCATATTCTCTCCGCAGGTAGTACCAGGCGCGGCGGGACGTAACATAGTCTTGCACGTGTTATTGACTAGACACCACAAATGTTCGCAGAGCTCCGTCGGCTTAGCACAAATTACAGCTTCCGCTCCGAATTGCAGATGACATTGAGACGCAGCATCAAACGTTACTCCTATTAAAGCAATATTTAACATATTATAATTCTAGATAATATGTACAAAAATACATATACGAGTATGTCATTATTTGAGTCTAAATGTAATGAAATAGAAAAAAAGACATCTTACCGGCGGGTACTTCGGGATAAACGTAGGGTTCTTCTTGTGACGGCCTATCACTCAAACAGTCTCCCAATCCGGCACTGTTAAATAAATTGATAAGCATTACAATTTATAATTTTGTGACACTTTATATTCAAATGAGTTTATTGTTTTATCAACAGACTGCTTATGATTAACCTTATTAGGTACCACAGATTTGACTGTCTGAGCAAGTTTAGCTCAACTAGTCTAACGACATCCGGCGTTATACCATAATTATGGTATAATTCATAAGCCTGCAAGGCTACTTTCGATTTTATCACGTTTAATTAATTACATATTGCAATATCTAGTCCCATTTTATTTGTCTATTTTGAGAAAGACCGCGCAATGTGAAACATAATGACATCAATAGAGCCGCCACTACTTCTAGACTAATTCTTTATTAGGCTTTCGAGAAAAGAGAAAACACGAGTGAAATCATGCCGTAATTATTTCTACTAAGTGATAATGAGGTAGGCTGTGCTGCAAATTGTAAAAAAAAACTTACACTGCGAAATAAATTTATTAGCCATGTTGACAAACGATAAGAGCTGTATATGCAAATGTCGTGTTTTATCTTCTTTTCATCCAACACAGTCAATTATAAATATATTTTTAATTAATGTAGCATAAATTGGTATACCTTATTATTGGTCAACGAGAAACTAATTAATGGTAATATTTCTGTACCAAAAATCTTTTAAATTATACCAAGTTGTTCCTCTCAGAACGAAGTTATTGTTCTGCCAATTTTCGTTAAATTGCGATTCTCAACGTAAGATACGAAATAATATTTCTTTTTGAATAATATAATTGGGCCGATTCAATCGAGGCGAGATGTGATGGCATCACGATCAGTCTGAATGCTCATGTGAATGTTTATTGTAGCTCATAACAATTTTGTATAATTATTTTAAATTCGTTTTGTACTCTATAGATAGATTAGAATGCATACTTCAATTATTTTGAGAGAACCTGTAGTTGTTAGATTTTTATATGATTTGTAGACTATATCAATAGCAAAAAATATTTATGTTAAATAGAACTTATATTTCTAGAACAGTAAGACTTTAAAAAATATTTTTACAGTGTAGAACACCAACGAGAAGCTTAATATTAATTAATATCTGCCTATACTCTATATTCTCTACTTACTCCAAGAAATTAGTGACGTCCCGTTTGCTGCAACGTGACCAGGCGACTTGAACGGTATCTGCTTCAAAGATTGGTGTCATGATATGTAATGTAGAGCCTTCACGTCTGTGACAGCCGATCTTCTCTGTATCGTGATACAAGCCGAAGCTGGAAACAAATGGCATATGTTTATTTATAAATAATTTCATACAAACCTGAGATCTTGATCTCAGAAAATATCCTCTATTCAAGTGGAGAAATTACAATTTCAATATGAAAAAGTTTTAAAGGAAAATTATTTGTCCAATTTTTTTAATTAATTTATTCTGCGCTAAGCACTGTTTTTCTTGTATTTGATGTAGTTGTACTTTATTAAAGCCTCTTTTAAAATGTTTTTTTTTTCAATAAATCGAATGCGTTATTTGAAAATTTACATGTAAAGGAAGTGGAGATTCAGTTTATATGCGACAGACGACAATGTAAAGTAGAGTAAGTGTTGTTACACATTCTTATCTTATTGATAAGGAAACATCTACGTAGCGGATGTAGGTTGAGATTTATTTTGGTCGAGTTCTGTGTACCAACATTATTTCTTAAATAAAAATATCATATTTTACATTCGCGAATTTAGTTCCGCCATCTCAATAAAATAAAATGTTATTACTGTAGTAATATAATAATTTGTTGTATTTAGTATATTTCATTAAGTTAATATGAAACAATAGTTTCATACTATTACTACTAATAATGTACTGAAAGACCATGAATACTACGAATACTATACTGACTAGACTTAAAAAGTCAGTTAGTTGAGTAAAGAGTATTTAAGATGTTAGTTACAAAGCAAATTGTCGCAGATTATCTGTGTAGCCATTAGAAAATTGGTTAATTTAAGTGATGTATATAGTTATAGGTAATCAGTCAGTCAGTCAATATAGTTATAGGTCATCAATCATCGATATGATCAGAAATAACGACTATATCTTTTATCGATATAGGAACAGTGGAATTATAAATAACACTGAATATATTATTTAGTCTTAGTGATAGGTAATTGAGAAAAATGTAGTGAACTTGTGTGGGCCGATAGACGCCACAGTCAATGCACCGAGTGCATTGTACTCAACGAATGATGCATTCATATGTCTACGAGAAAGAAGGTCATTGGCTGTGCCGTGTTTGCGCTTACATAACTCGTGTTTATTAAAGATTATGAGACTAATGTATGCTGTAACAAGTTGTTTTTTGTTTCTTACAATCGTTTAACATTATTCAAAGTTATATTACAACTCTTTTAAAATACAACTAATTAAAAACGTGTTTTCTAATTTTGACACATCAAAATATCCATGCTAAATTAATTTTCGTACAAAAACTATTTGAGTTCGTATTATACAAGCTTGAATACTAAATTATTGTTTAGTTTTAATACGCCGACAGCGTAGAAGTAAATACATGAAGAAAAACAAACATTAGCTTTTTACTCGGAAAGCTGCAACCTTGTTATAATCTCAACCTAGAGACATGACTCAGCCGCCACTGGAGCGGCCGGCAACTGTTGAATTATTCTCAGCGTTGGATTATTTTTGAAGTGCTTCATAGAAAAGAAATATTGCTGTACGTCGTTATGGTTTAAAACTATTGCTGTTCGACGCATATGCATTTAATATATACTATTTAATAACAGCGAAGACTGTGATTGAGACTATGGTGCAATGTTTTAATGATCCGTTTTACGAGAGACCCCGCAATGTAATTTTCGACCCCACTGCTACAATGTATGCATTATGCACATGCAAATATCGCCCATTGTTAAAGTAACATGCGGCAGTAGAGGTAATATTTTAAGAAATGCGGCAACGTTTACCAGAATGTTATGTGATTTCAGACGGCTTTATAATTATTTATTATCCATAAAATGGTATACTGTTATATAACAGTGGAATTTGACTACATTCTGAAAGTAAATATAACACTACATTCTACAAGTGAATATAACATGATCTCTAATTTTGCGACAGATTTGAAGAATTATACCAGTGAATTTTTACAAATATTATATAAAACTATTATAGCTTTTCAAAAACACATTCATACACACACACACACACACACACACACACACACACACACACACACACACAAAAAAAAAAAAAAAAAAAAAAAAAAAAAAAAAAAAAAAAAAAAAAAAAAAAAAAAAAAAAAAAAAAAAAAAAAAAAAAAAAAAAAAAAAAAAAAAAAAATGTGTGTGTGTGTGTTATCAAGGGCTATTACTAAGCTGAGATAAAATCGTGGGTCTCTTTAATGTTAACGCAGATAGTAGAAGATTTATGTTCCGGTAAAACGTGATGAAAGAACTTAAATGTAGGTTTAACATTTAAATTAAATTTAATGATAAACATTTAAATGGCGTTAAATGTTGGTATGATTGACTTTACAGTTTTTTTTTAAATTTGTAATCGTTTCACTTTAAAATTTTACTCTTACGGTTTTATTATTGCTTATCTTAATGTTTAGATCAAATTTTTATGTTCATTTTATACATAAATAAAATTATTTTTTTCATTGAAATTTTAAAATTGCAATTCGAAATATTTTAGTTGGTCACATTAAATCTTAATCTAAATCTTGTTTAATATTTTAAAAAACAGCAAGGTTGTTTACACGGAATATTTTTAAAAAGTAGAGCACGGAGTGCCTTAACATTAAATTTCCTCTGCCTATTCTGCTGCTTATGATAGAGTTGCGTGAAGCTAAAGAAATTAATACGAAATATTTATATTAAAAAAAAACATAGAATATATACTGTGGTGTAGTGGGACAGCATCCGACCACAAAATGCGATTGGTTATGGTTTGATCTCACTCAGTGAAATGGTTAAATTTCAATTATTTTCATATTTCCTCTCTAATAGAATAGAGCGCAACTTTGTCCAACGTCGCACCGTAATATCTCGATTTTGGGCGGAAATGGAGGAGCTCTTAACACTACGTTTTGTTGGCTACCCTGTTATGTGGAAAAAAGTGTGAAGCTACTTTTTTATTTTGATACTCACTTATGCCCCAGCTCATGTGTGATGGTGTGCGCTAACATGATGCCATTGTCCTCGTTGACGGAGCAGCTGCGGTCGGCCTTGCACATGCCCGCCACGTGCGCCACGCCCAGTGTGCTGCAACAGTATTGCATTTGTCAATGTGACACCCGCATCTTTGCATGCCTAGCTGCATTCATAGTACTAGTTACTAATTCCTGATGCCTAATGTTTAATTTACTATATATACATATAATGTTTGTTTTCCTATTATTAATATCTAATTATTTACCACATAGTTCTGAAAATATCACTTTGTGATACTATTTATTATATAAAACAGGTCTACATATATTGTTTCTAGTAAAACTATAGTTTTATATGAAGCTCTTCGTTTACGCAAGTGATTGTTAGGAACGCGATAACTTTTATAAAATACCAAACAAATCTGATGACATTGTTAGATTTATCTATTACTATTATGGGATAACAGGTGTAGCAAACTGTAATGGTGTACTAATTATGGTGGTAGTTGCGAAGCAGCTACAGTTTGTGAATAATTAATGTCCTAAAGACCGGCTCACACTTTCACAATATCCCGGAGTGAATAAAAAGTCGTGATGTCTAGCGTTCGCAGACAGACGCGGCCAGGCATAATGTCAACATTACAAAAGAACTAGTAGAACTACTAGTAGTTAGTAATTGAATATGTTGCTTTTCTTTAGATAAGCCTCCTGTCACTGTAAAATTTATTACAATTTATGACTTCTGAATTATTGAAAAATATATATAAATTTACAAAATAGATAATGACAATTACTTATTTTATTTCAATATTATACTATTTATTTATTATATAACGATGTTAATATTACTACAAGTGTAGGCAATGTGTACGAGCTCTAAGGTAGTTTAGTAGTAGCGAGTGGCGGGCGCAGACGAGGCCGGGAATAGGCGGCTAATAATATGCACGCGCGCTGACTCATACGGAAGCCAACGAAAAGCTCTATAAATTCCTTATAATAAATTTTGTACTTCAAATATTAATTTATAAATATTATGCATTTACAAATATTTCATAATATAAAAAAAATATATTGCACAAATATATATTTTTGTTGCTTCACTAAGAACAAGATACGGCTATGCACTCTTGAAAAGAAAATATTTACTAAGAAAAGAAAATATTGTACAATAAAATACTTAACAATTTGACATTTTAGGAAATAATAATATGAGTAAGTGGGCACGCGTTGATGTCTATTCTATTGAACAGGTGTGATTCTAAAGGGCGGATTACAAAAATAACAATAAAAATTCAAGCCTTAATTATCATTTTCTCAATACAGATAATTTATAGCTCTCACCTTCATATTTAGACGCCGTAAATTTGCAATTCCATATAGGCGCAATCAAACATTATTCTCGTGGTGTAATCTTTATAATCGTATTTTAATGATTTAGTATTCTTAATGAGTTTCCTTTCGTGTCTTATAAATTATATAAATTTGTACAAATTTGTATATATCTCGGAGGTGGTCCCTGTATGAATTAGCTTAAAATGTTTCGAAAAGTAAATGAGTTATATGCGGTCGCTTTTAGTGTTAAGTTTTAATTGAGCGAGAACTCGACGTGGCGTCTTGTAAGACCAAGCGCAGTCTTGATGCTTACAATTCGACCTACATTTTTGTATGTATGTAAATATTTGTAAAATATCGATACTATCAAAGTGCAAGTAAATTTATTATCATCACTGTCGTCTATATTCTATTACGAAAAAAGTTCAAGTGCTAGTAACACTTAAATTATATAATATGAATTCTGTTTTCAGCTATGTAATATTTTTTTTACAAATTGCATAAAAGCCAAAACTATAGTGCTTTAAATGATGTCGGAACAATATTTATCATCTTATATTAGGTTTTTTTTAATTATGACACTAATATTTTTAGTCAGCATAGATTACTTATATTTAAATTTCATATATTTCAAAATGTAATAAGTTTCTTAAAATAAGATATCATCTATTATTTAATTAGATATCTCAAGACAAAAATATACTTTATCAGAGAAAAACCTTTTTAATTATTAATAAAGAAGTTAAATATAAATTAAAGGATTAAAGCCATTATTTTAGTTTCCGAAATCAGATAAGAGAGTTGTGGACAATATATTACCTTTGAAACTGCGCACGAATGGGCGCACGCATCCTTTGCAATTTTCTTAGGATAAAATCACTCTCAATGTACGGCCAATTTACGAAATATATTCGATTTATTGGGTATTCTGATATATTTTCACATTTTTTGTACTTAATTAAGTAAATTTAAGGTATATTCGATTTACGAGAATATTTTTTTTCTCCGTTATAAAATCTTGAATTAAATATTTTAAATAAGAGTTCTTAAATACAAAATAATATTATTCGATATCAATTTAATACAACATGGTCATATAGGTTTACGTAAAGAGGTTCATTGAGAATGTATTTCAGAGGTGAGATAAGTGGGTGAAACGACACGCAGACTGCACGGCGTCATCGTTCGCAACTGACTAATAATAATGTATTTTTTTTCCCTTTATGTACCAAACATATAGTCTTTTTATCTTATTCTTTAAATAATGTAACGTGATTAACTATCTAAGATGTTTTATAATAGTATTTTTTAATGCGTATTATATTAAATATTTTTACAAATATTAGCCTGTTTAATGTGTAAATATGGGTAAGAATATTTTTATGTCATTGAATGCATAATGCATGGAGACATTGGGATTCTGACAGCCGCCCTGGGGTTTGACACCGTTACGAAAAGGCTCATTGTCTTTTGATTGCCCCTTTCTGAGAACACTCGACTACTCGTTTGTACCGTTTTCCGAACGCTTTGGGCTTCCTCATTGCATGCATTACACATTCGTTTTTCGGTAAATTACGTGAATCGTATAAAAATTATAGAGTACTACTAACTTTTGAGAGTAAAACTGTATTGTTTGAAAAAAGAAGAATTAAAAACATAATATATTGTTACGTATATTAAGTATATATTATGAATTATTATTTACAAACGTCGGATATGTCTGTTTTTCATCAGCCACCATTTTTCTAGCTCTGTGGATATCCGAATGTATACACACTATAAATAATTCCCAATGGCGCTAACATTATCGTCTGTTGCTTATTGACTAAAGTACTATTTGTAGAACTGAAATGGCAGATTGACGGTGTTGCAAAATATATTAAAACTTTGAATTAACGAAAAACGTTCTTGTTATGTAAGACTATGCTTGCTTATAGGCTTTTGTTAAAATTCTGAGTGCCCATTTTGTATATACACGATATCCTTGGCCTTAATGTCGGCACTTTGAAGTGACCGCTGACCGCGACCGGAGCTGTTAGCTATTTACAAACTCCCGCAAAAAATATAATACTATATATTAATGGAAGCCTTGCATACTTGAATGAATATTTTGGTAGCCAAAAAACTGACTGTATAAATTTATGATAAAATACATATATGTAATTGCGTGTAAGAATTAAACAATTCAGTGACTGGTTTTTTTTTTACTTTAATTTGATCTTTTTTGCTTTAATCAATTGTAGTATCAAGGATTTATGTAATGACAGAATTCCATTACTACTACATTACATCCTTATTGTATACTAGCGACCCGTGTGCGGCTTCGCTTGTATAAACAACACGACTAAACTATTTTGTTTTTTGCACGCCCGCGACCTCACTTGCTCCACAAATTTTGCTAAAATTTATTATTTATGGTTGTAATTTTTTTATTTATAAACCGATGATACTATAGGTAAATATTGTTAAGGGAAGCTTTACAAAATACAATATAAGATTAGAGCGCACAAGCGCACAGACAGAAAAAAATAAAATAAAAATCGTTGTTTTGAGCTCTCTTACATTCATAAATGCCCCCAATTATATGTTTTTTCATATATCTTTCATGTACAGAGATAAAGAATATTAAATATTACTAAGTGTGACGAATATTTTTTTAATTCATAAGATAATTTAATTTAAATATTTTATATAAAAATGAAATATCTAATAAGCATGAGAACGCCCCAAATATCACGAGTTCTTTGATTTATTTTTAGCATTTCTTACTCACAGCCACTCTATTTACTTACTAACAGACATCTATGTCTGCCATTGACCTTGTCTCGAGAGATTGTAGAAAAAATATTGCAAAAGTCAATTAAGGGAAACATAAGTACACCTTTCTAAGACCCGAGGCAGTTGCATGGTTGTAAGTTCGAAGTCTATTGCGAGCAATGTTTATATGTAAAATGACATTGAGGTCTTATTATATGAACTCCTCATTCAGCATACAATATTCAACTTTGAGGCAAAAAAAAAACGAAATGAAACATTTTCTTTTGTAAGTTATTAACGTAGGGTATTAACTAAAGAAGTTTCTCTCAAAAAAGTTATATTTAGTTTGGTAAGTTTGTTCAGTATTTAGATAAAGTAAACATCCACCCACTTATCTTATTTGCTAAGATTAATGCATCCCACCAAAACAGTGGCGCAGTTTGACACTAATCGCGTTGTGGGCAGACTGATAGATGCGTAAATGGCACACTAGGCTTAGACATCACCGTTTAATTAATAGAATCAACTATAAAATTTACGTATAAAATTTACATTATATATGTTGTAACAAGTGTTTTATTGAGCTCCCAAATATATATTCTTCACTTATTTGCTTTTATGAATTAATATTGTATGTTAATATATAATATAATTATTTTGATTATAGGTACTAAATTATTAATAAGTAAGGATATATAAAAAACTTTAAATATAGAAGTAAATTTCATACCTACAAGGAGTGTCGTGTTGGCTGCAAATATCTCGCCTGGTTACTAAAATAGCTACATCATGGTGATGGGGATCGTCATCGTCGTTAGGGTTGAGCTGGTGCTGCCAGCGGCAAAACGATGCGAGAGTGTAATCTGCATTCGTAGTGACCTCCAGATCAGGCGCCGCCTGAATTTCTTCTACGAGAATAATCTTTACGACTACCACTTTAATGTAATTTCCTATCGTTGGATCCATATAAAGAGATGATACCTAAAAGTTAAAATTTAGATAGTATAATGTATAAAAATCTATAAGAAACACTTCCAAAAAAGAAAGTAATGAAATTGTAATATTGTGATGAGTAATATGTGTAGATTGTTATCCAATTTTAAAACATATGTCTTAGGCGCCATACATATATAGGTAGCACTTGTAGCAAGATAATAAATTTATTATATCTATTATTACACAATACAAAAATACATGAAGATTGGTATCTGATATAAGTGTTTTGTGTTATTGATACAAGCATTGGCTTACCATGTTCATAATTGTGAGTAGATAAGTTTCCAAGTTGCCTTGATTGTGGAAATCGGTCATAGACTTATCGGCGACGAGTAATACTTCAACATGTCGTGGTTTGCTTACAGAGCGCGTCGAGCGTCTTGATGCTTCGTAGTTGCGTCTATTTGTCTGTTTCCATTGAGACCGATGATTTTTCTGTAAATATTTTTCATAATAAAATAGTATATGAAAGAAATTATGTCACTTATTGAAAAAAAAAAATGTTTACCTTGCTATATATAGATTTATTTTCTTCATCTGAATGTTTATTAAAATTTCTCGTCTTCCATTGATATGCAGGTTCTTTTGTTGCACAATTCTTGGATCGTCTTCGTCTTCGTCTAGTTCTTATACGTCGTGGCCTTTGCTCATAGCTGGCATGTAACGTTTTATTTTTGTTTAATTTTTTTTCCAAAGAACTACTATTTTCTACCGATGAACTATTAGAGGCGGAAGTTAATCTTCTCTGTTCCATTCGTAACTTAGTTTGGTGTCTCCTATATGAAACGGGATCTCGCCTCAAAGCTTCCAACCGCTTGCGTCTTTTCTCTATGTATGCACGCCTCCGTTGATCCATAGCTTCTTTTTGGCTTCGTCTTGTATTTCGTTTTAAATCACGCTCTACATCGTTTCTATCCTTATTATTGTTATTCACATGGATATATGAATTCGTTCTGCTGTCTACTGCCCTTTTTCTTCTATGGAATGCCTTTACTTTATCGACAGCAGATCTCTTAAAAATTACATGAGGTCGCCCACTAGAATTATCGGTGGGTAATTTGTTTGCCGGTTCTATCCAATATTCTCCATTTTCCGTTCTTAAAAGACCTGCCTATAAAGTTTAATTTTATTTAACGTATTTTATTAGGTCAATTGAATACAAAAATAAATAGAAACAAAAAAGGTATTTATTTCGTCTGCAAAATCTTAAGTTTCTAAAGCAGCATTAAATAGTTAATCGTCTGTTGAATGCTAAACCGGTTTAGAAGGCAGTGGGTCAACAAATCTCGTGTCTATTTGCTGGTAACGTTAGATAAATTGATTGATAAAGAGGCCGACGCAGTTTTGCGCAAAATTTAATAGAAACTATTCCATACGTATCAGATGAGATGATATTTCGTCCCGGATTGGCGATCTTGCCTGATTGTTCAATAATTTATTACGATAAGCTTCAAATAGAAAACAAACTGAATGTAGTTTCAAGATTACAATCATTGTTTTGAATTGTATTGTACATGTAGGTATTGCGGAATTCATTATATAGAACAATTGCATTATATATTTGAATCGTTATAATTGACGGGCACAATTTTATTTAAAGATTCATATTTATTGATTATCATAACTAATGATACACAGATAATGAGGCTAGAGAAAAATAATCATATTATACTTTATTAGTCCCGTAAAAAAATCACGAAATTTACTAGAGGTATCAAGCGTATGTGTATTATTAATCAATCAAATATAATAATTGAGTATTGCATTAGGACTAAAGTAAATATGTTATTGAGTAACAAGTATTTGGATTAGCGTTATTATTTGTAAGCAAAATTATATGCTGGTACAATCTACCGCTCTCATCTACGTTGTTATTAAGTTGAGCGACCGACCACTCGGCCAGCCTGTATGTCGCCGGCCTTGCGACTGGAAGGCCGCGAAAGTCACACATTGCAAAGTAGCTTAATCATTATTCATTTTTTTTTTACCAACGTCACATGTTTGAAGTACATGTAAAAATAAACATGATTTATAATAACTAGTTTTAGACTCCAATTTTTTTATATTTTATATATTTTTTTTAATATAAAAAACAATAATTAGTACAATCTGAATTTGCATATTATTGATATGTATAATTTTTTATTTTTTTTTGCAGTTACCGAAACGTTCAGACTCCATTTTCAACGCAGTTATACGATTGGAAAAACACAACGCTTCACTGTTTTAATGACAATTTTATTTATAAACTTAAAAATTCTTTGAAACGAGATTCAAGTTTACTAAATTCCAACACACAACGAAGTGTTAAAACAAAATTCAAAGAATTATCAAAAGATTTAAAAAAAACACTCTATGTATAGACAAATGGCTGGTTGTTATAAACTCATGACAATCTTACGAGTATGTCGACATACTCGTAAAGCGCGTAAGTATCTAAGTAACGATATTTTATATGAAATTATATTAATAAAAAAAAAAATTATAAATAAAAATAAAGATGCCTTTATAATATTCAATTTATTGCTCTTCTCTAGTATAATACTGCGAATTAATATTTGTATATGAAGTGAGTGTTGATATTAAACAAAACTACTTAGGAATCGTTGTCGGTCAAGTGGCAATGAAGCATTGCGGATCACAAGTCCAGCTCTATTATTTCTATAAACTGTTATTAAATATAAAGTGGCACGCTTATAAATAGTTATTAAATAATAATTATTTATAAGCGTATATAAATATTTTGGTTATATTATCATCGGCGCTATAAGGTGGTATCTGAGAGAACAGATTGCTTGTGGGTTGAAATCCTATACAGATTTTTATCAGTTTCATACTTTTCTCGAATAGCAGGCTAATCTAGTCTCTCCGTTTTCCTTTATAATTATTCTATATTTATCAGTCAGGTAACTTAAAAACACTGTTGCCTTTATTTTCGTTATATATAATGTAATTTTTCTTTCGTTTCTATGGGAATTTAGAGATACGCCACTACACGGCAAAATGACTAGAAAAATATATAACGAAATAGTTATAAATTCTTCGTATTTGTTGCATATTCCTTTTATACATATATAAGATTACAACAGTAATTTTCAGATAATAAACAACTAATTTGTGTTGTGAATTAAAACTCATTAAAACTACACGTGATAATATTAAAATAAAACCCAAAGATCGGCTTCGGGTGAGTATTGCTTTTGTTAAGTTTTATTTCAGGTCCATGTTAAACAGTTAATAGATATTTTTATAGAAAATTATTGAACTAATCAACCATTCAAGTTATTGTAGCAATGCAAGCTTTTGTATTAAAATACGACTTTAATTTTATAATTTGTAATCGAATAAAAAAATACATGTCAACAAATTATAATAGGACTCATTGGAGAAGAATTATGTATCTCTTCTAGTATTTACGTATACGAGCATATGGACGTATATTCCTGAAACTTTCTCGATGGTGCGATTGATAGACGAGACGAGTCGAGAACTAATTGAAGAATAAAAAATCTTTAAGCATCCTATTCGTGGATGGATAATTATTTTAATAGACCAATGACAATAAAAAATACATTACAAAAAATATAAAATTTTAATTCAAATAAGGATATTGAAATGTTATTTGAATTTCGTTTATTTTAAATCGATACTAATAGAAAATTAACGAACATAATAAAGTGAAAGTGAACATATAAAGATGTAGTCGTAAATTAGAGGTTAATAAATATAGAATACTATAAAAATATTATAAAAATGAAATGTATTATAAATGAATTGTATTTTTTCTATCTAGCATACACAGTTATAAATAACAGGAAACTGCCACAATTAAGTCTAAAAAACACCATTTATGTTTTTAAGCCTTTGAATATTATTATGAGTTACAACCCACATGCTCATAATTTTTGATCATAAAAATAACAAAAAATCTTATCATGATTACGTTCACCGCACGACTGAAAGGCAAAAAAAAAAAAAGAAAAAGACATCGCGTCGGTAATCGGTATGTATATTTCAAGCATGTGTACAGAAAAAATAGCAAGGATTAAAACAAAAAATTTAAAGGCATCCCAGCTTTACATACTGTTCCACCATAGTTATCTTAAAATTTGAGGCTCAATAGTTTCTATTAGGTTAGGATTTATTGAAATGATTTTTTTTTTACTCAGCTTCACGCTTTTTCTCACAAAGCGGGGTAGGCAGAGAGAAAGTAGTGTCAAGGTACTCGGTTCTCTACTTTCCACCCAAAACCGAGACATTGCGTGTTGAGTGGCGGCATTTGTTTTAGATAAATAATAATGATCGTCACTATCTAATGTGTGACGTAAATCGTCACCTGTTATTGTATTGAAGCTAATAGTGTACGCTGGGAAATCCGCCCCATATGCAATACACGTTGTCTGTTATAAATATAGTGTTTAGTTGGAAGTGATAGAAACCAACTATCCCAGAGCCGAGCTGCATTTATCATGTTACTATTAATTTATATTAATTTTATACATAGTGAAATGTACAGCGGGAGCAATTTTGTCGGAGTTTTTTTTAAATATTTGTTTTTTTTAGTGTTGTTAATAATTAGTCGTGGGTCGTTTTCTATATTATTTTTTTTTGTCACCAGAGCTGAGAAATGAACAATAATTCCCCCGAGTGGGAATCGCACAGCCATCGTGTATAGTGCGACGCTGTCACTCTGCGCCACAGTGGCCGCCTAGTATTTGGAATTTTTTATGTCGTATATTTTTTATATTTCTTTTTAAATATGGATGTTACATTTCCGCGTTAGGAGAATATCTTATAAAAAGGAATATACAGCTAAGATATAAAAAGCAGAAAATAAACGTAATGGCGCGTATTCCTCACTAGAATGTTGAAATTAATTTCGTTAATAAACATTTTAGAGTTAAAATAGGGAAGAAGGTTATGTAGGTATCTATTCTATGGGGTAAGATCAATTACAATAGATGCTATATCAACTTTAACCTGTTAGCAGATTTGTTATAAAAGTAGTTGATAAATAAATACGAGTAGACAGACATATGCGCATATTTTTTATTTTATTTTCAAAAAGCAATCAACAAGGACCGCACGCACGGAGCACCGTAGGGCCGGTTTAGAAATGTTGGTATTTTTGTAGCAATTGGCATCTTTACAAGATTAATGGAAGGAGTATGCCGATTCTTCGATTACCGAGAAGTACGGCGCTACAATGAAATTAAAGTTTGCAGCGAAATAAAATAATTTATTTCAGACAGCATATTGGCGATAGTGATATATTATTGTAACATTATTTATATGTATTATATTAATGTAGTAAATAATTACAAAGAATATAAAAAAGTAGTCTCAGATCCAAAGAGTTGATAATTTGTTTTGATTTACTGATCAGGATAAAGTTACATATTCATATTTCGGCAAAAATACTTACGAGTCCATCGCAGGCGGATATAGCAATTTTAGATTCTGGTTGTCCTCTTATAGAGCCGGTATAATGGCAGGAGGTAGACGACTCCAGCGGCCGATTCCGCGTACGCCCGCGCACGCTGTGCCTCTCCACCACCAACGCCGGGGGAATAAACGCCACTGACGGCCTATGTAATACAAAAGACACATTTTAGTCATTTTGTTAAATAAATATGTTTATGAAATTATATTAAGGCAAACGATGAACCAAGGTTATTTATACAATCCTCTAAAAGTAAAGCCTTTCTTTCTTTTTTGTTTTCGATACATAAAAAATTACAATTTAAATAAAACGAAATTTCTTAATTGCTCTTTTAACAAATAAATTATTAATTAAATATCTAGCCAATAGCTGTGACATAATATTTGATACTACAATTACCCAAGAATCATAATTTAACGGAACTTATTTAAAAACAGTATTAAATCATCACATTAAAAACGATATCAATATAAAAAATTGAGGTTTCAGATTATCTTCATTTGAATCTCTGAATATTATTTAATGTATAATATAATTTATGCCGTCATATTATATTCATTATTCATTGATAAGAAAATAAGTAAATGAACTGCACTATTTATAGAATATACTGTACGGTGATATATAACACATAAAACCCTTTAATTTGGAAGGTGTGTAATTATCTCCATTTTTGGTAGAATATCCACTTTCACATTTTTAACATAATTTTCATAAGCATATGTAATTGAGAAAAAATATCGTATAAAATAAGGCTATTAACAAATAAATTATTATATAATGTGAAATAACTGTGCATAATCATTTCAATTAGATTTATCTTTAATAAAAAAAAAATATTAAGTAGAATGTATTATTAGTATTATCTAGTAGAATGTCTGAAAAAATATCATTTATAAAAGGTATATAAAACGGTATATAAATACGGTATATAAAAACGGTATATAAAGGTATATAATAAAGGTATATTTATAAACAATTCTTCTAAAAGCATATCGTCAAGAGGATCTGACCAATATGGCGACAACAATAAAAAGTAGAGTGTACGAGTCAACCAACATGCGGTCAAGATTTATTGAGTAAATATTTCCACTGCCAGTTTTAGATACCAGACAGAGAAACCGCTATGTAAAAAAAGTCACCAAAGACAAATTTTGTTAAATTGTGTGAATGTTCTATAATATATTCGTAGTAACTAACACAATTGCACATTCTAGATTTTTTTTGTGTTACATGTGGAATCTACAACCTTGGGTAGGAAGGTGAGCTGTTGATCGGTAAGTATATGACCTGAGTGGCGACTGCACATACAGATAAGGCTCATTACGGCAATTAGTAGAAGCAAATATGGTCGCCCCAAATACGACAGCGACAGCTGCCACTTTGGTCACAAGATATCCGCATATACCGCCATCAGCGTTCCTCTAGTTGTGCTCAATATGTGATCTATTTATAATATATTTTCGATACTTTTATTATTGTTGTATGAATTAATTCCTTGTTACAGATATAGTGCTCTGTTACGATTGTTTATGGCAGACGTCCAGACCAACCGCGCCCTACAATTGTATTCCCAGAACATACGATGGCTTTGTTGTGGTTTAGAAATAAAGCATTAATTTTTACATTTACAAATTTTATTTTCGATATCTACTATCCTATCCCTACCACGCTGCTTGTTTGTTTTAATTGTCATAATTTTGAAATATTTATTATAGGTTAAAACAAATGGCTTATGCTTGTCAGCGCAGACTATAGGTTAATTTATCAAACTTAACGAAATGCAAAGATATATGTTTAAAAAATAAAAATAATTGAAAGTGTGTAAGGGGAAAAGTTTTAGCGTCCCCTTGATGACTATTATATATATTTTAAAGGCTTATTCTGGAAAATTTATGTTTTAGATCATTCTGCGAGATAAAATCGAGATAAAATATTATTCCTTTTTACAGGATTTAACAGATTTATATTTAATACTTTTTGTGAACGTTAAAGTAATATTAAGTACGCCACAATAGAGAAATAAATCCCTTAGGCCCTACGGTTACGATGCCCTGCTGAGTGAATTCTTATTTTATTAGTTTTTTACGAGGCCCTTGCACTTAGACCTTGTCATACACTTAAAATGAAATTAACGTCACTCACAATCATATTTTATACAAAATAACGCGTCTGTTCTCTTGCCTACCATATTTTAAGAAAAAGTGTAAACATAAATAAAATAAGGATATAAATATAACTTCTACAAATATCGTCTCCATCTTTTTAAACTAGGTATGTCTATAATGTCTTTTGTATGAATAATTATTATTTACTGTCACATCGAATTAAATGTTATGTAACTGATTACTATCTGACAAATCAGATCAAGGACTATGAAATTGTAAATATATCTAATTGTTATTAAAATGTAGTCAGTGTCAACAAATTGCGCAGTAATTACGTTATACGGCAAATACCTAAATTTAATATAGTTTATCAACTCATAATTGAGTAATTAAATTTTATATATTAATAAATCGAATTTATAAATTTTGTGTACATACACAATTTTTATATAATTTATTACTTGTTTATGCATTAAATTTGTTAATTATAAAATATTTTTAAATTTACTGGCTTGGTAACACTCAGTTCTCGCTAAATAGCCTGTTTGTTGCTGGCGCGCGGATTCCGATGTTGCCAATGCGTAACTTTATTATCGATGGCGTCAATTTATCCTCCATTAGCTTACAACGATTAATGCATTTCAGAATTCTCGCTTTGAAATTCTTAACCGCATTCCTTATAAAGAGCGACCTGACAAAAAAATCAATTTAATATTAATGGTTTCACGCCTCCCTCTCATTCCGAGTATCATCAGTGTATGCACGATATTTATTATTTGGGTTTATATATTTTTCCTTTGCTATTAATATTAAAAATCTGTATACTTCATTATATATCTATCTATTATATGAATAATAATTTACTTAATTATTTACGAAATAAATATGAAAAGTGGGTCTGTCCCCAAACTACACAATGCATATACGACTATAGCTTAAATGCGTGTACTCGTAATAACTTAGAGGCGTAAGAAAACTAAACTAATAAAGCATTTAGATGCAATAAAATAAAATAAAGAATTATGTATTGCAAATGCATACAGTAATGTCTACATAAAAATAAGGAAGTATGCTTTTAAATGAATGTAAGCATTGCATTCAATGCACGAAATATCGTAATGGTACGGTGCACAATTTTGTGATTCTCGCTCATTGTATTTCCATAATTATAGTATAAATATGTATGAATTGACAATCTTCGAACAATACACAAGGCTTTATTAAGATTATATATCGAGTTTTTGTTTCTGTGTCATTAATATGCCTGCGATGCATTTGGGTTTTCTCTGCTTATGTAGGTACTACTTACTATACAAGGTGACAGATAAGATAATATGTGTTTAAATATACGAGTATTGGTACATCTTTCAAATAGACAAAGTTCTCGGTGATTAGGCTAAGAAATGCTTTTACATTGATTTAAGCCTGATAAATACTTTAATATTGATTTTTTTAACCGTGTGGTTATCCCTTTTTAAATTTTCAAATTCCTAATATTAATGTTCAAACGCTAGTTCGTTTTGACCTCTAGGTTCGTGCTATTTATTTTGCTTTGATGTTCAATTCTATAGCTTGTGAGATATTTTCTTCATTCCCGCAAGATGTCTTTTGGAGGAAAAATATAATTTTGAAAATATTGAAAAATACTTTATCGAAAAAGCGTATTATACCGATATTAAAATATAGTATTGGAACTCAATACGTTCGCGTTCAATGTGATTTTTATGTATAAAATTATTTTTAAAATATTAAATGTTTCTGGTGTGAAATGATTGATGAGATTTATCACTGTACAGCTTATAAAACATGTAAACCAATATATATTTTTCACAGAAATGTATGTATAATGTATATATATATATTTAATTTCATAATTATCATAGTGATAACTTACTCCATGCTTCAATTTTCGAACAATTAGAGATTCCTTACTTTGCGAAACAAGGTCTGTAGATCCTATAACTGAATCGTAGTAACACAATTTCGACGTCAAATCAAGGAAATGTATATATATTTTTTATGTAAACATTTCCCTGAATTTGAACAAACATCTAAACTATCTTACTTCTTCGCAATTTTTATCTTAAATCTATAATTTATATAATTGTTATATAAATCTATAATTTATATAATACTTTCTATAATTGTCACTGTACTGAACCTCAAATATCTACATATAATATGATGTACTTTCACTTATAGCATCGGTAGTAGGCCAGTTTTTCATATAATCATATAAAAGTAAGTCCGAAGACCTCAATTAAAACTGTGTTATGATATAGAAAGTGTGGAATAGTCACATTTTTGTATGAAATTCGTAAAAAACTGCACAAGCAGCTTCTCAATGGCGTTGCGTGTCGGTCACACGAGTGCGAGTGATAGCCGTCTTTCCCAGAAATGATTGCATGAAAATGCGACGCTTCCGCGGTGCCTCACTTTGATCCTCGTTACACTGCAGTTACTCAATGATTTAATATAAACTGTGCCACGGCTCTTATCTGAAATAACTCCTCTAATGAGTTAATTTTTGTTGGTAAACTGATACTCATTAATTATGCGAAATCCTATATATCTTTATATAATCGTATAATATATAATTTTTACTTTTGTATATTATTCTGCGATTGATCATAGTAATTTTTCCATAGTATAGTAAAGCTTTAGACACTGTAAATCATAAAATTTTTCTCCAAAAACTATCAAACTGCCGCTATTGGTTTGCTAATCCAATCGGGTTACCTCAAGCTCTCCTCTAGCTTAACTCCTCTAGCTTTTTAAGCTTTATTTACTCAGACCATAGCCTATTCGCAGATGTCATGAAAATTTTCACGAAGATTAATTGGACTGTCGACGCCACTTTTTTTTTAATTCTATTGACAAGGCAAACGAGCGTTCGGGTCACCTGACGGTAAGTAATCACTGCCGTCCACGACCCCGTGAAATACTAGAAGAGCTACAGGGATGTTGCCGGTTTTTACTTTACTCCAAGAAGACTTTAACTGTCTCGTTAAATCGCCCAGCATCAGCATACTTATTTCATATCTCATTCTCTGTCCTGTGCATTATTAGTCCCATCTGATTGGGGGGTTTTCTTTCCTTGCCTAATCTCTCCACACCGCTCGATTGGGCACATCGTGACCGCAAACGTTGCATCTTCGGTCGTCATCTTCTTCTGGACCCAAATATACATACTTATTTTATATGTAAAAGATTTTTAGAAGCGTACAAAATAGCTCTTTTACCAGTTTCTCTTACTAGTGCAGTCTAAGCAAAACATTAGTAAGCTATACCGATTAACTGGACTTTTCAATATAGATGCACTGTACAATATAAGGTGTTTTCTTGATTGTAAATGAAAATATTGACTGTCCGCAGCTTTTACTACCAAGAAGTAATCATTCCTCCAAGTGGGATCGAACCCAGAACCCTCTAGCTTACTGTCAGACGTTGTGCCACTGCGCCACGATGGTACCCAAATATATTTATTTTTGGTATAAGATTGAGAACATATATTATAATAATGATCTCAATAAATTTGTTTTTAGAGCTGTTTTAACGTTTTCTATGTAAATGAAGCATAATGATTCGTCCGAGTCAGGATTGAACCCACAACCCTCGAGTTTACAGTAACACGTTGTTCCACTGCGCCACGAAGGGTATCTCAAGTATATCTAATTTTGAAGAAAAATTTAGAATACATTTATATATATGGGATAATTATCTCAATAAATTCGTTCTTAGAATTAATTATAACGTTTTTTTATGTTAATAAAGTTATCAGTATTTTCAATCAATTATATAACATTCTTATAAGGTGAATATCAGTCATTGTCTTTATCTCTATATCTTTTTCTTACAAAAACAACACACGTTTGTTTCTTATAAAGATACAGACTTTGTCTTGGCTGTTACGAGTGTTTTGGCGGCACTTAGTCTTTATTCATCGTCTCATTGTTAGCATGTGCAAACAAATGGTGGTGAATAAAATATTATTATATATAAACAATTCACGGGTGGAGTGCGAACCCACAATCTAAAAAATGAGTGCCTTTTATTAGGTTTTTTTATGACTTTGAATACTTAAATACCTTAACATAAATAAAAATATTTCCAAGAACATGACTGACATGAAAAGGTCGTACTGCCGATACACTGAGCAGATATCAATGAAGTGTGCACAGTATTTTATGTCAGGTTTCCTTATATCGGAAAACTCTCGTGTGCCAACAAGGGCCATAATATGGATAGAAAATAAATAAGCAGCACTTATAAGGGCATGAAATCAAACGAATGAAGTGTTTATATCTTTTCAATGTAACACTTAAACTTGAAATCGAGGTTGTAGCATATATTTTTTATACTATACAATACGATATGCCTATAGAATTTGTTTTATATGACTTTACTAGTATAAGGTAGCTACTTAGAATATATAAATACAGTGAAATATAAAAAAATAGGTGATATATTGGGATGAGCAAATGAGTTTACGTCTGGTATATAATGAAGAAGGCAATTGATAGCATCGTTTCTATGAAATGTGTTGAGCCGACTTTGGGTATATTAATTTTAGGTTGGACCGCTATTCTAATCTAAACTTAGATAGTGTCGATTTTATCTTTTCATTTATTGCATTATTTGAAACAAGAATGCTGGTCTAGACTGGATTAGGAATTTGTGATATCTGACTCTTGATAACAAGCCTAAGTAATTGTGGGGAAATTTTGTTAGGAGTTACCTTATGAATAAATATTTTACATTATAATATAAACAAAACATTGTGTGTGTATTTCAAAATAACTTAGAAAATTTTTTGGCTGAAGTGAGAGCTGCGTAGGTAAGTTGGGGGAAAATGTAAACAAAAAAACTGATCATATATTTCTAGTAAAGAGGTAACAGCTAGAATGAAGTATCTGAAAAAAATGAAGAAAATATCGTCCACCGTTTATTACATTTAGTAAAGTATTCCGTATATTAGGCTCATAGCCAACATCTTGTACTAAAGTAATACATATATACTATATACATACGTACTTGGATAAATACCATAGAATAAATAAAGATGCATGTGGTTCACGTTTACAATTCGTTTTGTTTTTATTTCTATAGTTTATAATGGCGGTTTCAATCAGATGTTTTTAGAGTACTGATAAAATTAAATACATAATTTAAATTGAATTGTGATATGGTAATTTAAATTGTTTTTTGCTAAGAGAAAAAGTTTATTTTCCTTACATTGCGAAACCTAGTGTTATTAGTTAAAATATAATTACTAATGAGCGGCTACATTAAATACAGATAACGTTGAATTTATCAATTGTTT
The DNA here is from genome assembly GCA_038994665.1 of Podotricha telesiphe. Taxonomy (NCBI): domain Eukaryota; kingdom Metazoa; phylum Arthropoda; class Insecta; order Lepidoptera; family Nymphalidae; genus Podotricha; species Podotricha telesiphe. The sequence continues at coordinate 207,934 of JAOYRR010000327.1, forward strand.
GTCTAATTTGATTTGTTTATGAAAAAGTTTAAGTTGAACAATCTAATTGGGGTTACATCATTATTTGTCACTTACGATATACGTATATAACCTTTGCCATATCTATAAATATATCAACGCGAAAAATGTATATTGGGAGCTACTATATTATTAATATTTATTAATAATTAATATTGTACAGTTCTTTTGAGTTGTGACAAGGATGATACGTAGTTATAAAACTGCGCTGACTGAAATATACGAAAGCTTAACACAAAATAAAATATATTTGTTTCTCAAGTTGTCAAGATATATAATGATTTATATGTATTCCTTGGAAGTCGCCTGTTCAATGTTTAGTGCGATGTTCGTCCCAAGGTTAGAGTGTACAGAATTTTATTTGTTGACTAATGACTGGTTTCTTTGTACTTCAATGATTTCAGTTAAAGGTTTATTTATTAAAAAAAATGATTGCACAAATAAATGATTAAACTACTTATAATATAGCGCTACCTAGCAAGAGCTAAAGTAATAAAAACGACAAATTATGCGGTAAAAAAAATAAGTCATGTATATATTTTTTATCTTTATGCGTTTTTTGCTTTTCGCATGCTGTGAATATAGAATCAAACGTACGTTGAGATTTGGCTCATGAGAGGAAAAATTACATATGCACATACAAATACAAATTTTAAAAACTCAGATGAGAATTGAACCCAAAACTACCTTAAAAACCTTTAGTAAACGTCAGTTAAAACTGCGCCACACTAACATCGATTATACACATAGACACGTACTTATCCATACATTATTGCTATAATTAATGTGAAGCTATCATGCAAGTGCTAATTTGAGTATTTTGTTAGTCTTATTAGCGTCCGGTTTAACATTTAGAGGTAGGAAGTGATTTAACAGTTCACTTATTGAAACAAATTGGTGTCTATTTATTTGCTAGCATCCGGCAGGTCACTTGTATTAACACAAAAAAACCTTGATATTAAAAAAAAAAAATACTTACTCTATACTATCTTTTAACTTATAATTTTCTTGAATATATATCTAGACTGGACTTATTATATAACAAATTAAAAAAATATATATAGTAGCAGTTATCCAAAACTATATTGGAGCTATACGAAAAGAGTGTAGTGTCTAAAATGATTTCAACCTCTGTAAGAGATATATACAAAATATTTCTCAACGCCAGAATACAAGTGGTATTTCTGCTCACGGTACTTTTAATTGTTGAGTTATTATGTCTGTGCTTGCATGATAAATGTGGTGAGTGATGTGCCATTACGTTCCTCATCCACCGCAAGCAAAACCTATCCGCAATTTGCATAATAGAGGTACTGATAAATTACTTTACAAAAAAACTATATATTAAAATTAAATATGTATTACAAAATACTCTATATAAATAAAAATATAATATACGGAAAAAGTATAAGCGAAGTCCTATTGATAGCGAAGATAAGTTCAAATACTCCTGAAGGTCGAAAATCTTGTTGAAATTGTAAAAAGATTCAATTACACACAGTCAATACGCACAAACCGTTCGTTTCATAAATACATATTTCTTATAATTTTAAAATCATATATTAATTCGTTATATCAATTACTTACATAATGTTACATACAATCGTATGGTGGTTATTTTTGAAAAATCGTTAATGCATACTTTTTTCAATATTTTTTATACCCATGCGTACACTGGTAACAAGTGTGGATACCTATTTCAAGCATTATATTACATATAAAAAAAAATTAGAAAAAATATTATTATTATTCTGTTAACATTTTTTTTTAAAGTGTTATTTCCACACCAAGGAAATTGAAAAAGACATATTTAGAAAACGTATAAAAATTTGAACGCATTTTCAAATTTTAAATATGTCTTTTTCAATTTCCTTAGTGTGGGAATAACACTTTAAAAAAAATCTTAACAAAATATATATTTAGTAAATAGCATTTCTCTCTTGCCAGACAATTGTTTGTAGTATAATCTTTGGGTAGCAGAAATTTGTAAAAATCTCTCTACAGAGATGCTAACAACAAATATAAGTTGTAATAATTGTATAAGAATTTCAACGTAGCCGCATGTAGAACGCATGGCTTAGCGGTCAGAGCGCTTGAACAGTTTTCAAGAGGCGCGGGTTCAAATCCTGCTGCGTTCAAATTTTTATACGCTTTCTAAATATGTATTATTATTATTATTATTAAACTTATACATATATTACAGTATTAAATAAATATGTATAAAAGTTGACATCATGTCGCATTTAATTTAATAACTATGTTTATTTATTGTCAACTATACTGTTAGGTAATATCAAGGTACGTTCATTTTTGAGATAGCGTGCATACGTCACTTCGATATGATTACGGTCACTGCTCTTTTCAGTTTTATTGCATACATGCGAATTTAGGGCTTATCGATGCAAGAGAATATGCCGAGTGGCATGAACGGGCGTATTGTATTCTATACTTGATATGTCAATATTTTTACATATTTACTTGAGAAATTATTATTTTACTCAAACTTAACATAAATAAGTCTTGTATCTTTGAAATGAGAATAGGTGTAAATTTGTAAATGAATTAGATTTTTGGAACTTACCTTAGGTCCAGCCTTAGGTCTCGTCCTTCAATAGTGAGGTTGTAGTAGACTGTGTGGGGTAATTCATGCTCTGTCGCATATAGATCACGGCGTGCGCGTGCATGTCCGTGCGCATGCGCATGTTCGAGTGCGTGCGAGATCAGCTCGCCCTCCCGCGTCACTTTTACTGGTGTTGAGACTTGTACTTGCGACGTGTCCAGGTGCTGATGCGAGTAGATACCTGTTTTACGATTAATTTTAAAATAAATAAATATCATCGTAGTAGTTAAAAAATTAAAATCGATTTATGTAGTTATATTGTATATAAATATATTGCAAATTAGTATTTGGGATCAGTCGGAATACTCCTAATAAAAATATTTTATTAAATTTTCATGTACGTAATACGTATTAATTATTATTTATTATTTAAATGAAATGTAAGCAAAAATGTTATTATTTCCATTTTCATGGAGAATCGATGTCGCCAGTACTTTTTAGTTGACTGTGCTTTCCTAGTAAACCGGAAACTATCAAAATATAACCGCATTGACCTGTGCAAATAATCACTTGCGTCTACTTTTGGCGCGTGTGTGTCACTGATGATGCAAGTTATCGCACCACATAGGTAATACGATGCCTCTAGGCGATTTCGTTTATGGTTGGACTATAATAAAAATAAAAAGTATCAATCATTTTAGCTTATCAATTTTCCGTTGAAATTTTCTTGCAGCTTACATGTACAGTTTATTTTAGATTTTAAGATTATACGTAAACGTTGATGTGTCTTGGAACATAAAAAGAGCACTTGAGTAGAGTAAACACACTTATAGTTTCGTTTGATCTATGAAAAGATGTAAAGTTATAAAGGAATATAGCGTTACACACAACCCAAAGTTTTTATTTGAGCTACATATTTTGATGTGTACCTGACATACGTCTTTTACAGACGACGTATGTCCACGTATTATATAAAAAAAAAACTATATTTGTTTTTCTTTTTGATATTATTATAGAACATTTCGTATAAAAACTATTATTATATATTTTTAATAGGATATGGAAGTCATTGAAATTACTACAGGTGCGTATGGCAAATAAACATAAGATTTAAGAGACTTAGAAGAAGATTGATAAAATTGTAAAGCGTAAATTAATGTGCTTTAAGTAGCATTAATTTCGAGTTCATTAGTTAAAAACAAGTAATTTATTAAGCTCGCTCAGAAGTAATAACTATTTATAAAAGAATAAACTTGAATCAAAAGTAAAATAAGATACAACAGAGATGATTAATAAGTATATTATTAATAATACATTTATGATGGACCTAGTTTTAACTAGTGATCGTATGAGCAATTTCCTAAGAACTAGGAACGTTATTTCAGCATCGCGTAGTACTGGTCATTCGAAACTCGCTTGTTGAGGCCACACAAGATTCTCTAGGAAATCACATTTTTCTTATTTCTCATATAATATAATATTAGGTTTTTTTTCTTGTTCTCTATATTTACTTCACAATTGTCAGTGCTTTTCTAATGGAAATGCAATGGAAATGCAATTACATGTGTAATGGTAATGTCTATAAAACTGTATCTATAAACAGATTAAAAAACATTATTTTCGGTACAACTTTTTTGTCGTTTTGTCTTGCCAAGAATTTGCCTTTAATTACAATTTATAGCGTAATTTTGATTCGTTTTAGCAAATTAAAACGTACGGCTCAACTCATTGTTCAGATAAAAATAAATGAACAAAAAAGGTTATCAATTAGTCATTACACACTTTTTAGCCCGTACATGTAATAAAAACCTATTATATGAGCATGTTAAGATAATATATTAAGATAACAGAAAATATTGTGAGACAAAACGAAAATAGACTCAAATAAATTATTCAAAGTGAAGTACGATGGGATTTTCTAATGTAATAGGTGTCGATTAAACGGGTTGAATGTTTTTATGGTGGCCGCGTGGGCTGAGAGTGAGACGAATGCTTACAAGCTTGTTCTTTGACTAGGGGCTTGGCAGCAATTATTGTCTATTACACTAGTACCCGCCCCCCAGTGGACGACGTGCTCGAGTTGACGCACCGGAACGCCGGCCTCATCGCTATGCGTAGGTGGACATTTATAAAGAAAATATAGGCAATATATATATTTATATATATACTTTAAACTTCTTTGTACTGTAGTTTAGTTTTGTGGGTATCAGTTACTATTGTTGATATATTTTGTGCTCCTTTTTAATGTTTTGATATATTATTAGCCAAATATGGCAGTTCCGATAAAACAACCTCAATATAAAATATTGAAATTAATGGAAGTTGAAGAAAATTAATAAGGAAGTTAAATATATATCAATTGATTATTATATGCAGCTTCATACTTTTTTCCTGATAGTAGGGTAAATCGAAAGAATCTCGTGTCAAGACACTAGGTCTTGCACTTTCCGCCTTAATTCGAGACATTGCGTGCTGAGCGGCGAAACTAACGCAGCGCTTTGACTTACCAGAGTAATTGAGTAAACAAGTTAATTATAATCATTATACATCCATCTTACATTTAGACTTTAACTGCACCACGATAGCCTATGAATAAATCTATTTATTTTTACCAGTATTTTTTTGATACTTTTTATATAAGTATATGAATTAATTCATTACATGCCCAAGAACAATACAACTATAGCCAAACGGCAATTTATAACTTTAAAATATACTCAATATGAAATGGTTTGTTCGTACTTTAATATAAATTAGTACATTACTACGTGACAAAGCCTAACTGATACCTATAAAAAGTGATAAAACGAGTTACATCATCCTTAATAGTAGTTAATCGGAGTAAGTAAACTGAGATATTATGCAGTGACAAGAACAAATGATTTTAAGGCTTTTTCGCTAACAAGAAAAGAAGCGTATCTATTTATTTTGTAACTATAAATAACGTGTAAATATGGTAGATATGTTACCTCTTTTTAGTCTAATATGAATATGTGCGAATACAGATTAGATAAATTATTCAGGCAGAAAACATTTTAATTTATATGGACAACAATATTGCAAATATGAGATGTATTATTTCAATAAAAATTGTTTTGGTTCACAGATTTTTAAGATCCAAATAAATTAGTAGGCATAATGTGATATGATCTACAGCTATCTTTTATCATCGCACGACAAGTGACAGCCTTACGTCACACGTCGCGTCACTGACCAAGATTTGCACCTTTTCTCCACACGAGATAAGATTTGCTCTGCAAATATTGATACAAACCGATAAGAGACACAGATCGTTATACTTTACATTTTCCAGTGATAAATTTTAGCTATTATCACGCACTTTTGTGATAAGAATATAAATTATACTTGTATTTGTTTAACCTTCAAAGATTATCGTATCGAAAAATCAAATGGCCTGCTAACAAAGATGCTAATTGTAACCGTTTTGCAATTGGGGCAAGATTATTAATAATATCGTTAGGAAAGTTCAACGACCAAGCAAGACAGGTATTATAAGCTAGTATAATAGTTTGTTTTCAAAATTATGCCAACGATTGCTGCTTTATGGTTCTGTTTCATTGCACTCATGCTTCATTTGTGTATGTTTTGGGCTTGGCCTGCATTTGCTATCCATACACTATTTTTGACACGTTATGAGTTCGAGAATAACTAGGCGCATTGCCGTAATCCATTGCACAATACCCTTACTTCCAAGTTATTTGCTAATAATTTGACATACACAGGTATAATGCTGCGTATTTTAGCAGCACCAGTGTTTTAAATGAACATGTATAATAATAAAAATAGTATAATATATTATTAATAATTGCATAAGGATTACTTTATAGTAGTGCATTTTAACTATATTTTTCTTTGTTACACATAAAATAATAATGGAGCAGATATGATATTAATTTGAGACACGCGTTTTGCTGGTAATATGAAACTGTAGTAATACGATATATTAATCCGTAAAGATTTGCGCGGTCTCTCACATCCAACGACCTTCACGTTATTACTACGTGTGAGTTCACATACGTTTATATATATATATACGTATTACCGTAATATTACTTTCCATTTTTAAAGCTTATTTGTCACTTTTTTAGCTTAATGATATAAATGACAAAAATACTAGCCGAACACAAAAATAACCTACTTTAGAATAGTAATTTGTGAATAAATATATTTCTTTTAATATAAATATATATTTTCTAGGTGTAGTATAAATTATAAGAAATGTTCTTTTATAATATTTTCTTTGTAATGAAACATCAACCGTTAATACGGAGCAGTCCTTAATCTACCGACACGGAGAAGATAATCCTTCAAAGGCAATCTCAGGCTGTCCCTTGACTCGAATCCAATTATCAACATTTCAAATTCGCGACAACCGCAAAACAACTTACACGATTAGGTTTACGATTTTCAAAAATCGATTGTCACCATTTTAAATTCCGTCTCTCGTTTTTAATTGTTAATGTGATATTTAAACGATATAAAAAGAATAAGACTAAATAATCTATAAAACAACTAAATTAGAAATTATAAATTTTTTATAAAAATGTTATTACATTTGTTAATTTTATTTATAAATGTTACTATTTCAAATTTTACATTTGACATTTAATTTCTGTTTTTTTTTTTTAATAACTTTGCAACAACCAGTATTTAGCAACATTTTAAATATTCTAAAGAATTGTGTTAATGTATGATTATTAAATTTAAAAGCTTGTAATAAATTATAAATGTTACATACCGGTGTGTAGAAAGGTTCTAATGCTATCCTGGACGTTCTGTTCTACGTTATTGGCTAGTTCTCCTCTAGGTGCAACTTGAAGGTATTTAGCGCTGCATCGAGACACCACCATTTGGAACAGCAGGAGCTTAAATATGGAACACCGCACATCCATTTTTCTGAGCAGTCGGCAGCCACTAGCACGCATGTTTTGTACCAATGCTGCCTCAATTCTTTGTAACTCGCTACGGATTTGGCATGCTACTGACTGAACGTTCTTGCAATCACTAATTCGGCGCTCTTACAAACACTGACTTAATAATAATTTGTGTTTATAATTGGATATTGATATTATGGGTCTCTGATATTGACGCAATCTCATTATAATGGACCTGCAAAGAAGATACAAAAACATTAATAATATTTTGGAACAATATTTAATCTGATATGAGTCGTCTAAAAATATTTAAAGTTCAAGAGCATCAGATTGTATCTGTAGTTAAAAATTCAATTATAGTGATAAAAAAAATAAAACAATGTATGTTACCTATACACTTAATTTGCATAGCTGATAATTTTTCTATTAAATACACAAGTAAAAAAATTGCACTTTTAATATTTTCTAAATGACTTAAACTTATAATTAAAATATAACAGAATATTATTTTTAAATTGCTATTCTAATAATTTTATTTCTCACTATTTTACATTTTATTTTTTTTAACAAATCTAAACGATCACAGAGCTCCAAGCTCGAAATACACTACAAGAGTACTACGATTCACCCGACCGCTGAGTCAAGGTGCTATCTCTAAAGTGGTACCATGTGTTATATAATTTTTCGTTATTAGGTAGATAATTTTATCTCTCACTTCATCCACTTATGTATGTATGTATATACGAGTACAAGTATGTATAAAATAATCTGTTGAGAGTAAAATGACATCTCCACATACATGTATTTAAAATAAAAGCGAATACACATTGTGTGAATGACAAAATAATAGTAATCATTATGTACCGTTTTACCTGTATAGGTAACGAGAAAATAATAAAAACAAAAGGTCGGCGAATTAAAGTTACATTCATTATATTAACATTTCAGTAGCTTTTTTACTTCTATAGATGGTATGGATTTCGATGGTTGATCACCAAAATTGGATTGATTGACAGACGAGTATGTTTTGCCATAAACAAACGTTTACAGAAGTCGTAATTTATGGATAAAGGTCAGAGTTTTTACGCGATGCTTTTATATTTTAAAGGCCGTACTATGGTTATTATGAAACCTTCAAATCATATTGCAAAACTTACAATGGCATCATCTGTCTCCATATAGAGAAAGAGAGAATAATTAGAATAGCAAATATGCCAGATTTAGTAAAAGAATGAATGCATTCTAGGAAATAAATTTATTCGAAGGGTAGAGTCTCAAGGTACAGTCCACGTGCCGGCGATAAGACAGGCGCCAGGCAACGTGGCTCCTTATAATACAACTTGTTTTGTTTATTTTTCTAAGGAGCGCACGTACGTCGTCGCCATGGCAGCTTTTAAATTTAAAATTTGTTAGATGAGATTATGGAAGAGTTTGAAAGTTTGCTAGTAATTATGGTAGATATGGCTTTAAATTTAAGATATCTAAGTAAATAAAAGCAAAACTTCGACAGGGCAAGGTTAATAAAAAGAATAGAATAATTAGAGATTTATTAATTACTGATTTTTCCTTAAGACAACTAATTACAAATATTATGGTATAACTCTCATAGTTGCACATCGAATGTTTGAGGATTCAGAGATTTATGTTTACAGAAAAAACCTATGACACTGAAAAACTTTTACGAAGATTTTTAAATATATATTCAATTTATAGACACATTTTTTACTGTTTTATTATAATATACTCGTATGTACTTTTTACGGTTAAAAAAGAAGAGTGATCTTTTTTATAATTTTTTTTTAAAACTTAATTACAATTTAAGAGTTATATGTATGTGCTAATATCATTTTGAAGTAGTTTCACTTAAAACGATTTTCTAAGCTTACATACAATTGTTTGCTCAAAATTCCAAAATATAAATACCAGCACAATGACATATGCTAATATCCTATAAAAATGTAACATAATATTTACGTAAGTACTTGTACTTACTTATATATTATGTCTAAATAGAGATGTTACTTACCAACAAAATAAATACGGTAAATATCGGTTTTAACACACTTGTGCAAATTTTTGCTTCAAGAAGACAATGTATAAGGTTATAATTCAGCATCGTCATAATATATGCATTACACAATTAAAGATACATTATACAAAAAATAGTGGAGCAATAACTATGACTTCTATAATTTCATCAATTTAATATCTACAAGTATAACGGTAAAATATATAATCTGTCGAAGAGTATTTCCACATTTTTCATAAATGCATTTTTGAGTGCAGCACACAGCTGAGAAATTACTGAACACTGAATGAAAATTGCTGTTTTACCCTTTTTTACGCATTTACAATTCAAACGGTGTCTTTTGCAATCTAACTGAGGTTTAATTTGTATTTATAATAAAAAAAAAAAATTTTGTAACTCTTTAATTACTGCCAATTTCACGTAGCATTTTGTTATCAGAAAAAACGATATCATTGTATATACAACACTTAATTTCGCCGCTGACCCGATTTGCGTCTAGACTAAAATGACGTACGTACATCCTAGACTCAAACTCTTCCCAGCACTCATAAAACAACAGATAAGAGAGATTTAGTGTAAGTAAGCGATCATTGAGGCCACAACTTTGAAATCGAGTCGAGAAACAACTTTAAAAGATATATATATATATATATATTGTATAAAATTAAAGTTATTTAAATTTATATATTCTAATCGTACATATTAATAGGCTTAGCACACCTATTTTTTAACGTATACGTAGTATATTGAATGACGCTCTTCTTATAGTCGAGTAAAATACACATTAACTAGTCAGATAAGATTGTTTTTTATGTAATTGTCTGTTTTTATTTAATTAACTTTATGTTTAATTAAACTTATTAAATAAATTTATTTTCAATTGGATGACTTTTACAATACAAACAAAACAACATATGATGTATTTCAAAAACAATAAGTTAGTTGCTAAAAACTATAATACATAATTACTTTAAGTCGTAAAATAATCTTTTATCCTATACGAAACGTTATATATTATACTCCGAAAGCGACATCGAACGTTTATAGTCTGTCGCTTAATACAAAAATGTATGTGAAACCCATGAATGTGTGTGTAATATATTTTATTATTTTGATGCATTATCGCAATAAACTAGTGGCTTTCTGCACTCTTTCTTCATATGAACTTTAACTGTACTAAATTACATACTTCTCCATCCGTTTATTTTTTTTTATAACATTTTTAAAGCTTTTCTTTTATATATAGATAGACGTAAGCCTACACCAGGGAAGGTACTGTGCGTTTAAATTTATTATTCTTGCTTATTCTCTTAGGGCAATACGATTTTTTTCAGAGAGACAGTTACATTTATGTATATTAATAGAACAAAGATATTAACTAACTTAATTATATTTCAACTGTATTACTAGTATTTTTCATTGTTATTTTAACGTACTTAACTACTTAATAAAATTTAAAGGAACTTTCCATTTTTCAACCAGTATATAATGAAAATTTATAAAATACAAGACAATAATAAAATTATAATGTTATTACTGTATAATTTTGTACAGGATTTATATCTCCTTTACATCATGATAAAATTTAAATATTTGAATACAACTTTATAGTTATTATAATTTAACTAAAGATATTCTCATTACATGCTCATGAATTATTCATACATCCGTAATATATTACACCAGTATTTTGAGTAATTTGTATTAATGTTATAAACAATGAGATATCGAGGTAGAAAATAATTCTTAAAAAAATTAAAAATATTTTTACATATATAAATAAGGAAAAACGTATACAGCCAAATAAGTCCAGATTTTCAACTTCTCTTATAATATTATCGCAGATAATTTTAATCATCGACAGGAATTCTTCCAGTGAAAGCATAATTTATTATACTCTTCGTATTGTTTTTGTTGTGATATTTTTTAAGTGTAGAAAGAATAATAAGTCAATAAATGTTTATAGAGGTTTGGCGCCATTGGATATTGTATAGACGTCCGGCGCGTCAGGCTGAGTCTCACGATCATCGCCGGATTTGGAGTCAACTTATACCCATATGGTGCACACCACTTTTTCTTAATTCCTGTCCTCCTATCTCGAGAATGTGCCTACAATAAATATCTACACCGCTAAAACAATACTTCAGTAAAAACTATTTAAACTTACAAAAAGAAATAAAATAATGTTAAAGAATATAAAAGTATATACACATTTTACTTTATTGTATAGATAAGTAAGAATAATCTTTTACACTGCAGAATAAAAGTTTTGATTTTATAGTCTTAACTGCATGTAAAAAACGTTTTATGCGCTACTGCATGTAAATAATGCGATGCGCTGGTCGACAATTAAAAGTTTAACTGTTGCCTTGAAGTAATGTTTACCTAACAATTTTTTTTTATGTTTAATTTAATTTTTATTTGTACTTTTCCAAGTTTTCCTTCTAAGACCAATACTGATAATTAAATAATAATTTTAAATGCAAAATAATTAATTTAATATTTAATCTAAACATGTTAAATACAAGATATCTCAATTAGGTACATGTTAACATCAATTTGAAAAGCACAAATTCCATATATTTTATCATAAAACTTTATATACAATTATACATATAAACTATAAGTAACACTGAATATAGCTGTTACTTCCAATTTAACTAAATTAAAATTTTCAGGATATATGAATTAGTCTGTATAGAAAAACTATTTTAAAATCATCAATATAGAGGGAAAAGAGAGTGAGTTCAGTAGCTTAGTAAATTAATACATCATTTGTTTAATAAACCACCATTAATAAGCTGTATTTAACGAGACGTTGTTACATTGTTTGTATACAACGGGGTTTACGTCGGTGAAATCGTAAAATCGCAAGCTATAGTTAGAACAAGGCCTAAGTATGAGAGCCGGGGGCATCCGTCATCGTCTCGCACTCGTGGCTTTGTCTGCAGCCATTACGAGACTGGTAGCGCCGGTTAAGTCCTGCCTGACTCTATTATTGCCCTTTGTGCACAACGTTCTCTTTAGAAATAGAACTGGCGTTATTGTTCCTTTTATTGTAAACGGCAAGACGGTAGACTTACATAGTTAAAAGCACCCATATTTACATTTTAATTTTGAAATGTTAATGCTCTTCTAGTTACACCATTAAAATATTTAACATATAACACCTGAGTAACGTACACTAAATGGGTCCTAATTACTTTTTGCTAAATAAAGTATAAAGCTGTGTCAATATTACATTACAACTAAGTAAAAACGTACAACATTGCTTATATAATTTAAATGTAACCTACTTAAAATATTGTATTCACGTGTTAGTATTAAAAATTGTAAGTATAACACCATATCATATCATCGCATCAATAGTTACATTAATTTATTTAATTTATTCAGAAACAAATAAACTTGCAACACGAGTCGGAAGCCGAGGAACTACCAGTATCTTATAGTAACCGGTTTTTTTATTACTAGACATTGCCAAATCTGTCTGCACCTATCTAGTAAGTCATATATTTTCACAGTTAAAATAGAATGATAAATTACATACAATATTTTAATTAAGAAGATCTATCCGCCTTGATTTGTCCATCGTACATACATTAGACTCAGAACATTTTTACTGTATACACAGGTGTTTCTCACAGTCCAAAAATCGTCGGAAGTCAATATAAAGTGTTTGCCCTTTTACAAACTGTTCAAGCTCAAGATTATTTCATATTCAATATAAGTTACGGATGTTTCTGACAATAATGATAGATTGTTCGTTAATGGCTTTATTTTACTAATAAACATTAATACAAATATACTTTTAAATTGACGAGTAATAAAAATAAAACATTACGTCTTATTAAATGAAATTACTATTTATAGTCATCACTATTATGTACTTCCCAGTTTAAATGTTACTCAAAGATTTTTAAATAATCATTCCACCGACTGGGAATCAAAACCAATCGCGCTTACAGTTACACGCTGGCCTGAAAAAATAACTTATATAGTCTTGTAATATATTATGCAATAATGTATTTTTACTTATCTTGTAAAAATTCTTACATCGTTAATATAAAACATAAATATTTAAAATAATTAAAAAATAAGTGTATTTTGTATTTCTAGTTTATTACACAGTGCATCTGATGCATTTAGCGAAGCTTTAAACGGTTTGCTTTAAACGGTGCTAAGTCATTTACGTGTCAAATATAAGGGTATATAATTCTGATAAGTATTATTATATAATGACTAATAATTTTAAATGTCATTTAATGTCTTAAACACTATAAATGTTTACTTTAACTTTAACATTTATAATATTTTAGTTATGAATATTTTACACTGAATTAATTTGTCTTTGCCTAAAACGCAAAATGTGTAAAAAAAACAAGAACCATTCTGCTTTTACAGTATTTCATATTTTATTTAAATTAAACTTTAGGTACTGTGAATACCTACTAAACAATTGATTATATAAATACACATTTATATACAAATAATAATAATTAATATAAAGAAAATATTCCAATTACTACAATATATATATATATATATATATATATATATATATATATATATATATATTATATTACAAGAATGGTTTCTGTCTTGTAAACGAAATGTGTTCACGTGTAAATTATGTACTCTTATTGTGATACGAGGATCAATGAAACCCAAGTCGTGCAAGTATAATTTTGATGACACCTCTGATGTAGTTTCCACCGGCGACTTTAGATTTCGCGGAACAGCGACTTAAGATCGCATGCCAAAGTTGCTCGTGCATACAAAGGCATTTCGTTAGTGTAGGATTTATTTATCATTTATACGAATAGATAACATAAATCGGTACGTACTTAATAATTGTCTTATGTATTTGTATAAGAGTTATAATTAAATGGCCGTTTACTCAATACATAACTTACTTAATTTACGACAAATTAAAAAAATATATTATTTTGTCTCTGTCTCGGTTCCAACCAAAACATCGCAGTCAAGGATTTCATTATAAAGACGGATGGTATCAGTATACCGGTTTCCTTGATGAGAATATTAATATACTTAAATTATCCTTAGTGTTATACGAAAACCTGTAAAAAGATCGTAGTTCTTTTTGTGTTTTATAATTTAATATATAGTTTGTACGCCAAGAATGAATACGGACGTAACCATTTTTTGCATAAATTAAATTATTGACGGAGCCTCACAGTTTTTAAATATAAAAATTGTCGATGCTTATTAACGTTTTATATTTACATGTTTAAAAAGATTGTCGGAAAAACTTTATTTTGGTTTATAACAATAAAATAGTACCATCATTGTTCTTTGTCGTTCATAAAAAAAGTCTTATTTGAATGAACTACGAATAAAATTTAAAAAGCCCATCTTTTAACATTGAAATTACCGTTGAATTATATAATTGGTAGCGAGCGTTATATTGAATAATTGTACTATCATAACTTATCCAACACACATATGACTGTATAATGTAATACATTCAGTATATAATTCCTGAATCAAGTACCTATATTATTTAAAATAATAAGAAAATAGAGTCAGATAAAGGCGTTATGTGTAAATCATATATGTTATTTACGAAAATAAATCAAGTTTGTCTATTTTTTACAATACATACATTACATTAGTAATTTTAGGTATCTTTTTACTATAAATATATATTTAATTTATACATTTTTTAATTTTCATTTAAACAATGCCATAAAATTATAATTGTCGTGGTCTAATTAAATAAAGCGGCGTTGTCTTACACCGCGTAATGTTTGTTGAAGGGCAGAAGTCTATCCTATGCTCACATTGTAAAATGTGTAAGATTAGAAAAGATAAGAAAATAATAATAAAAGTGAAAGAAAAGTTATATAATAAAGTATTAAATTTAGTTTTTCCCTACGGTTGAATGGAGTTCACACGTAAAATGCATTTGTTGCCAATTTGTAAACAATCAATATGTGTTAACTAAAGCACTATGCATGTACGGTGTCACATTAAAATGCCATTAACCTTAAGCGTAAACACAGATTTACACGTAGTAAAAATAAATATCTGCGAACACGTCGAAAATAATTTACTATCGTCAAATGGTTAAGGCTCTTTTTGTCATTAATTATAATGAAAAGTTGTTGAAATAATTATATGTGAAACCGAATTTTCGCACGCAATATCAAGTAATCGTTCTTGAACGTTCGTTGAACGCATGGCTTAGCGGTCAGAGCTCTTGAACGGTTTTCAAGAGGCGCGGTTTCAAATCCCGCTGCGTTCAAAATTGTTATACGTTTTCTAAATATGTCTTTTTCAATTTTCTTAGTGTGGGAATAACACTTTAAAAAATGTTAACAAAATATATAAGTAATCGTTCTGTCATTTACTATCTCACTAATTCAAAATTTTGAATACATTCTTAAAAAAAAACTTTATTTCGTAAAATAAGCATACGCAGCGTAGCATCTATTGTTTTTTAAACGCACAAAAAAAATGTAACACGCATAAAAATAAAAATATATCTTGATAATGAATATAATATAGAAATTATACCCATTACTCCAAACAGGTTAATTAGTGAGTTTTAAAGCTAACATGCCAAGGTCGACCACAGAGCATCATCATTTATGAGATTACCTGCCGTGTCACGTGACGTAACAAAGCCAAGAGGATAGCTTGGATTTAAGATGTCAACTTTATAGATAAAACAATACACACACAGTATGATATAACCTTATATAATAAATATCGCGCGATATTTATTATATAAGTTAAGATCATATCATAAAAGGAAATTATGCTTAAAGCAACTGAAGAAAATAATTATTTCAATATTTACAATGATGGAAACAAAGTTTTACATTTTCGGTGTTATATTCCTAATAAAAAAATTGCCACATTAAATAATAGCCGTTATCAAAACAGCTTATTCTTTAAAAGGTACAGCTTTTATTAAAATATTTTACAAAAAAGAAAAATTAAGACCATCGTGGCGCAGTCTGGCAGCGGACTGTACAAGCCATGATTGTGGGTTCCTTTTCCACTCAGGGGAGTGATTGTGTTGTAAATATTTTCATTAATCCGCTCTGGACTATATCAGCATTTAATAGAATTTATAATATTTTTATAGAAGTTAAAACACATATAAGGATTTAAATCAGTAAAATTTTAATTGTTGTAATTGACGTTTTATGTTTCTTGCATTACGTTTTACGATAAAATCTAACCACAACTCACAAAACACAAACAACTTTCAAAGGGGTTCATCTTGAGTGTCTTATCTATCTACAAAAACAGACTTTAAACTTGGCTGTATCAATATCGAAACGGTTTTACTTATCGTAAAAGTATATAGTAAGATTGGATAGGCAATAGTAATAAAACTTAAAAATTATATTACATCTTGCGTAGGTCGAGTAAGAATCATAAATATAACTTACATTTCCGGGAATAACATTGAAACATAATATACTAATGAAATACTGAGCACTGTCAAAAGGGTGTGGGCGGGCGGGTAATTAGTTACTTTTGGCGTATCGCGACTTAATCAAAGAGACTTGATAAACTAAAACTAATGAGAACTTGAATTAAAATTTATATGTTATTAAAACGGTTCTAATAATTAATATCTCTTTCAAATTTGAAAGTTCTATTTTAATTAAATTCTATATTAAAAAAGATATACTTATAACTTATAATCAAAATAACTACAATTATGATGACACTTTTACTTCTCAGAGAAATACCTATGTATATAACTGGATATATCATATCGAATAGTATTTTACCTACATCTTAGGAAATTATTAACTACTTTGCGCACCTCTCCTGTCGTGATCGCACATGAATTGCTCAATAAAATTGACCAAATTGTTAAACTTTACGACACGCTCAAGCTGTGCGAGCTGTGAAGTGCGTTTATGTAATAAACTTACAGTCTAGGAAACTAATCAACTTAAACTCTCACCTTTAACACTATTAGTGCTTGAGTTACCGAAGAGACACAATTTTATAGAAGTAAATATAAAACTGAACTGTATAAACTTAAAGAATAATTAAAATTTGTAACCCACAGTAAAACTTACAAGTACATCTCTTGAGGTCCTGTTTTTTGTTAGAAATAAGATTAATTATGCGATTGATTCTTGTCTGTGATTTTGGAGTTTCGTATAAATATTGATATGCAAATGTAGGATACTACATTAACAATTCAAAGAAACTGATTTATTTTACAAGTTTTATGGCATTTTTTGCAGTCTACCACTTATTTATCTAGTTAAATCGATCCAAGTCAATTTAGCAATTGGAATATAAAGTTGAGAGACTTTAAGCGATGTCTTACAATTATACTAACATAAAAATAAATTTAAACTTGATTTAAAGTTAATAATTTTTCTTATACCTTGCTTGCTTTACTTTGCTTTTCTTAAAAGTGTAGTTTCGTGTTAGAAATTAGAACCAAAATATTTTTCTTATTTATATTCCGGAACGTACAAATAAAAGTTAAAATCAAATGGTAGCATATATAATGGTTAACAGATCTGCAATACTCTGGTGTTTATAGTAATAAGAACGATATAGTAACGTTTGATTTTTCTACTTAAATATATTTTTCAAAGAAATAACTGTGAAACTTCCCCATAAATTAATAACAATTGTTAAGGTTACCACGCAAAAGTCTAAAAAATCATATTACAGTAATAAATAAAAAGCTTAAAAGAAAGACAGTAAAATATTACACTTAGTGATTTATTGAAATCGTCTACATCGCTTGTGTTAGTAAAATAAACTCTAAACGCTCTGGCGCCGGCATAGCAAGCTGTGAGACTGCATATTTTTGTATTATTTAAAATATCAGCATATTTACATTCTTAGCCTGAACATTAATATAATTGACGTACTAAGATTGTAACGATTATAAAAGTTGCCGTTTTCCATAATTTATGCCATTTCTTCAATTATTCGAGTGACCAATATAATACGTGTACAAATTTGTATGTATTTATTTTAATGAAATGTTGTTCAATTATTATTTTCAAGTAATACAAAATACTATTTAAATGTGTAGTGAAAATATACAAGTTGCTTAGTGTGTTAAAATGTTCTGCCGTTTATTTGCAAATCAGTATTGGCATATTTTATGAAAATTGTTAACAACGAATGGCTAAAAAATATGGCTATAACATATCGAAAAATATGGTATTTATAATATAAACCCAATATATACGCTGTGATCTATATATTTAGAAGATAAAACTTGTACTATTTTTATATTGCTTTCATTACTCTCGGGTGTGAGCAAGTTCACGGAAAGTCGACTTCAACGAGAAGTTTTATTGAACCGCGATATTTGGGGCATCGTGTCAGACGGATGAGTCGCCACGGTTCGAACAGTTTTAAATTAGCTAGCTTCAATAGTAAGCAAATTTAGTTTAGTTCTAAGCCGATACATGAACATATGTAAAACCTTATACTCCTTAATGTTTTCAAGGTTTTTCTTCACACATAAAAAACAGTATACATATATGTATTTATAAATAGGTAAATATTATAGAAAACTGTTCAAGCTAATACAGATAGATGTAACGAATGACAAATAAAGTAATATTACATTTTATCTAATAAAATATAAGATTGTCCTAAATAAATAATAAAATTTTTATAAAAAAAACCTGTATCCAAATCCATAGCTGCGTAGTGATGTGTATATGTTTTAGTTTTAAAACGTACAAATTTAGCAAGTAGGCCAGTTATAAAATTTACTGTATCGAACATGAACTCATAAATTTGGTTATAAATATTTTAGCCCAAATATTTAAAATGAAGTATGAAAATATTTTTAAATATTGAGGCTAGCCAATAGGTTAGATATTTGTAGTTAACTGTTGCTAAGGTTGAAAAAGCAATAAAAAAACAGTTATAGTATACAATGATTTGACACATAATAATATTATTTTAATATATTACATTTATAAAAAGTAATTGGATACTAAGATGAGTATATATATATATATATATATATATAATAGTTAATTAAAATGCATTATTATTACAAATGTGCGTCAAACGTTTTGCCAGCATCAAAATGAACAAATGTTATAAATGGTGACTCGTATTATAAATGCAACAATTGTTACGGTAACAATAAAATATTTATGTAGACAAAACGAAGGCTACGAAGCCAAGTTCACGATCGCACGTTCATCGACCGCTCTTATCATTATTATTCAAGTATTCAAAGTGATACAAAGGGATCATTACCGATCCGCCTTCTACTATCGGATGGTTTTGCACCAACTCCTTCTTGATAATAGAAAATGCTAATTATATTTTAATAAAAGACTATAGCCCCCTATTACAACTCGAAGTTCGCTTGTTGAGTTTCGAAATGACAGTGAAAGAATTTGGGTTTTTTTATTCTTTCGCTGTCAATGTGTAAGCTGAAAATATTTAAATAATAGAATAGCCATACTACTTTCGTTTCTATCTATGTACCTAATACGTATTTTTGTATTCACGATATTGTTAACAGTATCGTATAGGCAACACTCTGTTTCGCTGAAGTCCTAGCATATTTTTTTATTTGTAATTAAGAAAGGTATTCATTGTCTTTGGATTTCATTTGGTGCCGTCGGTAGATTTGTAGTTTTATTAAGAGCTAAAGCTAAAGCTCAAAAAGAAACATTGAATGCAATATTTCACATAAAGAAATTTTGTTTGTCTTATAATAGCATAAATTTTGTTTTATTTAAGAATTTGGTACGTTTGACCTCGACGTTATTTAAATGTAAACGAAAGTGAAAACGTTCGTTGTGGCTACTTCACACGGTGCCGAATATTAACAAAAATATAAACTTGTGTCGCTTAAAATTTTTAATATAATATTCTTTTATTTTTTTCAGAAAGTTAATAAAATGCAAATTTAATTGAAACGCTTTGTTCCTAAGGCGCATATGGCAATACTATTTTTATTTTACCGGAACCTATAATATACATTTTTTTAATTAAAATATATTATGAATACGACTTAATAGCAAGTCGTTTCGCGATATTGTTGTATGGCCTTCACGGGGGCCTCGGATCCCCGATTGCCGAGTTCACGGCGAGGGCTACTTTTATTACTATAGTCCATTTAACCCATTTCGTTGACGTAATCCAGCTGCTTTTATCGTTCGTTACCGAAGTAGGAAACAGACGCCTGTGATTGAAATATGACTGCATTTAATAACATTATTACATATGTATTATTAATGACCGCTGTGTCATTTAATAAATAATAGAAGTGTTTAAATATTTATATATTTTCTAAGGTTCTTACAGATGGAATGTAAAATTTATTATACCTATAGCCTATATAGTAAATTACTTCTATAAATTTCTCCTTTCATAAAAGAATTTCATCAAGTTTTATAATTGTTTTTTATTTATATTCAATTTTTATTATTATAGTCAAATAAATCAAATACATGTTAAATGAATAAAATATTTTTGTATTGCACTTTTGATCAGTTTAACCTTAATTTGTTATAGAGATTAGTCACATTGTTCAATTATTTTAGTAGTTCTTTGATTGGTGTTAGATTGAGGGAACCATTAAGCACACATAGCTAGATATTTCTCACGAAAGTGCTGTAAAATTAATAACGGCAGTTTAATTAATATAAATGACCAGGATTATTTGCGAGGACAACATAGCGCCTACTCATGGCCTATATTGATGGCACAATTACCTACTATCAGATTGTGTGACTCAATTCGTAATGAAAGAAAATCTTAAACGACGCGGTCTCGCGTTACTTCAGTCTGAATTATAAATTTGTAACTGCTATGGTAAATAGTGTAAGCTTTCTCATTTTTCAATATAGACTGTGGCTGTTTCTTTTTAATTTGCTGTGTTATATTTTATTATTTAAAAGTTTCGTGACGCAAACGTAAAAACTGCCCTAGTTGGAAATTATCTACTGTTCTTTTGTAGATAGTAAATATCTATATAAATATCTATATGTATCAACGACCGTAAGCTGTATTACTTTCCGAATAGCTAATTACTGTACTAGTACAAAAAGATAATTCTGGGCTGAAGTTTCAATTTAAGTAACGCGGAATTTCTAGGCGTTAAAAATATATGTTTTAAATCTTTACTATATATGTTAAGTCAAGTACACTAACTTATATGTCATAGCACGTTATAGCCCAAATATATTAAGATTTTTATTTTACTCATATCACGTGTAAGTACATAATTCGAATTATTTTTATTATGATTAGGCAATGAAGTTAACTGCAATTCATTAAGATTTTTTTAATCAGAATATCAACCGAGTTATCTTTATATTTAACGTCTACATATTGTCATATTAAGTTTTTGAGCACTTTTAAAGGAAATAAAGCGGACGACGCAATATTAAATTTGGTATACTTAAGATTTTATATGGAGAAAAAGTGCCAAAAGCCCACATATTCATAATAATGCATTAGTGATACGTTAAATACAAATTATTAATCATAATAAATAAGAGAATATATCGTTCTTGTGTAAAATGACAATTGAATAAAAATGAAAATGACAAAATACACGTTGCTTCTACGTGTATTTCACGCGTCGTCGGGGCTACTAGAATTAAAAATGTCAATAACATTTATAACTCCCTTACGAGGCAGGAAAATGCGTGTACAATTATCATTTACGTACCTGCATTTACTTTAATCGTATTTTGTAAACGACTATCATAAACGCAATAGGTGAAACCGTTACGTAGATTAATATTTTAAAACACTATATAATACTAAACTGTAGTCTGATCCATATGTATTCTTTTCAAATATTTTATTCTGTATATTATCAAGAAATACAAATTTATCATTATAATTTAATCATCATAGGTTACAGTCAATGACCTTCACACGTATTAGTACACTCAAATACAAATGGCAGTATGTACGTAGCGTTTCAGTTTCTCTATTTCGAAAAGAAATCTTACAATATACGTATATATTTTCCACCCACATAAGATAGAGCAGTTTTTCCGTAGCATTAATGCATTCAAACTGAAACAATTTGCACGTCGGCCCTGCAAGGTCTATTAACTTATAGCAAAGAACGTATTCCGCTAAACAGTGACAAAAGCGAAAATTAGCACATCAATCTAACTCGAGTCATTCACCTAAACTATCAGTCAAACTATGAAAAGGCACGCTTAAAATAAATTACTAATTACTTGTTATCAATGTTTTACAATGTATAAATTAAATACTTCCTCTACTTAAATATTGTTCATTTATTAAAAGAAAATAACGCTTAACACAATATTTATATTATTAAATATAAATATATTTCAATACTATTCTTAAATTTCATGACAACATTATGACCGATTACCGATATTACTATCGGTTTGTAAATGTTTATCCTAGCTCGTTTATTCCAGAATTAATATGGAGTTATATATATTGTTCATTAGAGTAGAACTATTTCCGAATTTAGGATGCTTTAAATTGACTGTAAGTTTTAAAGTGACTAAAAAATAAGAAATTGTTTCTTTTACAATTAAAACTTGTTATTATAATACCATACTGTTATTTTCTAGAGACATTATTTTATCGTCTTTGGTGCTATCGCAGTTCACACGAGGTACAAATTAATGAATGAAATAGTACTATCAATGTAATGTTAGTTATAATAAGTTGCAGTCCAAGATTTATCAAGCAATTCTAGAAATATTACAAACAATATTTACGTCTGTTGATATGTTTATTTTATAAATCACTAAAACATTGAAAAGAGTAATTTAACCAAATAATTTTTTTGAAAAGCATATACATATGAATATTAACTCTGTTTATAGCTTTCTTGGTCTAGAGTATAACCTCATGCCCATAATAACTTTTAAAATAGTTTTCCTTGATTAGAACTTTTCTAGTTAAAATTACTTCATAGTTTTTAAAATTGCCTAAATAAATAAATAAATAACATTGATGCTATTATAAAAATATCATTAATTTATTTGACTAATATCAAATGAGACTACATTACAATATAATAATATATTTTAGTTGAGACATTTAAATTATAATTTAAATATCTCGTATATATTATAGTTAAAGCAAAAAATCTACATTACAAGCAGCATACTTACTTGAATCAATTTTCCATTTCGTGTAGCATAGAATCGTAGACATGGTGATCGGTCAGTCCTCGCTGGTAAAAAGTGAAATTTCACGCGACGCTCTGCCGCTAATTTATTCACACGCAGTGAAAAACGTGGATCAGCCGTTTTGTTCGCGCTAAACTATATATAAACACGTGTTTGAAATTTGATGCCTTGGCAACAAATGACAAATTTACAAAAAAATAAATTTGATTTGTTAACAGTTGATATCAATCAGTGCATGCGACATTTATGTGTAGGGGAGTTTTAAATGAATCGTAAATGCGTTCGAAGAGCAGCCGGATTCGACGTGACGGCGTGGGTCAGGACGGCTCTAAGAGTGGAGCGCACGACACGGCGACTTGTGGGCCACTGAATGTGCGCCGGCGCAGCCGTTTACCGTCGTTCCTCAACTCTTCCAATTTCAATATTTGAATACGCAGGGCGCGCTCTTTTCCGACGTAAAGCTTTTACACGGCTGCTTCTAACTTTATGGAATGCATCGTTCTCTCATATAGGAACGTAAAGTTAGTTGTGGACACCGTCGTTGTGTAGTTCAGAAGTATTTGAGTGCATGCATGATAAATGTAAATTCGAGTCTCACTTAGAAAAAAAATATAAATAAAATATTCGTTTCCACCGAGTAGACTCGTTAGAACGCTTAACGACTTTAAAGTGATGAATGGTGTGACTTATGATAAAAAAATTCCTGACAGTTCCTATTATTATAATAATAATATTATTAACTTTTTTTTATTATATTTGTGCCATATCGTTATATAATAGATTAAAAAGAAGTTAGTAATTTCGATTCACTACGAAATTACTAACTACTATTTTTTTTAAGGTAAAATCCTCCTATTTATTTTGTTACAAGTAGATGGGTAGCCAACTATAAATACATATTTTTTGCAATAAAACTTGAAACAGGACAAACATGAAACATAATCAAGATATTAATAAAAGGAAGTGAATTGTTTTATTTGGTGTAATGAAATCCCAATTTTATTGGAATTTTGCTGCGGTAAAATTTACAGGGAAATTTTATTTGCCGCCATATATCTTACGCGAAAATAGAATATTTTAAAACACTTTGCTCTAGTTAAACAGGGTACTATGAAAATGTATGATGCTATTAACTGGAAGGTCGGCCGCAAACGATGATGTCACCAATCAGTTCGCGACTGATTTATCGACACCAGTTGCCTATGCTAGGGCCCCATAACTCCAGAGCTTAAGGCCCTCATTGCACACGTTTTATATAAAATAAAATATTGTAGTGGTACACTAGAAAAATATAAGCCCCCGTTGATAAATATAAAATAAAGCAACTTTCTTGTAAAAACATTGATGTATACTTAATTCTCTTAATTAAGGATTCATCATCAATAACATCCTATCAATTTAGTATTATATATATATATATATATATATATATATATATATATATATATATATTTACATTAATTTGTGTATTTGACTTTTCATTGTATAATTTGTGTATTTGACCGTTCATGTGAGAGACCTTCGTGGCGAAGTGTGGGTTTGATTTCGACTTCGAGAAATGATAGTACTCAAATTATTATTAGTACTTATATAATTTTTCCTCTGGTACGGCAAATGGCGGCGTTGATTTCCGCTACTCAATACGCAATATCTTGAAATCGCTCTGAAATTGAAGAACGTTCTGTTGTAACGCTATGATATGTTTGTTTTGTAAAGGAGTATGTTCCGAGATTTTTTCACGTATACCTAATATTTTCTCTAGTTAACGTTATTTATTTAGACATCAAATATTATTGGAAATTAAAACAAATAAAATAAAAAAGCATCTTCATATTTTTTTATGCATAGCAAGTTAGTCAGTGTGAACTAGTATCAAGACACTCCGTTCTCCAGCTTCCACCCGAAACAAGTGCGCACCACTTAAGACGCAATACGTGTTAAGTGGCGGAACTCAACTCGATTTGTCCTACCAGGGTGGAGAAATTAAGATAATTTAAATGTAATCTTTCCCCCGAATGGGAATCGAACCCACGAACAATCAGTTTTGAATGAGTTTATAGTCAAACGACGATGGCCTCTAAAAATATTTACAAATTCAATTAAAACCAACGTATTTATTAGATAATAATTCCTTTTTCAAATAAAATTTTTATTATACTCTTTCAATGTTTATCTTAATCTTAGATACTTATTTTTAAATTATACAGGAAGTGTATAATGAAAAAAGAATCATAAATGATATTTATAAGCAATTATACCGATTAGCATTTTACGCTTGTATTTGTACTCGTAAATGCAAATGTATAGGCTAGTCAATAATCATTCACATTAAAATTAAAAGTATATATTGCATTTGTTTCTTTACATATAACGTTATCCTCTATTGCAAATAGATTAATGAATCAATTTCACTGTCGTCCAATAAAGCCGTCAACCAGTCTTCAGATAGTATCAGTTCTCGCGCGATCTGATCGCATCCGTATATTAGCTGCCATTTCGTCTTCTAATAAGCTGTAATCCTTGATTCTAAGAAAAGAATTTATAATTAATAAGATAATAATAACTTATTTCTAGGCTTACTGGTTAAAATTAATAGAGAGTAAAATTTTATTTACCGTTTGACCTACTTTTTGCAATGTCTAACTAATGGTAATCAATAACGTAATTTGATTCAGCATACAGGAATTTAACGGACCGGTACCTTTCCGTTTTGCAGTTTTGTGATTATTATATATTTACAGTTTTAATTATTATTATTATAAATGCATATCTGAACTTTTTGTTTAAATGAGTTTTTGGTTGTACATATTATTTCTTCTACATTTCCAATACGTAATATTTACAGTTCTAGAGCTTACCTTTTGAAAGACTATGTTGTGCCAAAGTTAGATCCCAAAAGTAATTAAATAAGTGATGTCTTTCTCCACTCACCTGAAACTCCCAGCTCACTGGATTACCTGTATTAAAAGAATAAAATTGCTTAATAGAGATTGTCCATGTAATTATTTCTGTGTAATAACTACCGGGCTGTTAAGCAAATATGATTATGATTATTGATGAGTACATTTTGTAACATATAATAATTTTTAAAAGTTGTTTACTGTAAGAATATTTTCAAATATTATAATAAATATATTTATAGTTTTGAAAAATAATTACCAGATTTGTCGTTTAAAGGTTTGTTTTATTTATAATTAAATATTTTATAATTTGTTTCAGATGTCGCATAACCGGTGTCGCAGTCGTCTACTCGAAAACTGTTCTCAATAAGCAATTATTTATCGTCTACTTCCGCGTTGTGAGCCTAATAAAGCCAATCAGCTAGATAACAAAATATACATTAAAACACATCTAGCTTCCTATACTACAGTATTTCATGTTATCATAATAAATTTCAAAAAATCAAGGAAACTTAAATAAAATATTTTATTTATTGTTATAAGAAAGTACAACTTTTATTCACAATGTAGTGCGTCTACTTGCGACACGCTCTTGGCTTCGCCCACGCAAAAAAAATAAGAGAAAAAAATGGCCTATATTAATCTTGAATTAATGAATAGAGATACTTGAGGGTCTTGACTCTCAAGTATATCTATATAAAATTTCATCACAATCGGTTCAGTGGTTTGGCCGTGATGATGTCATAGACAGACAGTATGGATTATCAAGAATTACACAATTATATATTCGTAAAAACTAGATTTAAAATTTTGTAAATGTCATTTAAATAAGTTAAATATTTAGCGACAATAATTTTGACATTACGACTAATCTAAACTTTCGAGAACCCACAATTAACCCATATCTACGTAATTAAATCTTGGTCTACCTAGTACCTAGGTTAAATGTATGTATTTAGGTTGCAGTTCAAAATTACCACCATTATATTGTTTCAAATGTTATATTCAAACAAAGCTTTGCACATCCCACATCTCATATCTAATTGTGTGTTAGGCAGTTATTTATTGTTTGTGATCGGCGCAAAGCCAAATAATATTATGATATAATCATTTTTTTCTTAATTTTCGTTAAACTACAAATACGTTATGCTTATATCTTCAAAATGTAAGAAGCTATTTGATATAATAGTTTTCCACATTACATTTTCACTATGGATCAACGACTTAGTATTATTAGAAAATTAACATTTGAATATATATAATAGATAAATAATATTCATATTATTCCTTCACTTACTTTTGAAAAAATATGGTTCTATGTTTAAAAATTGAAAATTAATTAGTATTTTAAAAAAAGTTTTTACAACTATTCATAGTTTTTCACGATTATTTTAATCATCTTGAAATTAACTTAAGTATAGTAAAGTTCTAAAATATTTTAAAGTGATGTCTGTTACCAAAAAGAAAACAAAAAGCACATTAAGGGACAAATATTAATGTCCCCTCACTAGTATTTACTGATGTGAGTCATTTAAAAGCAAAGCTAGTTTGGTATTCGGGGTGCATGTATAGAAGAAGCAGACGGCGCCTACCAATTCCAACAATGAGCGGCGTGACGGCCCCGACATCTATCAACAGGGTCCCGGGCGCAACATGTCATGTCTCTTTTAAATAGTAAGACTTATTGTTTTGTTCATTGTTTATGCATAAAAAAAATGCTATTTTCTGGGTGTGTTATGAATAATAAATAAACAAAAAAAAAACCTTTTTAAAATTAACATAATTAATGAAAAATTTACGCAAAATCACAAGATGATAATATTGAGAATACAGTTAAACTTTATTACTGTAATAACTTTTATTGCCTGTGAAGCCGCAGATGTCAAAGCATCAATAAAATTATTTTCGGTACAACTAACAGGTCTAAATCTAGAGTCACTAGTCTTATGATTAACATATGTGGAGCAGGGAACTATATATACTCGTAACTAAGTAAAAATATCCTAAATTCAGTCCCAGAGCTGAAATTTTAGGATTCACTTAAGGTGCGATCTAAAGGTATATTAACTTAGTATATAATTTTAAAGCAATATCTATTTGCCACAAATAGCAATTTGTTCTATTAATTAACAATCTCATTTGATTTTGTTATTAATATTACACGTCTTTTGTTACAATTATTATTATCTAATAAATTACACTTACAACATTTTTATGATGATTAATGAGTAATAATTCAATATAATCTCTCTGAATTTTAAAATCCAACTAAACGATGTTACCATTGACGAGGTAAATTGGCGAAATTTGGAAAGCCGCCGCAAACATATAAATTTTTATATTTAATGCTTATTTAAACTTCGGTTTATTATTAGTTTAGGCTTTCATTTTCTTATAAACTTAATAATATACTTTATCATGATGATACATCTCTACTACTATCACGATGATAAGTCTTATACGCTTTAATTATTTCGTAAATATTTTTTAAATTACACAATTGTCAATGCTATACACTGTATAACTTTTCATTTTAGACATGAATTTAATAGTAAAACGTTCTAAGCCGTGTTAAGTATCAGTACAATAGACGATCTTAATATTTTAAAAAAATGTCAGTATACACAAGTTTTATTATAAACTTGTTAATATTACTTGTGGTAATATAATCTATTCATAATAAGAATTTGTCTCATTAACATTGCAAAATACTTAAATTTCGTCGAACTCCAGTAAAATTTAGTAAATTTAGTAAGTAAAAGTTAGTGCGTTAATGCAATACCAAAACACTGTTCAAAATGAAACTTCCCAAACAGAATATAAAGATTACATTTATATTAATTTTCTTATTCTAAAACACAATGAACATTATAAAGCTTTGTTAATATTTTTTTAAAGTGTTATTCCCACACTAAGGAAATTGAAAAAGACATATTTAGAAAACGTATAAAAATTTGAACGCAGCGGGATTTGAACCCGCGCCTCTTGAAAACCGTTCAAGAGGCGCGGGTTAAAAAAAAAAAAACCGTTCAAGAGGCGCGGGTTCAAATCCCGCTGCGTTCAAATTTTTATACGTTTTCTAAATATGTCTTTTTCATTATAAAGCTCTTATCACTTCTATAATTATAAAACGAAGTTGAAGTAAATTTTATTATTGAACTTACGAGTGATCTGAGATTATTGCCGCCAGCATTTACTAACGAGAAATGTTATTTAAAATTTAATTTTATCCATTAGATGCCTTGATATTTAATGTGAAAGCCTGTTGTATAATATAATGGAGTAGCCTTTAGCAGAAGTAAATTTTTATGATACACCTACTCTTTTAATTTATATTATTGTTCTTATACGTAAACTTAAATAACAATAATTATAATAATAAATATTAATATTAAGAAGCTTAAGGGAAATAATAACTTTAAAATTATATGAAATGTGGGGTCAACGTTTCATATTATATCGTTGATCCTATTACTTTATGAGTACGAGCGTAGTTTGCCACTAGTCGCTCTATATAATATAGAGCGGACGAATTAGCTGCGTTCAAACCAATTCAACCTTCGTAAATTAAGTTATTCTTGCAATTCCGTGTAGCTCATTAACTCCGAAGTTTGCCCTACCATAAGTGTAGTGTCACCATCAAGGCCTTTAGTCCTAAAGCATTGAGAAGAAAAAGAAATAAGGAATTACGAGCGGCAAAGGTTTTAAGATACAAATTATTTTGACAAATTAATAAAACTACCTTACCTTAATGTTAAGAAACGATAAATATATTTTATTTGTAGTTGCTCTAACTTTACATATTATTTTATTACAATTATTTAATAAAAAAATATAACAACAACGGACTCGTTATTTAAACGAAACATATATAAAATTATACACTACTAAAATTTACATGTTTGCTTTTAAACAGTTATCTAACTATGTCAGTATCGATGAATACATTTACACTAACAGTTTTCATCATCAAATATTCTGGCTAAGTCTAAAGTGACAATTCTTGTAATTCCTCATACACGAGAGCTGATTCCAATTGCAAATCATACCTACTAACAAAGCACCGTGCAACTTCAATTTAAAATTGCTTCGGGCAAAATACCTGTCATAACAAAACTTGTGTTAACAAATAACTTACATATATCCATAAGCAATCCAGTCAGTGTCACTAGAGAGTCCCAGCGACCCATTTCACTGAAACTCCGGCTGCCACGGCCGTTCACCTAATGATCTCATCGCCCCAAAATAAAAATTCACTCGTTTAGACCAATTGAATTTGTTTATGGTCCGCTTTCTCGGACATGCTAGACGCTCTACTTTAGTTTAGGTACCCTACCCTTCGTCTGGACTTGTCTATTCTCAACAAGAGCTTTTCTCAATAGCTTTCGAAGCTATAAAACCAAAATCTTCTTGTCCTTCTTATAATGCATTACAAGTTAAGTTCAGTTTTAAATGTTACATGATAATTAACAATTCAATCAATAAAATTTTATTTAATTATTTATAATATGGAAAGTAATATTTCCATTCCTATTTATAATATGATACCATACCAATATACCAATATATAGGTATATTCTTGAAAACACTTCTACATAGTGCCAATTACATTAATCTTGATAATTGTCAGAATTAGAACATCGGCCGTGATATCATAAGATTTTGTTTCTTTTCATTTCGTCTTTGAAGCCTCATTTTCACTCTTACTTATAAATTAAATAATAATTATAGTACAGCTTTAGGTGATAATATATTTTTGAAACAATATAAAGATTTGTCTAATTATAAGGTTTTTGTTACTAGGTTATTTATTAACATTAAATACTTTTTTAAACACTACTACCTGCATATCTTTAAATATAGCAAGTTCTTGCTGTTCTTCTAAAATAAGGCCATAACGTAATTTAATGTGTGTTTAAAATATACAAATATTTGACAATGTTTTAAAAAAATTTGACCTAGCTGATAATTATGATAAAATTAAAAAATTAAGGCCAAAGGCCCCTAGACACATATAATAACTAATCAAAAACAGATAACTAGTCGAAAAAAACCAACCAAATTAACATTTGTTATTATATTGATCGGCTATTTTGCGACAAAATAAAGTGTTAAGAGACCACGTGCAGTTTTAGGAATTCATAATGGAAATACCACAATTTACACTAATTTTAAGGAAATATATAGTTTTATATAGTAAAAAATTACTTAAACAGTCGATTAGTCGAATGATTATGCATTATTACATATTTTAAGGCTGTCGTGGCGCAGTGGGACAGCGTCTGACTGTAATCGTGATTGGTTTTCGGTTTGATTCGTACTCGGTGGAAATATCATAATTAAATTATTTTTATTTCGTCGCTCTGGTGAACAAGACAAATTGCTGCATTGAGTTCGGCCACTCAACTCTTAATACCTTGAATTCGGTCGTAGAGTTTAGAGCGGAGTGTCTTGATACTAGAAGATAGAACTTTCTGACTTCATCAATATGCGGAAAAAAGCGTGAAGCTAGCAGAAACAGAAATACTATCATATTTTATTGTATAAAAGATTAAAATAGTTAATATTACTTCAAATTATATTTCATAATTTTACATTTTTTTATTTGTAGACAAAATAATAGGAAATTTTCTTGAAACGCCTCACAAAAAATCTCAGTCAAAAAAGGTATTGTCTAGTAAAAGAAAATACATAGATACTAGAGTTATACTGGACTAAGCGCCTTATTAAGTTTTTGCTAACGTTACGCTAGACTTGATTTGAATTACAATGCTTTTCACTATTTGAAAGCAATTTAAAACATTTCTAACGAAGAGTCCTCAATAGAGTAATGAGGATGTGTTCTCTAGAGGTCTTGCAATTTTAAGCGAGCATTCAAATTAGTTCCACACGCAAATTTTGTAACGACCCTTTTCTATGAGCCAATTGGGCCGGTGTTCTTAGTACTTACTCGTAATTACAAAATGCGCTTGCTTATTTATAATATCGATTTTCACTGACTCGTATTCATATTCTACTTTTATGTTAAACTTATTATAAGTTTTGTTTACTTACAAAGCACGCACTCACGCGTCCCAACACGCATACACACATTTTTATTTACCAAATAAGCTTGCACTACGCGTTTTACACAATGATAATAATGATCGTATATTATATGAATACAACAATATTTTTGTTCGCCATTGGGGCACAGTGGACCACGCCTAAGTGTATGATGGATAAGGGTTTAATCAGCCCTCGGAAACTGATTATTTTTAAACTATTTTTGTTTACATGCTCTTGTAAGACAAATGGAAATCAACACCGCTGTTGAGTTCCACTAAATTCTGAAATTTCCTTTCCATTAAGTTCCAAATTCGGGCAGAAAGTGGAGTGACACTAGGTTCTCTCTGTATTCCCGATAAAGTATGAAGCTACTGAAACACGAATTCTTTTTTTGTTCGTCGCTGGAGTCTAATCGTACTCAAATTATAATGTTCAAATGCTCAATTGATTAGAATTAAAATGAAGACATTGAATAATACCTTAATCCTAATAGGCAATATTGTGGGTTTCATTGCAGGTCAGAGGGCAGTACAATATAACCTTTCAACACAGATAGAACAAATATGTTCATTCCTAATAAATATAAACGTGCAATTTTGAAAACTTTCGTCACAGCAAACACCATCCAAAACTTAATTTTATGAACAGTTTGGTATACATCAAGAAAAAATTGTAAAAATGCATTTATTTTTACAAGAATATTTTTTTAAGGTATATTTATGCAGAGTACTATTATGTAGAGTGCCTAGGTCATATTCAGGAGGATTTCTTTTAGGTGCTGGATTCAACACCACGGAATTTTATTTACCTATAATAATAATATTTGTAAGGTAAAATAAAATGTCGGTTTATTCCTGCGCCTTTCTTTCCACTATATTTGCGCAATGTTTTAGGTACATTGCGCAAATGTACAATATACAATTTATTTCAATCCACGTTTTAAAATTATGAAAAATATGTGTATGGCACAATTTATCTATTATGATTTTTGTATTTGGCTAGGTAGTGAAAATCTAGTCTTATGATATTCCATTCAATTCATTCGTCAATTTTTAAAACATTTACTAATAATAAGAATCAATCCATAGGGACTAGTTTACGTAGTGGAACCCGTGTGTATACATTTAATTATAATAAAACAAAAAAGAAGAATAAGTGGGTGAAATGTGATGTGAATGATGAAATAAAATTAAATTAATTATTATTTATCATTAGGGAGTATCTGATATTTATGTACCACATGTTAAAGCTGTGCTTGAGAAAATTCTGGGAAGTGAACACAGCGTCTTGTTTTAGTTCGAACACTGTAAACTTGAACGTATTTACGCTTGGTTTCCTGAACTTGACCTTTCACATTTATAATACACAACCATTTAAAATAATAATGTGTTATTTACGATTAGAAAATCAATGTCGGTAAATGTATTTACAAGAACTATTGCAAATAATTAGTAAACTCCACTCAACAACGTCCACTTATGAAATAGGCTAATTATTTGCAATAGTTCTTCTTAGTTACATTTATTTTCAACTACAAGACGGAACAGTGTTCACTGACGAGAAAAGTCTCAATCGCAGTACATTTTATTAATACAATAGAG
This sequence comes from Podotricha telesiphe, assembly GCA_038994665.1. Taxonomy (NCBI): domain Eukaryota; kingdom Metazoa; phylum Arthropoda; class Insecta; order Lepidoptera; family Nymphalidae; genus Podotricha; species Podotricha telesiphe. The sequence continues at coordinate 242,126 of JAOYRR010000327.1, forward strand.
GCCATCGCATCGCAGTGGGACAGCGATTGGCTGTATACGCGATTAGTAATGGTTTCGATCCGCACTCAGAAGAATAATAGTTTTAAGAAAGATAACTTTTAAATTATTTACATTTCCCTACTGTGGCAAGATAAAGTCCAGTTTGTAGTTGAGTTTTTCCAACCCAGTAGTTGAGTTATTCAAAACGGCAATGTGTGGATTTCGGACGGAAAGTGCAGAACGAAGTGTCTCGACAATAGGTTCTCTCTGACTACCCTGCAGAATGCGGAAAAATATTAATTTAATTTATTTAATTTTATATTGTAAACTATAAAATTAGATTAAAAAAACCAGTGCTTAAAGTACAGAAGTTGATTTCACAGAATTGTTGTGCTAAAAGGACTATACGTAGACTGTATGAATTGTGAATCTGAAGTAAAAAATACAAAAAGTTTTAATATAAATAGCCCACGCGAAGTCAACACGTTTTGCAAGTAAAACGGAAAAATATAATAAATCAAATTTCAAACAGTGATAATTGTACTCTTTTATGTAATTTATACATAAAATATAAGTCTAGCCTACTTTAGAATGTAGATAATACATTTTCAATTACAAATGTATGTATATAATGAGAATTAAAAAATATATCTTCATATAAAATAATATTTTACATGGCAAAATCCTTTATTCTTTTTTCATTTAAAAACAAGTTTTCTTTCTGTATGGCCTTACATGACTCTGTGGTTTCCCCCAGATGTAGGTGAAACATTTAATTAAACAAGTGTCTAGAACAAGTTTCATTATCCACTTATTGTATTTATGCTAGAACAACGATTAGAATATATCTTACATGTCATTATTTTTAAAAGAAAAATCTCAATTCATATTTTTTCGTAACGTTTTACGCCATTATATACAAAAAGTAATGACAAAGCAATTGAAAAAATATTTTAAATTTGCGTCTTCCTGTGGAAGTCTCTGTGGCTCTCTGGAGAATATTAAGAAGGTCTCTAAATTAAAAACAACTTAGAATTATTTAGATAGTGACTCAACTTCCTCTACCCGCTAACTTCGATACCAAACACGACATACTAACACCCACTAGAAAACTGGACAGAATTTGCAACTGAGTAGGTATATCAAGGAGATGTAACACTGTGATATGTCAATCATCTATTGTACTCAAGATTAATATTGTTGATTGACATTTAAAACAATATGTACTGGGTTTAAGAATATATCCCATTCATAAAACATATCTTATATTCATGATACTTTTACGTTGGGTGGGTACAATGCAGTGCACCCACGTGACCTCATACAGTATGCATCGACTTAATTTTAAAGTTAAATTTACAGGGGTGCAGTTATCGAATGTACCATAGTCATTATGTCGCATATTTGATTTCGAAAATCTTAAAAAGATATAACACAGATACATATGTAGGCACATTGAGCATGTGCATTCATTTTAAACTCTCAGAATACAAAATGAAACTCCAAAAAAGAAATGTGTACATTTCGTTCATTGTAAAACGTTTGTGGAGGTAAAAACTTCGTAAAATTAATATCATAAAAACGTATTCACAATCTATATAAATTTCTTGAATGCAATTATAAAAAGCCTATTGATAGAACATCTAAAATTAACATATCGAACTAATTAAATAATTTCTCTATATTTGTATAATTTCAATGAGCGATATAGATTTGATGTCGGGACATGGGACTCAAAGTAGAGGTAATTTAGAGGTAATCGAGCGTGTAATGGCTGTATCATTGGGCGTGGGCGAGACAGATCAACGACTGCTCTGCAATGTACAAGACATACTTCATTGAACAGTGAATAAGGGAGTAAAGGATTCATAAAGGTTCATATATCTTTATTATATACCTATTAAAAAAGTTAATACATTGATGCGCAATATATTTCCTATAAAACTATATATGGAAAGAGGCGTTAACATACAATCTTATTTCATTTATCTTGAATTACATACATGTATAAAGATACAAAAGTACAAATGACAACTAAAGTTTAATATTACATATTTTAAGAATAAGTACATCGTGAGCTCGTATGCTCAACTTGACGCAACGGAAATGTTGAATTCAATAATCTTGCCGTACTTATTGCATTATACATAACTACATACAATGGTTACCAAATATGGTAATTTTATTATAAAAATTACATTGTTCTGTCTTTAAGTAATATTTTTGTTACGATACTTTGTTTTCCTTGTGACACTTAAGCTATCGAAAGGGGAAGGCCAATTACGACGATACAAAATCTGAGTAGACCATTTAAGATATGCTCAATTTGTAAGTATCTTTTATTCCAAACCTGTAAATACTGATTCATACAAATAGCAACTTATCTTCCAGGAAGAAAATTATTTGCAACTAACATCGTCAGTATAAGGATGCTAAAAAATATTTAACAGACCACATAAGGTATGTGGCCTGTTAAATATTTTTGATTTGAGTTATATATTAAAAAGCATAATTGTTTACTTACTGAAATTAAAATTAGCATAATTGACACAAGATAAATTGTTATATATTATAGAAGATTATCAAAAAATTTACGGCACTCCTAAAAGCCATAAACGTACTTATACCACAATACCTTTACACAAAATTCTACTGATTCTTTTATAGGGATAAGTTGTAGCCTATAGATGTCAATTTTAAACCAACTAAACGAAAAGAAGACAAAAACGGTGGTAAATACGAAATCGTTTATATTTTATCATAATTGAAGATGTACACAATATGCTTACGCATTTTCATATTACGTAAAATAAATAGCTTTCACTTTAATATAAATAAAACAAAACGTTTAGATAACGTGAATAATTATATAACTTTAACATATACATAGACAGTATTTATTGCTGACAAACAATAATTAAACTATGCGTGAGTCTATTTTAAAAATACGCACTGCATGGGAATGTGTCACTATTCGCAATTCATTCACAGATTCTATAATTAGCGTGGAAGGTGCGTTAACGACCTATACAGTCCGATGAAGGCCGGCCCGAGCGCATCGCAGGTGACGAGAGCTCGGACGGTCAGCTCACAGGCCGCACCGGAAATGCTTAGATATAAGAAATACCACTTATTTTCGACTCCACGAGTAACCTTTTAAAATTTGATACTCGCTCCTAATAATATACCGGTTTATTAACAAATTTTAATTAATTTATTGAAAACGAGAACACATATCGAGTTATTCATATAGTTCAAAAACATTTTTTTATTGGATTATCAAAACCTATTATTATATTTCTTTATACTTAAACATTTTCTAATCTATCATCAAATTATAAAATAGTTTTTGGGTTATTAATCATTTAAAATATAATATCGTTGTATTACAATATTTAAAATATCTATTACAATTTATAATTCGCTACATAATAAAGTATATGGAGAGCAACTCTAAAATAGTCCAAATTTGAACTTAGTCTAAAATGTTTATCAATGACGTCATAGGTATAAATTCGGAAGATTCCCACGTCATACTTTAATAATAGGGTAATACAATTACAATTATTCCTTTACGGACTGTCGAGGTCTCAGTTTACATAAAAGGAGTGAATTAAACCTAATACGGCTAAGCGAGGCTCGCTAATGAGAATCGAGAAAAATGCCTCATGGTGAAATTATAATTTAATTATTTAAAAAAAATTATATTTAACATAACCTATTATAATATAGTAAATATTTTTATATTCAATTTAAATATAACATGTTAAAACCAACCAATAAGCTAAAAAAAACTAAAATTCGAATTAAAGGATTATTCTTATTTTTTTTAAATTGTAATAGATAATACAGTTAATGAATACAAATTCTAAAGTGCCGAAGTGTCTAATCAGTTTAGCCTAACACAGTTTATGAGCAACATGTTTGGCTGGGTTGGGAGATAACTTTTTGGAAGACATTATTGTCATTGAATACGTCAATGAAATAATAAATCTGCTATAATATTCTATTCAATTGTACTTGAGATATTGACGTAGACAGTACTATACGTCAAGAGCCTAGCTAATATACTAATACATGGCTAATCTAGACAATAATAACGATATTTCTAATTTGAAATTATCTAGTTAAAATTAGTGTCAATAACAAATAATAAAAACATAGTACATAGTAACACATACCTTATACACATCTTTAATCTCCAAAATTATAAATTAACGCAATTTATTTTTTTAAATTTGGAACAATTACGACACGTATAGTGTAACTTGATTAAATTATTATTTGCAAAAGAATTTATAATCCTTTAAAATTAATGAAACGATTTACTTTACCAAATATTTATGTTATCTCACTTTAAAAACTTAGATGGCAACATAGGTAGGACGTTTATCTAGTAAAGAACACATTAAATAAGAATTTAAACATTATAATAAAGGCAACGTCAAATAATTAGCGTGCATTGACCTTACTTTTTTAAATATGTCTAACTTAGCACATGACAATAGTAACTATAATGCTTTTCTAAATTTACAGAATATTAAAAGACGCTCAATAAAATTTAGCATTTATATTAAAAACGATTGAAATTAACGATCTAACAAAAAATAATTCCTATCACCGTCAGTTCAGCTAAGTCAAGTTAAGCTACTATTACTTTCACGTTAAAACTTATTTTATTGCTTGGAGTGTTGTATAACGCACTAAATTAAAAAATAATAGGTAGGTAGTTGCGGTTTTATATTTCCATAGAAACGATAATATCAACTAGACATTCTACGAAATATGTGAGTATATTATATACATAATCTATTTTTTGTAAGGTGAAAATGTTTCTGTATTATTATTTTTTTTCAAATAAAAAGTTGTCGTAATGATTTCAAATGTTAATATAATATTATGTACGCAAACGCAATTTCACGCTTTTTCTAGAAATCAAGACTCTAGCCACTTTATGTAACGTTTATTTGTATTTAGCTCAAATAAGGATTACCTGTGAAGCACCTGTATTAGTATTATTATTAATTGTTGTTAATATAGGTGTATAAATTTGACGGACGAAAAGTGCAAACATTATAAAGTAGATATTAGGTAAGAAGGAACTACCAAATGATATGCGACAGATATATCATGATTATACAATATATAATTTACATTTATTTAAATATATGTAAATATTCCGAATTTCGCCCAAATTCTGCCCGAATTCGAGACTTTGCGTGTTAAGTGGCAGAATTCTCTCTTTGTCTTGTAATCTTGTATATATAATCATTTCTCCGAACGGGCATCGAATTCATAACCAATAGCGTTTGCAGTTAGACAACTTTAGAAGAAAAATAAAAACACATTTGTAATTTAATTTCAAATAAGTTGTTAAATAAAATCATGCATAATTCATAATTTGCAACAAATACAGAAGCTACTTTGGTTCTAGCAGTTTGTACTGAAAGATAATAAGTACCAAACTATTGTCATATATTTATGACAATATCACTCTTAACTATTTTTGATGATCAAGATCTAGGCGCCTATTAATTTAACTTTATTTATTTAATGTCTCAGTGAAGATAAATCTTCCTATTAAGAATAAAACCTTGTCCTAAATTGAACTATATCTACATATAAAATTGTAAGTTAGTTACGTAAGAACATATAAATTTTTATAATAAAAAAAAAAAAGATTATTAAGGAAAAAATATTTATAATGTTTTCTTTTATATCAATTTATTTTGAGGCTGTCGTGGCGCAGTTAGCGTCTGACCGTAAACGTGGTTATCGGTTCCATTCCTACTCTGAAGAATAACGATTATATTTAAATTATTTTAATTTCTCAGCCATACAAAACGCGGCGTTTCACCAAGTTTCACCAGCAATAAATGATCTGCCGCAATATCTCGATTACGGGCGGAAAGTGTAGAAAGGAGTGTCCTAGCCTTAAGTTCCGAGAATAAGCGTCTGAGTCCATTTTAGCTAAGCTGAGAGTTGCGACGTGGCTGACAGCGCGTTAGAGTAAATACGCATTTTACTTTTATTTGTCTACGCCAGGATGCAACATGAATTTAGAAAAAAAATACATCAAATATTCCTAGGTTCTTTCTCTGTACCGAAACGACATGCGTGATGATATAACAATATTGTTTTTTTATTTATTATTAAAATTAATTTATTATTAATCCTGTTAAATGAATTAATCACATTTACTTTACATAACTCATAATATAAAAATAGTTGCCTTTCAAAACGATTACTCATTCCTAAGCAATGATCGGGGCTACCCAATGTAATTTAAAATTAATAATGACAGGTTTAGAATGAATTGAATTTTTAAAAATTCTATGTTAGTATGTTTACTTTTTATTAAAGCATCAATAAATCTTAGAGAACGATTCGAATATATAACATACGTAGTCGTTAGCTGAGATCAGAATAAAGATATACGATTCCTAATTTTAGTGCTTGGAGAAAATCATAGTTTACTATATATATATATAGTAAACTATGATATATATATATATATATATAAGCTGTGGACTAAATTGTCTACAAACGTAAAACACACATGTCGTAAATTGTTCTTAATTTAGTGTAGGTAAAGGCTAGGTAGTCTAGACGGTCCCTAGTAGTCGTTAACATCTATTTGCAAATAGATACTGTTATCTATTAACGCTTAGGTACTAAATGAATATTTATTAAATAATGCCCTTATATTCAACACTTGAAGGTGAATGAATTAGATTGCTATTTATGTATTTCTGTTTTGTGGAGTCTAGTTGTAGAGAGAATACAATTACCGCTTTTAAAAGAGATTTAATTGTTTACATATTTTAATAATGGAAACAATTATAGAAGAATCCCGTCCTGGCCCTTATTATATATTGCTTAGTCTGATTATATGAAAATACTGTGTAATTTCTAACTCTGGTTAGAAATAAAGTTTTATACATTTAAAATCTGCATTATATATACACAGGTCTGATATACATTAGGGTTATCATTGCCGAATAAGAAGGTAGTATATTTTTTTTTACTATGTACAAAAACTGAATTCGCTTTTTATTCAGTAGGCGTTTTCATCTTCGACATTTTTTCCTAAAAATATTTATAAAGTATGGCAGCATGTGTGAATGATGCTTATCATGTCATGTGAACGAATAAAGGTCGTCCCTCGCAGCTACTAGCCATAGTCAATTTGTGCCTTCTGATTAATATGTATAATGTAGACATGCCGTGAATGGCGACGAGCTGTGGCGCCAAGGGTGCTACGCATATTTAATTTTTACTATTACTTACTTTACGCGTAGGTACTTCAAATTATAGGTACCTGATACGATCAAAGCTTTTCCACAAAACTTCACTGTCACAGCTTTTCCTCAAAACTTCACTATATAAAGGATATGAAATTTGCATGAAAATACATGAGTGTAGCTAAAAGAATTGTGTCTACAAGAGACACTAGAAATGTGTATTGTAAATACGAAATCCGTTTCGGAATCTGGACTTCGATAAGGGTATGTATGATAGGTGGGTGAAAAAAATATATGATTAATTTCACATCAATCAACAAGCTTCGCAGCCTTGTGTGTAATTGTAGCTGTGTAAATATATAGCCTTTTTGTTTTATATAAAATGTAAAATAAAACGTCGTAACGTTTTATTGCATTTTTTATTCGAATAAAATTCAGTGAAGCATAATATGATACCACCGTGAGTGGTGAACGCTGAACACAAAACCCAATCGCAAGTTGTTGGTTCCAAGAAGGTACGTTAGATTACTCGCTTGATACGATACAACAGATTCAAAAATGTACGGCTGCATGGCACCGCGCATCCAAAGGTCCAAAAAGACTGCGAATATGTGACCTTTTATTATTTTTATTTGTAACTTCAGCTAAGAGAATACTTACGTATATATTGAAGAAAATATGTTTTTAATCATGTTAAAGTAAATTATTTCATTTATTAGAAAAATGTTATGCTAATTGAATGTAACGTATCTAGTTATACTATAAAATCAACAACCAATAAATAAATCAACACCATTACCTGAGTGCTTGTAAACAATTAGGTGCATACATGTTTTATAGAACTGCAAGTAAAGCAAACATTATTTTAAATAGACGTACTTGCGAAAGATTTCATGATGCTGTTTACTAATTCTTGTTTTTCGACATTAAAAAAGTACCTATTACTCTATTGCCCGCTAAACGTCAATCGTCAGATATCCCCTAAAAAGTCCATAATATTGAAATTGGGTGTACATAAATATGCACATAGTATATATATGTTTCGAATATCAGTTTCAAATTAAAATTAAAATTTAAAAAAAAAATGTATTGTCACTGACTACTACGAAAATGATTCGAAAACATCTTGTCAAACGCTAAAGTTCACGTTATAAGTATAATAATGACTAATATACCTTTTTTGTTAATATTAACCTCGGTAATTATAAAAAAAATCGTAGATTGATAAGCTTTTAAGAATTAGTACAGAGTAGCATTTTTTTCTTATTCTACTGAAATATATTTTCTTGAAAATATTATTTAAGGCCAATACCAAGAAATATTAAAGTGCATCTTCTAATAAATCAACAGAAGTCTAGAATTAGTAAAAAAACTAAGAGAAAGATATTTTAAAGTGTTATTCATCGTTTGAGTATAATAAAACATTCATTTGAAATGAGGATCGAAGATTCCAATTAAATATGCTATTAAGATTGATGAAATACGTAATTTTGTTTTATACAAATCTGCACAAGTATGTAAGTAGCAGATTAAAATGTTTGTTCATGTTTAGTATTGAATAATAAGTTAAAATGAGCAACATAGGCAGCTCGTGTAGTGACATCAGGAGTGGCGCCGATGCGCACCAATTGCTAGCAATTGTCTCGTGTCCAGCGCACTTCATCGCAAGCTCCAAGTCAACTTTGCCTAATTTCATTATTCAATAATCACTTTGCCTCGCATTAAACAAACGTTGTCATAAAATTATTATAGTTAAATTGTCACTTATATCAATATAACTAGAAGAATGATATAAACAAAAATGTATGACATTAAATGTTGTATTAAATCGGAATTTAAATATATTACAATGCTATGTATATACATGCACATAGTAATGTATTATATTAAAATTAAAATACCAAATGTTTATTTTAATTAATTACATGATCAAACTATAAGGAATTTTAATACGAAAAATTACTATGAACAAATAAAAATAATATTTGAGAACCAAAAAATAATCAATCATCTTTTGAAATTTGACGCTTACTTGGAAGTGTAAACCTTAACATAAACTTTTGCGCTGTTTTTATTGTGCTAGCTTTGCCTCGCAGTTCTTTTGCATAAATTTATACCTACACCTACACAGTATTTAACTTAAATAATAATAACCTTCAAAATACTATATATGTATTATGTAGCTATGTACGTTATTCAAGAATGTGCCTATAGATAGAGAATTGCGAGTACAATAAAACATTCATTTATAAACATTATGCAAGATTAATTCATTCTCCACTTTCAACTCAAACAAAAACATTGTGTAGTACGACAGAAGACCATTCAAAGGAGACTTCGATAGCACCACATTTTGTATTACTAAACTAAGGAATAAAACTGGCATCACACAAATTACAGCCATTATTTTACAACAGAAAGACAATTTATTGAAAATGTATAAAAAATATATTAATGTGTACAATACATTTATTACTGAAAATTTAATGTCATTAGCAAAGATAACGATTAGTTATTGTTTTGTAACTGATCTATTTCATTTATACACTTATATTGATTAATGGAAATAGACTGTAACTAACATCAGTATTTCCTTCATAAATGTTCTACCAGCGCGGGATGTGAACTAGCAGCCTTCACATAAGTACAAAAAAAACTCAAGCGTAAACTATTTTTGCAAAAGGCCATCAGTTACATGAGCCAACTATATAAATATCTGAATTTATTTAACAGAACGTTCGACGCCGTCAACGATCAAACAAGAGGAAAATGTAATTTCCTTGTATTATTATTTAGTCTTTGGCTATGTGGACCACGTTAAAATATTGTTAGCATAAAAATACGAGTACTTATATTACGAGACCACAGTGTTTAGTATTATTGAAAATGACCAAACGATCGTAAATATCATCATCAAATTAGCAGCCTGCTTCTAATAAATAACTTAGTTTTATATACGTGTGTACTGCTGCAGTGCCAGAAATGGCTTACAAAAAGACAAAATAAAACATCTGGCGAAAGGGCATCGTTCTCATCAGACGAAGCATTTACATCAATTAGTTGTCGTTTTCAAAGTCAAATGTACCGAAATATGATACTTCACATTGTAGTTAGGCACTGTCTTCTAACTATAATTACTCATAGGAGGTGACTGAGCGTTTGTTATATTAACTTTAACTGGACTTCAACAAGAACGAGACGTTAGTTATACCAAGCCATAGTGTTTATTGGTTGACCAATTATTTTTATACCTTTTTAGGCCTGTGAATTGGGCAAGCTAAACTTTTGCTGGATAATCATTTTCGTTATTGTACTTTGATGCACTGAACTTTTACATTTACTTAATTATAAATATATCTTTTAATTTATTACTAGTTGACCCGTAACTTAGTTTGCTTGGACTTTATGACTTAATTATATATTATTCTATTTACCACTTAGTAGGTAAGGTGATGGTTTTTTGTGTCTTAGATTTGCACATAAGATGCTATAATTAATTATGTAACAGTACAGTAGTGTGATAACCACTTCGTCGAGTGGAAATCGAACTCATAACCATCGCCGTTACATTCAGACGCTCTTCTTTGACGCAATGATTTGCGGCGCAGTAGAAGAGCGTAGAGTAGAAGAGCAATAAGTAGAGATCACTCTATGTTCAATATTTTTTAGTTATCAACAAAAACTGCCCATTATACCATACATAACTAAGTGCTGGCTGGCTTGCGAAAATAGCGACAAAACTAGAAATCATTAATGTGACTACAGTGTGACTATTTTTTAATTTTTAATAAATGTTTTATTACATACAAATAAAGTTTATAGTTACTGTGAATTTGAGTCATCTAACTACAGGCCTATTGCCATCACCTCCCTGCTCTCCAGAGTAATGGAGGGCATAATAAACAGCCAACTCCTGGTTTATCTGGAGGATCACCTGTTGTTCATCAGATTTCTTTAAATATTTAATTGTTATATGTCAATGTGCATCGAAAATGCCCATCATGTAGATTTTTTTTATCTTAGGCGACATTTTCTTATTTATTCCTTAAATTCAGGATTAAAACCTATACAACAAAAATGTTTCATTCAAATCCGATCAGTGACTACGAAGATGCGAAGATACTAACTATGCAAACAGACAAACAAACTAATAGACAAAGACTAAACAAATTTTAAAAATCATAGATTCATATTCTATTAGTATTTTCATCTCCCAAAATATTTTTTTCCTAATATATTCATTGCACAGACGTTATATTTTTTTGCTGATTTATTATAGTAGAGATTTAGAAGACAGATTTTGGTAATGAATAAAATAATAGCAAAAACAACTAGCGTTATGTTTGCTGATGTAAGATTTTTGACAGAAATATTAAGCAGGCAGTAACAATAGAATCTACTTACCTATCTAGTGCTTTAATTGGTTAATACTACAAATATTTAAATCGATTAAGGACGATTTTTCGAGTTATCATCTTATATGTGTTACGGCTATAAACATGGGTTTATTGTACAAAAAAAAACGTAATATTGAGGCCATCGTGGCTCAGTGGAATTGCGTCTGACTGCTGACGCGATGGGCTGTGGGTTCTATTCCCAGTCGGTGGAAAAGAATATATTTTTATATATTTTTATCTCCGCTCTGATGATGAGACAAAGCGTAACGTTGAGTTCCGCCGGTGGAAATGATATTTCTTTTCTCCGCTCTGATGATAAGACAAAGCGCGACGTTGAGTTCCACCACTCAACACGCAAAGTCTCTTATTCAGGCGGAATGTGGAGAACGGAGTGTCATGACCTTAAGTATTTTGCTATGCGGGAAAAAGCATGAAGCTGAAAGAATAAAAACTGAAGTAGTATCATAAGCTAATAGCATTAACATTTGTAAAGAGAAACCTATATAGTTATGTTTTTACTACAAAATATATATGTTATCTTCTGTGTATCATGTAGTACATACCTTCCTGATATGGCAAATATGATATTTTAAATTACAGCATACATTAAAAGATACGCCATTTTATTATAACAAAATGCATCAAATTTACGTACTAACAAAAATGTAAATAAAATACCTACGTATTCTATATCCATCGCCAACGTTTCGTCGTGTACCAAAATAACTGAGTTGTCAAGAATACTAATGCCCCAGTGGCCGCGATCTTTCGAGCGGAAATTATAATATACTACACTTTTTATACGATAATAGAAGAACTTAAACTTATAAATTTCAAAAATGGTAGGTGTATAAATAACAAGATAAAACTTACCCAGTAGGATTTTTTCGTAATTCTTTTACTATTAAAAACGCTTAAAGATAAAATGTTCGTCAGACAAAAATGGACAATATCAAGAAATAAAATATTGAAAATATTAAAATGATTGAAATAAATCACAAAATAGAGCATTTATTTCGAACGGTCATTACTTTAAGATTATTTTAACGTGTTTAGTACGTGATGCAACATTCAGGAGATAGAACATAACTTTTTTATGGATATACGGTAAATTGCCCAGATGTGGTCATCCGTAAGTGCCCAGGATGTATATACTGGTAGTCGTATGTACTCAAAGGCGTCGTAAACCGATGGTCCGGCAAGTGAAAATATGAATGATAAAAAGGTCCCAATTTGCTATATTGCTATATGTGACAGATTGAAAAATAACTACTTATTTCTTATTTCACAACAAACTGTGTCGATAGATTTCATGAAATGAATATAATGAATGTGTTGGAGTTTCGATTTATATTTACTATATTTCGATTTATATTTACTATATTTCGATTTATATTTACTATATTGGGGGTTAAAATTCTGATATATTTCAGTGCATGTATTCTATAAAATATTAGATAATATTTTAAAAATAATTTCTATAAAATATTATCTAATATTTTATAGAAATTATTTTTTCCGCATATACCTAAGTCACTCCAGAGTCCGGACTGTTGCCTTCATTAAAACCAACCTAAAATAAGCTATAGAAATCACATATAAAATGTAAATCGATACCGGGTACGTTTATTTATATTAACAATAATAAGGTTGTCCTGTAAGCTAACAGCAATAACTGAAAAAACAAGACTAAATACAAGGCTACAATTTATTACATCAATGTTACATTAAATAATAAAAAAAAACTAGCTAGTTTTGTTTTTAAATCATTATGATAACTATTTCTAGCCATGTTAGGTTTAATATTTAAACGAATAGTATAGTTTTTGAAGTATAATGTTATTAGAAAAGCATTTAAGAAATTGACTATAAAAATGTCTTAAAGATGAACCAATCGTTCATATGTTTTTTCATGAAATGTGAAATATGAATTAAATAGTTATTGTTGTATTGTATAAATATCATCAAATCTAAAACCAAATACAACTTTATACAACATATAACTTTTTACTCTTTACCTGTCTGTGGCAGAAGAAAACTGGTTTGTAAGAGTGACACACAATTATCGAAGTCTATGAATTTATCCTTTGATGGAACTGACGTTTGTAACCTAATTTTTGAAATGTTATTTTTTATTCTCTGGAAAAAGACATAAGATTTTATAAAACCTAATATTTTCATATTTAAAAAATAATCTTAAATGACTACGAATCCAAGCCATAAAAGTAAACAATTGTCTATGATTCTTATTTTCCTCCAATGTTATTGGTAGTACTAGTTATTACAGGGTTTTAATTGGTTCTTGTAAGTTTCATGTTTTGATTTGCCAATGAATAATGAGATTGTAAACGGAAACAAACCATGTGCTGAGTGCTAACATGGCGAATTTTCTTGGTCATCAACATCATTATTAGCAAATCGTTCTAATATTGTGCATTTGTTATGGGACTGGCATTTGACGTATTGTATTTTTTACTTTTTGATCAATTTTCATTCTCCGATACATCTTAGCTTATATCGAATCAAAATGAGTGTTGACGCGTATGGTCCCAGTTCCCAAACGCTCACATTCTTAGACACTGAAGAAGCGGATCTAATTGGTGCAGATACTCAAGGCTCTGAATTTGAATTCACCGATTTCACTCTTCCATCCCAAAGCCAAACTCAGGCATCCCAACATGAGCATGGTTTACCTACATCCAACCAAGTGAGTGACTTACGGACAATAAGAGTAATCTCTAATTGTATAACCTAGTTAGAAACTGTAAGTTCATACAGTTATTTATGTGTTTATTTTGTAGGTAAATGGGTTAGGACGGACCGATCTAAATTCTAAACTATCAAGTGTAGCTAATGCTATTGCTGAATTGCAATTTGAAGAGGAAGATGAAGCATTATATAGTAGTAAAGATCTACCAGAACATGCATGCAAATATTGTGGCATTCACGATCCTGCCACTGTGGTTATGTGCAATATATGTAATAAGTGGTAAGTACACTTTGTTTTTTATCATAACGTTGCATCTCGTTAAGAATCAAATACAAACATATTTTTTTTACATAATTAAGAATGGCATTTGGCTATTATATGTGTAACACATAAGACTTGTTTTTGGTGGCACTGACTTCTAACCTGGATGTCATAATTTCAATGTTTGATAAATAAACCTGTGATGACAATCAGTTCAGTGTCTATAATCTCAATTTATTGTGATATATATTTAAAAGTTTAAAATAATAAATGTACTACATCCAATGTATGATTTGCTTGTGTGCAGTAGGTTTATGAATTGCCCAAAGACCCTATAGTTAATGTGGATGGATTTGACTTTGATTATATTAGAAATCATATTTTCCGATTTAAACAACTCAAATAAAAACAAAAGCCATAAAATAATTACTATATATTTTTAGGTTTTGTAATGGACGTGGTAACACGTCAGGTTCACACATTATCAATCATCTGGTTAGAGCTAAACACAAAGAAGCTGCCCTGCACAGAGATGGACCTCTAGGAGAGACTCTACTGGAATGCTATTCTTGTGGTGCTAGAAATGTATTTGTACTAGGTTTTATACCAGCCAAGGCAGATTCTGTTGTTGTTTTACTTTGTCGGTAATATATTTTTTATTTTTCTCTTATAATGTAATTTTTTTTTCAGCTTTACGCATATTTCCACATATCAGGGTAGTCAGAGAGATACTGTTAACACACTCCATTTTCCACTTTCTGCCCAAAATCAAGACATTGCACTTTAAGTGGTGGAACTCACTGCCATGTTTTGTCTTGGGTACCAGAGTGGACAAATGAGAATATTTTAATTATAATCATTCCCCCAGGTAGAATTAGAATCCACAATAAATTGTGTTTACAGTCAGCACTGCCCAAAATAACTTAATATATTATGTAATATTTTTTACTTACTGAACATGTCATCATTTAATTATTTATAGGCAGCCATGTGCAGCGCAAAGTTCCCTAAAGGACATGAATTGGGATCAAGAGCAATGGAAACCATTAATTTGTAAGTTGTTTTATAATGTTATAAACTACACTTATTTAAGAAAAATGTCTAAAAACTCTTAGTACACATAGGTAACAACCAGGTGTAAATAAAAATTTCCATATACTTTTTCCAGTTCATATGTTTACTGAAAAAAATATACAGAAATACTCTTATAACTTTGGTATTAATAAGATACATATTACTATATTTATGTCTATAATGATTTCAGCTGATCGTGCATTCTTGTCATGGTTAGTGAAAGTACCATCAGAAGCAGAGCAAATGCGGGCTCGGCAAGTAAGTAATTCCTAATAATAGAATTAACTATTAAATAATTACATATACAAAATTTTGAACATATAAAATATTATTTTAGAGGTAATAGGTTTGGAATGATATATTGCAAATATTTTCATTGCCATAATCTAGTTATAAAAAATGGCAGTCTTATCAAAAAGTTTCATTGTTGTATTTATCTTATAACTTTGCTTCTTTACTTTACAGGTGACTCCTCAACAAATTGGTCGTCTAGAAGAGTTATGGCGTGATAATGTGGATGCCACCTTCCAAGATCTTGAAAAACCTGGAGTAGATGAAGAGCCACATCAAGTGCTTTTAAGGTTACCTATTGTTTTTATTTTTCGTCTGTGGTAAATTTTTTTTTTCCATGGGGTGATAATTATATTAAAAAAGGTTGCATATTTAGAATAACTAGAAGTCTTGTTGAATGTTTGAACTCCTCTCTATACCTAATTCACCTTTATTTATTAAGGCATACATCTATAATTATTATATCAGTTAAGTACAAGGAAATAATTAAACTCATTTTATTTCTGTAAAAATTTTTAATGATTATGTAATGTACATACACACAAAATACAATTGTTTTTTTAATATATATATAGATATGAAGATGGCTACCAATATCAAAATATATTTGGCCCACTTGTGAAACTAGAGGCTGATTATGACAAACGCTTGAAGGAATCACAAACTCAAGAAGGCATAGAAGTGCGGTGGGATGTGGGACTGAATAAGAAGACCATTGCATATTTTACACTTGCTAAAACTGACAGTGATATGAAGCTTATGCATGGAGATGAATTGAGACTAAGGTAATTGAATCAATAGTATTTATTAATTTTGCTTAAGTTATTACAATGAAGTAATAAAGCTAAAACTTAAGTATGAAATGACATACTGTGTCTCAGTTTGACAAGAAATTAATACATATTATCCAAAAGAACTAGGTTGAATTTTTTGTATATTTTACAAAAGAAAAGGCACAGACTACAAAAGTCATGAATATAAAAAAAAAAATTTTGTGTACGTTTTTTATTATTTAATTATAGGAATAGTGTTTTTAATTAAAACATGCCATAATTATTATCAAAATATATCTTAGTACAAAACTAAATCAGCAAAGAAACTAGTTAAAAGGTTGAAAAGAAAAAAATATATATGCACACAGACTTATATTGTAATAATAGTCAAAAAATAAATGCAGATATGTCGGTGAACTGCATAAGGCGTGGTCTGGCGTGGGGCACGTGATCAAAGTACCAGACAACTATGGTGATGATGTGGGACTAGAGTTAAAGAGTGGGGCTGGAACACCTGCGGACTGCACTTCTAACTTTGTCGTTGACTTCATATGGAAGAGTACATCATTTGATAGGTAATTTACTGAAATGATTTATATATACTTAATATATATAAATTAATTATAATGCAAATATTTTAAAACTAATAAGCCAGGCCATCAGAGGCCCGCAGAGCCAAACGTGATGCAGTGGTACAACGTCTGACTATTAATGCAATATTTGTTGCGGGTTCGATTCACATTCAAGGGGGTATAACTATATTGAAATTATTTTATATTTCACTCCACTCTGGTAAGACAAAGCGTGACGTTGCACTAAGCCACTTAACACACAATTTCTCAAATTCGGATGTAAAGCAAAAAAAAATCAATAATGTTAAAAAGAATTATAATGAAATGGTATTAAAAAATTGTCTTTTAAAGTTGATTTATACAATAGTTTTTGCTCAATTACAGAATGCAATTAGCTCTACGTAAATTTGCGGTGGATGACTCGTCTGTATCAGGGTACATATACAGACGTCTTTTAGGCCATGAGGTGGAAGAAGTTTTATTCCGTGTGCACTTGCCCAAGCATTTTAGTGCTCCGAACTTACCTGATCTAAACAGGTCTCAGGTGTGTAAATTTATATTTTTTTTTAGCTTTACACCTATTCTAGGTAGTCGGGAGAACCTAGTGTCAAGATACTCCATTCGAGACATTGCGTGTTGAGTGGCAGATCCTCAACGGCGCGCTTTGTCTTAGGCACTAGAGTAGAGAAATGAAAATATTTTTAATATAATCATTTCCCAAGTAATAAATAATTATTAATAATATAATATTAACTTTATAGTGTGTGTATATACTTTGTAATATATAGAGTGAAATACTATTTAAATTACCACCTACACTGTAGTTATTGTGTTGCTTAACAAGTTTTAAATATGTGATATGAAATTAAGTACTTTTCAACTTTGTTTCCTTGTGAAAATTCATCTCTGATTTTCCTAACTTGCAGGTGTATGCAGTCAAACATGCATTACAACGTCCGTTATCCTTAATTCAAGGTCCACCGGGTACAGGTAAAACTGTCACTTCAGCCACAATTGTATATCAATTGGTAAGACAAAATGGTGGCCCAGTACTCGTGTGTGCACCCTCAAACACAGCAGTCGACCAGCTCACTGAGAAAATTCATAGGACAGGACTAAAAGTGGTTCGTCTCTGTGCTAAATCAAGAGAAGCCATGGAGTCTTCGGTGTCGTTCCTGGCTCTACACGAACAAGCTCGCGCTTTGGGCTCAGCTGACAGTGAGCTGAGGAAGTTGACGAGATTAAAGGAAGAAGCCGGGGAGCTGTCGGCGGCGGACGAGAGGCGCTACAGGGCGCTGCGTCGCGCCGCCGAGAGGCGCCTGCTGGATGCGGCCGACGTCGTCTGCACCACGTGCGTGGGCGCTGGAGATCCGCGCGTCGCGCGCATGCGCTTTCAGTCCATACTCATCGACGAGGGCATGCAGTCCACGGAACCTGAGTGCATGGTTCCCGTCGTACTGGGCGCGAGGCAGCTCATACTGGTCGGCGACCACTGTCAGTTGGGACCCGTTGTTATGTGCAAGAAAGCCGCCAAAGCTGGCCTCAGTCAGTCTCTCTTTGAAAGGCTGGTAGTGCTTGGCATTCGACCCTTTAGATTGGAAGTTCAGTATCGCATGCATCCAGAATTGTCACGTTTTCCATCTGACTTCTTTTATGAGGGTTCGCTGCAAAATGGAGTGAGCGCAGAAGAACGTCGTCTCCATAAAATTGATTTTCCGTGGCCGAGGCCCGATCGACCTATGTTCTTTTACGTTACTCAGGGACAGGAAGAAATTGCCGGCTCGGGAACGTCATACTTAAATAGAACTGAAGCAGCTAATGTCGAAAAACTTACTACTCGCTTTTTAAAGGCTGGTGTACGACCCGAGCAGATAGGAATAATAACACCATACGAGGGACAAAGGTCGTATTTAGTGCAGCACATGCAGTATCAGGGCAGCTTGCACGCCAAGCTATATCAAGAGATTGAAGTCGCGAGCGTCGACGCCTTCCAGGGGCGAGAGAAAGACATCATAATAATGTCCTGCGTGCGTTCCAACGAACACCAGGGCATCGGCTTTCTGAGCGACCCGCGACGTCTGAACGTCGCACTGACGCGCGCCAAGTACGGGCTAATCGTCGTCGGCAACCCGAAGGTTCTCAGCAAACAACCGCTCTGGAACCATTTGCTCGCATTTTACAAAGAGCGTCGTGTGCTCACGGAGGGGCCGTTGTCCAATTTGAAGGAGTCGGCCATTCAGTTCGCGAAACCGAAGAAGTTGGTGAACGCCCAGAACCCCGGGTCGCATTTCATGTCGACGTCTATGTTCGACGCCCGGGAGGCGATGGTGCCGGGCTCCATATACGACCGCGCGCGGCCGCTGCGGGACCCGCTGGCCTACGTGGGCCCCGAGCAGGCGGCCATGCTGCACGCGCCCGTGCCGCCCGCCGCCTTCGCCGCGCACCGCGGCCTGCAGCGGCCGCCGCCGGGCGCCGGGCTGGTGGGCGTGGGCGCGCTTGGCGCACAGCAGCGGCACAACAAGCGGCGCTCGCGCCTGTCGCAGGAGCCGCTGTCGCAGCAGCCGCACCTGTCGCTGTCGCAGGGCGCGTCGCAGCCGGACTTCAGCCAGGAGTCGACGGTGCAAGACTGCCCCTCGCAGCCCGACGGCCTCCTGTCCCAGGACTCCACGTACCAGGGCGGGTTTCGTCAGTACTGAGTGGAGCGGGACCGCCGTCGCAGAACTCACTCCGTGGAATACGGTACTGACGAGAACAGAAGCGTTGCCGCTAACTCGACTCGCGTGTACACGAAGGTTAAGGTGCGTCCGAGGACGGAGCTAGGTGTCGGCAAACCTATGGCACGCGTACGTACGGACTAGGATCCGCCTAAAGTCTACGGATGTACGTTTAAATAGTAGGGATAATTTGGTGCGCGAATGCTAAGAGGTTCGCCACCTCACTAGAGTGTTCCTAGAGAATATCAGTTTGTAAAGGGAAGCTCGTTCCGGCCGGCAGTGTGGTCCCACACCACACACCACACGAGGTTAGGAGCGGCTCGGACCGAACTCGAGTGTACACGGACGAGCGATTCCCGATCTTTTTCGGACATCGAAGGGATTGCGGTTTCGCCGACGGCGGGATCCGACGAACTCTAGATCCTCGCCTACATTTTCACCTCTGACGAGAAAACGACACATGATTTGCCACGGCATCCACTTTGCGCATAGCGATAGATTCCCATTACATAAATCACAAGACTAGTAAGTAATAGGGATGTTTAAAATTTCGGGAATATTTGATATCGGTTCATAGTTCATAGAGAAACGGTTAATCTACGTGTCTACAGCCATTATGCACAAAATTCCATGTTTAAATGTTACAATAAATGTATAATTAAAATGTACCAGATAAAACCTAAGGTACGCACTCATCACTGTCTTAAGTAGATAACTCTTTATGTTTATAATAACGTAAAAAAAAGAAATATTAGTATTGTAGGACTATTCGTTTAGGGCAACTCATTACGGTTTTGTTTTCATTATTCATTATCGTCGATTTAAGCAATCATTAAAATCAACGCTATTAGACAATATGCAGCAATAAGAACGCATTGTTTTTCCTTCATAAATTATTACATAGTAACGTAGGTATATTGATTTGTTCTCCATTAGAAAGTTTAAAATGCACAGTGCATCTATCTATGCATGCAATTACATTTTATAAAAAGAATGTTGAAACTTCTCATTTTATATATTTATACAAACGTGTATCGTTCTCTAAACATTTCGATGCACAATTTTTTATAAATAAATATTTATTACTATGTCATATTATACACAAATATTGCCACTCAACAGTCACATTTGTCAATGTATAAAAATAGTTTGTATTTGCTTAAAATAGATATATCCGTCAATGTTATGATTAATATTAGAAAAATGAGTATTAACAATAATTTTAATATTTTTAGGTACTGTGTATTTTTCACCTTGGGTACATGGAATTTACTAAATTCTTGGAATATCTTCATTTATATATTGTAAAAAGAACATTATTATTGAATACTATCGATAAATATATAATTTGTTTTGCATTGTATACATATTGACCTCTTATACACTGACAATTATATGAAATATTTACACTATTATGACAGTATACTCGTAGTTTGAATAATAATCCACTTTTGGCATCCGAGTTATTAATAAAATACTCAAATTTTGTATGTAATACTTATTAATTTACAATAAAAACGCTGAAACATTTATTCTAATGGAATTGTGACAACTATGTTTATGATAATATCAATTTTACTGAAAATGCTCAATAAATTGTATGATTTATTTTATGAAGGAAAATCAATAAAGACTCACATTAAATACGACTTATTTTTTCCCTATTTATTTTTGTTGTAATGAAAATATTTCCAAAAATGTTCACTTTTTAAATAATAATAATTCTTTACATTTTGTGGTGTGTTCATTTTACTTTGACCCTAATGAACAAATGCATTCTTAGTCAGTCAGTTCCAGTCAATTTCATGTTCTCATTCCAAAATGTGTCAAATTAAATTTTTATCTTATGCTTTATTACTTTACATATTAATATAGATTGATTTATAATATGTTTTATAATCTTTATTTAATCTAAAAACAACTGTATAATTGTAATTTATTTATAGTTGTAAAGAGGTTAATAAAAATAAGTTAATAACTAAAACCAGACTACTGGCATGAAATGGCGCTCTAATAGTGGCAAACGAATGGTTATACTCTGAACATCAACATAACTATGAATATTATGTACAATATATATTGTGCACTAGCTGCGCCCGCAACTTCGTCTGCGTTTAATTGTAAAATAAAAGTAGTCATCAATACCTATAAAATATGTCTTACTTACTGAGTAACTACAGACCGCACAAACAAAACTACAAACTACTCGTCATAAAAAGCTGAGATTAGACAAGATTCGTGGTAGGTTTTTCCAAAAGTTCTGAAGTTAAAGGAAAGAAATTGAATTTTAGGTTTTACAATCAGGAGGCAAAAAGTCTTAAGTAAACGAGGACGACTACAATAGTACGTACAATTCGCATTTCATACCGTATACGTCGTATCATATATTTTTAGATACAATTTTTATTGAAATATATTTTGATCGTAGGTAACATAAAATAAACCACACTTTTATAATATATTTTTATTATATAGTAACATGTAAATAAAATATATAAAAACGGTAATAATACAGAGGCGACTTAAAATAATTGAATAAATTGAGATTACACTTTTGAGATAACTTTTGAATATCAATCGTTTCAGTACTACAAAAATAACTGTTCAGTCTAAATTAGTTATTTAAATGAACGTTTTATTTTAACATTTGCATGAGTAACAAACAATTAAGCATTATCACACAAAATAAGGACTTGAAGACGTTCATGGGTGAATGCAGCATTATGAATTTTCGCAATTATATTCATAAAGATTTTAAGAGCCTAATAAATTTTAACATAACTTTCATTGCGAAAATAGAAGATAATTTCAGTTTTTTTTTTAAATAAAGTACTAATAATACACTGTACTTATTTATTTTTTCAATAATTTTTTTTTATTAATATTTAAGAATTTAGTTTTTTTAGCACATTTGTTATAACTTCCAAACTCAACTCATTCTAAATTCTAATTTTGTGACTATCACAAATGCATCATCTATGCATGTCTTCAATTCATTTTAAATAGAACACAATGATTACTATGACAATTGCTTTGAAATGTGTTTGTGAGTGTACATTGCGTGCAAAATCGCAATATATATTTTTGACACAAAAGCAACTTTACTTAAAAACATTGAAATTTTATTTACTCGTACATTGAAATTGCGTCGGTAGCGGAAGCTAGCAAAATTACCTTATTTACCTATTTTCGCATAATTATTTTATACATTCGCCATTACATTGTTATTTATATAACAAAGATTCTAATATAAAAATTAGAAAGTAAAAAAAAAACTATTAAGATATATGAAACATTTAAAAGATAGCATGATCAGTTAATTAAACACATTCTAAAAATAATATGCATTTAAAAACAATAAAATATATGCATAATAAACTAGTAATACAAAATGTGCAGTAATATTTTGATGTTATTTTCAATAACTAAAATATAATTAAACAAAGGATAATGAACGTATACCTTCATTATGTATAAAACATTAATTGGTCAACCTTCAATGAAACATTAATTTTAAGAAATTATATCCAAATTTAACAAATACTCATTAGAAAAAAAATTTCATTTCCATTAAAACCACAATTCTAAAAAAGATACTTGTTCATAACTTGCATATAGAATATTAGGCATTACTAACTAGCTTATTAAACATTTTCATTGCATTATATAAAGCTCGTAGATTAAAAGCCATTTTTTATAGAAAAATGCCTATATATCCAACATAAAAAAATTGCTGCTTTTAAAAGAATCTAGTTTTCTACAAATGTTTTTTAACAATAGATATATTAATATATAAATATGTGTTGTATATAAAATATATAAATTTACATGTATTTTTGTCTTTTAATTAAAAAAAAAACAATCTTTTATCGTATTATAAAAACAGCCTAAATTGGAAGGACATATTCTGACAAACTAATCAGTAAATACTTATTTATAGATAAAATATCTGAAAAAAAGCAAAAACTAAGTTCATATATTTAAATAATATCGAGAGCTATCTCTCTAATAACATAAAAAGCGAAAAACAAGAATATTATTTAGGGAACTAGCCAATTGTTATTGATATTACCAAACTGTCAACAAGCAACACAGGTGAAGTTAACACGAAATATAAATTTCATAAAATACTCTATTCGTCGTGCTTTGTTCAGACAATTTCCTATTTCCTTTGATATTGACAGAAACAAATGATCGTAGCAGCCTAGGATAGTTTGTTGACGATGTAAATTAACTATCGTTTAGAGGAAAGCGTATAAGGTAACAATTGAAATAACCAACCATACCATAGTCTAATAATATCAAACAAAAAATAAAAAACGTGCCTCCTGAAAGCTGCCATTTTTGACTAAATGGTTTTTCTCCAAAACTTGGCGAAATGTAAATGAGAAAAAAATGTCAAAACAGTACATTATTAAATAACGATAAAGATAACAAAAGATTAAATGAAATTTATATAAAATCGTTCATAAATATACAATAGGCATAGAAAAACGCTTAATACTTCAGTCGATATAATATATGTATATGCAAAACTTGTGCGACTCATGACAATCATGAAGCGGGTCATCTCAAATGCACATCTTAAATGCACCAGACACCATTTTTCCTTTAGACCGGATTTGCAATTTAATGTCAGTATACATTTTAGCTTGTTTTTAACTATAAGTAAATTTCTAAGATCTGTTTCTTGGACGTTTCTATAGAGTTTTCATTTACTGTGGCAAAGGCGGGGGCTGCACAGCGGCGTACGTCGGGTAGTATGGGGCGAAACGTGGCGGCCCAGCTATAGCCATATTGTTGCTTTCCCCGCGATCTTGTATAGAACGTGCTGAATATGGAGATTCTTTGTATATTGGCTGAGCTGAAAACGAACATTATTTACACTTAAAGTATTACAAAACACCAAAAGTTACCGAAAGCCAACTAAATTAATCTTATTAATCTGTTACTAAAAAAACATATGCCATACCAATGCTATACCAAGACACAACAAAAACTGGTGAATATCCTAGACAAGCGATTGGCACGCAAATTACTATTGGTATTTAAATAATATATTCTTACAAAGCGTGGGATATAGTGATTGGTATGGTGGGGGCTGCGCAGGCGCACCGGGCGCCACCCACCCACCTGGCGCGGTGTCACCTCCCATCTGTAGAAAAAAGGTCCAGTTTAGTACTTTAATTATGGCGCTTCGTTATCGTGTAACATAAATCTTGATACCATCTTGTCACAGTTGAAAACACACACTCTCATTATGTCTTCATCTCTATATGCGGAAGAATTTATATAAAAAAAAACATTTTATTTTTCCTGGTCAGCTTAGAGTTTAGACGATGAGTAACGTTAGCTTCCGCTAGTCCACGCGCTATATCTTTAGGACTGGTAGGTAGTTTTAAATATACGAATATTATATGTATTTATAATGGGTATACATTTATATTTATACTTTATTAATAATATATTTATGTTTAGATTATCATTATTTCCTATCCGGTTCTGATCAACTCCTCTCCAGTTAAGCGATAGCTAACTAAAATATCCGAGGTTTTTTTTACAGTTTTTCTCCCTTTCATAGTAAGGTATATAATATATCTATGTTAGTACATATGTACTTTCAAAAACAGACGGGATTGTTCCTTTAGTATAGTAGATCCACAAGACCGTATCAAAAGCAAGTT
Organism: Podotricha telesiphe; assembly: GCA_038994665.1. Classification (NCBI taxonomy): domain Eukaryota; kingdom Metazoa; phylum Arthropoda; class Insecta; order Lepidoptera; family Nymphalidae; genus Podotricha; species Podotricha telesiphe. Next base: position 267,825 of record JAOYRR010000327.1, read on the forward strand.
GCTGGTGTATAATGGCTATTTGATCGTATCTATCTATACAAATAGTCACCATTAACAAGATGAGAAGAACCAGAGACAATATGTGTAACAGATTCCCCAGGACGACGACACGCCCGCCAGGGTTCATGGAAGATTGTAGTCCCCGTGGCCCTGGCCAGTGGCGGTGGAGGAGGAGCACCGTGAGGTTTTAGTGGGTAAACGGACGGCCCATATCTGCCGGTTCGGAGTCCCACATAACCGCGTCCGAGTCCCCCATCGGGCGGGTATTCGAAAAGGATAAAAAAAAAGGACGACGACACGCCCGCCGGAGCTCACGGAAGATTGGGGCACATCCCGTGGCTCCGGCTAGTGGTGGTCGAAGTGGAGCACAGTGGGAATACGGACGGCCTACCCGAGTCCGAGTACGAGTCTCAGGTCGGGCGGGTATCCGTAACGGATTTCCTAACGAAAAAAAAAAACAAGGACGACGACTGTGCCATTTTCCAAAATGTATCTTGTAATTCCTTGTCTTAATAATTTCGTCATTAAGATGCGGACGAAGTCACAGGCAAAAGCTAAGATATGTATTGTTGTCGATTTAATAGCAAGGCAGGGCAGGGCAAGCGGCCGTTACGCTAGGCGCTTTTGATTTGGGGGCTTGCTTCTCGAACACGTCTCCCGTGGTTGAATTATTGTATATTTTCAACGAAATTATGTTAAGTAGCCTTAATAATAGTAAAAATCTTTATTTAAATTAATTTCATATAAAACGATTATAGTATATGTACTTACAATGCCTGGTTGTGCCGGTTGTCCAGGCGCCACAGGCAGCACAGCAGGTTGACTGGGCGAGGGTAGTTCACTGGGCGGAGCGGAGGGTGCGGACTGACCTACCCCTACTAGCGGTACTGTACCTATTGTTAAGTATTTGCGATCCTTCATATTGATATGCATACCTGACACTACACACTCCACCTAAAATATTTATAAAATAAATAAAAAATATATATACCGCACCATCCCCTCTATGTACATTCCAATTTCGATGTGTTCTAAAATTGTTTTTTTTATCCTATGTGGATGTGTAGTACTTTAAAAATAATAAAATTCAACACTGTTACAATAGATATTCATTATTAATATTGAGTATAATCAAATTAATGCAATTATTTCAGATATAATTCTATAATAACATATAAATTCATATAAATTTTAATTTCACATTTTAGTAGCACTTGAATAGTAGTAGTTGAGTCATGCTGCATTAAAAAAAATATTTATGTATTTTATTAAATATGAAAAATTAAAAAAATTACTAATAATATTGATATAATAAAAAAAAAATCTTACCTTTATATCATAATCTAGATCTATAATGTTACAATTAACAAGATTTGAAGGAGGTACTGGTGGAACCTCAATGCTCATATTCCAGTTCTTAGTTGTTCCCGCTGGAGCTGGACCTTCTTGAATGGTTAAAATGACATCTTTTGTTTTCTTTGTCACTGAAGATGGCAATGTTGCTCTATATGTGACTACCTTCAAACATATTTTACATTGAAGGGATGGATGACAGATTAGGGAGAACATAGCAGAGTAGTAAATAAAACACATTATTACATAACAAATCCAATTAGTTATTTATGTTTAATTTCACAATTATTCATCTCTCAACAAGTTCAAACTTGTTCGACATCCAGTAATCTAAACACTGCTGTTTGACACTGTTGTTAGTTTTAAAGTGAAATGGCTAATATGCGAAAAGGGTGTTCATATTATAATAAATTATAAGTAAAAAGACAGAATTTTTGAAGAAGTATGATACATACCTTTCTTAGGAAAATTTTTACAAGATGCAATTGCACATTACTCTTATTATCAATATCTATTGTGATTGGTATCACTTGACCAGGGCAATATCCTGAAACTGGGGCTCGCACATCTACACAAAGTGGTGGGGACACACAGCAAAAGCAACAAAATGTCTTTTCCATTTGAAAATGCATTGGCTCCTGAAAAAAAAAATTATATTTAATAGTGAATCATATATAACAAGTTAAATCAGTTCATTTTAATAAGGCTCTTACTCTATATGACGGATTTAAATTTAAGTCCAGTGCATTAATAACTGTAAAGGCCATTTTGGTTTCTTGATCAAACTTCCAAGGGCGGTCCAATGTGATTTTTACAGTGTACCGTACAAAGCCATGCGGTCCTTCAAATGAAGATGGCAACACAGGTGGTAAGGCACAAGTAAAGTTATATACTTGTTTCCCAGCAGGAATTTCTATTTCATTACCTAAAAAAATGAAGTTGGTGTAAAACGTGTATGTCATTTAGGAATTCATTAACTCAATATTTTATCAACATGAAACTTAAAGAGTATGTATTTTCATGTACCTGAACTACTTCCTAATAGATAGTAGGTAATTTGAAAGTATTCCTCATTTCCAGTATGGATAGTATCCGTTGATTGAGTTTTTCCTTCTGCATCTTGCTCCTCTTTGCTTTCACTCCACTCAGTGTGTGCTTCACCTTTAAATTTCACGTGAATTCCTAAAACAAAAAAATAAATTTGGGTCCTATAATGACGTAATTACAAACACAAATACGGTATAGGATAGGAAATAAGTAAACTATGACTCATAGAGTGTAATAATTATTTTTATATAGCGTATACTTCTCACCTCTAACTTTTTTTGGGCTGTCAAATACATATTCTATTCTACCATTAATTGTTTGGCCAGCATAATATGTATTAAATTGATTATCTAAATATATTGCGGCATCTTTAATACCCATTTTGTACTTCAACTACTATTGTACAAAATATTGAAAATATATACTTTACGTAGAAATCGAATAAACTTCTTAGTCTTTGACACGATTCACAACTGACATTTCCATTTTCCTCCCAATGTTGAATGCAATTATTACTAATTAGGGCTCCTCTCAGTGTTGCCAGTAGTAGATAATCAAATATAACACGAGGCAGAGCCAAACGTAACGACACGACAAAAATGAAAATATTTAGGCTTTCGATTTCATGCAAATTCCTAGCCGATCATTCGACTTTCGTTTTTATCCAAGTCTCTCTCCGATATTTCCACTTTCGTTTTTTTGCTAAGGAACTTGCCCTCTCAAATATTTTGGATTTTTATGACAAAAAGTAACATTTGATCCTCGTACATATGACCATTAAAAGTAACATTTGAGTCTATGTAACATGGAAGAGTCAAAAGTAACATTATGGCAACGCTGGCTCCTCTATGTGTAATAACATATACCTATATATTTGACAATTAATACAATACAGATAATGACCATAATCATTCAAGATGATTCATGATATCATAAAAAAAGTAAATTTCACGGAGGTTATAAGTTATAAAAATTCCAGTGGGATTTAAATTATCATATCATTGTGACAGTAAATAAAAAAAAGTTAAACTTTTGTTATTAAATATGGTTAGCTGTGTCCTGTCAGCTTAGTATACTATGCAGTATACACTATGATGTACTATACCATTTATGATGTATGTCTCGTGAATTTGTCCTGATTTAGTTAACGTTGCAAACTACGTAAGGTAAATATTATCCAAAGTACTAGTCAGTAGTCATTTTGACATTGACAGTTGATGCAATCTGAATGTGCTATTGGTTCTTATTACATTATATCATCATTTATTATAAAATTAAATTAAAAACATGTCAAACACATTTATATGATACAATCTGATTATAACTTATACATCTGTATTTAGTTTATTTGTAACATGGAGGATACAAATAAGGGATCCCAATCTTTGAGCGTTGAAGAACTAAAGATTAAAGGTAACGAGTGTGTAAAAGATGGAAAATACATTGAAGCCGTTTTACACTATACGCAAGCAATTAAAATGGACCCAAACAATTACGTTCTGTATAGCAATAGATCATATGCTTTTCTTAAGTTAGATCAACACTATTTATCTTTAAACGATGCTAATGCTACTGTCAGATTACAACCTCAATGGGCAAAGGTAAATATGACACGTTATTTTCGTTATAAAATACAAATGAACTCTTTAAAAAATGGAATTAATTACAAAAGGAAATGGGTATTCAGTTAAATTATCTGAATCATTGCTGCACTGTCAAATATATTCTGCTGCCAAGCATACAAAGTAAGTTTAAACATTTTTATGTTCCAATTTGGAATTATTATGTAGGTATATAAGATGTAATACATTTTAAATTGATATAGCTGGCTTAAGTATTACATAAAATTTACTCCTATTTGGGTAATGCAATATTTGACTGCTAAGTTCTATTTGCATACTTTATTATTTAATTTTAGTACTTTATAATATGATCATTTTGTAGCTTTTTTTACAAAATTAAAATTATTTTTTTAGGGTTATTTTAGACGTGCAGAAGTAGAAGCAGCTGGAGAACTTTATGATGAAGCAATTCTTTCCTATACAAGAGCCCTGCAGCTTGAACCAGACAACCCTAAAATAATGGAGTCAATTAAACATTTAACAGATATGCAAAAAAAGAAATTGAGAGGTTTGAAAACCATTTTATTTAGATTGTGATTTAAAGATTGATTAAGATCCACGATTTAATTTATGTAATTTATATTCTGAATAATTTTAGATAAACAAAATATTGTATGGATCTGTACCTGCATCAGTTTTGTCATTGGAATAGGTATAGTTGTAATGGACTATACCATGACTGTAAATCCATCATTGGCAGTGAGTTATAAGTATTTATAACATTGATTTTATACAATTTTAGTTTTGAATCTATTAAATAGTTGTTACACTACAAATTCATCACCTATTTATGTCATGCTAATTTACATAAAATATCAATTTTCAGAATCCCTTCAGCATGGTAGCTTTTCCTATTGCTTTCGCTGGACTAGGTTGGGCTATAGGAAAGTCTGCAACTTCAATAAGTTCATGGAGTGCTGGGAAATCCCTACAACCTCCACCAGACTTACGTAAATATATTTTTTTATGTAATGGATAATTTAAAAATATATTACACACATTTTATTTTAACTGCTCCTTTTTTCAGTTCAAAATGAAGCAAATGAAAAGGAGACAAGTGCACCTGAGAAAAAAACCAAGTACAGTAAAGCTCAAGCTAGGCAAAGGTATAAACAGGGAAAACATTAGTCAACTTAAAACTGCCGTATTGTACAATTATACATACATGTTATTATGGATATATGTAATATATTATTAAGGTGTGGTTTAGGCTAAGTTATAAACAGTTTTAATAGATTTTATATGACATTTTTTTCTGAAAATCTTGCCAAGTATCAAATTAAATATATACTTGTACTTATTTCATGTAGATTGGTTTACATCATTTGTACCTAAAATGACTTGATATGTTGATTCCAATTGATTATACAAGGCTAATTTATGATTAAAAAAATCTACCCATTCATGTCTTTTATTAAGCCTCTCATTATATTTGCTCTTTTAAGTTTTCCCTTTATTTTGACAATTCACCATAAAACATTTTAATGTACATATTAAAATTTCATATTAATAAATTAACATTCTAGCACAGTGTACACTTATTTGTTATGGGTGCACTCAAGTGGAATCTTTTATTCAAAAATATTTTCCTTATACAGTGGGGCATTGCTTCAACTACACGCAAATGTCTGTGCCTATTCGGCTAAATAAGAAAAAGAGAAATACATTAAAAAGTCAATTTCCTATTTAGTATTTATGTTACACAGTAAATAAACATACAAAAATATTTAGGGGAAATACTTTATTGATCCTAGTGTAAAATGTATTTCGAAAATTGCATCAATATAGTTTTCTTTAATATAATTCTTGGTCTCTTACCTTATATTAAAAATAAGTTTAACATAGTGTGAAAAGAAACATATAACAATATGGTATTTATACAATAACTAATGACAAAATTTACAATTCTTAACCAAGTCCATCACCAATCATTGATAGTTGTGCTCTTATAATAAAACAATAAGGCAATTTATACAATTTGAAGTATTCTACAAATGGACATCAACTATCATTTAAGACATTAGGTGCGAAAATCTACAGTCTAAGTAACTTAAGACTTAATTGTGGTAAATTATAATTTCATGCCAACGAATAATATTACATAGTAATATTAGTTAAGTAGTTTACATAAACATCAAAGTTGAATATGAAGTAAGGTACCATTCTTAGAATTGCACCCTAAAACAAGGTTAAAAAACAGTATGTTATTTTATTATACATATTTATATTTATTGTATTGTTCAGTTGCACTTTGGTGTTTAAAATTACCATATTTTTTCAATGAGATATGTCAATCGCTATCTGAAATAGCCTTCTTTCGACGTTTCGCCTGTTTCGGTTTAACAATTTCCTCCTCCTAAAAAAAATATATTTTTCAATTTCAAGTGTGTGAATAATACTTTAAAAAATGTTAAAAAAATATATATCCACATTGTTAAGGTATAGTTCAAAATTGTAAAACTGCATAATGTTTTCTACTTATTTCTTGCTCTCATTTCATTTACATAAATTACACCTAATACAGGCACCACCCAAACCGTTTTAATAAGCAGTGTGGTTCTCAACATAATAGAGTAAGAATTTAACGCCTAGGCCATTGTGGTGTTGTGGGACAGTGTTTAACTGTAAACGCTATTGATTGTGGGTTCAATTCCCACTTTGGGAAATTATATTTAATATATTTTAATTTCTTTGCTATGGCATCTCAGACAAAACGCGGCAGCGACAAAAAGTGGTGCCCCACTTAACACAATTCTCACAAGTCTCGATTTCGACAGAAAGTAGAAAACTGAGTGCCTTGACATTCTGACTACTCTTGCTATGCATGAAGCTGCAAGAAATATGAAGGACATAAAAATATATAATATAAGTGACAATAAACAATTACCTCACTATCTTCATTTGATGAATGTAAATTAAGATTTATGCTTAGCAAAGGGTTTGGACTTGTAACTAATTTTCTCGCTCTCCTTGAAATAGGCAGTTCATCCTCCCAAGCTAATAAAAATAGCTCATTATATTGTCTCTGAAATGAGAAAAACAAATAATTAATTTTCACTCTATAAAATGGAATAATTTCTTTCTTTGTACTTTTATAATCTTATTTATATAATGCTAATGTTATATAGCATACAAACCTTTAAACTATCACTACTATTTGACTGTGACTGCTGTAAGGCTTTCTGCATACATTCCATATTAAAAATTGACATATCATCTTGTTCAACACAACATACTCTTATTTGTTCTAAGTGACCTAAAACCTAGAAGGAAAATTAAACATTAATATGTTTATAATTAATGTAAGATAATGTATCATTTTCTAGCTACTGGGTTAATACCCAGTAACATTAATAAGAAAAATATTTTTCTAACAGAAACGTAAAATGAATTGTACTCACTAGTTCTGCCGAAGGTGGCGCATTTGGAGGAATGGTATGTTTTCCGGGACGTTTTCTCTTGTTGGGGCTTGTGCCTGGATACCTTGTGCTTAATAAAACACCTAGTAAATCTGCAACTTTGTCTTCATAATCCTGACACCAATACATAACAGTGGAAACAACAAAAGTATCTTCATCATCCACAGTCCTGCAAAACATTTGTCTTATAACATCAGCAGTTGGGCGTTCTTGCTTTAACATCAAAAGTACTGATGTCAGTGCTTCTGCATGTTCCTTATAAGACAACTTAGGAATTATTGGCAGTACATCCTCAACTGATATTTCGTGCGCTGTCAGAAGTTGCCACAGGCAATACTGCTCGAAAGTCTCCCATCCTAGACTGGTTGATAGCATTGTCGTTATATCATCAGATTTGAACATCATTAAATTGCCTTGTAGTGTTAGACATACAAGCTTTTGCAACTGCCCTGCATCTAATGTGGACACAATAATATGTAATAATCTTATGTGGTTTTGGACTTGATCTTTAAATTCTCTGTAAACATCTGGAACTAACCAGACAAGCAAATTGGCATCAGATTCTTGACATTTTTCAAAATCATCTGCTAAACTCTCAGCCAATTTTAACTCTAAGTGACTACAATATTCTTTATATATTTCGGCTTTAAATTTAACATTTCTCTTTTTTACTGGATCTCTTTCTGCTCGTCGCTCTCTTTCGTAACTTACTTTTAAATAGAACAATAAACAGTAACCTACGCTGTGAAAAGAACTTTGTGAATAAATTTCTTTAAATGTGTCTAAAACTAATTTACGTTTCGTTTCCGTAACATCACCGCCGCCAACAAGATAATTGAACATTGAGAATATTGGAGAATTTAGAGTGGCTTCCAATTCGGCAGGGTTTGGGTTGCGCGTAATTCGCAATGGAGGTGCTTCTTGTAAAGTAGCAGCGAACAAATCGGCAAGTGCTGTTGGTGTCGGCATTGGAGTAGTACAAGCATTCAACAATGCAGTAGCAGCGGAATATGATCTATCATCTAGTAACGTCTCGGCAAATGGACGTAATATTAAAGGTAAGGCGGCCGCTAATTCAGGTCTTTCACGAGCGCGTACTTCAGACAATGGTAGATCATCATCATCTGTATCCTCAGCAATAATTGGTGGAGGATCGTCTTCATCGTCCGAAAATGCTGGTTCATCCGGGCCTCCTCTGGGTAAGTCCTCATTACCTTCATCACGTATTCCAGATACTCCTTCTCCATTACCATTGCTGCAAAATTCTTTAAAAGTCTCCCTCACTGTTGTTCTCAATTCTCTATCTAGTTTAGGTGAATCAAATAGTGGTTGTAAATTAGATAACACCCTTTTTTCTATGATCTGTTGAAGGGAATTAAATATACCTTGTTTCACTTTATCTGCAAATGATGGATAGAAATTTGGAATGATTCTACACAGAAAATCCAATAATGTAGCTGTGACAGCTGGATGTGATCTCATTGAATGATGCATCACAAGAATAGCTGGTTCAATATTCATAATATTGTCTTTTTCTGGGTCATAAAATAGCCAATCATAAAATAAAGCCAATTTTGCGTTTGATGCAGCTACATTAGATGTACAAGTAGTCAGAAGCCAACCAATCACTGCCCATCTTGGAATTATATCAGAGCATAATAACTCATTTGTTGGGTGTATAACTCCTACTATAAAGCGAATCATGTCACTTCTGAGAGATTGAGATTCAGGTGTAGCAAGGTACTGCCTCTGGAACCATTCTTGATATTTTTTATGATGACCAAACCTGACTTGGGAAGTTAGAAATACCAATTTTCTCTCCATGTCAGGAGTTAATCTAGATTGTAAATATCGTCTTGAAGTTCTAGTCTGAAGAAGTTGCATAACATTAGTAAATGTAGGAGAAAGTGTTTTGGGATTCATTAAAACATCTTGCCACAATTGATTAAATTCAGGAATGCGGGCAACATTCTGTAAAAGCCTCACTAAATCCCTCCCAAGGGTTAAAACTTCATTAAAATGTTCTCTTATAAGAGCAATAACAAAATTAACTTCTTTTTGCCTAAGGGTCATTAATTGTGGTATGTTATGATCTTCTATTAACCTCAAATATGTGTATACTACCATACACACAAGTACAGGAAATTTGTCAAGCCACATTCGATTATCAATATAAATATCTAAAAGAGATTCTACTAAGAAAATATTTTTTGGAGTGATATCTCCGCCTGATGCATAACGCATTAAATTCCAACATACACTATCAACACCAGTCACTGCATTCCTTATCATTTCTTTCACAAGCCATAAAAGCTGATTTCGAGTAGTATCTTGGAATTTTAAATACCTCTCTAAAATCAAATTAGACAAATTGTTAAGTACACATGTTAAACCATCTCTTGTCACTAAAGTAAGGTCTCTGTAACATTTGGTGGCATTGTGAGGTTCAGTAAGGATAGACATGAGCATCCCAAGTGACACGTCTTCATGATTTTTGCATACAGCATTGTTAAGTGCATCGTGTGCTTCTTTTTCACTGCAGTCCGCCACAAGAGATTGAAAAAAGTTGTATGCTCTTTCATATCTCTGAAAACCAAAACAAATAGTAATAGTTAGAAAAGACACTAAGAATTGAATTTTCGCGCCATACACACCAGCGCCATCGTCGTCTTATTAAGAAAATATGATTTTACATGGCCGACAAAATGATTCTTTGTTGGAAACTGGGAAATTGAATACACTACCTCTTCAATTTCGTCTTTGTTTTCTATAGCGGTGCACACAAAAAGCCGCGGTGAACTAACTTTTGTTTGTTCCATATTAGGTATTTTTTTAAACACTTTTCTTAAATAAAAATATAGCAGAGTTCGCCTGCATGGCTATCGTAGGCGAAAAATATACATAAGCAATACAATCACAGATAAAATAATGTATAAGGATATAAGCACGTCGTATATGTGTGCGTGCGTGCAATGACTGCCGCCATGTTTGCTGGCAAACTGCAATAGGGAGGTGCCTATTAAATCATCCAATCGTCTAAAATTTTATCGATATCCTCTTAAATCAAAAGCGTTTGTTTCGGAAATGTTACATCCATTTGTCACCTTAAAATAATATCAAATATTATTATGATACAGTAATCATTTTGTATTTTTATATTTTTACAAGGTAATTTTTGTATAAATCATTTATCAATATTACCATTGAAGAAATAGTACTATTCAACAACCACTATAAAATTGATATTCTAACAGTACATTCATATTTATCATTCAATTAAATTACTAAACAAAGCTTGACAATAGGCATGAGACTGTCCATATTCTTCTGACAAAGAATGGTGACAATACATTAGTGGACACTTGCAAAACAGGGAAAATAAATAAAAACTCAAACTTGTACACCATACACCAAATTTTTATTTAAATTAAGTTTTTATTCTAATTTGTTTATAAGGCCGATCAAGAACCTCACATAATATTATAAAAACTTTTACTCGTTAACTTCTTTTGACGCAGTAATAACCCGTATACTTATTGAAATGAAATAATCAAATATTTTAAAATTAGGTAAAAAGTAGGTATGCATCTTTATACAAATTCCTATTATTATAACTATTTTTTTTATATATTGTAGGATGTAAATTAATATTGTTTTCTATTCGTTTTGAAAAGTGTGTTATAATTTTGGTGTAAATAAGTGGTGTTTCTGTATCACTGTATGTAATATTTTTATTAATATATTTAATTCTTGATGGTAATATTTCTATCTAAAGGTTAAAAGTTAAAAAGAATGATTCAATTACAGAGTTTTCTTTTCATTTCGTAAATTGTAGGATTTCTACAGTATTTATACAGTAAAATAAAAAAAAAGTAAAAAATATTGTAGGTTTATGCCACTAGATGGCGTTCTGCCATTTACTGCATAGGTTTTGTATGAAATTGAAGAAAAATATTTTGTTTTAATCTAGGCGCCATTTTGTTTTAACAATTGTAAGCTTAAGCTTAATCGTTTTGGCGCAAATATCTGTCCTATTGATTATATATTATTTGATAAATGTTTATAATTTCTTTAGTACTGTCAACTGTGGTGAATTTTCTATAAGCGGTAATATCTTATTTTATTTGTCTATTAAAACAAAAATACAATTAGACGAATGGCTATCACAACTTGCCGGCACCTATAGGCAATGAAGTTTAAAATTTCTTAAAAACATTATTACTTCGTTTTTAATTTATTACATTGTAATTTATTACTAGGCGAACGAAAATGGATAACCAAAGAGAAAAAGATAGAGACCGCTCGAGACGAGGAGATAGGCCTTCAAGATTTTCTGATGCCACACGGGACAGGTCTAACGATCGGGATAGGTCCGAAGGAAAACGTTTATTTGTTTCAAATATACCTTATGAGTTCCGTTGGACTGAATTAAAAGACTTGTTTAAAGAAAAGGTATGTTGAACAAATTATAGGTAGAATAATTATTATAATGATCAACTAAAATTTGTAATATGTTTGTAAACTAAAATTAGTAGTGTTTGTAAATTATTTTTCATACACTTGTAAAGTTTATTAGAGAATGGAATGAAAATAAAAGCAAATCCAAATTATTTTTAGGTTGGGGATGTTGCTTATGTAGAGCTATACAATGATGAAAATGGAAAGCCAAGGGGATGTGGTGTTGTTGAATTTACAAATTCGGAAGCTATGAAAAAAGCTCTTTTTGTTATGCACAGATATGAATTAAATGGAAGGAAACTTGTGTTGAAAGAGGAAACAGGTAGTAAAATATATATATTTATTAAGTTGGTGTTTATATTGATTAGGATTTCAATAGTTTTTTCAATAGCTTTTTCGTAAGAAACAACATTCCTTTGTTGTATTATTTTATTTCAACACTTTGAAATTTAAACAATAAAAGAGTTTTTACTCTTAAGCAAGTAATCAATTGATTAGAACAACTTAAGTAGTAATACAAAATATTTTTTTTTATAACACTAAAGGTAATGAAAGAAATAGATTGAATTCTTCAAGATCAGGAGGTGGCAGTGGAAATGGAAGAAATATGAGAGAGGATAAAGATGGGTATGTAAGACTATTTTGAATGTTTTAATATATAAATAATTGTAGAGTACACACCTCACACACGGTTTGAACTAAATAAAAATTTTTGAAAGCTGTTTGGCTGGAAATATGTTAAGAATGCTCAAAAATATATGAATCATTAATGTTTTCTTAAATTAGTTCTTAAGGATTTCTTTTTTAGAACTGTTTAAGGTCAATATGTATAAATTTTTTTTATTAATATGTGTCTAAAACAGACTTATAGTAATTTTGACTACATCTTGGAGAACTTAATTATTAATGAATATTTTTTATGTTAAGTTGGGGAGTGAATAAACCAAGAGAACCAGAAAACTTTAATACCTATGGATTGAGTTTGCAATTTTTGGAGTCTATAAATGTGCAGCCACCTTTAGTAAAGAAAGTGTTTGTGGCCAACGTAAGTTATTTTTGTTTATCTGTTTATTAAATTATCTAAATAATTTAAAAATGATGGTACTAAATATTTATTATATTTATATTAAGAACTGCATCTTTACTAGGTGTAGGTTGATAAGTCTTAGTTAAACTTTTATATATTATTTTATTAATATTAATAGGCATTAGGATTTGTTTTATACATAGGGTTAATTTTAAATATTATATGTTTAATAATCATATATAATATATAGTATGCTAATAAAAAAAATATCCGAACCAATTACTTTTAGGCAAAAATCTAGTTTATTTATTAAATTATTACTCACTAACACATGTCCTATGCAGTATGTATGTATTTTCAATTTATTATCTTATTCATCCTTGGTCAGGATATACAATAGTTATGCATTCTTTCATAAAAAAATAAATAAAATAGTAGACCTGCTTTTACTTTGGCTTTTAATTTTTGAACATCTATATATATTATTGGTTTTTTACATGGCCCTCTTTAGCTTGACTATAAAGCAGATCATCCGAAAATAAAAGAAGTGTTTAAAATGGCGGGTAAAGTACGTAACATTGATCTGGCTGTTGATAAGGATGGAAATAGTCGCGGTTTTGCAGTAATTGAATATGACCATCCTGTTGAAGCTGTGCAGGTAAATATACATTTATTATGTAAATATTACCATTAAATATACTTATAGTAATTCCACGCTAAGTATGTGTTAGATTTTTAATATTTCAAAGTGTTAATCACACACTTAGGAAATTGAAAAACATGTTTTAAGAAAACATAAAGAAAATTACACAGCGAGATTCACCTTCCATGTCTGGGACTGTCCAATGACAGACTCTTGGACGGTTTGAATTCTCCTGTGTTAAAATTTTTATACATTTTCTATATATAGGTTTTTAATGTGTTCCATTTTTTCATATATAGTTTTATATTTATTGTTTTATTCATTTTTATTTTCTAGGCAATATCAATGTTTGATAAGCAGATGCTATATGATAGGAGAATGACAGTCCGCATGGACAGAGGTGTATCCGATAAGTCTGAAGTGAGGCTACCTGAAGGTCTCAAAAGTATTGGCATTGGTTTAGGACCAAATGGTGTTCCGTTGAGGGATGTAGCTAGAAATCTACCACAAAATTCATCACCAAATAACTTGAATTTAGCAAATACTGGAACAACAATTGGAGCTGGAGTACTAGGTGCTGTGCCAACAGCAAGTGTCTCACTAAATGGACTTGGTACTAGTCTGTCAGCCAACACTTTAGGAACAAATGCAGCATTAAGTGGAAGTTTGGGTTTGCAGGTATGATATTAGTGCTCATTTATGCTCTATTACATAAGTCCTATTTTGTTTTATTTTCTGAGAGTAGTTTTTTTTACATTCATTGATGTTATATTTCATTTATATATTTCATTTATATATTTCATTTATATATTTCATTTATATATTTCATTTATATATTTCATTTATATATTTCATTTATATGTTCATTTATATATTTCATTTATATATTTCATTTATATATTCATTTATATATTTCATTTATATATTTCATTTATATATTTATTTATATATTTCATTTATATTTCATTTATATATTTCATTTATATATTTCATTTATATATTTCATTTATATATTTCATTTATATATTTCATTTATATATTTCATTTATATATTTCATTTATATATTTCATTTATATATTTCATTTATATATTTCATTTATATATATTTCATTTATATATTTCATTTATATATTTCATTTATATATTTCATTTATATATTTCATTTATATATTTCATTTATATATTTCATTTTATATATTTCATTTATATATTTCATTTATATATTTCATTTATATATTTCATTTATATATTTCATTTATATATTTCATTTATATATTTCATTATATATTTCATTTATATATTTCATTTATATATTTCATTTTATATATTTCATTTATATATTTCATTTATATATTTCATTTATATATTTCATTTATATATTTCATTTATATATTTCATTTTATATATTTCATTTATATATTTCATTTATATATTTCATTTATATATTTCATTTATATATTTCATTTATATATTTCATTTATATATTTCATTTATATATTTCATTTATATATTTCCTTTATATATTTCATTTATATATTTTCATTTATATATATATATATATATATATATATATATATATATATATATATATATATATATATATATATTAATTATAATTAAGAATATAATGTTACATTTAATTATATTCATTTCTCTGTCGCCAAAACAAAGAGTGTTGGTACTCACCAATATGACAATGACTTGTATGCAGGAAAAGGCAAAAAAACTATCATTGTAGTGTAGGGAAGTGTTTAACATATGTTAGTGTCTAATGTGTCCTAAGTAAGAATCAACCTCGCTCAAGGAAATGTTTATTGGATATTTATTATATATTATTTGTTTACAAGTAGTTATTGTAGTGACAGATCCAAATAATTGAATAATATTATTACACATTATAATTTGCACTATGACTTATTCAATTAAAAATAAATATTAAATATTTTTTGTATTTTCATTATTATTTCAGGCTTTAGGACTTACAGGACTAGGAGCATTACAAAACCAGTTGCTACAACAAGGTTTAACAGCTAATGACTTGGCAACAGTTTTGTCACAGGCGCAAGCTGCTAATGTTAATTCTAATAACCTTGGTTTAAGTTCTGCAGATTTGGGCTCTAATGTTTTAGGCAATGCTGGCCTTAGTAATAATGTAATGGGACCAAATTCTACTATGAGCAGTGGACCACATTCAGGTAATCTTTTATGCAGTAAAAATGTTTTGTTAGGTTTACTCTTGTTTGATGATGATGAGATATATGTTACAGCAAGCACATTTATCTTTTTTTTGCGAAAATTTCTCGCACCTATATTCAAGCAGCCAATGAGAGACTTGAGTGACAGAGACACTGACATCATTTGCTCCGACACAGTGGAACATCGATGGTGAAGTGCCACTTCATATTTGGTTGATTTCAAAAATATATATTGATTTATAGATAATGTATAGAGGTTCTGTCCAGTCGACTTAGAATGTGCTTGCTGTATTTGTAGGTTTTTGTGATATAATATTGACCAGAATGTACCATACTCAATGAAATTATAGGCCGGATAAATCTCAGCACATATCTCGAGATATATTAGTGAAGCTATGAACGTAATTGTTGGTATCAAAAAACAGGTTGCAAGGGAAAGAAGTATATGAAAGAATTAAGTAGCGGTGTAAAGTGATCCAATTACGCAGGTCCTAATCGTCAATTAGGTGGCGTGGCGGTTCCCGGGCAGGGCTACGGCCGCGACTCCGCGCAGCAGGGCCGCGACAAGCAGTCTGACATGGTCATTATTACTAATGTAAGTACTCGTTCATTCATTCATTTGTGTTCCAAAAACATATTATGTAGGATAAGATGTTCAGTCCTTTGAACATGCGCTTAGTTTTGATTGTTTAGACTTAAGATCGCAACTATTGTACGAATAGTTATATGATTTTCATTAAAAAGAAAGTATAAAATGTTTGTATTATATAAATTTACATTATTTTTGCGTAAAGAAAGTAATGGTATGATGATATGCTAATTGGAACAATTAATAAAGACTGCTTTTGGTACTGCGTATGTAAAATGTTTCTTTTTTGTCTTGAAATAATATTTAAGATTATGTATTTGGAATTTAAATAATCTTATTAGAATTCTATTAGGATTATACGACATATGCAGATGTTTATAACAACATATTATCGACTAAACGTGAATTATTATAACTCATGTTACTAGTGTTAAGTGAATATTTTATATAAATATTTATAAAAAAATTCTAGCTTCCCGCAACTGTAACCTGGCAATTGATACGTGAGAAGTTTAGCGAGTGTGGTGACGTGAAGTTTGCAGAAATGACAGCTCCAGATACCGCCATTGTTAGGTTCCACAAGGAATGGGACGCGGAGAGAGCAGTCAGTATCCTTTTTAAACAAAAACATGAAAATTCATTGAAAGTTAAGCGAATATTTCATTAAATAATTTTATCAATTATTTAATGAAATATTAAAATGTGTTCATGTATTAAATTTTTATTGTTTCAAATATCTTGCTACAGTATAGGTATATATGTGAAAGAAATAATTTTCCTTATCGCGTGCTTCAGAAATGTTTGACAGGACACGCATAGATGGCAGGACCATCGACGTTCGCTTCTTTTGAGAATATCTACTGACTAGGTAACTATTGCATTAGAACGGGTGTTATACAGTTTTTAATTTAACATGTATATAATATATGAATACGTCTTTTTCTTGATTTTGCCATAATTGTTAGGCATTTGTGTGGATTTAACTAATGTATCGTAGGCGTGTAGCATGGTGTAAAATTTTATTACTATTATGTTGAATTACATAATTTCTTGTTCTAATATACAACATGCTCCTCTTTTGGACAATTTCGTACCTGTAATAATTTTGTCTTTTACATTCCAATTGACGTTTTTTCTTATCAGAATAAGAGCAGGTTATTCACTCGTAAAACTTTTTTAATAAAGTAAAGATTTTGAAGATTATTCGCTTTAGTCGAATGTTTTTCATATTTAAATAAAAATGTTAGATCTTTTTTAACATTTGTTTAAATTTTTTTTTTCACAATACTTAGGATATGAAAAACATATATTTACAAACGTATAAAAATTTGAACGCAGCGGAATTTGAACCCGTGCCTCTTGAAAACCGTTCAAGCGCTCCGACCGCTAACTAAGCCATGCGTTCTACATCCGGCTACGTCGAAATTCTTATACGCTTATTACAACTTACATTTGTTGTTAGAATGAACAAACAAAACAACAAAATGTTAGCGTTTAATGTGAACAGTGTCAAATGTGGATATAAATATACACACATTTCGCTGTTCATGTATAACAGCGATCGTAATTAGTTATTACTTTTGTCGATTTTAGGCTTTACTAGGGCTCTACCTTTTATCTTTGCGGATAAAATATCTTCTGATGTTTGTTATAGACGTACATGTCTTTAAATAAACTCTTCTATATAAAAAGCGATTCTTTAAGTGCTTTGAAGAGCTTTATTTTGTGTCCAAGTAGGGTATAATAAATGCTGAATTTCCCAAGAGCGTTGGGTAAAATAAAATGTTTTTGTGTTTTCAGGAATATGTATTGAAGTCGGTCTGTTGGTCGCAAACTGGTTTCATCATCGTCTTGCATACATCGCTACGTGTTTTGGCCACTTGTTTAGGTCTTTGACAAAACTTATATTTAGATTAGACTAGTTTAAGTGTCTCCTCTGAAAAACGAGTTGTATTTAAGTGTAAGGAAGAAAACATCTTTGTCGCGTCGAATTGGAGATTTTTTCGGAGACATTCGTATGAAGCTCATATTTTTCTCTTAACTAACTGATAATACAAGGCAGGTTTGTCTACTAGGTGACTTCATCGGGCGCAACCACTACGTAATTAATTTTGATCATATCTTTCATTCTGTGACTTCGATTTGTAGATTTTTGTAGTAGACGCTTTTTAATTTGTCATTTTTTTGTGAAAAATATTCTATGAACTTCAATAAATGAATAACATTACATTGTTGAATTATTCGTCCTATTTATAGTCTATCAAGCATGCACTGACGACTCGACATTACCGCAGTTTTCAGGAATTCACTACAAAACATCTCTGCGCTATAAAAGGAATTTGATTTGTGATTTTTTTTTTATAAATATATCTACTGCCAAAGAAATATATTTTTTACGTCATAAAACTAAAGGTGCTTACAAAAAAGTATCTTCATGTATTGAACTTAATATGAAATTTAACAGCGAAATTCAATTCTCTTGTTTGTCTCTTAACTGATTTTATGACGTAAGATTTTCAGCCTTGCATTTTGGTGCCAAGGTGCCGACTACGTACGAGTTGCGGCGTTTGTATTGGTACTTTATTTAGCTCATTATATTACTGTTATCTTCTAACAAAACCTTTTTATACATCGATATATAACTTTGGGTAAAATTACTGTTATTGTACAATGGACTGTTGTTAAGGTAGAATAAATTTTACAATCAAAAATTGGTTTGCTCTACCATTGTATTGTTGTATGCTTTTGAGGGTTAACACAATGGGTGCACTATAAATTTGGTATTATATATGACTTGGTAGCAATGTTATTGAATTGTGACGTTTTGCTACTATCAAAAATTCAGAGTAGCTTTTGTTAGTAGAATTCTTTAAATGTCTAACCTATGTGAATGCAAGGCACCGCGTTTAATACCTTTTTTATTGATTGATATATTTTTTTTATGAATGTAAAAACTCGATTTCGAGTGACAGATTTTAGAAAATAATTAGTTTTGGTAATGGACCAAACATGCGACGTTGTCATCTCAACATTTCAAAATTTGAAGAAAGAATACGCTTCGTTTTCGCCCTTAGCAACCTGTCGGTTTCAACGGTAAGTGTGTAAGTCATCGAATTTGGAGTTTTTGTTTGGTTGGGTATGCATGGATCTCCACTTTATTGTTTATTTTCTTGGACAAAATTGGGTTATATTATTGTATTCAAAATGCTGAAAATTTATGGATTGACCGTTGGCGTTCACATGGGATTGGTTGGTCTGCGACATTTTCGTATTCCTCTCGCCAATCTTGGGATGATTTTGTCGTAATCATCATTTGAACGAAGTTTTCATTGACAAGACTACTAATTCTTCGTTTTAGTTACTATAAACTTTTAATTTCAAATAATTCAAGTCAATTTCAATATACGTTTTTAATTTAATACAAGAACATTATATTATTTGAATATATGATAGCTTTCAGGTGAGCGAAAGTTTTAAAGTGACTACAATTCATAAATGTTTTGAAGAACATTAGTGATGGATAAAATAAAGGGTTGATGATACAACTTGGTTACAAGAACTTTCATGTGCTTGAGGTATGAAATGGTAAAATGTGTTTATGAAACTTATTTTATTTATATAAAAATGTTATATTCATGTTTTTAATGAGTTTATTATTTTCAGATTTAATATATTGAGATATGTTGGTTACTGGTTATTGGTAGAATGAAATATCGAAAAGTAAAACGTGAGTATTCTGCTTGAAACCAAGTAATATACCTATTATAGTGTCTACATACTTTTAACTTAATAAAATATATTTAACTGTCTTTTTATATAAGTTAGCCCTATATGTATATTCTAACAATGTTAGTAAACTTTTTAAAATAAGGCAAGTAATGGGCGTCAATTGGTCCTGACAACAAAAATCAAAGATATTTTAATTATTTCATTTTAAAGCTTCTTTATAACATAATTTTTAGTAAGTATGCCAGGAACTTAGGTTAGCAATTTCTAATTTAGTTATTTATAATTCATTATAATGTACATATTGGAAGATTAGCAAATAATAAATTATGTATACAATTTTATATTTTGGCTTGCCATAATTTAGTTTGTAAATTATTGTGTAATTTTTTTTTTATTTTCTTAATTTTAAGAATTGTCTTAACTGGTTAATTTCAATTAAGTATTACAATATCGCCAAACTCTTAGTTTGCATACAAATGCACTTATAAACAACTGTGATTCTAAATCTAATGCGGCAGTCGCCATTTTTACGCATTCCATCATAGACTTTTATTTTGAATTATACATACGCAGGACGGTAACTAGAGTTGAATTGTATAACAGGTACCCGGTGGTTACAGTTAGAGCTCTACATGATCTTATAATCCCCATAAAAGTCGTCTATTTGACTTGAGAATGTGTAAGAGTGAATTTGTTTTTAAATAAATATGACAAATAAAGACCTGTTAGTGCTGCATTAAAATACATTAGTTGAATCTGTCTATACCTTTATTCTAATATAATAAAATAAAAAAAGTAACAACTTGTACCAATAACTTTAAGTAGTAATAAAAACACGAAAGGATAATTTAAAGTAAATTAACTGTCTAGGACCTAGGTGGTCGCAGCCAGGCTGACGTGCGTTCACTCAATGGGGTGGTCTGTTTGGACGAAAAGAGTGGAAATCGAGGTAGTGTATTACATCCATCATCTAATTTTGCTTGTATAAATTAAAAATATTTCAAATTAATCCTTTCAAGAAAGTGAAAAGCTATAAATAAAAAATATTTTTGAAAAGTACATTGAAAATGCAAATATACCTTTCTATTTCAGTAGTTGAAATAAGATGAGAGCATATAATGGTAAAGCAATATGAGAGAAATGATTATTAAGATGCTTTAAGTGTATTTCTGATGCAAATGGCAGCTCTAAATTAGGACTTTTCCTAAGTTGTGTAAAAAAATAAATACAGATATGTAATTTTACATTAAATTACATTGTTTAATCCCATATTTTGTGTAATATAACATGCATATCATGTGCCATGTATTATTTTAATATGATTTTAACTTCTTTAAACGTTTGTTATAGAATTTTAATATGATTTTAAAATTATTATGTCAGAATTAGTTCCATGTTTATGTTAATTATTGAAATATTTTCGTTTCAGGTGAAACTGCAGCGCTATTTTTCATAAACAAATCCGGCATTATTCGTTTTACTTCGTAATTTGTAAATTATACAATATAAGTATAATGAAAAGTTAGAAGTAAAAGTTTAAAAATAGGAGCTCTTGTATTAATACGTTTAGGAAAAAACATTTCTAATAATGACAATTAAATCTAAATTTAACGTAAGACATACTTACAAATTTGTTGTATTTTCATTAACATTATATTTTGGGGAAGTATAGGGAAAAATCTAGTAATTAGGTATATAAGATGTTCCTTTGGGACGTTTACATATTCACTTTTTACATTTAGTTTTTTACAGGCAACATAAGTATTAAAACTATTAGTATTAAAACTATGCTATTGAAGGGAGAGACAATAATTTTAAATGTTAAAATATTTAAGAATATTATGCACCTACCTACTTACTGTACGCAATTGAAATTTACAGCAAATAAACATTTATTTTAAAAATATGTTTTTTATTTTGAGAACAATATAAATAACACCAATTAATTATAAACCTTGAAATCAACTAATATAAGATTAAATTAAATGAATATTTAATATTAATTAAGATATACGCTATTTGGATTGCATCAAACTATTAAGCTTTTATTGTTTTTGTTACTTCAAAGTTTGAACAAGTCTATGATTATGCTAGGATACGTATACAAATGATACCAGACAGGCACAATTCAGGCTTGAGGCATCGGCCTGTGTCATTAAACGATGTAGTCATTAGTAGCTAGTGTGTTATAGCTTCCTACATCACTTCTTATCTATTCTAGACGGTGTGACTTCTGCTGCCGTTCCTCCTTTTTAGGTGGTGCTTGGTCTCGCCAGACAGGAACAATATAAATAATATAAACTTTCCCCTAATGGAATTCAAGCCTGTAACCATTGTAACCATCAAGAATCCCAATTGTGACTAAATAGATTAATTTTATAGTTTAATTTAACAAGGAATTGATTGAAATGTGTCGTGACTAAAATATACAGATATACAGGTACCTCAACTCTACTCTTTACTCGGACGGAATGTAAATACATCCCAGAACATGAAATGATCTAAATAATTATCATTATGTAACAAATACTTACTGCAAATTAAGTAAGTACAATTGAATATACCGTAACGTTTTGCGTTTTTATAAAATGCGTGAAGCTAAAAAAAAAGGAAGGAGAATCAATTTACTTCTTTATATAAATATTGTATTTGTATTGTATTTGTCAATTATCAACAACCAAATTCGAAGCTTGGTTTGTTTAGACATTAGAATTAACGCGGGCCCACGTGACCTTTTTCAAAGTAAATGTCCGGGATATTTGAACGTTTTCACTTTGCGTAAACGTTAGTAGGTGATAAGCCCATAATGTGGGTACTACCACTAATCCTTTTTTGTTTGATCTAATTTCTTTGCAATAAAATGTTGGAAAGGTGTATATTTATTTTTTAATAATAAACGATTAAAATGAAAAGTACATTGGTGTATAAATATCTCATTTTTAATAGTTTCTTGACTAATGTTTGTAGGTGTATTCATATTTTAAGCTAGAAAAAAAGGTTATGTTATGTTATGATTATAATAAACAATTCTAACTTGCACTTTTAATTTTAAAATTATGATACCCTTTAAAATTAATGTACATCACTCAAAACCGCATCAATATCAAAATAGTACTTTTGGAGATAAATCACAACATTGGTTTAAAAATAAATCCACCGCAAACGTATTGTGTCCGAACCGAAAAAATAAAGGCAAGGCTAAGTTATAAACACTATTTGGAAAAGTAGACCTTAACACTACTTAGAAGTACGATATGCATGTTTTCAAAAACAAGTGAGGTTTCTTAATTTATATCAACTGTATAAATGATGTAATAACTTTCCTTATTAAAAAAATTGAAACTTTCATAACAACTAGACAGAATTCCATGACGGATATTATCGAGCTGCCGATACATAGATTTACAACTCCTCCACTTCGTACTGAAACAAAAATGAACTGTTAATTATCAATTATATTTTACTTAAGCTATGATTTTCGGCTTTAAGATTTATTCCTTTGTATGGTATGGGTAGGCAGAGAGAGGCTAGCTTGGTGACACCACGTTTTATCTCACCAGAGAAGGGCAATATAAATAATTTAAATATAATTATTCTCTCGAGTAGGATTGAACTCACAAACGTTGCGTTTACATTCTAACATTGTCCTGTTGCCCCAAGAATGCTTCATATGTCATATTTTGAGACATTTTATACAGTGAATAGCAATATTAATTACTTAAAAAGTCAATTTTATTTGTTTATCTACAATTTATATTAGTTTTGTGTGTTGTTTAATATTTAATTCTTAAAATTACCTAGAATCCTTTGTTTCAAATACTACTAGCAGTAATCTTTATATTAAAAATATTCACTACATTGCATTAGATGATATGGAGAATAGAGTAATTTTTAACAGGTTCTCTATGCCTACCTCGTAATTTGCCGAAAGTGTGTGAAAACTTCAATTTTGTAAATTGAAGATTATTATACAGTAAAACATATTTAATTTATAAATGTTAAGTTAGGTATGGAATGTTTTGTATTGGTTTTATTTTTTATATTGGCTTAGTATAAAAATGTCTTTCGCCAGAATGTTTTTACGTGTAACAGCGCGTATACCTATATACAGAATTACAGGATACTTAATCTGTTCATAAGCACCCATTTAGTACCTAGTAAATATTTCCTATTACTCTAAAAGTGAAAATTTTCAATTTTTATATTTTAGTATGTCAAATTGAAAAGCTTACTTACACACAATGTCATAATAATCAAAAATAATATTCCTAACAACTCTGACTTTCGGAAACGATGTTATTTTTACTATAAGCTTGTTCATTTTATATCCAGGAACATAGTCTTCATTATCTTTATAATATAGATCAAGTTCACAGGAATTAAGGCAGCCACAGTCACGGGATATCCTTGGCAAATCTTCGGTGTAGTTGAATTTTCTGAGAGTTTCTTCAGATGCTGCTAAAGCAATTATTTCTTTTCTATAATAAAGAACGCATTTCAATTCGTATACGTAGCAAACGCGTTCATGTTCTGCAAACCAAATAATGCATCTTAGAAATTATTCATATTAAATACAAAAAAAATAGCAACGTTGAGTTCCGCAACTCAATATGGAATGTTTCAGTATTGAGTGGAGAACAGTGTTTTGATAATAGGTATTCTCTGACTGGGTAGTCAGGTAGTCAGTCTGGGTAGCAGGGCTGCTATGCGGAAAAAAGCTTAAATTTGTACTAAAATTATATAAGTATTGTATTATTTAGCGGTTCACTTACTTAGTGGTCGGTAAAAGTGAGGTACACATCCACAAAGCTTTTGTATCATGTTAATTCGGCATTCCAGAACACAATGGCTGTATGAATAAATAGGATATCGTCCATATGTAGGTTCGTCAATGAAACTGAAAATTAATCTATTTTCAGGTCTTTTTAATCTTTTTTATACAGCGACCATGAGGCTGTGTAAACACTCACGAATTATTCATATAATTATAAAATTTGTTATATATGTTTCTTGGAGAGTGCTAACAGGCTTCACGCTTTTTCAGAGAGCAGAGAGAACTTAGTATCAACCACTTTCCGACTGAAATCGAAACATAGCGTATTGAGTTGAGCGGGGAGTTGAGTTGCGTGAACCTCAACTCCGTAGATTTTACATTTTACAGTGCAAGTACGGAATATAGACACAAACGAGGTTGCGACAATTGCTTAAATATAAATTACTTTTTCATACCGGCACCTGCGGAGACGCAAAGACTTATATCTCAACTCGTCAGAGATACGACTACTCCAAACAGATAGTCCGAATGTTATAATACCTTCAACATCAAAGATAAACGTCGACGTTGTACTCGTTGTGATTTCATCAGGACTATGGATATATACCTGTAAATATTCTTTATTGCTTAGTCAAGGCTAAGTAAATGGATAAGCGGCTTACTCCAATCCGATACGCTATATTGTTTATTTAAAAAGAACACAAAACTTAAAAAAGTATTTTAAAAGCGCGCTAATGCGCAGACTAAGCCATATGCAATACTGGAAATTATTTATCATTTTATAAAATGTTTGATTTATATATTTTCGTCATTCAGATTTTTAGTTTCAATCACGCTTTTATTAGTTTGACCTACGTTACTAAATTTTTTAACTCGATGCTTACCCACTTTGAACCGTCAGATTTATTTAACATTTGGAACAATTATCCAGGATACGATTTTAACAAATAGCTTAATAAAGTAAAAATCGCGCTTTAACATCTAATCTAACTAAAAAGTAAAAAATAATTCTTCGTATAAGAATAAAATGTATGGCGAAAATATATATAACTGCTATAAAAGCGGAATTTGCATATTTTTTTTTAATTCATTCTGCATTTCCGAATAAAATTAGTAAAAAATCATAACAATAGATATCACGTTTTTAGAACAGTAACATAAATATTCGTCAATCATTACATTCTTGTCCCGAGCATTATTTTTTAAGATCAGGTACATAAGTCTTAACAAGTATATTTATAGTTTCAACAATCTTATTAATTAGTAATTTTGCTATTTAAGTTTAATTCCATAACGGTTTCATAAATTAAAAAGATGAACGTCTTGAACGTCGTCCATTCTTAGGTAGAAATATAACGTACATTGTTAGATACTCTTAGTCAGTGTCAGAAACTTACCAATTTCAATTCGAGCATTTACGTTTCATATTAATATATTTACCTATATTCTAATACTGAATTGAGTCTCTTGGCTTAGCTATTATTTTATTTTACAATATTAATAATAAATCATATCAAAACATCCGTCAACTTTCAGATTTGTCGATGTTTCTTGCAAAAAAATATAAATAGCATGATGTATTTTAGCAGGTCTGGCTTAGGATGTAAAAACAAAATAATTTATACGAACAATCACCTTGTAAACAGGAGCATAATTTGCTATTTCTATGTGGAGGTCGACTTCGAAGATGGATAGTTCAATATTGTTTTTGACATAAGATGCCTTTTGCTTTCTTTTTCTAGATAAACATAACAGATTTATTATTTTGAGATATCGATGCATCTAAGTTCTTGTACGTACAATATCTCGTAAGATATAGGTATTATTTTTATCAAACTTCATACTTTGTAAGTACAAATAATATAATTTTGATTATAAAGGATTTGAATAAATAAATATGTATAAAGACCTACACGACCTTAAAGGATATGATTTTTTTGTTACATAAAACATGACCTGCAATAAGACACTTGAAAAGACATATGTATATAATATAATGACATTTAATATTTGTGAATTTGATTTTATTGTTTTTTGGTTGCTTCGTAGCAAAAATGCATGCATAGTTGATAGGCTGAAAACGTAAACGCTATTAATTTGTATTGTAAAATAGTTTTTATATGTTTTGGTATTAATGTAAAAATAATAGTCACTCAGGCGTATCGTATTTTGCTACATTGGAATTAATCACGTGGCACATTCCCATTTCCGTCATAGCTGCCTCCACGCCAATCGACCAGTTCATATTAGTGGTCAGCCAGCTGTTTTCAAATTTCCTGAACATCGTAGCCGCCACTGTCGCATAATCGTCCGGATGAATTAGCTATACACAATAAAATATGACTTCTATATAGCTACAGGCGCTTGCATCGTAGATATATCAAATATTACTTAAAACTAGATTCGTTTTAACATGCCAACTCATTCGCCATACTCACTGCGATTACTTCGTCTGGAATAGTTAAGTCCAAATATTCCAAAGTATCTAGGGCAGATTGTGATATAGCCCACATGTACGCGTCTATCTTCAATCCGGTGTGATTATTCGCGAGGCTAGAGACAAGTTATTCTGTTAAAAATATCACTAAATTATAAAAACAAAATAAACTATTAA
This sequence comes from Podotricha telesiphe, assembly GCA_038994665.1. NCBI lineage: Eukaryota > Metazoa > Arthropoda > Insecta > Lepidoptera > Nymphalidae > Podotricha > Podotricha telesiphe. The sequence continues at coordinate 295,296 of JAOYRR010000327.1, forward strand.
ATTATTTGTCAGATTTTTCAGAAACTTATTGGTCAGTTTCTTCATGAAATTGACACAGTGGTTTCAGGTTCAAAAGTTGTTATAGGTTAAAGAGTTCTTTTGTAGTTTTTTTTTAAATATATTAAATAGATAAATATAGCACTCCCAATTTTCTTTTATAATTTACTCAATTATATTCAATTCACTTTACAAGTAAAATATAGCTTTGTTTTTTTAAAACGTTAGTTTATATAACGTTTGAATATATCCAAAATCTAAATGACTATTATGATATGAAAATTTAAATTATGATCAAGCAAAAACAAAGAAAGCAAAGAGATGAAACGGTATTTTGATAAAAAAACATCGTTTTGTTTATTTAAAAAAAAACATATCGTATCGTATGAAGTATACGTTTATAGATTTAAATATACTATATTATTCTAATAACTATTTTAGTACAATATAACTTACTTAATAAACGTACGAAATTTTTGGACGTTTGGTTTGTAAAGTGGACAAAGAGTAATTGCAGGATATGAAATATTCCAATCAAAGTAATTCATATCGACACTCATCACAGTCGGTGCAGCCTTAAAACAAATAATAAAAAAATACAAATGTTTATTAAATAAAAAAAACCCAAATAAAGACAAATAAGGCACAAACGTTTTGATAAAGTGGACCACAGAAACTAAATGTATAATATTATAATAAAATTTCGTTAGAAACTCACCATGAATCTGGAATATTGTATGTTTAATAAAAGAATAACTATAACAGAACATACTACGAAACTAGTAATCCAAAAGATCCTGCAAAACAGAAATAATACTCAAGTGAAATGTTCATATTTGCAAGTAATGTTAAATGTGTATGTCGTGGCCATATCGTAGAATTCACCATTTAATGAAATAGTTTCATTTCATGACATGGCCAACTAAATTTGACTATATTATGAAATTGCTAACGTCTTATTGTCGATTGACAACGTCGTAATATAAGCAGTCTATATAATAAATGATGATTCTGTATCATGTTGTTTCTAAATCAAAACTATGTGTAACCGTTAGAGAATCAGTTATATTCATATTATCTAATTAAATAAACTGAAACACTGTTTTAAATCACTTTAATTTATTTCGTAGTCGATTAATTTAAATTTATTGTGCTACAACAAAACGGCTTTTAATCTAATGGTATTAATAAATTAATAGAATTATTGTAGAAATATTTATTTAAAAAAATATTGTAACTGCAAGCAAATATGTCATGCTACAGACAACATTTTCGTTTTAGTTAGCACACGATTTTTACAATCGATATTTAATAAATGAGTAATTTTTTATTTAGTAACATTATTACAATCTTTATTTCGTTTTTAACTGAAACCTTAAAAACAGAACCGTTCATGAAATGCTTGAAATGCTCGATCATTTTCCGATAAAGGCAACATTTTTCCTTTTCAAAAATATATAATTTTCAAATCATATACATATATATATATATATATATATATATATATATATATATATATATATAATCGCTCAATCAATAATTGAACATTTTATCATCGATTTCATTAACAATATAAATTCTTACCCACCTTTCTAAAACATGAATTTTATTATTTACTGTGTAAGACAAGCCGTGCGTTGTTGAAGTTTCTAATTCATTCCGTAAATATTCCAGTATTTTCAATTTCCCAAACAGAATACTGTATTTTTTATTTTTTCTTATCAAATCAGATCGCTTCGTCCTTTTCTTAATATTCAACAACATATTTTGTTTATATTTCATACTTTCACTTTATTTAATTTTAATGAGTTTGTGTCCGGTGGATATTTATATATTATTTAAGAAACTCTAAAATAATTAATTATAACTTTGTAATGTTAATTACATTTAATTTAAGCAAAGGCGACTAATTAACAACTACTTTTTCAGGATAATCATAGAGAGCTTTATAGTCATATATAGCATATGTCATACATTAAGATAACGCTCTCCCTTCTCTCTATGATTCTTATAAGCGTGGCTTTAAGTACTGAAAATGCTACAAAAATCAACTGTCATTTACAAAAAGGAATAACATTTAAACCCAAGGTACGGACCATATGTTCGTAGTCTGTTAATGAAATATAATAAAAAAACCTGTAAACAGTTTTAGAATATAAATGTCCCTTTCCACTTCAGCTTCACGTTTTTTCCCGCATATCAAGGTAACCAAAGAGAACTCTTCTCTACCTTCCGCCCAAAATCGAGACATTGTCGAGTGGCGGAACCCAACACCGCGCAGTGCCAGAGCAGAGAAATGAAAATATAGTTTAAATATAATCTTTCCCCCAAGTGGGGATCGAATCCACAACCAATCGCGTATACAATCAGACGTCCTACTCCTTAATTTATCTATATCTAAACAAATTGAAAAGCTTACCATATGTTTAAGCAGTTGTGTTTAGGACGCACAACGAGTAATAATTAATCAAATCGACTTCAGTCAAATAGACTTTAGTTTCCTTTTACAATTCCGTCAATTATGTCGTGAATAGCTTTTGTAAGGATAAATATATATCATTATAGAGCCATTTATATACGTAGCTACTTTAGAGCTTATAAATGTATTCAATAATATGAATACGTAATAATGTAATCTAAGCGTGGATAACGAAATACACGGAGTGAGGTACAATTTTCTAATAACTTTCTCACAATGTGGCCAGTTAGTTTAAATTATACAATTTTCGATGCCAAACCTCAGCTAGTCTGATAAGCTATGATTGCCATTTTTTATTGAGTCCGAGTATATGTTACAATGACGTGTAAAACCGTAATACACTCATTAAATAAAATTAATCTAAAAATAATATATTAAATTAAAAAACATCTGGTGATCGATATACAATATTGATAAGCACAAATGATGTGAACTTTTTAACTAAATTGTTTTTATTTAAATATAAAAAACAACACAGACTCCTTCCTATCCTTATTCCTAAATTGACATCGTAATGGAATATCAATGGCTTTATTTAGCAGTAATGATAGGCTGAAAAGAAAATAATACATTTTGTCATCACACGGTAAATAAAATGTCTAATCAATATACATAAGACATACTTAGATACATGTTTGTATATCTTGCTGATATGTATAAAAGTATTTCGCTGCTTCACCTAGTGATTTCATGGTATATACTAAAAATGAAGCATGTAACTTCTTATTTTGAATAAAATTATTTTACTTTGACTTTGATTATAAACAACAAGCAAAGCTGGAACGATGATCTTACTACATTCACCAACAAGCACTGCAACTGGTGATAGATCGCAACCAGACCTGTCTAAGATAACTAATGTGGAGAGGGTCTCCACTATAACTTTCCTGAAACGTAAAAAACCTTTTGAGTATCATCGTAAGCGTAGAAACTAGAAAAATATACAGATTCAATCATAATGACAAATATGAAATAAGATATTACTAAAGTTAAAAAACAACTTTCAAAAGATTTCTGAACCTATCGGCTTATTTACTCAGATCAAACCCCAATTTAATAAAAAAACGAAACGGCTCATCGTACTAATATTGGAGAATAAGACCTGATTATAAAATATATAATTGGAATATCTGAAATCATAAAAATAAAAACGGCAAAAGATAAAATACATATAAAGTATATCAAAAACTACGAAATGAATGAATGACTTCGTTGTGCCAAATGTCATTTAATATTTTTATTATGTAAACAGGATTACCCTGGTATTGGAGATGTTGTAAGACGCTACTAAGTGGCGACAAATACGTGTGGAAAAGTTATGCTACCAGCAATGGCAACAGATATGGGCCGACTCAGCCGGATTATTACCACCCTCAGTATAAAAACCGGCGTTAAGTTAGTTGCGTTTTAGCACTGAATTTCGTAAATTAAGTAGAATTCTTAACTTCCTAGAATATGAGAGCGGTATTGAAAGAGAGACTACCCAGGAGGGTATCAGCATCTCCGATGCTGGAGAATCCCTCAGTTTCTAAATCCATACACTCAGGCCGTCGAATTCTGGGGAAAGCATGGAATTATAATCCGGATAAAGCAAATGAGGCGTACGCTTCACGACATTCCAACACTTAACATGGATTTTTGTTATATCAGAGGTCCAAATTCCAACCTGGATTCCGTTCATAACTATCTTGAGAAGGCCGGTCTTCCTTATTTGTTTTGGCAGACTGTCACAATACGCCATACCAAGCGCCATAGCCTACCTTCAATACCCCAGCTACAAAATAAAACTAAATATGAAGCAATAGACTATGACAAACTATATACTACATCTAAATAAATGATACTAATTTGCAGTAATATTGTTGTATAAATTTGATGTATAAATTTGATGAATAATAGACGGAAAATCAGTTACTAATTTTACATCAAATGCGTTGAATGAGTAAAATTCAATAATGAACAAATGTACGACTAACACACATTTACATTGTACATTTAACACTGTTTCCATGTAAGTGGCTTGTTTATTTAATGGAAATAAAATATATCTTATAATATTTGAAGTATACATTAAAAACTGATAATGATGATGATAACAATAAATATTAGACCATCAATTTACATTCAGGCTAATATTATATCAATATAAGCCCTTTATTTTATAAGATGCTTTATTTGTTGTAAGTTAAATAGTTGCGATAAACTTGGTTACTAATGTTAAAACTATTTTAAACCAACAATGTAAAGTAATTGCTTATTATAATCTATATATTTTTTTGGAAGCAGAGATAGTAATGGATGGGTGACTCGCCATTTTACTCTCCGTTCCAGTTCTCCACTTTCCGTCAATTTCAGATGACAGTCAGTTGCAGAAACCTTTGTTATAAATAAAAATATTTCCACCAAATAAAATTAGAATCACACGCTTGGTCCCAACAGCGTGATGGTGGCGTTAATAAATTAATTATGAGCCCAGTAATTGCTGCACATAATCTGGAAGCGATCACGAAGCGTTCTATCAGTAATCTTCCAAACAAAGTTGTTATCTCGGTGGCTCTCTCGTTTTGTTGAATTAGTAAGAGGGCACAGATAAATGGTTAGTAAGAAACATAGAAACGATCTCCGACTCGCTCAGAAAGCGATAGTGTTCCGCTAGTTACGATAATAAATAGGGGCTTAACGCTACCAAATGGCCGATTAGGGCATTCTTGACTACAACACGGGCATTCGGATAAAGTTAGCGTTTGTTTGGAACGAGTCTCGCGGGTTCTATAGGAAACAAATAGATCGCTACCCCGCTATATCACATTTCCATGTTAACTTCAAATGTATTTTGAAATTTGTAATTATCTAAAGTATAAGGAATAAGTATTAAGTTATTGTTAAAAAATCTTTTTTTAAAATACATTATCTTAATTCCTTCGGCCGTAAACGAGCATTGGCCGTATATGGCTATTTATTGTATGATTACCAAAAAATATTTTATTATTAAGTTTACCATTAAAACATTCGGCATGTCATAACGATGCCATATTCGGACTTAAAAGGACTGACTGATTTTACTGATGTGTAATATAACAGGAGGTATATGTCTTGAACTACCTATAATACGTTTTAGCTTTATATTAGTTCAAGGGGTTATTGCAGCATAGTGGGACTGTGTGTGTAGTGGGACTGTAAACGCAAAGTTTGTGGGTTCGACAATATTCGAGTGGGGATACACTTGGAAGAACGATAACATTTCAATTATTTCTTTTATTTCTCCGTTCTGGGAACAAAACGCAGCGTTGAGTTTCGCCAATCAAAAATAAAGTTTTGCATCGGACGGAAAGGACATTAGATTATTTCTACTTATATATCATTCTACATGCTATGTTACAGTTACGGCAATTAAAAAAAGTGCGAAGACGAAACAATACTATTTATTAACGACATTCGTCTTATATATATCTCAGGATGACGACGTCCACTGCTGAAATTAGGCCTCCCTCATAGAACGCCAACAATCCCGGTCCTGAGTGGCTCGCATCTTCGCATTTATTGTTATGAATAATACCTACTTAAAATCAGGTAGTTATATATAGAATTCGTAGAATTAATCTTATCTAAGAACAAACAAGTTCAAAGTTAAATCAAGAGTCTGCGATTGTATTTCTGAACTTAATTTTCTTTTCCTCGTTCGTACCTACACAGTGATTGTGGTCGCAAAAGTTTCTTCAATTTATTTTGGTGGTATTTTAAATTTCATTTACCATGTTTTGCCATTTATGTTTTTGTACAATGTCTACTTTAGCCAAAAACAGTTTTAAGTAAGATTTATTTGTATAATTTAAAACACTTTGGATATGAGTTTTGAGGGGAAATTTAGCTTAGTGAATTGATTTTTGATTGTGTAAAGTAGTGGTACTGTTATATAACTTTACTCACACTTGTGCACATAGTCAAAATTTAGGTTTTATTGGTGTGTCAAACATTCACAAGTCTTCCAAAATTACTTTATAACGTCAATGCAAATATTATTTTACTATTGTATTGACAGAAATCGAATTTTAAAATATCTTTATTGGCATAAAAAGAACAAGTACAAGAGATTATGTTATTATTTTGTGAACACAAATATATACACATACACACACCCACACATATATATATATATATATATATATATATGGCTTATTAATTAGTCGTAAAATTGATTTTTTATATATCATATTACAATGACTATCAGTGATTACCAATATATTACCAATTTTTATAAAAAAATATTTATATTTATTGCAACTGCTTAAATAGAGTCAACTTAAGTACAACGTACTTTGTTATAGTAATATATATTTAAACTTAGGACATTCTGTTAATCCGCCAGGGTTCACGGAAGATTGTAGTCCCTGTGGCCCTGGCCAGTGGCCGTGGAGGAGGAGCATCGTGAGGTTTTAGTGGGTAAACGGACGGCCCATATCTGCCGGTCCGGAGTCCCTCATAACCGCGTCCGAGTCCCTGATCGGGCGGGTATCCGTAAAAGAAAAAAAGGTCATTCTGTTAATGATGTTAAAAAAATCTGCAATCAGATGTTTTGCATCCGCAAGCATTTCTAAAAATGTTCTATATCTATTTTCTATTTTCTAAATATATATAAAAATGATTCTACTAAATTTCTTTTATATTGTATATACGTCCACATGCTTTCCCAGGAATGATAGTTACTTGGTTGAAGCTATCTTTGGTAAATTAATAAAGCGATTGAGTATCCGTTGTTCAACCTTGTCTCCAGAGATGATGGAGACCATGACTAATTTCCTATAATGGTATTTGCTTCAAAGGGTAATGTAACCTAAACTGCGTTTTTGCACGTTACTATAAACTAAATTCGATAAAATGATAAAGGAAGTTTTTTAACAATGTAAACGCGAAGGGAAATCAATGACGATATTTTTATATAATAAATAAAATGTGCTATTTATACTATTTAAGTCTAATTAATAACAATTTAAAAAAAATATTAATTATCAATAAACGAATCACTAAAACTAAACTATGTTATAGTTTAGCAAACGGAATAGATTCTATTTAATACCATTCTATGTAAATAAATCTTACATAATAAATTATAGGGAAAAAAAGTAAAACTCACACTTTATAGATAATTAAAAAACCTAAAAATATGTCATATTTAGAAAACGTATAAAAATTTGATCGCAGCGGGATTTGAACCCGCGCTTTTTGAAAACCATTCAAAGGCGCGCGTTTAAATCCCGCTGCGGTCAAATTTTTATACGTTTTCTAAATATGTCTTTTTCAATTTCTATTGTGTGCTATTAACACTTTAAAAAATGTTAAAAAACTAAAAATAAACTTTTTGCAATGAAAATTGCTAAAAAATTATCTATAGTTCTACATATTCGGGAATAATATAAAAAATATATTTGCGATACATCACGCCACTTTGCAGCAGTTTATTATATCGAGGCTACCTATTCCGTGTTTTGGTTCGCGTAAATTTGGAAAACTAGAAGCTTTATTTTATTTATCGAATACATACGTCTATAATGTATTACTCGTATAGTCCTATGACAAAAACATTGACTCATATATTAAAGTTTGATCAATGTAAAATAATTTGGTAATGGAAAATTGTATGTGTCTTGAATTAGCCAGATCACGAAACGGCCCACCCGTTATTTCATATACGGTGCGTATCATATATTTCATATACAGTGAATAGTCGGGCATATCGAAATAGTTTTATGAAATGCCCATTCTGGCTAATTTAACGACCAGCAGACGATACAATTAAAGTGAAATCAAAGTCAATTTTTTTTTTTTAAATAAGATGATACTTTTTTTATCATTTTTTTAAAAATTATAATTGCACACTTAAAAAATTGAAATATACTATAGATTATACGTTTTCAAAACTTTAAAATAAATGTTAAAAATATTTAATAAATTGCATTTCTCTCTTGCCAAACGATTGTTCGTAGAATAATCTTTGGGTCTCTCTCTACAGAGATGCTAACAACAAATATAAGTTGTAATAAGCGTATAAGAATTTCGACGTAGAACGCATGGCTTAGCGGTAAGAGCGCTTGAACGGTTTTCAAGAGGCGCGGGTTTAAATCCCACTGCGTTCAGATTTTTATACGTTATTTAAATGTCTTTTTCAAGATGATACATGCTTAATTTTTCCAACGTCAAATAATTTACCACCGGTTCACTAAATTTTCATGCCTCAGACCTGAGAGGAATCGGCGTAAGAAACTCAGCGGGACGAAATCAATTATTTACATATCTATTAGTGACAATGATACCTTTGGAATAGACTGGAGCAAGCATTTCATGTCTAGGCTAGTCAAGTCAAGTGTTATCATTTATATAATCGTTAATTAGATAATAACCTTTAAAACCTAAACGTCTTTAACAACTTTATTAAATTGTGATATAGAACATTCTCGGACGATTTCTAGGATCCTATTGTAAAATCGTACACATGATGAATTACGGATTCGATACAATCGAGTTACAGGCGCGGTAAGCCTATATCTAGTATTTATATTATGTACACCACCGGTTTTAGTATAATCATTAATATTTTTCTTTACATACATTAAATTTTCAAATATGTATTTAGACGCAACTGTCAATATATTTATATTCTAAATTTTTTGCTGTAAGGAATCTTTAGGGCCTAAGTTGTAGATTGCACGAATAGCTCGCTTCTGTAAGACAAAGGTAGAATTAATAGCGGCTGCATTACCCGAAAGTATAATACCATAAAACTTTGGGGTAATGGTACTTTCACAGTATTATTACTGTGCAAGTAGCTAAAGGTATGGAGACAAATCAAAATAGAGCTAATATTTAAATATTTTTTTTACTAAGAGATGTTATTAATTACACAAATAAATAAAAATACAATCTTTACAAAGCATAAAAAACAAACAAAATAGTGTTATCAATTTTTTAATTTATGTAAATAAAGTTCTCTAAAAAATAAGTATATATAATATTTACATCTGTATGGTGTAATAATACAAATAATGTATCGCCTCTTCACGGTTTATTGTAGCCAACGTTCGATTTATTAGTTTGCTGAAGAGTAGGTACTTATTTTATAGACGTGAAACTGTTACTAGAAATTCATATTTTCGTCAAGGAAGTGGTTACTTTTCTCCGAGAGGCAACGGGCAAGCTTTGAACTAATTTAACTTTAAAATGGCTTTTCCCAGCGCTGAGAAATATGTTGACAAACAAATCTCTGATTTTCTTGAAATAATCATATGTTGCTCAGTGTACTGTATTACTCAGTGCATATTAAATAATATTTTCCATGTGGGTAACTGTTCTTAATAAAACTGTACACAAAATGCATAATAAACATTTAATTTAACTTAGGTATACATTATTTATTTTACCAAATGCTTAGCGTTTTTAATGATTAGGTACAAATATATATTCATTTACAATTAAGGTAATAAAAAGTGCTTATTCCGTCTTTGCTTTTAATCCTGAACGATTTTCTCGTCTGTTAGTAAAAAGTAAATATTATTTTAGGGTTGGCAGTACAGTCGAATGAGGTGTTTCGTTTAACATAGGTTACGTAAAAACATCGTCGGTAACTTTCTACATAAAATATATTACGATAATATACTTTAAATAAAAATATACAAGAATGAAATTAAAATCCACAGTCTTTACGTTCGCTTAGGCATGTTTATTTTCAATTTTATCTCGATGGTGTTTAAATAATTTCAGTATCTAAATTAATAAAAGGCGAAGATAATTTAATTCTCAAGTAGATTCCACTAATTATTAGATTTCGAAGTAGAATTTATTAGTTTTTATGATTATAAAGAAAATTCTATATAATTTTAGAATAGGTATTTACTATTCAAACGGTAAAGTGGGTGATTCTCGGTTTTAACAATGTTTCTTTGTTCTGAAATATTAAAAATATATAATGGCGTTGATTTATGAATTTACTTTTATGAAACAGTTTTTATAATTCTTTTTTCTTCTACATCTGTAGATATAACTTGCGCCTCACCATAATATACTAAAAGCTTTCCTATTCTATCTATTTGCTATTCATTTCCAAGGTATTATAATTCGCAATTATTTTTTTACTACTCATTCATTTCACGTGTATGAGGCATTTTTTGAATCACATTTTTATTCATCCTTATCTTTTGAACTATATGCAGATTAGATTAGATTCATACTTTCATCACCAATTTATTTTCGATATTTATGTACAAATTATATGCTACTATAAAACAACAGTACCAATAATAAATAAATTTTCATTCCATATATATATTTTTAATATTGTTGGTGTTTGTAATAGACATATATGTATATAATATTCGTTTTATAATAAAATCTATATGTAACATGAAAGATACTTAAAGACTAAAGAGTATTATTGAAGTCTTGCAAACTTAGAACTAACTTATGGTCATTAATTTACAGGTACTAATTCCGGTAGAAGATTGGGAATATGTCGGTATAAGTAACGATAGTTGGCTCGATTCCAAAATATAGAGTGACCGTTTGCAATATTGAGATGGCTTTCATGCGATGCCTTAATGGAAGTAAATGTGTCGCTAAATTGTACACAATGCAGTCTACTTTAGTTAGTCGATGTTGGAAGTGCAATCAACATTTATTCAAATCTCAACAAAAGAATTTATTTCACTTTAAACAGTTAACTAAAATCTATACATAACTCTTAATATCGCATTTATAATTATCACTCGATATTACACATCATTTAATTGTAGGTATTAAACACAATATATTAATAATTTGTATTCCTAATTTTTTTATTATTATTCACGATTTTTTTCAAATACACATGCTAATGCCGAAAAGATGAGAACTTTTTTTAATCAATGTTTTCTAAATTACCTACATGAATTCTTATCATATAACTGAGCCAGCGTCAATATAATTAAATCTTAAGATTGATAAAGAACTAAATAAAATATACGATTATAAAATTAGAGTAACTTACTACCGATCAACTTGTAACGGGCTCCTTTCGTGATTGCAGTAGCAAGTGATATATTCAGTATTACCGCCAAATGGGTAATATTTGTATTAAATGAGTTTATCTAGAGAAATATTAAAGTTACCTTCCTGAAAATACTTTGTTGACTCATTATATTTCATAGCTCTTGGTTATGTGTAAATAAGATCGAGTGACGATGTATATTTTGTATCATCATATTTTTTTTTTTTTTTTTTTTTTTTATATATATATAGAGGTCCACTGATTCGAACTTTCCCCCTCCCTCTCATAGATTGCTTGGGTTCCCGCTATAAAATATTCTGTTAGCGTCGCGTTTCTGCAAATAAAAATAAAAATAACATAAGTCATACAGTATAGATAAACAGGACAGACGTTTTAATTAAAAAATAAATTGTAATTATATTTTTTGATAATAATGATTTTGTGCCTATTTTCCTTACGCGTGTACGAGTTTAATGCATAGCAGGTTTTATAACATATATCTATATATCCCCATATATAGATAAATATATATATAATATATATAAAAAATAATTGCGAATTATAATACCTTGGAAATGAATAGCAAATAGATAGAATAGCAAAGCTTTTAGTATATTATGGTGAGGCGCAAGTTATACCTACAGATGTAGAAGAAAAAAGAATTATAAAAACTAGTTCATAAAAGTAAATTCATAAATCAACACCATTATATATTTTTAATATTTCAGAACAAAGAAACATTGTTAAAACCGAGAATCACCCACTTTACCGCTTGAATAGTAAATACCTATTCTAAAATTATATAGAATTTTCTTTATAATCATAAAAACTAATAAATTCTACTTCGAAATCTCCTAATTAGTGGAATCTATTTGAGAATTAAATTATCTTCGCCTTTTATTAGTTTAGATACTGAAATTATTTAAACACCATCGAGATAAAATTGAAAATAAACATGCCTAAGCGAACGTAAAGACTGTGGATTTTAATTTCATTCTTGTATATTTTTATTTAAAGTATATTATCGTAATATATTTTATGTAGAAAGTTACCGACGATGCTTTTACCTAACCTATGTTAAACGAAACACATCATTGGACTGTACTGCCAACCCTAAAATAATTCTATATTTAAATTTAAATTTAAGCCTAGTTCCTACATGTTGTACATGGTGTAATTGTGTAGTCTAACAATATATAATCAAACGCTATATCAAATGATCATACCCATAATGAGTATTATGATTAATAACCTTAAGTATTGCGTATACACTAATCCTCTTAAGCATAATAATTGTAAGTGCAGTGTATCGAAGCGTGTATTTCCTTTTGAATGGACAGCGACGTTACACTAATGGATACGCAACTATATTGTTTGATACCTGCCATTATACGCACCAGATATTAGTATTAAAGCTTATTTCAATATGTTTTTCATTTACGGATAATAAAACAGAACAGGATTTAGATTTGAGCATTCTTGGACTGCGTAAGTAGTGGATACACATCAAAACACTTCCGGAGTCATAAGTTATACTTAAGGGAATATTTCATTGTATTTATTGTTCTAATCACTGACACGACGTAGGTACTTGAAACTTTTTATATCTTCAGACACGTTATCGCACTTTGAGAAATTTGTTGAAATAATGCCTCTGTAAGGAATAGGGTATAAAGTTTGCCTCTCAAAGTGAGAGGTTATGTTGGGTTCGTCGAAAAACAATTCTCGTACGTGATTCGTGTCGTTCATCCCGCGGGAGTTTCACACAGATATATTGTTATAGATGAGTATTGGAAAAAGATGTTAGAAACCTTTTTGACATTAGGTTTATAACTACAATATTAACTTGCAATTCTAACATCCCTAGTATGGTTACTTAATAGATTTTTGCATAGAGTTAGAATATAGAAGGGAAGCGTTTAAATAAATGATAATATTGTTGAACTGAATAAAACGAGTCACACATCCGGGATTTGGAAAGAAAACCGCTGTAGCGAAAAATAAATTATTTAATCTACCGCAGAACAAGGTTTACGTGGGTCGTCGTACTGCCATTATGATTTTTACATAAATCTTACATCCGTGCTTTATGACACACATACAATATTTATATCTACACATAAAGTTACCTATCATTACTACATTTGGCCAACAATGTGCCCTTATGCCTATAGATGACTTGTTGATTAGGTACATATCACTCTAAAACTTAAATATCTGCTTTTACAGCAGAAATGTTATTAGGAATTTCTTCGTAGTAAGGGCCAGGTCATGCACGGATTCTTGAAAATAATTTTGACACATGTTTATATGGGATCCTATTTGAAGCATAATATTTCTGAATTATATATCAAGGCTCGGGGAGATTTCATTTCGACAATGGCTGATTAAACGGATATATTTTTGTGAAGCCATCGTGGCACAGTGTGACAGCGTCTAACTGCATACGTGATGGTTGTGGGTTCGATTCCCACTCAGGGAAATAATTATATCTAAATTATTTCCATTTCTCCTCGGGTCGGGTGATAATACAAAGTGCCCCATTTAACGCCGCCACTGAACACGTAATGTCTCAGGCGGAAAGTGCAGAACGGAGGGTCTTGACCCCAGGGAAATTTGTGAATTTATAAAAAAATCCTCTTGTATTAGAATTCTTTAATATTAGTTAAAGCAGACAATTTGAAGTATAGTTGAACGTCAATATTGAAATGTTGATTTATGATGTGAGGGGGGAATATAGCTAATTTGAAGTTTCTCTTACAAGGGCTTGTGATGACTTGCTTGCCTTTGCCTTTTTCATTATTACTGGTCTCTTGTCTATCAATTATGACATTCTGTATAAAAATACAAAAAATAATCATTTAGCGAGAGTAGAAGAGAAAATATATACAAAATCACTACAATATTTTGAAATGTTATTTGAATGTTTGTTTAGCAAAAAGACAAATTTGAAACTTTCTACGTTCTATATCTTTTATATGGAAGAAACCTATAGGATTACTACAATTTATGTGTTTGTAAAAAAGTTTGCAATATTTGCATATTATAATTTAAATTATAATATTTATTTGAAAATACTGTGAGTAGCTGAGGCTCTGAGATGGGTCATTTATTCACAACTCACAACTATGCATATTGTGTGGAAGTTTATCTTGCCGCGGCCAGAAGGCCAATTACAATACAGAAGTACAATTCTAATTTGAAGTATTTTCACATTTTTAGAAAGCTTATAAAAATTTTAAACGCAGCGGGATTCGAACCTGCACCTTTAAGAAACCGTTCAAGCGTAGGCGTATAAGAATTTCGACACCGGATGTAGAGCGCATGGCTTAGCGGTCAGAGCGCTGGACGATTTAAAAAAGCCGCGGGTTCGAATCACGCTTCGGTCAAATTTTTATGCGTTTTCTGAATATGTTTTTTAATTTCTTAAGTGTGTAAATAACACTTTAAAATTTAAAATACGTAGTTATATTATGTGTATTACACTCGTATATTATGCGCAATATCATAACCTACGTATTATTTAACTTTATAAATATATAATGTAAGATTAATGGCAAAAAGCCATTAATTGAAATGGTTAATTAACCACAGAGTATACTTATGCTACAAAACTTTCCCAATTATTATCAGTTGAACAATAATACGAGTATCAATAATAAATAATTTAATATGTGGTATAGAAACAAAACTTCAAAGTTCGGTATAATAACTTACTCAACGGTATTCATTAGCAGTAAATTGTTAATTAGGAGAAGGTTCTGGTGCTTTATAACTTTTATTAAAAGAACGCTTGACTTTTACATTTTTGTTGTAATGCGCTCAGTTGTCGGCTGTGATAGAAATATAATAGAGAATTATACCCATTTGTCTTGATTAAAATATCTAAAATGCCGCCCAGCACTAAGAGCTTGCTGTCATATTTTTGCAAATTTGTCTATTACACAGGAGCTGGCGATTTTTTGTGCAATGATGGAGTGAAAGAAAGTAAAATTTATAGAATTTATACTTTAATCTCATTTAGCATTTATTTCATTATGATTTTTCTCGAGAACCTAGCCGCAATGTTTGGAGATTTCCCAGAAGTGGAAGGGAAATCTGCTGTCATGCTTTCAGCTATTCACGACATTATTTTAATTAAAATGTTCCTTTTATTTTATTATAAGTCTTCTATAATAAAATTAAATAATGAAATGGTGTCAGTCATGAACGATATTGAAGAGGAATGTGTTATGAAAAGACAACAGAGCAAAGTACTGTGGGGCATTACTTTATATGTTATAACTGTATATTTATCTTTAATATCATATGGAATTGAGAGTTTAAGAAAAGTGCTTGACGAAGGTATTTGTTCTTATTTTAAAAATTATATTGTTATAAATTATTTTACTATATTATTAATGTAATTCTCATGGAAGGCAGATCCGCCCACAGTTGGTGTAACTAATACTTGTATGGAGATAAAATTTATGTTTTACGTTACAATAATTTTCTTGTAACTTACTGAATTGAAAATCGGGCAAAGTTATATTGATATATATTTCTACTTTGCAGGGACACCATTTTATACCGTCGTTACTTATTTTCCTTCTTATTACGACAATTCGTTAATGGCAAATGGACTTCGTGTTTTCTTTTACATGACTTGGTTATATATGATGCTTCCAATGATTGCAGCCGACTGTATGCCTATCATACATCTCATTATTATGGCTTACAAATTTGTTACACTTTGCAATTATTATGACAAAATAGGAATAAATTTTTATAATAAGTTAGAAATTATGAATAATCAGTCTGCAGCAAAATTATTGGAGACGCAGTGCTTACGTGGGATTAATATTCATCAAAAATTAATGTTGTGAGCATTTAAATATTACATTCATTTTAATATATATATATTAAGTTTTCTTTGAATAGATTTATTTTTGTTTGTTTTTCTTATTCAGTTTAGCTGAGGAAATATATCGCGTTTTCGGAATCATAATGTCGCTGCAAGTTTGTGAGAGTTCGGCAGTCGCAGTTTTGCTTCTGCTCCGTCTAGCGGTAAGCATAAACTTTTAAAACAAAGAATTAAAGTTATTCGTGAAACTGAAATATCTTGCCAACTTTCAGCTTTCCCCTCATATGAACTTGACGAACGCTTTCATGACTTATACGTTTGTTGGGTCCCTTTTCTTTTTGCTGGCTTTGAATCTTTGGAATGCAGGAGAAATCACTTATCAGGTAAGTTTCTTTTTTCCTGACATTACATTACGTTACATTACAGTTAAATAGGTAAGTTAAACTATAGAGGTTTCGTATTTTCAGCGGTCTTTTCATAAAACTGTAAAATTCCTGAAAAACCAAAAACTAGAAGAAAAAAATCTCTTTATCAAGTATCTGTATAAAATTTCGCCACGTTTCATAATATTTTCAGTATTCGCAGCTCATGCGATAAACACCTTACACCTTGGATGACATTATTAAAGTTTTAGTAGGAATCCCTTATTATTTCTGGAAATAAATAAAGCCTATGTTACTTAGTGAAAATGAAGCCTTTAGAAGGCTTCATTTTCATTATAATATTTCTTTAGTTAAATCCATGCAAACAAACAAATCTTTCCTCTTCATAATATTAATATAGATATTATGTAACATTTTGTTTTATATATTATTTTAGCTTCAGGCAGCTAGAGAAACCCTAGTGCTAAAGACATTTCGTTCTCCATTTTCTGCCCAATTTTGAGTCATTGCATCTGGAGCGGTACTAAAGCCGCACGTTGTCTTATTAAAGCATTAAAATGAAAATAATTAAAAAATAATTATAAGACGCTGTACCACTGCTCCACGATAATATCATTGATGCTTTATATTTTGATTTTTCATTTTCTATTTATATCATTTTATTTTCATTTTCTACAGGCATCTTTGCTATCAAATGCTATGTTTTACTGTGGCTGGCATGTATGCGATATGGTAGAACCTCGTCATAAGGATATAAGATGTATGATTCTTATTGGATGTGCACAAGCTCAGAAACCTCTCATACTCAAAGCTTTTGGAATACAAGACTTATCATATTCTACCTTTGTTTCTGTAAGTTTTTATAAGCTTCACAACTTTACACTTTTTCTCCGCATTGCGAGGTCGTCACAGAAAACCTAGTGTCAAGCACACACCGTTTTCCGAAAAATGAGTATTTATTTTATTTAAAGTTATATTTAATTTATGATAATCATTGCCTCTATCTTCAAATAATATTCTAACTTTGATTTTGTTTTGTGGAAATAGAATTTAATAAAAAAAACATATTAAATAAAATGTCGAAGGAATTTTAAACAAATAATTTTCTAAATACAATTTCACACTCATCCATGCCTAAGTGAAAGGAATAAATGTACAAATATATGAACAAATTGAAAGTCAGTGGAATACTGCGAATATAAACTGTCAAAATAAACATTTTATTCTTCTCTCTCTGCCTGTTAGTCGGACGTCCTTATACGTATTGCCCGGCCCCTTTAAACAAAATACGACCCTACAATATGTGAATCTTTAAATGGTTGGGAAGTGACGAAGTGGCGAAGTAATTTATTATTCATTATTAAATAATAAATAGGAAAATAATGTGAAAAAAGGCAATTAAATTTTTTTGTCATATACATACTTTAATTCGACTTTACGTATACAGTATCATTTTTTCAGGTAGCGAGAATGACATATTCAATCTTTGCTGTGTTTTACCAGCGACGTAATTAATTTAGATTATGTGTTTGAAATATTTTAGGCGATGGAAATAACTTTTTCATATTAATAAATAGTAAAAAAGAATGTATTGTTTATTATAAAACAAATAAATAATTTAATAATTTAAAATCATTTGTATTTTTATTTAGTTCTTTACATAATTACTTTAATAGTAGGTATATTTTGCATCATCCCAGGATCCCTGTTTTTCCACATAAAATGCTAAAAAGCTAAAAAAAGATGCAAGTTCATGTAAAAAGATACCAATAAATTAAATCAAATAATGTGCTGAAACTGTATACCTGTTCTATCCTAAAGGAAAGATAAAGTTAAGGGAACATTCTTCTTACAAATATTACGTCAACTAGTTGAAACCAGAAATTCCGTTTGCGTGTACTTTGTGATATGCTACTTCCATTTCAACCTCTTGACCCTTGGATCCAATATTATAATAATTTAATTAAAAGTAAGGTAACACCATTTTTTCAGTTTAATTATAGAATAGACACAAAATACATATAAGGGTACAGGTCCCCATTACGTTTATATTGTTTGCCTCTAGCTTCTTCTTGACAATCTTGATGCAGTCCTTTATTGGTATACTGGTAAACAGTTCTTGAGACCAGTGAAAAGTAACATTCCTTTGCAGTGTGCTGGTATATACAAACTAGATTGTGACTGTCGCTTATCGTACATTGGTCACACAAAGAGGAGCATCGGTATAACGGTGAAGGAACACATCTTCCATATCAAGAATGGGCGTGTATCGAAGTCAGCTGTGTGTGAGCATACAACGGATACACCCAACCATTACATCAGGTTTGATAAACCTCATATTCTCGCTAGGGAAAACAGATATATCCCAAGGATGATCCGCGAGGCTATTAAAATATAAAAACACCCTAATTTCAATAGTGAAGACGGTTGGAAAATTTCTACCTCCTGGGACCCAATACTGAAAACTTTGAAGTCTCAATCCGATCACACCAGAGAGCAAGATACAGTCAGCTCATTTTACAAGAATCCAGGGCAGTAGGCGAGGCAACTAAGAAATCGTTGGCGGTAGTTTGAGATAATAATTGTATCAAATGACAGACAAGTGCCACCTCAGTCTACCTGTGACCACGGACTACTGTAAAGTGTTCAAAACGTCTGGTTCTAAAAATGTATTTTCGAATACCAAAATTATACGCGATTAATCCGGTTAATCGCGAAAATCAAAGAACTTATTAATAGTAATTAGACAGATTTGGGATTCAAATGGAAATACGTTCCAAACAAGTGATTTTGGCACAAATTCAAAACGTCGTGGTCGTGTCTATATTAAGATGATTCGATACAGTTATTGTACGACAAGCCGACGATGCGATGATGGACTCACTGCAATACTTATGGACATAAAATTTGTTTAGTTATCATTCTTTAAAAAAAGTGTAGGAGTAGCTGGGTCATAATTTTTTTTTTGTAAAATATATTCTTTGGATGTTATAATTTCGGAAACCTATAATTTTAAAATATGTTTAGTTTTGTAACATAATCTTTAACTACGTATTAAAATAACTATAGCATTTCTTTGTTAACATATTTAAATAGAAACAATAAAAACAGCACGGCAAGCAAACTCCTAATTTATAAAAATAGAGATCTTTATTTAAATGTAGCTAGTAGTTGACAGAACGTGTCCTGTAGAAAATGCAGGACGCAAATATATGTAAACGTCTCTGAACACCGTGGACATTAAAATATAAACAAGATTTTTTTTTTCTCTATCTACGAGTAGCTACTTCTTTGTTAATTTCTAAATTATTTTTAATTTCGTTTAGTTTTATTAGAGATTTGGATAGCAGGTTAAATTTATTTTCTATCTAAGCTTTGTGATAAGCTATTTTGTTTAAAAACCATCTTACGTCTGAAATTAACTGGCTTCTACGTTCTACATCTCGAAACCTTTCGTTTAATATTTATATTGATGATTTTTTATAAAATATTTCCATTCATTTTCTCGTTTCTATCGACAATTATCTGGGGCGTCTGCGGTATTAATACCCAATTAATTAGTTATACATCATAACAAAAGGTCAATTGATCAACAGGAAATGGGAAAATCTTCAATGACTAAATTAGACTAACCAAAGTCAAGATAAATAAAACTATTTTATAATAGTATTTTGATATAAACCCTTTTTAAAACTTAAAAAGATGACTTTTGAACATTAGAAGTAGTCATGAATGAAGAACTTGCCAATAGATTAAATGTAAGGTATGCAATTTAGCATAGAAACCCGGAATTTCTATTAAAGAATCAAATAGAATTCAGATCGTCGTTTAGACGACGTCCATACGCTATGCCGTCGATATCTATGTCGACCATTTGCATAGGAATGTAATCTGTTGAACCTCCTTTTATATACACAGTAATTTTTAGTAGTAAGTGAATATTATTTAAAAATCACTTATTTCATTAAGTTTTTTATATATAATAATTAATACTTGTGAATTTGTTAAATTTTATATATGTAAGAAATGAATGACACAAATTTTATTTTTAATTGAGCAAAATCGTCGAAATCGTCGTCATCGTCGTCGTCAATAAAGACGTCACTCAAAATTACTTTGAAACAGATTCATTTCAAAGGGATTATTTGAATATGTTAAAGTAACCAAAACTCAAAGTAAAGCGTTCAATCTAAAATTAAGCATTTTATCGTATATAAGAGTGGATAATATTAGCAATAAGCTCGTATTAGTAAAAATATAAATAAGAAAAAGATTAATGCAATAAGAAACAAAAACTTTTTAGAAAATTTCAGACAGTTTCCAAGAGGAGTGAGTTCAAATTCTGCAACATTAAAATTTCGTTTACTAAAAAAATTTTTTTATTGTAAGTCTATGAGTAACACGAAAAAACAATGCTAAGACAACGCAACGTTTTTAAGCGAACAAATAAGCACCTATCATCAGATTCACTCTTCTGTACCGGAAATTTTGAACAAGGATTGGGAAAAAAGTTAAGCTATAAAAAATATAATAATAAAATAAGCTAAAAATATTTTAATATTTTTATGTATATAAGCTTTTTACTATGTTATCAAATTAAACAGTTTTTACAATGTTTAAAAGTGTGAACTTTCGAACGTATTTCATAATTATAAGTGTATCTAATAATAATCAAGAAACAAAAAGACATATTTAGAAAACGTATAAAAATTTGAACGCAGCGGGATTTGAACGCGCGCCTTTGAACGGTTTTTAAATTAAGTTTTCTAAATATGTATTTTTCATTTTCTTAAGTGTGCGATTAACACTTTAAAAAATGTTAAAAAATAATCAAGAAACAAGTTTCTAGTTTCTTTCTAGTATTAAATCATTTTGGAAGAATCAATATAAATTACTGGTTTCTTATATTGTGTTAACTCTTAATGTAGAGTTTGTGTTCACCATGTATCTTATTATATCTTAGCACACAACTTATGTGATTGATTTATAGCCCCACTGTAGTCTAATTAAAATAGTATACGTAAAACCAAAATATAGTTCGTATTTACACATTTTATAATATTTTTAAAGAGTGTATAATACAAAAGGTTATTCCTTCCATTACATTGCTAAATGTGAAACAAATATACTTAAAGTTAAAAATATTATAAAACAAAATTGAAAATTTAATAAAACACTTTTAGAATACCGCGTCCCTTGAAAACCGTCCAAGCACTCTGACCGCTAAGCCGTTATACTGATACTGACTGTACTGATACGTTCTACATCCAGCTACTTCGAAATTCTAATACGCTTATTATAACTTATTTATGTTGTAAGCTACTTTTACAAATGTTTTTAATATCCTGATATGAGAATAAAATGTTTAAAATATTTAAAATAAATATTAGAAATTAAACTTGAAAAGTAACAAATAACTCTTTAGAAAGTCTCTCTTTATATTTTCATTATTCTTATATTTAATTGTTTTTCTTAACGAACCGATATTAGCAGTTTAGGTTAGAGTCAAATTATTGTTTGACAAAAAACTGGAATGAACCACTGGTACTCAGATAGTCTTTGTTTAAGTAAAATATATTTGTTTAAGTAAAGTATATAGTAAGAACAAGGTTCCAATTAAATAGCTGTTCCTAAGAAACAGGATGCTAATTTGTCAACATAATCTTACATAAGAAACTTCAAAGATATACCAAAACATTTTGTAATTTAAGTTCGACAGAATATTTTAAAAACAACAGAAACATTTCATTAAAAAGAGTGTTTTAATGGACATTTCTTTCGAGTATTAAAATGAATTAATAATGAAGTTGTAAGAGTACTCTTAGATTTTTTAGAGGAATAGTTTTTTTATACTAAAAGTAGCAGTGTTTTGTAGAAAATAACACTTTTTATTGTAATTTGTTTTATTACTAATTTTTTTCTTTGAAATATACAAGGTGGGCCAAAAGAAATCACGTCTGTTGGAAGATGTTCTTATTTTTGCAAATGGCGGCCAATGTTTTTTTTACATTAGGAACTAGACAGATGTAGAATACAAGTGAACAAGCCATTAAGCGATACACTCCCCAAGACCTATTTTTTTCGTAACAATTCGTCTGTGGTGTTGGCGCAGCTCGAATTCCATCGCCGATTCCCGGGTCGTCCGGCACCGACTGCGAAAATACTGCGCCGTCTGGCTACCAACCTTGAAGAGTAGGGGGCCGCACGAGACGCTGCCAAGAGTGGCCGGCCCCGGAGCGCCCGTTCTGCCGAGAATATCGTCGATGTTGCCGAGGATGTCAAGCTGTCGCCATAAAGATCGACCAGACACCGTGCCTCGCAATTAGCCATCAGCCAGTCGTCCCTAAGGCGAATTTTGGTCAAAGACTGGCGCATGTTCCCGTACAATGTCCAGTCCTTGCATCAGCTGCTGCCTGTCGACCACTAAATGCGTGTAATCTACGCTTAAGCCATCATCGGATGACTTGTTTTGGCCCACCTTGTATTATATTTTTTTAATAAAGTTGTAATTCTGTAAATAAAAAGAAAGACCTTCAAGAAAATGCAGAGACTGATAATATTTTATTTGTATCTCGTAAAATAAAGTAAAAATTCTTGGAAAATATAAACAAATAATAGCTATAGCTGCTAATTACATTTGAAATTGGACTGTAAAATGTAATTATGGTGTGTTTAATTCTTCCGTGCGATAATATTGTTGGAACTGTCATAAATTTGCATTTTATATACCAAACGCAACAGTGTCGATTTCAATTAACCATTTGTGGACCCGCGTTTTTAGGGTTTTATTGTATATGATAATTTATCTACATACGTTATAATATGATGTGCCAGTAATATACTAATCGCTTTTTGTTGACACACTGTTAATTATTCGCATTTTTTATATATGTATGCATGCACGTTTTATTGCATTATCTCCGTATATAATTTCATTATGGTTTCTACCAACCATCCATCCTTCACATATCCTTTGAACAAAGTGCGAAGTCTCTGCGTTGCTCACCATACCACATATACGGTGTAAATTACATCAAGATTATATAATAAATACAAAATAAACATGCAATATGCAAATTAAATAAAAAAAACGTTAATAGAAATATTAATTACATAAGATGTAAAAATCTGCTCAATATGTAGCGTATACATACTCGTATAAGGTAACTTCTTAGTAACAAAGATCTTACGACGATCGACAACAAAATTTGACAATTGACGACGGTCGAAGTAGATAGATTATCACCGCTATTGTATTGGGATTTTTAGCTTACACCGGCCCCAAAGGCATACCGATTGGAAAATAAATTAGAGGTCTTATTTGGTCAAGTCGAACTATAGAGTATTAGTACTAAAATACTAATATATTAGCCAATAATAATTAACAATGGCATACATCACAGATATATTAAAAAAGCTTATTGGCGGTTGGCAAGACCTAATAAAAATAATAAGAAATACTTTAAAAGCGATATGTACACAGTATTTATATTGCTCCTAAAATATTTCTTATATTTTTAAAAAACTAATATACCACTATATAAAGTAAATCTTAACGTTGGTTATTATTATTATTTTCAGGCCAAATAATTAAAGCGCACTGTTTGATATTAAAAGGCATTATCTATGTCAGATATTGCTTGCCAATGGCTGATGTCGATGACACCATCGAATATTATTCCAGCTGTATATAATTGTAATTCATCTAAGTCTATCATTTCGTCTAGGCCAATAGCTGTGTTTCATAATTGTGCAGCGAAAATACGACTTTATCAAAATGTGTTCAGAGCATTGGTACGCCCTCAGATTCGGCGTATACTATTAGTATTAGTATCGTCTTAGAATGGAGGCATGTTTTATAGTTTTATACTGCTACTGATATCTAAATAAAAGACACATTGCCACTCTATATCATTTATTATGTCGAATGAATATTTGCATAGATTTCGGCAAGCTTATGGTTTAATTTTTAAATGAAAAAAAAACTGTTACTCAATTAATATTATAAATAATTTCATCAATTAATTAATATTATAAAAAAATATAAATATAAGCTGGATGTGGAACGCATGGCTTAGCGGTCAGAGCGCTTGAACGGTTTTCAAGAGGCGCGGGTTCAGATCCCGCTGCATTCAAATTTCTATACGTTTTTTAAATATGTCTTTTTCAATTTCCTTAGTGTGGGAATAACACTTTAAAAAATGTTAACAAAATATATAAATAATGTTATTTAAGTAATAGTATAATTGTGGCGGCGAATAAAAAAATATAGAGATAATATTAAGTCTTTTTTTTGGTTTTGAAAAAAATGTTCTTACATACAAAAAGATATATGCAAAGTGATTACATCTTGTTGATATATCTTAAGTGGACTGTCTTAAAGGGACTTTAATCGGGTCAGTCGGTGCATTTACCATATAAACATGATTGCGCATTGTTGGCTTTACTTAACCTGAACTGGTTCGATGGGCTGTTACGGCTGTCAGTGCCTTTAAACATCTCCACTTAATACTAAATAAATATTAAATACATAAAAACAGTTTTTTTTTGTAAGAAAGTATATACATTTGTGAACAGAGATAAAGTTACATAACTAGCCGCCTATAGTTGCTTTACAGTACAAGCTGTACGGTTAAATTAATTACCTATCAAAAGTCTACTTTTGTTTGAAACTGTACGTCCTTACTATTCAGTTTTATAATTTAGTAGTAATTTACATATTTTACTTATAATTGACTATCTTATAAGAACTAAATACATAAACTTTTCCTTAAAAATTATATTTATAAATATAAGGGTAAATTTATCCTCACGCCTATATTTTTTGTCTTTTTGTTGAATAGCAGGGTAGGCAGGGAGGACCTAATGTCAAGACATTGCATAGTGAGTGGCGGAACTCAACGCAATGCTTTGTCTTGTAGCTAAGATATATTTGCTTTCATTAAAAAAACTTTTTTTTATTTTATAGATATAATATAAATGTTATTTTTACTGATCTTATGGTAACGATACAAGAGAATTATTAAATCTGTTCCGCATGTCTATATAGGTACACCTTTTTTAAAAATCTACATACACATATGTTGTTGCTTGTTTCAATAGACAATAGATAGAGATAGATAGAGAAAGCTTTCTATTTAGGCCGTGCGAGAACGTGTCGCTACATCGATAAGTCTTGAATTTGACCTGTTTCTACAGTCGTAGTCGTAATTTATTGTACTACATTGAATAGGTGCCCGATCTAGATATTGGCATTGCAAAGTTGAGAATAAAAATCTACTTTCGATACATTCGGTTCTGTTCGAACCAAACATGTTTCGATACAAAGCATTCTTTGTCTCATTGTTTTATACCTAATTGCTATTTTTGTTAGATCTTTTCCTCTTAAAACTTCCGTTACGATTGTGTTCATCTAGAAGGTATGTACAATATCTTTTGTACAAAAGAGATTTATAAAAAAATTTAGGATGTAGGTATTGGTTTAGCGAAGATATACTATTTATATAAATTATTCACTAACATATAATGCAATATTTATTAATTTACAATATTATTCAACATTATATAGTATATAAATTGTGTCCGCGAGGAGTAGCGCCAAAATTGCTACCTGCTTTCCTTCTGTAGGTTCATTGCTTGAAAGAAAAAGACGAGTCAGATCTCAAGTCAAAATTAGAATCCATTGTACCTAATTGTAGTTGGTTTGAATTACAGACAAAGTAATGTAATGTTATATATATAGCAATACTTTTTATTTAGTTAAGTTTCTTTTCATTTGTACATAAAAGACTTACTTGACTAAATAACATTGTTAAAAAATATTTTTTTCTTAGCTTCACACTTTCATTCCCGCATAGCTGCAGGGAGTCAGAACCTAGTGTTGAACACGTTCGTTCTCCACTTTCCGCCCAATTCAATAATTTTCAATGACAAGTCCTTGGATTCCTTAGTTAATTCCAATTTCAATTTATAATATTAGCTTAGGTATAATGGCAATGCCAGTATTATGTAAATTATGCTGCGTAAAGTAGCTGTTAATTATGACCAAAATATTATTGATTAGACTATATACTATAATTATAAGTTGTCATTCCAATTTTGCTTTTACATTATGTGTGCATGTGCGTTTGTACGTCAAAATCAGATCAAGATTGAAATAGATATATTTATTTTGTTAACATTTTTTTAAAGTGTTACGCCCACACTGAGGAAATTGAAAAGACATATTTAGAAAACGTATAAAAATTTGAACGCAGCGGGATTTGAACCCGCGCCTCTTGACATGACATTGATGCTAACAACAAATAAAAGTTGTAATAAGCGTATAAGAATTTCGACGCAACTGGATGTAGAACGCATGGCTTAGCGGTCAAAGCGCTTGAACGGTTTTCAAGAGGCGCGGGTTCAATTCCCTCTGCGTTCAAATTTTTATACGTTTTCTAAATATACATATATTTATAAAGCTAATATTTTTAGTTTTATTCTATGCTTAAAAGGTCCATTGATAGCCACTACCTTTTTTATGCTTATGAATGATGTTTGTGTGCCTACATTATTTTTGTAATTTTAGTATGATATTGAAAAAACGTGCGTTGGAACGTTGGTTAGTCAAATACTAAGATAGGTAGTATAAAAAATCCCGCTGCGTTCAAATTTTTATACGTTTTCTAAATATGTCTTTTTCAATTTCCTTAGTGTGGGAATAACACTTTAAAAAAATGTAAACAAAATATAGATTTAATAAATAGCATTCTCTCTTGCCAGACGATTGTTCGTAGAATAATCTTAGGGTAGCAGAAATTTGTAAAAATCTCTCTACAGAGATGCTAACAACAAATATAAGTTGTAATAAAGGTATAAGAATTTCGACGCAACTGGATGTGGAACGCATGGCTTAGCGGTCAGAGCCCTTGAACGGTTTTCGAGAGGCGCGGGTTCATATCCCGCTGCGTTCAAATTTTTATACGTTTTCTAAATAGGTCTGTTTCAATTTCCTTAGTGTGGGAATAACACTAAATGTAAACAAAATATATAGGTAGTATAAGATACCAGTTATAAACAAGGAACACTATAATGAGAATCAATTTGTATAGTACAGTAATATATTGCAGATCGTAGTAATTTATGATTATGAAGCATTTATCAGCTAATAACAAGGGGTTGCATTAGATAATTCACACGTGTATATTTTGTATTGCGCTGAATTAACATAAACGCCTAATTAATCATTATGATATTTCATTACGTACATAAGATTAGCGTTTGTACCCGCAGGCTTATTGTTCTAACTTTATTTGACTATATTTGACATTGATGTAAATTTTGCTACATTTCTCAACTGTAAAGTTCAGCTTTACGCATTTGCCGTTTATTGTAAGGTAGCCAAAAGTAATCTAGGTGTCAAGTCCCTCCCACTTTGCATTTTTCATCCATTATTACGACATTTCGTGTTGAGTTGAATTACCATTTTGTGAATAGACATTGTTTCATTGTGAAATATTATTAACAAAAACACGTGGAATAAAAAAAATACTGCACAATAATACAATATACTATTTTATTTTAAAGGCATTTACTAAACTATTGTAAGTTACTTAATTATATTATAGAAGACAATAAATCATCATCATCATCATCATCGGCCTTTCTCCGTCAACTGCTGGACATAGACCTCTCGGGTGACACGTCACTGAGTTCGTTCTTGCAGCGAAGACAATCCATCACAAAGATAATAAATTATATATTATTTTATTTCGTACGATCAATATTCATAACAAATGTAATATGTAAAAAAGGTTAACACTTAACCTTTTTCGTTTAAAATAGAAAGTTTGAACATTTATTATGAAAGTAATTTGATAGATTGTAAATCAACGAAATTCGAATCGTATAACTTTTCCATAGCGGTTTTGGGTTAGTTGCCTTCGGCTAACTTTGCAACTAATTGATGCTTAAATGTCCTTTCCTCTGAATCATATCACAAAATTGTATTCAAAAATGAAATATGTCATTGTTGAATTTTTAATTAAATTACTCAGAAACAAGATTTGGTGATATTACTTAGCACAATCTCACTGGTTTACTTTGTTAATTGATAAAACATTCATGGGCAATAATAAATTGAATAAACGGCATTGTTACAATTGCGATTTAGTTAATTGAAACGTAAAAATGGCAAATAAAAGAAATAGCCTATAAAAATTAGAAAAAATCTTTTGAATGTTGGTTCTTTTGAACTGTTAGGTATACCTAGGTATAGCTATGTTTCACGTTACTAAAGTCAGATAACATTTAACTGACCTGTTTATCTAACGGTTAGAGACTTTAATCGCTTACCCAGAATGTGGTTCGAACAGGACAAATTTTGTATGTTATGTGCAAATATGTATTCTATTTGATTTTTTATATATTTTTACATTTTTTTATTAGCTGCGGTTAGATGTTATAATATAAAAGGTAATTTTTTTATATTTAGTAAAAAATAAAATAATTTATTGATGGGATACAATCAATAAAATATATAAAAGCTTATATGTTTACTTCAGATAAATTAGGTTTATCCTGAAATAAATGTATGTAGTATGGATTTTTACAGCTTCTCGCTTTTTGCCGCATAGCAGGGGTAGTCAGAAAGAATCTAGTGTCAAGATTCTCCATTATCCACTTTCCGCCAGAATTCGAGAAATTGCCTGTTGAGTAGCGGAACTCAACGCTGCGAAAATATTCAAATTATAATCCGTCCACCGAGTGAGCATCGAACCCACTACCAATCGTTTTTATAGTAAATCCATTCATAAAAGTTAATCGAGGAGCAGCATCAAAATATATTTGAGGTACACATACAATTGTATACATATTTGGTACAAATATTTTACTAAAACCCGCAGTATTATACTACAAGCAACGTACATATATAATAGGAAACAGTAAGTATTCTATTCCACTTACATTAGCTTTAAAGTAAGGAAATTGCACCACAATGGCTTATCATGGCATGTGATTGCAAACCTCTGAATGTGTTTTCCATCGGGTTTCAATTCCTAAACGCCATTGCTTTCTAGTAATATTTAGTCTGGGCTATTGAATATATTGATTTCCATTGAATCGAGTCAAACAACTGTCAGTGTGAATTGCTTTTCAAACCGACATGCAAGCTTGCGGTGTGCCTGATCCGTTCAATTTTGCGCATTAATATATTTTTATTTTTTTCTTGGAAAAAAATGAGTAACATATACATTAATTCATCGTATATTATACAGGAAATATAAACTGGTGGTAAGTGGTGGGTAGTTGCAAGTTTTCATATATTTAGATATAATTAATATAATATATCTTTTTATATAATCTTCCATTCCTTCCTTCCTTAGGCACCTACTTATTTGGTCCAATATTTTAAATTTACAAAATATACTTATTACATTAAAATAATTAATTTATTAAATAGTAAAAATAAATACATGCTTATGTAAAGGAGATAGTTTTGTAACAAAAGTTCGTATCAGATCCAGATGCCGTGACCGTCTAAACAAGAGCTCATACAACGTAAATATATCTGTAAAACAAGAATGATTTATTTCTTGATGCACGATAAATTTCGCGAAGTTGACAAGTTATAACAATACAAACCTACGTTTACCACTGAAATAAATATTGCTACAAATAACAAATTACCCCAAACTTTCTGTGTAATAATTTATGAGGTGCGAGTACAAGCAATGCGAAGTTCTTATTTGAAAAACTAGAATATCATCAAATATTGGTAATATCAAATAAATTTACACAGAAGTAGAACTGAAATTCTATTGTTCAAAAATATATTTTCTTAATTATTGTTACGTGATAGAAAAATAAAGTACTGCAAAAAGCAGTGTTTAAAATTTTGCCACTATTTTAAATGATTTGTATATTATTTAAATCTATACCATAAGAAGACAGTAAAAAAGTGTTTGTATGTGCATTAAATAAATTAGAAAAAAAATGTATAGGGGCATGTAAAAGTAATAGAATATGAAAAAGACATATTTAGAAAAGGTATAAAAATTTGAACGCAGCGGGATATGAAGCCGCGCCTCTTGAAAACCGTTCAAGCGCTCTGACCGCTAAGCCATGCGTTTTACATCCAGCTACGTCGAAATTTTTATACGCTTCTTACAACTTATATTTGTTGTTAGCATATATGAATCAGCATGCAATCAGCATGATGCGCATTTATCATGGACATATAAAAATTCAAGACACGGAACAGCTATTGAAGAGCAATGAAGTCTAGCTAAACTATTAGAAAATAGGAAAAGCTCCCGTAACAAAAACTGTTCAACGTGATTTGCATTTTTCATTGAAGTCTGACACAGAACCATGATAGACCAGCTAAATTATAAGAAACAATTCAACGCCGCATTAGTAAAAGTTATTCAGTGTGGCGGGCAGTTTTTGTTAACCAATAAAAATCATTAAGCTTTGCGGCCATCGTGCCGTAGTGGGGTAGCCTCACGCGATAGTTGTGGGTACAATTTCCAAATGGAATGGTTATATATATATATAGTTTTAATTTTTTCTCTCCAGTAAGAAAAAGGTGGTTGTTGAATTTCTACATTCAACTTATAAAGTTTTTAACATTTTAAAGTGTTAATCACACACTTAGAATTCTAATTATGTTTTTTAATTTACAACGTCTCAAATTCGGGCGAAAAGAGAAAAAAGCCTAAAGCTGATAAATATATCACAATCATCTGAATCATCTGATGTGTAAGTTTTGAAGAACTATAAGAAATGAGTAAATGTTTCATTTGTAAAATTTGTTCAGTATGGTGGGCAATTTTTGTTGACAAATAAAAAATATTGAACTTTGCGGCCATCGTGTTAGAGTGGGATACGTTTGACAGTAAAAGCGATGATTGTGGTCTGATTCTCACTTCAGAAACGGGTTATATTTGTATTGTTTTCTTTTTTCTCTCCGGTATGACAAAGATGGACGTTGAGCCAAAAAAGAGAACTTTCTGCATTCAATACGCATTCTATTTATTTAAGTTTTTTCAAGAATTTCAATGTTTTACGAAAAACTCGCCTAAAATACCAAACAGCTGCGGGCGAGTCGCTTGTTTTAAATATAATTTAATTAATCGTGAAATTAGTAAGATTATTTTGAATAATACCATTACTGTAGCTCAGTTAGGATGTTTCCGACTGCCTGTACATGAACATGAACGCATGGCTTAGCTGTCAGAGTACTTTGACGGTTTCTAAGAGACGCAGGTTCAAATCCCGCTGTGTTCAAAATTTTTACACGTTTTCTAAAAATATTTTTGCGTTCCCTGTGTTGGGTTCGATCATCACTAGGGGTTTAGTTAGATTAAGTACAAAAACAGGATTCTGTCGTCTAAAACGCAAAACTGTTCTAACCCCCTGTAATATCTGTTCGATTTATCGCACAAGATTTGTCTTGTTTACAAGAAAACCTTTTTTTTCATATCAAATCAAAGTTATGTTTAGTAAAATATTTAAAAAATATTAATACATATTTTGATGTCAAAATTAATCACAAACGATACATATTATATCAATAACATTAACTTCCTACAAGTTATAATTTTTGTTGACAATGTTGTATCTAATAACAATTTCTCTATATAAGGTAAAGAAAGGATTCGCAAAGCATATAATATATTTGTACGTGACCCACGCCATATATCCGGTGGGAGATTTCCACTGATATATTATTACTCAGTGTGATTATTGGAAAGAAAAGGTCTTAGATATTATTTCTTTCTCACATAAAGTTTATTTATAAATAAATTAAAGTAAACTGTACACTGAACACAATGTATACGTAAAGTTTATTAAAAAATGCGTCAATGGATTCTTTTTTCTAAAAATCTAAATTTACATTTACAGCTTTGCTCATGTAATTTTTAGTATTTATTGCAAAATATAATTTAATTTCTTCCATGAATCCTAAAAATGGAAGATTTTACCACTAAAATGATTTAATAGGTATAATTAACATTTATTACTATGATTAGAATTATCGAACGTTTAGCTAGTCTCAGGATATACACTGCATAGATTTATTAATATAACTACTTTTTATTAGATAGAAAAGTATATTAGACCATTCATTAGATTAGTTTAAAAGCTTAAGTTTCTCATAGATATTTAAACATAGATAAATATCGATAATCAGTGTCATATAAATTAAACACTTGTAATAATAAAAAGAAATACCTAAATATATACGTTGATAAAAGTTAAATTAATTATTAATTGGTTGCAGTACAAGCGTATATATTGCTACAAACTTTTCCAATTATAGCGGAACAATGTTAACATCAATTAATAATAAATGATTTGCCATATAGACCAAACCAACTAACTTCATAGAAATGACAATAACTTCTTAATATGTTAATTGAGTATATTTACTTCTAGATAAATAGAATATGAAAAAATAAAAAAAATACATATATATACATGGTGCAGTGTTTGGCTGTGGGTTCAATTCCCACACGGGCAAATTATTGTTTATATTTCTATTATTTTCATTGATCTGCCCTGGTAAGGCAAAGGACCCAATGTTATGCGGAAATGAGTGTGAAATAAAAAATAAACAATATACTATAACTTTCGCGTATGAAAAAGTTGATCATATGTGATATAACTATATAGTTGTATCACATCATACCAAGCTCCCTATTCTTAAAATAAGGGATGTTATGAATGTAATGTCTGTGAACTTAACAAATCATTGTCCAGCAGAACAAAAAAAATGTGAGTTCTTTTCGCATGCAGCTGGACTCTATAGTTTCTGATACGTTTTAAATATAGTTCTGGCGTTTTTAGCCTAAAACAGAACAACTAAAAACTCTGTTTAATGTGTGTTCAATACACATATTTAGTTCTTGATAGTTTTTACTAATAGTTTTATTGATTTCAAACTTAGCATAGCATAAGTATACCATTTTAATATTCCTATTAGCTGTTTTCCTTGTTTAATACAAATTTTCCGATTACACATTGACAGTACGCACAGCTTGTAATAAAAATGTTTTTTTACTATTTTACGGGCAATATTTTATGTTTTCTGAGCGTTTAAACCTTCCGTGGACCTCTACAAATTAGCCAAAACGGTCCAGCCGTTCTGTAGTATTAGCGAGATTAATAACATTTCATATATATTTATATATATATATATATATATATATATACATTATTCATTAATTTCGCATAATTTCGTTCGGCGCGGTTCGAATCCCACTGCGTTTCAATTTTTTAAATTTTCTAAAAATATGTTTTTAAAATTTTTGCTTTTTATTTATAGTCACCTGGACGATGGAAATATGTATATATGACGTAAAAGTAGCAGCAGAAATCTCGGGAGACATTCGACAATATAATTTAAAGTTAAATAATACTAAAGGGAGTTCACATAAAAACTGACCACCTGAGGGACAAAACCTGGACTATGGACGTAGTGCTGGGAGATTCCATCGGTCATAGGTTCAAATTACCTAAAAATAATTTCAACGCAAGCCATATAAATCCCATTAATTTACATTTCAATTTACTCCTATCACAAGTAATATTATTCATGAGCAATTAAAAATAATATGGCGAATTATTTTTAACAGATATTGCTTATCACACAAAAATTAATTGCATGCTGTACATAAATCAAGATGTTGGTTGCGACAAACGTGCTTGTAATGGCTTGTTAATATATTAATGTCTGATTTAATCATATACAGGCTGTACATATGCGCATAACTTGTATTAGATTACAGAAATTATAATCCTATTATGGGAGTCAAATTATCATATTATGTCAATTACATACTTACTAACTTTCTCTCCACCTAACTCTTATTTTTTTTTATAAGGCCAGGTTTAGCGTCAAACGCTATGGTTGTGAGTTCAATACCAATCCATACCAATATTATAATTGCGAAAGTCTGTCTGTGACGCTTCCACGGCTTTTCACGGATGCATAGAATTAAACCACCGGCTCTAACTGAATAAAATTTGGAATGAAAATAATTCACGCTTTTTCCAACATAGCAGTGTAGCCAGAGATAACATAGTGGCAAGGCACATAATTCAACAATTTCCGCCCGATTCTGAGATATTGCGTACTGAGTGGCAGAACTCAATGCCGCTATTTGTTTTAGGTACCAGAGCAGAGAAATGTAAATATTTTTTAAATATAGAGCGGAGAAATGCCCCAAGTGGAAATCGAACCCACAATCGCCTTTACAGTCAGAAATTGCGCTACGGTAGCCTCTAAAAAAATATATAATTCCTCCATTTATTACATAGTTCTGACGATGATTAAAATGATCAAGAGATAAGCCCGAGCTTTACGCTTTTTTAACTCACCGTGCCATTATAATATTGACGTTTAAAAATACTATACATCCCAAATGTCTTTGAATTGAAGAAGCTTTTCGCTCGGGCGGTAACTTCGCGCCGCAATAATAAGCAGCTTAAGTCACACGTGTACTTTTTCATATCTCCGCCTAGGTAAAGCAGCGTTGAGTTCCGCCACTTAAAAAAGCTTATTATTTTTTACAGATCTGTTCTTAGTCGTACACTGAGATTTTAAATCCAAAGAATTCATGTCTATTTTAATATTTATTTACATTGTTAAATTGTATTTGTATTGTACAACGTTTTTCTGATAGATATATAAGGATATACTTAAACGAGCTAAATCTAAGTAACGTTATTGTTAAAGTAAATTTGTGGTGCTTTTGTTCGATCAAGGGTAATTGGCGTAAGAAAATTCCATTCACGTATTAGAATTGTTGCATAACTTGATTACTTATCCTTTTTTGCCTAGCGATAAAACTTTTCTATCAGAATTTTTTTTTCAGTTCAGTTCAGTTGTTCAACTATGGCGCTTGGAACTGCCAGAGCACAAATCTCTTCGCCTGTCACGTTGTATGGAGAACACACGAAGGAGATTGATCGGTATAAAAGTCAAATTACAATATAAAAAAAATATATATTTACAACAGATAATAAATAATGTAAAGGTTAGTAATGAGTAATAAATAACTAAGTGGTTAGATTATAATTTGATATTGTTATTATATATAAATAAATATTTACATAAAAGACGAAACACCAACATTAAACATTAAAGGGAATAGGATTTTTCTTGAGGAAGGATATCATAAATTGAATGAATTAAGTTAGGACAGGAAAAAAGGATGTGAGAAGGGGTACCTTCGTCAAGACCACATTCGCACAATGAGTGGTCCTTCACCCTAAACTTTTCTAGGTGTAGAGGTACATGACCGAGGTGCAAACGACAGATTGTTGTAATAATCCTCCGTTCAGTAGTATAAAACCAAGGTGACCTTGGGATGACAGCTTGGATAGATGTTTTTTTTCTGTAACTGATAATCATAATTTACTATACTAATTTATAAATAAAATTACTTACAAAAGTTTAAAGTAAGAAAATATTGCAATATTTTGTTATAGAGTTTACAATAGACACCAACACGTGCAAGGCATGACCGTGTGTGGTAGGTTCAAAATTCACGGAGATATCTTGGCATATATCCAAGTTGTCTGCACGTACTCGTATAAAACTATACGTAAATTGGTGATTTAATCGATATACGACGCTATAGAAGTGACTTAATATTAAGCTAACTTTCAATTTTGTTATACTGTATTTCAAGTAAATTGAGAAAAATACCTATTGTCACTTACTATACTACAACATTGTTTGTGTCTTTCCTCATCAATAAAACTAAACGCTACATAGCTATTCAAATTCAAATTATCCTTTATTCAAATAGATTTTTGCAAGCACTTTTGAATCGTCGAATGGACATAAAGCATATCAGGCAGTTCTGCTGAGAAGAGCCGCCGAGAAACTCAACAGTTGGCCTTTTTAAATACAAAAGTTACAATTTTATCATTTAATACAGTAGCTAAGCTACACCAAACACAAATCATATTACTTGCACCTAACTCAAATCATATTCCAAAAAAATATCACAGCTAATGCTGTGTACCTTTTAGTGGAATTAAATCTAACGTTCAGAAAACTGCAATGGACGTGTTTTGTATCTAATGAGAATCTGCTTCTTTAATTTGTAAAGATAAGGTTAATTTAAATCTAATTTATAAATTTTATATTATAAGCATTTACAGATGCCATCATCATAGTTATGTGAAATAATATCTAAGTGTACAAGCAATGATCGTGGGCTCGATTCTCACTTAGGAAATTATTATAATTTAATACTAATTCCCACTCCTCATTACTTTACGACCCTTGCAGTGCTTGTACATTTTCTATTAACTAGCTGTTATTGAAAATTGGGACCAAATTTTTACCACCTTCACCATGAGAGTACCTTAATCTCAGCGTCGCGTCCCTGTCGCGTGAATGTCACTAATTAAGTGTAATTAAATATATTAGTGTAATTAAAAGTTTTTGTACAAAGTATTTGGACATTTCTGGAGTTTTCAGGAATTTGTTATTTTATTTTGCAACACGTATTATGAAATTGATCTGTTTCATTGGTCAAAGTTATAATTCAATAAAAATATCTAAAACAATTATATTTATAATTACAGACATTTTACAGACACACTCATAATGTGTATATCGTTTTTAATATTATTTTTAATTTAAGATATGATGTACTTCAAGTAGGAACACAAAACTCGTAACGTTGCTGCGACATGTTTGACTGAATTATGAAATCAATATCCACCCAGTATAATGCTAATAATTCCATATTTTTACAGTTTGATTAAACTAAGGCCTCGTGATGTTGAGGCGAAAAGTGTAGAATGTAATGACGTTAGTCTGATTTATGCCCGCGACTTGTTAAAATAAATAAATAACTTCAACTCAAATATTTAATAGGTATGTAATAAGACATATTTAGAAAACGTATAAAAATGTGAACGCAGCGGGATTTGAACCCGCGCCTCTTGAAAACCGTTCGAGGGGCGGGATTCAAATCCCGCTGCATTCAAATTTTTATACGTTTTCTAAATATGTTTTTTCAATTTCCTAAGTGTGCGATTAAAAGGTATGTAATATTTCAGTATCTAATTTATACTCGAAATACTACATTTATATATATTAATATGTTTCGTAATAATGGCAATACGAAATAAATAATTTCGTATGTATTTAATAAATATTAGATAGAATTTACAACAAATATTAAGTGAGAATATGTCCTGAATAAGTCACATTGGCTCAAATCCAAAATGTAGAGTGACAGTTAGCAATTTGGGATATCGACAAGGCACGAATGCGTATACAGTTATTTTTTTTAATATTCTATAGTACTATTTGCATAAGCAGTGAAATAGTGGATATATTTATTTAACCTAACATACTTTTTTTACATTTAAATAAGTATTTGACATATTAAATGGAAGCGAATATTCAATATTTAGAAACTAATCAAGCAATTGAACGAATAGCAATCTAATAAAATTAGATTCCCTTCTCTTTCCGGAAATTACATTTTTATATGTTAATATTCAATTGCTGTTATGTCAGTGCTTTATTAGGTAAGCGGGATGAAATTTTTAATTAGTTTTCCTGTACGGTGATTAATGTGTGTATGCAAAGGGATAAGTAATTATTCAATATTTATCTCAAATCCTCTATTTATTCTAGAATCTGAATATATAATATAATAGAATCAATCTGAAAAAGAAACGGCTGAACAAAAGGATTACTAATAATACAAGTATTACTTACCTACTTTGCTTAGTCAGGAAATGTGAACTCTATTTTCATTAATAACATTAGTAAGTATATTAATGTTATAAAGAAATTATTATAATTTCATTCTTGTAATTCCATTAATTTCCCATTCCTAAAAGAAATTCGGGAAATACAGGAAGGACAGGCAGTTTCGTCTGTGCATTGTCTGTCAGTCATTCAGAGTTTTTTATACATATAATTGAATTGCCTCAACAACTACACATAACGATATAACCGCTAAGCCACTTGTATAAAAAAATAATTCGTGTTCAACATAAATACAAGAGACTCAGGTCGGATTACGGTTAAGACAGCCGGTCTTATATCTTTAATTACAGTCATACAAATATGAATTAAGGAATTTATATTAAAAAATGAAAAGAAATTTATATTGGCGTTCAGGCGTCTATACGCCACGCCTCGGGTACCGTCAATTTGCATAGAAATGTAATCAGATGTTCTCCTTTTGTATCTGAAATTCAGTGATTTATATTCGCTGTCGCTACTTAATTTTTACGTAAAATAAAATGTTCTCAGAAGACGAACATAGGCTATATAGATATATAGAAATTTAAGCAATAAGGAAGACTACATAAATGTAAAATTACCGAGCAAACAGTACTGAGGAGTTTTGGAAAAACATTTTATTACAGCCCGTTTCTTACAATAACAAAGCAAAATGGATATCTGATATTAAGCAATGCAATAATTCAACTATAAATACTAGTTTATCTAAAGAAATGACTACTGAACAGATTAAGCACAATGTAGGTAAAATGCTAAATTGGAGGGCGCTCGGTTTAGATAAAGTTCAAAACTACTATCTAAAGTAAAATACTGACCAACATGCATGACCACCTCTAGCAACACAGTTTACAAAAATATTCTGAAAGGTGAAGAACCTCTAGAATATTGGCTAAAATAACATAGTAAAAAAACGTAATGCAGCAAAAAACACTTGACCTGGCAATGTAGATAAAGAGCTCATTTTTAAATGGCTGAAGAAACAATCTATTTCACCTTCATTAGAATCGTCTATATATGCTATACAAGACCAGGCAATAATGACACGCCAACACGAGCAGGATATATTATAACTGAATGTTGATGGCAAATGCTTGTGTGCGAGTAAGAACATCAACAATTCAACATCTTCTAGCAGGTTGTGAAAGATTTGCTGGAACATATTTTGTCAAGAAACACAATGACCTAGTCCAATATGCATTCTGGTGCTTGGCTAGAAAAAGTCAAATGAAAACTAACCAATTGTGGTGGTAGGAATAACTTAAACAACCAATAGTCAAAGAAAATGCTACTGCTAAATTAATGTGGGAATTACCTGTGCGAACGGATGTTACAATAAACCATAATAGACCTGATTTTATATACATAAATAAAACACACCTACCTTATTGATGTCTCAGTGTCGTCTGACAATAATGTTGGAGCTTAGAAGATTCAAAAAATTAGCAAATACCATCCGCTAAAAATTGAACTCTCCAAATTATGGAACACCACCGTCACTACTGTCCTTATAGCAGTAGGAGTTACAAGAGTGGTGACTAAGAGTCTAAAGAGATATATTGCGATAAGCTGGATGCGAATATCAACATTCGCATACTTCAGAAACAAGCAGCATTACACTCTTCCACAATATTTAGTTAAGTACTTGGAGACACCGTTTTCGTATCCCAATCATCTAAAACATAACAACTATCTGTTGATCTTTGCTAACACATGATTTAAACACTCAATTACCAACATAAGAATCTAGACAATAGGAACATAGCCCACAACCTATACCAATCATATCAATTTGATGTATTAACTACATTTGCATAGGATATAGGGGGAATAACAAATATTAATAAGTACCTTTTTTCTGAGGGTCTCAGGACCCCGGTACTTGTTAAAAACGACAATGTCGTGAAAAAATCCAGAAACATAAAATAATATAAATTCAACGTTAAATATAGATAATAAAATCTATATATTATTTCACATAAATTTCCAAATCAAAATCACAATTAGTATGAAACATACATACAGTCAACAAAATTCGCCTTTAGATATGTTAATATTCAATTCCATCCCAGCATGTAGTCTGCAGATTACCCACTGGTGAATTTACCTTGAAGGTTATATGCATATACTATTAGTCTTTATTTGTCTTTTTAGCGTCATTAAAAGGTAAGTTTATATTTCTGTCTCAAACGACGAAAACTTAAAACATAAACACTTTTCAATCGTGTATGTTGAGAACAAATCTCTTGTATTGGTCAAGAATAATCTACGATTTAAATTATTATAATTTGAGTGAGATAAACCTAAATTACGCAACCATTAAATGCAACTGTCATTTTCGGTCTGCTAGGCAATCATTTGACGAGATAATGTCAGCTGTCGATCATTTGATGCCACATTAGCGATCCGTTATATTGAAGTCTCCTGGGCGACACATGCCGCCGCAATGTATGAATTATTCTAGATTTGCATGGCAAATTGGAAGTACTTAGAATTGTGCATACAAGTATTTATTTTGCACTTCAAATTCATTTTTTTCAATTTGAAATTCCTAACTACATCTATATGGCGTACTAAAGCGAAAGGTTACTCCGCTCATCGACCTATTCATCTCGAAATATTGTAAGCTATTTGACCTATGAACATGAAATTTGGCAATCGGGTATAGTTAGGTTATTTAAGTTAAGCATTATAAAGTTGAAAATATAAGGATAAAGGTTTGATTGAAAATAAATATAATATATTATTTTCTGAGGCTTGCAATCTATCCTTAACTAATTAAACGCACGAGTATATTTCAAAATTATTGAAAATACATCTCTAAAAGGTTATAACATTATGTATGAAAGTAAAATTTTACTGAAAATTATCCGATTAACTTTATTTTTCACAAAATCTTGTTTACATTATTTTGTGGTACATCAAATACGCGTTTCATAGAAAAAAAGCTTTTAGAACCATATATAAGTAAATGGATATGCACAGTAGTTGATAGAGTAACAGAAGACTAGCGCAAATGAAAATACATGAACTTTTATGCTCTTAGTTGCGCTTTGGCGTTTTATTACTAAAATGTGCATTACATTCATCAACAGAGACCGCATCCAAGAGACCAAATTCAGGCAGCATTTTATGTATCCAGAATACAGAATGAAAAAATATTATAAGCTAAACTAACTTAAGGGTGGCACATCGGAAATATGCCACTAGAAGTCATTGAGATGGAGTTGCTTACTCAGCAAATTGTAAATTGTGATAGAAGATGCGTGAACACAAAAAAAACATTACATGAACATATGTAATGATAAACATATATTTAGAAAACGTATAAAAATTTGAACGCAGCGTGATTTGAACCCGCGTTTTTTGAAAACCGTTCAGGCGTTCGTTCAAAAAGAACGGGTTCAAATCACGCTGCGTTCAAATTTTTATACGTCTTCTAAATACGTATATGTTTTTCAATTTCCTAAGTGTTTAAATAACATTTTAAAAAAATGTGTTATGTTATGCAAACACTATGTTAATATATTTATTTACTAATTTACACATACGAGTGTTCGATACTTAGCATTTATACATTTAGGTATACTAAAAGAATCGCTGTAATGACCGTAAACGAGTTTATTTTGGGTTCGATTTCCACTCAGAGAGATGTTTATATTAAAATTATCCTCATTTCCTTTGACTAAAAGCGGGGATTTGAGCACCGCCACTCAGTGCGCATTGCCGTAAAATGGGAGCTAAACTATAAGCAAAGTGTCTAAGTAAACCCTAAGTTAATTCAGCCTACCTTACTAAATGCGAAATATGTGCGAAGCCTAAGAAAAACATAATTAGGTGTATAATTAGTTAGCTAGCTTCTTAAGTATACATTTAAGTGCAAAGAGCTGGCGCCATAAGGAAGCGACCATCAAGTTCAAAATAAAAACGATCGTTTGAACTGTAATGGTTTGTTAGTTGGCTAACAAGAGTACACTTAGAAGATTAATTGGTAACTGTGTAACAATAATGAGATGTTAAAATGTGAGTGTTATAATAAATTAATTATTATTTAATTGAATTAGGTATAAAATTGAGTTTTATATATCATAGTTGTATTTGTAAGACTAGTATTTTTAGTATTTTTTTATTATTTTTGTATA
The DNA here is from genome assembly GCA_038994665.1 of Podotricha telesiphe. NCBI lineage: Eukaryota > Metazoa > Arthropoda > Insecta > Lepidoptera > Nymphalidae > Podotricha > Podotricha telesiphe. Next base: position 337,925 of record JAOYRR010000327.1, read on the forward strand.
TAAATATATGAAACAATTAAATATATATCAACCGGTATTTATGAGCCTATATGTAGATAGGAAGAATTATATGATAATTTATCTATACAAATAAAGTGTCTGTTTGTAGTATTAAAACAACCCCTTTCTACGACATACATACATACTCGTATGTATGTATGTATACACGGTTCATATATCAATACAGCTTAACAAGCTTTGTCTGTCTGTCTGCTATGAATAAAGTAAGAAACTGCTAAAAAATATATATCAATAAATGATTTACCAACACGTAGTTTTTTTTTAAATTAAGATATTTTGTACGTTGTGAAATATAGAGTTATAAGTGTGTCAATATATAAGGGTAGTGACCGTGTTCGCGAGACCGCCCATCTCGTCATTAGTGGTAGCCGACAACCGTCACTAACTAATTACTGAAGATTGATGTTGCCCGTTCTGCACGCGTTTTACTTCGCACGCCTTATTTACTAGGGGTGTGAATATTTTACTAGGTATTATTAAAATATTCGTTCTTGCTCTAGTATTCAAAAGGTAAAAAAATTAAGATTTAAGTAAATACATTAAATAAAAATGTTTAAAATTGTTTTACTTATATTTTAATAACCCTATATTAATAAGTATCGTCAAAATTATACAGAATATTTCAAGTGTACTTAAATTTATAAATTTCAAGTACATGGTAGTGTGTGTGTGTAATATTTATTTTATTATTATAATTAATTTCTGATATATTATTTATCTTTATGAAAAAATATTCACTAGCTGAAAAATCTTTTTATGTAAACTTTAGCTGTGCTAACTTTTATACTCCTGCGTTCGCCGAAAATGTTTTTTGAAAAATGATCCAAAGATTTTTGCAATGAAATCGAGAGAAACGTGCTGAGTGGCGGAACTCAACGCCGCGCTTACCAGAACGGGGAAATGCCAATAATTTAAATATAATCTAATGATCCTCTAATGATCCTCTGGGTAATCCCAGAGCACGGAACAAACCCACAACCAATCTCATTTACGGTCAGACGCTGTCCCACTCCGCCAAGATAGCCTCAATGTATTTATATAAAAATAATATAATGTTTAGAGTTCATGGCAATATATGATTATCCTACACATAATGCTAAATTTTTATATACATACTTACTTGTATGTAAAATTCAATCTTAACGTATATAAATAAATATTAAAAAACTATACATGTTGTAAGTAAAGTCAGATTTAAACAGAAAGACTTAAGTACACAATATATTTTTAGAAAAAAAACTGTAGAGTTAGTTTTTTATTTTTGCTGTGCCCCATTGAAATATAGGTGGCAGAGAAAAATTGTGATCGATGGACGGAACATAGCATAATGGAGTGGTGATGTTAGAATATTTTCTGTTCCATTACTTGAGGAAATAACATATTTCACCGTGATACATATCGCTGCAACTTATTTAATTTTAACATTTATTATTCGAAATAAATATATTCAGAACAAAAAACTAATTTTGCTCTAAATATATAACTAATTAGAATTTAAATTTATCATTGTGTAAACCTAATTACTGCAAACTATACTACATTCGTAGTGTAAGATCTACATTTTTTTATAAATTTATTGTTAGTAGTCATCAATATATTTATTTAAAAACCTAAGAAACACGCCTATAACATTTTATTGATACACAGATTTTGCTGGTATTATTTTTATATAATATATTTTTATACTATGTAAATGTTTTATAATATATTTTTATACTATGGACACATTATATTCATCGGATCTGAAAGCGTGTGCAATTTTGAACCAGACAAAGTACCAGTAAACCAGTAAAAAAAGCGTTCCTAGATTTATTAGATTGATCCATTAATTGATTGATAGATTAAAAGATTATTCCTTTACTAACATCTTTCTTTTTTTCCGTTTTATTATAAAACTATAAAAAATGTTATATATTCCTAATATTCAATAAAATGGTACAGTATTTGTTGTGTTACATTTTAGCTTTGGAGCTTAAATAAGTATAACATTATATTGAATTTTTTTTAAAGTGTTAATCACACACTTAGGAAATTGAAAAACATATTTTAGAAAAACGTACAAAAATTTGGTTTTGGGGTTCGAATACCTCCTGCGTTTAAATATTTTATACGTTTTTCAATATTTTTTTTGTTTTATACCTTTTCTCTTTTAAGAAAAGCTGTATGTTTAAATGTAGAAAAATTTAAAAGTTGATTTTATTTATTACTTCTAATGCATAAATTTAATTTAAGATATGGATACGTTTATATTTCTAGATTATTTATAATTTTAAATAAAAGAGATAAGGGTAAGAGGGTGTGATGAAGGAAAGAAGTCATTAATCTTCATTAACGGACGACGCACTCGACGCGACTATCCTCTATATTTGTATGTGGGGGAAGCACATAAATTATATAACGAATTCTTAGTAGTTGAGGTAGTAATACACCACAGATTTCGCTTTACGGTTTTCGCATAGCAAGATAGGCAGAGAAAACCTAATGTCAAGACACTCCGTTCTCCACTTTACGCCCGAATCCGGGATTTTGTGTGTTGATTGGCAGAACTCAACGCCACGGTTCGTCTTGTCACCAGATTTAAAATTAAATATTTAACACACTCTCAGTAGCTTTACTTGTATCGTTTATATTTATCTATCAATCAATTTATGTCAGATTTGATGGCAACATAATATTTCTCAGATTTTTTAATTGTTATGTCCTTGTCAGAATGACCAGAAAAACAAGATATTTTTTTTTTCAAACTATAGAATGGTATGATAAATGGTGATAAAGTAATATAACTAAGAATATTTTCTAAGAAATTCAAAAAGTATGTCTATTTTAACCTAAATAAGTAAATACTTTGTACTTATTACGTATCAAAACCAGCACACAATGGTCAAAACGACATTTTTTTAGTGCAAATCTGAACAAAGAGTTCCTCTACAAGAGATTTATCACGGGTAACGCTAACAACGGAAAAGTTTTAAGCAAACGTCGAGAACAACTGTTACGATACCTCTATACGGTTACTTTTTAATACTAAACCAAATATAACACTCAACATTTCTTCGTTGCAACAATTTTTAAAGAACTATTTAGTCTTACGCCAACTTGACGTCACTTGGGGCTTTTCGAGGGATTTATTAGCTTTAGAGTCGATATTTTACGGTTTTCATACTATATGAGATTTTACGCGGAAGTTTTATTATTTTGATCGATCGATCGAGATATTATTATAGGTTCTAGTTAATTTTGACATTCAAAATTTATATATCAGAAAAATAATAAAAGGCTAAATGTTTTGACCTATTATATATGTTTTTTATACAATATCACTTCACATTACAATTATATTTAAACAAAAAGTAATAAACGTGAATAATGTACGAAACGCTATTTTAGGTATAGAGCGGACTGCGGATTGCGCCACTGCGTTGTTTGTTCGTGACTTTATTCAATGCAGGGCGATTAAAAATAAAAATTCCAACATTATATGGAACAAGGTTAGACTGCAACTACGATAGTTGTGGGTTCGATCTTCGTTTGCATGATTTTTTAATTTAAATTGGGTTTTACGTAATATTAGTTATATTTAAATTTAGAAATGATTGCCTACTTTTTCGAGTATTTTGTTGTATATATAATTTACTTTCAGGTGAGATCTTGAGTTAAAAAATACATATTAGCTGCATGTTTCTTTAAAAAAAATATTTCTAGGTCTATGACAATTATTACCAATATTATTTTGTGTTATAATTATTTCCAAAATGCTATTAGAATTTCTGTTTAATACAAAAAAAATCATATATTGAACAAATTAATTGTTATCTTGTGTCTCAGTTGTACAAAATTTTTGTATATCGAAATAAAAATATTTTTACTTCAATTTATTTTCAATGGAAAGTAATTATGATCCCGACCAAAATTAATTATTTCTTTTCGACCTTGCTCAGTACAGTTAAACATTAATTTTGTCAAACTCGTAAACTTTGAGAAAAGTTAATAAAACTTTACTTCAACCGAGACAGAATGCCCAAGATTGTTTCAGATATACATTATTGTTAAAATTAATACACATTTAATCTTTCGCAATCAAGATTTTTGAATTACGATATAATATATTAGAGATCTGATATTTGTATGGTCATGTTTTATGTAACTATTTGAGTTTGCAGGGCAGGAGGAATTGTACATTGGATATTGGTACATTATACATTGTACATTATAAACCTAACCTAATTGAATCAAGGCACTTATAGTATTTTCATTTTATTTTATTATTAATTTATTTACCTTAAATTTTGAATTTATATAAATAATCAAAAAATCAATCAAGTTTCCGCCAATTACTTAATAATATTTTTATTAAGTGAAGTATAAGCTGACGCGTAAAATACGCATGGTCTTTGCGACGTTTATGTATGTTACTTTATGAATATGTAGGTGTATAATTGAAATGTACTTGCCGCATAGCAGCTGGGTTAGGGTAGTGAGAACCTAGTGTCAGCGTTCTCTGTTCTCCGCTTTTCGTCAGAATTTGAAATATGATAGTGGTGGATGGTTTAGTGATGGAACTCAACGTCGCGCTTTATTCTACTAGGGCAAGGAAAAGGAAATTATTTAAATATAATCAATCATTCCTCTGAGCAGATATTGAACCGACAAGTATAGTTTATATTTAGACGCTTTCCCATTGCGCCACGATGCCGTCAATTATTTTAGTTCTAGTTAATTTTACTTTGTATAATGCAATAATAGCTATGGTTAAGTTGAAGTAATCCATATAAAATGTGATCCAAATTGAATTTTCTGATTCATCGATAAAAATGAATGAAAATTAACGAAATACTTGTAAAATTTAGCTTTGAATCCATTTACTCACAGTCTATTGGATAAGTACTCATAAAACTGTATTTGTTTACTAGCATGTGTAAAAATAATTTATGTCTATATTACTACCTTGCTGGATGTGTTGCTGGCAAAGAATACTATTGTATTGTAAGTCAAAATACTTTACAATAATATACATAAAACGTCTAAAAAATCGAAGGTAGCAGGACTCAAACCGCGGCTGTTGAAAATAGTCCAAGCACTAATTAAGTTATATGCGTTTTTACATAACCTTAAACACTTGATATTAAATTATTTTTGTCTATTAACATTTCTATTAGAATATTTTAACAAATTTCCGCTACCTAAATATTAACACTTTAAAAATTATAAAATACTACACATACAAACAAAATTTCAAAATGCGAATCTAATTCTTAAACTAAACATTATTGTAAACACACTTAACAGTTTATTATCCTTGATATTTTTTATAAAGTAAATTTATTAAACAGCACAAATAAACAAGATTATTGCAAAGTCCCTTGAATACTTGGTCCTTTTGTGATTTAGACATTAAATATTTATTCTTTACTGACTCACAAAATCGTATATACATAACAAATTGCATCTAATAATAAAAATAAATATGATTGTATACTATAAATGAATAGTACAGCGGGAAAACAAGGCAATTAAACTATGTTCTACAAATAACATACAAAAGTTATTTACGTATGTGAACCGAGATAAGTCTTTACAGTATAAGCGTCAATGTATGAGACACACCGAATACCCTTGAATTGGACCTGTTTCTACAACAGGGATTTATTGTACTCCAATGAATAGGCTCTCGATCTGCAGAATATGTCGGTATTACTGAATGTTGAAATTGAAATTCTCTTTCGACACCGATTCGAACGCAATAGCTTTTGTGCGTCGTGAAATAAGTCTGTCTTATCGAGCTTTTTTCCGTTTACATGCTATTTACATTTTGCATAGAATATGATTTAAATATATATTTTTTTCATAAATCTTCCATGTACAGACAGCGATTAGTTACCTATGTATAGATAAGGAATTAAAGGAATTACTAACAGAGCAGGAAACCTGCTAGACAGTTTTAGTATTCTTAGGGCAAGTTGTACTCGTAGCCATTGTGTCACGGCTGGACGTCTTCTTCCATTGTTGTGGGCTTAAATCCAATTCAGTGACTATTAATATTTACTAGAAGCTCCCTCAAGGTGAAAAATACACTTATGACAATATATTCAAAGTACCCTGCCCCGTCTGTAGGTCTGTCTGTTCGCAAGAAACTCAAAAACTACTGAATGGTTTTCGTATAGTTTTCACTATTAGTTAGGGTGATTCTAGGTAAAGTTTTGTGTAAATTGCTAGAAATATGAGATTTTTCTCAACATGTCGCAAAAAAATAATTCTGTGTATAAATATTAAAAAAAATAGAATATTAGGCATATTTTTTAAAGGATACCTTGCCAAACTCAGCCTAACCTGTAAATAAGGTGACACAAAAACTTATAATGTTGTAATTTTGAAGCCATTTAAATGGCTCTGTTTATACAAATGTACTTCTTACTTATCTTTATCAAATTAATTTTATGCCTTAAGAATTTCATGAATAATATGAAAGCCGTTTAAACAATTTCATTACATATCTTAGGATTTAAAATATATATTTAATGCAAACGACGAAGCGAGGATTTGCTCGCCCATAAAAATATAGGAACTTTTGCTTAAGCGAAGCGAGCCGAGTAAGCGAAGCCAGGAGGCTGAAAACTAATAGAAAAATAAATTAATACGTAATAAGATAAATTTTAATAATAGTACATCTGTAGACTATACTAAATTTATAAATAAATAAATCATAAATTTGTGCGAAATTTATAATTAAAGTAAAATTGATAAATCACGAAGCATATAAAATTGTCAATAGCTTCTCGAAAGGCCATCATAAATTTTCAAAGACAACAGAAATTTAATATCGTCTGGAAAGATTTAATTTTACGTTAAAGTTTTGCAATAGATAACTCTCATTGAAAACTGCTTCAGATCGAGTTATTCAGAGTTACTCTCCCTCTAAATCAATAAGCTTTGGTTGATAATACTATTGTTTAATTTTGTCTCTAATATTAATAATCGCATATTTCAGCATCTATTATTGCTTAATCTAAATGTAGACAAAATACATAACCTATGTGTTGCCGCCGTTGCGGTATGAGTGCCCTCAAATTCGACACTTTGACAACTTAATATATTCAAGCCTTCCACAACATGCTTGTACACCTGTATATGTATATATACGGAATTAATCATTTAAAATACATCATATGATCGTCTTAAATATATTAAATGCGTACATCATATGTGCAAAAATATATTTTGTCATATTTTATGTCAAGTCATATTTAGAAAACGTATAAAAATTTGAACGCAGCGGGATTTGAACCCGCGCCTCTTGAAAACCGTTCAAGCGCTCTGACCACTAAGCCATGGGTTCTACATCCAGCTACGTTGAAATTCTTATACGCTTATTACAACTTATATTTGTTGTTAACTCCCGCTGCGTTCAAGTTTCTGTCTTGCAGTTTTGGCGTGATTGACACCCAAAGTAATAGACAGACAGACAGACAAAAATTGTAGTGATTGGATTTTTCGCTTATATTATCAATACATTAACGGACCCAATTGAAATTTTTCTAAAACTTTTTCGTGTACAGAATTGACTTTTCTACTCTTTTATTATATATATTAACTATAGTTTTTATAACTATAGTTAATATATATAATAAAAGAGTAGAAATAAAGCAAACAAAAGTCTTAAGCTACTGACTCTCTTAAGGTATACATAGAGACACTTAGCTCTTTATGTATCTTATAAGCTCTAGCTTAAATTACTGAGTGTTAAAAAAAATTATAATTTATAATTATAATTACGTTTTTAAATATATATATGTAAGTGATATATATTTTTAAAAAGGTACGGACCATTATCTATCTTGTGAATAAAATATAAAAAAGAAGTTATAAGTAGCAAAAGTATATCTAACATTTTGATTGCTATGCTATTAATAATATTCTTAATCCTTCTTAAGCTTGATAAACAATCTTAACGGGCAAGATAAGTAAGTGATTTTACCTGCATTGTTTGTAAGCTTCAGCTACTTCGCTTGCACTTTGCTTTGACTTGAAGATTACAAAATATGATTACTCGGGCTTCCTTAAAACAGCTGTATTTAAATTCCTTTGAATATTAATTAAATGTACCGTTTGCTAAAGTATAAGTAAATTGGCGATGATAAGACTTGGTCTCTTAAATATTTATGTTCAATCTGTAGTATAGGATTACTCAAGATACTTAAACTATAGAATTATATTCATTAGTTTTTTTCTATATTTACACTTTTCTAGTTCGATTACAATACACAATTTTTTATTTTAAAAAGACTACATTATACCGCATATCTATTATAGGTATTTGGCGTACTTTTATTGCTATCTATACTTAATATTATAAGTGCGAAACTAAGTATTACTTCTGTCTGTCTGTCTGTGACGTCATCACGGCCAAATCGCTAAACCGATTTAATTTAATTAATATAAATTTACTCTTGGTATTTCGGGCTACTTTCTTCTTTCGGATATCGGGCTACTTTCTTTTCCTATTTTTTTTAGTTTTATCAGAACTATTACTTTAGTTAATTTATTAGTGTAGTCAATTTTTTTGTATATTTTTTAGATTTTCCGATAATATGAAACAGCTATAGTAGTAGTAGTTCACGCGGGCGAAGTCGGTTGTGTCGCTAGTAATACATAATTTAAGAACCTAAATAAATGATATAATAATGATTAAACGAATAAGGCCATTCTGCTGTGAAACGCGATGAAGGTCAATACTCATTCGGGGATTAGGATATATTTATTGTCATTGTCATTTCCTAATTGGAGAATGGAGTGACTTGAATCTCGGTTCTCTTTGCCTATTCTGCTATGCAAGTGTGACACTACTTTTTTGATAAATACTAAGCAGAACATATCATATCCAATGATTTACATTTATTACTCACCAGTACCATTATATTGACACAGCACAAATTGAATTTCACGTAATTTATGTTTCAAATATTGATGATCATAGCAATTAATGATACCTATGTGGCGTTTATTAGCTGATAGCATGTAAGATATTAGAATTAATTGCGCCATTTTGAAATATTATTTAATATAGATGATTATTCACAAACTAGTGGGCGGCGCACAATTTAGACTTAGAGTATACGAGTATTTTAGAATGTATTTCTATATCGCTGTTAAAGTTTGTGTATGAAAAACGAATATATACTTTTTTTTACGTTAACATTTGACCTAAATTTAATTAAAAGTACGCTCAGTTTTACCAGTACAGTAGTCTATTTATATTTAATCCGTGGCCTTATAAACGATTCGTTAAGTAATCTTCTACAGCTTCACGCATTTTGTCCCGCATATCAGGGGAGTCAGAGACACCTAGTGTCAAGACACTCTCAACTTTCCGTCCGAAATCGAGACATTTCGTGTTGAGTGGCGAAACTCAACTTTATCTTTATCACGAGTTAAATTAAGAGTTATGAATGAGACTAAACAACAGTCAATAGGCTTGTCATTTGCCTTTTAAGTAATTAGTGCATTTATGCTTCATGTTCCCAGCATATAATTCTTAGCTACAGTTAAAACAAGCAGCTGAAATGCAGTGTTAGACGTTTCGGATTTATGTCTATAATTACATAAAGGCAATTACATTATGGTTTGATCAAATATTCTTTTCAAAATTTTTAGAATATTCACAGATGTAAGAAACTAATTATACTATAAAATTTTATACATTTAACAGAAATAAATACCAAAATTAAATGTAATTATTGATTAAACAATCAATTCGAAACCAATCTTTCATATATATGCTTATAATTTCTATATATGTATATTATCAACAGCATTCGTTTTTAATACTGTATCGCGACCGTACAGTACCGTACGTACTGTAAAATATGTACTTGCTTTATGTATTGAATAAAGGCCCTATTGATTGATAAAAGTTTTTCTATTCACAAATATTCTGAAACTTTCACTTCACTTTTCGCATAGCAGAGTAGCCAGAAAAACCGCTGGGGTTCACGGAAGCTTAGGGTTTCCGAAGCCTCGGCTAGTGGTAGTTTACGGACGGCCTACATCTGCCAGTCCGGATTCCCACATCACCCCGTCCGAGTGCCCGAGTTTTACCTTGTTAACCAGAGCAGAGAAATTAAAATAATTAACTTATGGTAATTCCACCGAGTGAGAATCGAACCCACAACCTATCTCTAGAGCCAGACACACTGCGCCATGAAAGCCACTGAAACTTATAATTAAAAATAAAAAGAATGGCTTACTTTTGTCGATACCTTTTTGTTTAGTTTTAACTGCATATAAAACCAAATAAATGATTCCGAACACGTAAAACGTACGAATAAAATAATTAATTTTCTACAGTAATTTTTTTTCTTACAGTTAGCGTAAAGAGGAACTTGCTAGATATTTAAATAACACTCCAAAATCACGTACATGCAGTTGTTGTCTTAATAAATAAATGTACCAGGATAGTGTAACCGGTAGGCTGCAGTTGGCTAGCGGCCAGACGTAATAGCCCGATTCGGCCGCTTGCCTACGATTATTTATTTCAACTAGATATCATTTTACGCTTCTTAAATACAAAGAAGATTTCACAAATTATGATGATTTATTATGTTATAAATTATTTAAATGCTTTTGCGTTTATAGTAATAATAAAATCAAAAGCCTGTTATAACATGCTTAGACGCTTGATTAATACAAATGTATTATACAGATTTGAGAGTACCTAATTAATGTAAAATATTCTTTCCTATGTGCATTTGTATCAACACTTTTGCCATCTAACCTTTGGCAGTAGTAGTCTCGGGAATACGGCTTGCTACGACCAGGTAGAAATTTCGTGCTGGAAAGTTATGTAACTCTACTTTAGTATTTTATGTAGATTAAAAGATATTTGCTAGTGAATTTGGCATCGATTTCGTATAAGCGTTTATAAATTCTATAATATCCACACAAAAAAAAAACTATAAACAAATTAAAGGCTACCAAGACACGCTATGTCGGTTTATTAGCAATCTCTAAGCTTCGGTCACATCTCAAAACATCTAACATCGTTTACAATGAAAACTGTCTCAAGTTAAGTAGAACAATATATTGACATAATTGCCTATTAAATTTTTCCACGTAATATTTTATCAATGTCTAACTATGATGCGTATTATTCATACTAATTAGGCTCGTTTAAGCAGAATCCAGTAGTTACATAATGTATATTCAATTTTACTCAAAATATAATCTTCCATAATACGAAATAACATCAAATTGCTATTCAAATAGCTCGGATAATATAGTTTGTTACAAATATTCAGTGACTCCACGTATAAGTACATATTTCCATTAATTATGCAGTATAATGATTTTTAGATTGAAAGCAATATGTGTTTATTAATAACTGTTTTGCGGTACTATTCTAAATTAGTTTGGGAACGCCATTCATTTCATCAAAGTTTTACAGTTTGACACATTCATTAAAGTTGAGTTACATAACGTCAGGATGATTTAGTGGCCTTATAGTTTAAATGTTTTACACTTAAAACGTGCAACTTCTAAATGTCACGTTATATTACTTTTATGTTAAAATATATGGAAAATACAATATAATAAAAAATAGATTTACACAGAAATATTTTTATCTGTGATCACTTTAAATGTTAAAAACTTTTTAAAAATAAACATATTGTTATAGTTTAACATTTACATTTTAAAAATATTTTCTCTTGGAGAAATCGTATTAAAGCTTTATTTACTAATTTGCTTACAAAATACCAGACATTAAATAGAACAGGTGAAATTTGAGCAAAGTAGTGACTAGTCACTGATTCGAGTTTTTTTTTAATTCTTGTTTTATCCAGCTACGTCGAAATTCTTATACGCTTATTATTCTTATAGCTGAAATTCTTATGTAGAACGCATGGCTTAGCCAATAAATTACCTCAAAGAGAACCTTTATTTCATATAACTGTCTTATTAGTTAAAATTCGAAGTAGAAATTGTATTAAAATAAAATCATAAGTAAACTTAATTTATAGAAACCAAAAATTTCAGTTCACTGGATAAACTGCGGTTAACAGCGATTACGACCGAATGCAAATATTCATTTGTGGTAGCGAGACTTATGGGATTTCATAAAATATTAATTGCTTTGTAATACATTTAATCTATTTTTACACTTAACGAAACATTTTAAGCTGGCTGTTGTTTTCTTGTAATACATTATTGTTATATTTAAAACTGTAAAGTAAAAAGGACTGCTTATTATGGAATGTAGGAAATGTTTCACAATATAGAGATTAAACTTAAATTCATCTTTTTAGAGGCATGCAAAGTATTGAATACGATGATTTTTTAATTTCTTTTAGTCCTTAGGGTAGGCAGAAAGCCTGAACCTAGTCAAGACACGCGGTTTCCAAATTCCCGCCGGAATTCGAGAAATTGCGTGTTGAGTGGCAGAACTCAAAGGGGAGCGGAGAAATAAAAATAATTTTAATATAATCGTTCCCCCGAGTTGGATCGAGCCCACAACCTACGCTATACAATCAGACGCTATTAAACAGCGCTACGACGGATTTCACATAGAGCCCACGATACCAAAACGTGAATTTGTTTTTTAAAAAGAGAATTTCTTCCCATTTTTCTGAAATTATGCGAACGGAGGAATATAAAACTTAGCATAGTTAAAATTATATATGCTGTGTGGAAACGTAATATTGTCCATAATAATGTATAAGAAATACATTAAATTAATAAAATAAATATTATACACACTACCATGTGTTTTTAACACATACACTTTTGTGTCTTATGTCATTAAGTGATATAAAAGTTGCTAAGATAGCGATATTTCATACATAAACGGGGCCACTAGTAGGTATATGATATAATAATTAGTTTATAAGTCCATAAATAAAAGGTCGATATGTTATAAAAAATAAATAAATGTCGTACATTTTTACATTTTTTAAGGTAAGATATTGCTTACAAATATTCCTACAGACTAGTAGTAGACTAGTAGTAGACTTTTATATGTAGTAGGAATATAGTAACTGTATACATTTGTGGATATCAAGGAATAAGGAAAAGCATTATTGGTTAGGTTAGGGGCACTTGAACGATATTCAAAAGACGCAGCTTCAAATTTTGGCCACGTTGCAGCTTTTATACGATTTTTTAATATAAAAAAGTCAACAACAAGTTTTCAACTCAACCATAAATGGAAAAAAAACATTTGACATTTTCAAAAATAAAAGATGCAAATATTTTTGCGACAAATAGTTATAAAAAACAAATTATTTAACTATTGTAATTAATATATTCAAATTAATTTTAAACGTCAGTTTTTAAATAATATAAGCGTTTATCAAAAAAGAAACATTTAAGGCATACTATTCTTGCGTTACAACGCTAGGCGAGACGAGTGGGTGATTCGCACGCGATAGGCCGTCATTAATTAGAGCCAACACGCGCACAGATCGCTTTCAACACACGAACACAAGTCCCGATTACATCGATCAAATAAATAAAAGATTCTATCAACTGTACTGTACTATTTACTTTGTTAACTGTATATTGCTATCAAACCACTAGTATATTCTTAAGAATAAAACATTTTGTTTATTCAGATTCCATTTCGTTACCGTTACCGTTACCGTGCTAAATTCCCAAAATATCTACTGGCATTAAACAAATATTATCATAAAAATAGTCCCACTCCCTCTCACTCAACTCTCTGAGTCTTCCCCGTAAGTGGTAAAGCTTAAAGTAAAGCTTAAAAGCAAATAAATAAAAATAACAACGTTTTATAAGAATTTTATTTAGTACATTTAACTTTGTCTTAACCTTTGACATATACTATCTGTATATCATATCAATACAAAAGTCAAAAACGATATGTTAAAAGAATATGAATACTTATTTAATGTTTATATGTGTTTACATAACTCTTCAATCGAGAAAAAGGCACCGAGGCTATATCTCCTATACAAATGTTTGTAAAGATCTGGGATCAAAGAAAATTTATATGAATAGTGCTTATGTTGACTGATGAATAGCTGTGAAGTCACTTAGGATAATTGAATGGTTACTATACGATATTATCGGTGGTATATAACTTCTATACATATAATAATAAAAAAAAACAATGTCCATGTACAGTATGGAGGATGTACAAGAAAAAATGTTATTGGTGGCATTAATCCAATAATATTAAATTCTTTTTCTGTTTGTCTGTGTCTGTTTGAACGCAGCGGGATTTGAACCCGCGCCTCTCGAAAACGCGTTTTCAAGAAGAACGGCTTAGCAGTCATCCATTCATTTTCAATTCAAGAGTTTATTTTATAGTATATTAACATGATATCCTGTGTATAATTAGCGTAATGTCGCGTAGAATTTAGTTATAATTATATATTTATAAACATTTTTAGAAAAAGTATAAAAATTTGAACGCAATGGGATTTGATCTGGCGCCTCTTCGAAACTATGTTGTCTAGTGTTGTGTGGTAAAAAAAAGTTCAAGAGGCGCGGGTTTGAATCCCGCTACGTTTCATGTATTGTACGTTTTCTAAAAATAATTTTTATAATATCCAAAGTGTGGGAATAAAAGTTTAAAACTCTTAACATAGTTGTTATATATAAATATTTGATATTCTTTTGACATTATATGGAAAAATAGTATATGTGTAGTGTAGTGTCGTAAAATATGATTACAGCGATTATTTTTTCTTAATTACTACTTGTTTACTAAAGGACAATCGAAGTCTGGCAACATTTGTACTTGTAAAGAAACGTTGACGCTGCAAAATAAACTGCAAAACCCTCGATTAAAACATTCCATTAACTACTCAAATAATGAGCTTTGTTTTTCAAAGTCGTAATAGATAAGGTTTATATAAGAATACGGTAAGATTTATATACCGGAAATTTTCATTAAAGTTACACTATATACATGTTTCTTTATTATTATTATTACAGCTTCTAGCTTCTAGCCTAGTGTTGAGATACTACTTTCTTCACTTACCTAAATCGAGACTTTGATAGATAGATAGATTGTCTTTGGTAACATTTCAAACATAATAAGTCCCTCGAGTATGAATCGAACCCACAACCAATCGCGTTTACAGTCAGAAACTGTCTGTCGCACTGCGCTACGACGGCGCCTTTTTTTACTTTATTTTACACGATACGTCTGTGACATATTAATTGAGACATATTAATTGTGACATTATAATTTTGAAGCGTAGATATATATTTATTTTACTACTACTCACAGTTAATAAGCTTGTAGATTTCAAGGATTTCATTCAAATAATCGAAACATCTCAGCTGAGGATTTGTCCTGATAGCATCAAGTGTGATAAATGTCTCAGAATGAATAGTGTTGAAAACTCGATTATAGAGTGATATTCCTAAGTTGATTTTGCAGTTGAATGAAACTTATTAACTTTTATATTGTAAATAGATGAACGGCATTTTATAAAAAGACTAACTTCTCCCATCTTTTACTTTGGGACGAGTCTTATCTTTAGATTTAGCAAAATTAGTATGACATGTCAAGCTTGCAGTAACTCATTGTGTTGTACCGCTTTTGTTCTATGAGATCACAACAATAGAATATATACAAATCTGTTAAGCACGGGAAACGTTGCCAGTTCCGCAGGGAAATTTCCGGTCGGAGATATTTTCCAAATAAATGTGAATAAATAGGGCTTGTGAGATTAAAAGCTGGCTCGTTGATATATTGTAGGCGTTGCCGCATTCTTGGGTCCGGGACTTGGGTCACGAAATCCGAACTGCTAGTAAAAAATACCCGAATAGTTTATTTGATTTGAAATAGTTATTTTTTAGGCTGTCAAATAACATGTGAGGATGTAGGTATATAGAGCAAACCGACGTGAGATTAGTTAGAAAGCTTTATTTCTGATATTTTAATAAAGCTTTACAATATTTATATATTATATAATAAGCAAACGATTTTTACAAGCAATAGATTTAAATTAAAATGTTCTGTGCAAAGTACATTAATTAAGGCTTTTTCACCAAGGCCCTATGGAAACCTTTGCTAAAATTGTTTGTTCAGGGGGGGAAGACCTCATGAATGCTACTGTCTGCTGAGCAGCTTGCATTCACGCTTGACCTAATTAACGTTTCATTTCTTTACATGAATGATTCTTATACCCACTAATTACTTTATTACGACGAGGCAGAAACTTGAAACTGCCTATGAAAATTGTTTTTCGAAAATAATACAGAATTAAAATGTAAATTAAATATGATTAATGCGATCTTCCTATTTTATCGATTAAGGTGTGCTATTAATTAATTATTTTAAATATATTTTTTCTTTTATATTTGATTATGATTTCGTTTCGCGAACTACAAAAATTTTTAACCAACGTATAAATAATTTTTTTTTATTAATTGCAACATAGGTTCAAAAATAAATTTAATGGTTTGGTTATACATTGAAACTAAAAATATATATTAATTTTATTTAAGTACTCTTAGCATAGTTTTTGGACAATTTACGGCGCGTTGGGTACTACAGGATATAGACAGAGTTTCGAGATTTTTATTTAGTCTACACTATATTAAAACAGTAAAGAAATTGTGTTTGTTCATTATACATCTTTAAAAATAATTTATTGTGATAGGATATGAATCTGTGTATTTTTAATTGACTGTCTGTCTGGAGTCTTATGTACTGGACTCATTTGAATAAACACTTTTTCCCGTATAGCTTTTAGCTCTGGGCAAGACTTAGGAAGTCTTCTTCCTTTTTCTACGTAGCAGGCGTCTAGTTGTTTTCAAAGAGTGTAACACCTGAACTATAGTAGACCAGCTAAGCTATAGGAAATAAGGAAAAGCTGCCTTAACAAAATTTGTTCAGCATGATGTGCATTTACCTTTGACATAAAAATTTAAAACCTGGAACAACTGATGAAGAATCTAGCGTAACTATAAGAATTAAGTAAATGCATCCTTAACAGCTAAACAGTTATGAATAGGAAAAAGTCGTATTAGTAAAAGTTAGTTGTAATACAGTGTGGTGGATAGTTTGCGTAAACAAACAGTACAGTGGGTTAGCGTATAGATTATACAAGCTTGCAATGGTTGTGGGTTCGATTCCCACTTGTCGGAACGGTCATATTTATATGATGTTTATTTCTTTTTCTCCGATGAGGCAAAGTGTTTCGGCAATTGATACACAAGCTGATCCTGGGCTTCTTTGTGTGCCGAAAGAGAATAAAGTGCTTTATGTGACAGGAAAATGACCACATTAACTTGGCCCTTAACGTATAAAGTTTTTACACGTTAAGGGCCAAGTTTGAATATAATATGCAAACAGGTAGTAAATGGAAATAGTATGTAATAGAAGCCAATAGCAATTTGTATAGCGTACGAGTATATATATCAAGAAGGGTTCTCTGTATCGTGTTTAGTCAATTAAAGTTCGTTATTCGTAGCGATGGGCGCTTAACTAATAACCTGTTATTAGGTCGAAATCGGTGAGATACACCCCTTATCAGTTTCAGTAAACCTTGTTTTGTGAAATTTCCTACGTTTTAATTTACAGCATTTTTTTTATAGAAATTCATTCTTTTTTATTGTATATATTATATGCGAGATAAATATTACCGATACTTCAGAGCTGCGTCCGATCTCTATTTTTGATCCATATTGGAGGATGACTGTCGAACCAAAATTATTAGTATCATAGAATTTATTATAATATACATAGATTTTAGATAGATAATCAATTACCGGTATATGAAATGTATATTGTTCAATTGACCTTGATGAGCTCAAACTTTTTCTTTCATAATTTTTTGATTGATGTCGTACGTAGAGAGTTGTTTCTAGATATATTTTACCACCGAACTATACTGCCCCTAAGTAGATGGAAACACCAATTATTGTAAGTTAGTGTAAAAATTCGAAGTGTTTAAATATGACTTTTTTGTATTTTGCTGTACTAGTAATGAACAAAGATGTTCATACACATTATATGAAGTAAAACTATATTGTTTTTATAAGTTTAAGTTTATAAAATAACAACGAATATCAGCAATAGTAAATGTAGCTGTAGCTGTATTTTAACCGCATAAGCGGAAACGCCCTCCATCATTAACACTAACCGACAAGCCACTAGCTGATTACTAAAGATTGATGAGGACGCATTCGAATATTCTCGTATTCGAATGGTCCTTCCGGAACATTTCGGTACAGTTTATATAAAGGACAGGTTATTACTTAAACTAAACAATATATTTATTATATTATACGTTATTGTATAGATAAGTGTTAAGATATTTAGTAGTATCAAAGGTTTTGAATTCCAAATTCATTCTTTTACATGTGATTCTTTTGTTCTGTCCTTGCTATGCGGGTAAAAGCGTGAAGCTAAAAAATGCCATAAATTTGGCAAAGTGATCGTCTTCGAAACTCTATAATATGAATTTGAAGTGTTAAATATTGAATTTGAAATACATAAATAAAATATATTAGTGATAAAAAAAGGAAAACAATAGTACTTTCTATAATTAAGAATATGATACTACTAAAATCAGGAGTACTTACCTATTATTGTCTACAAAAGTACAAATATTTCGGTTATTGTGACAAGAAATGCATTTTATTTTGCATACTTAAATTATTATGCAAATATAAAATCGTAGTGTAGTAGAATACCTATAACTTCAGAACGAAGAGGGACACAAATCAGTTAAGCAGGGGACGACTAACGTTCCTTCCGTAGGGAAAATATATTTGAAATAAATGTGAATAAATAGGGCTTGCGAGATTAAAAGCGGTCTTGCTGATATATCGTAGACGTCGCCTCGCCTTTGGGAACTTCGTAAGCGACAGATACAACGAAATTATAGCATGAACAAAATAATTTGAGCTCCCTCTAGATACAAGGGAAGATTTAGCTTTACGAGTATATTGTAAGTAATTTTTTGTTTATAAAAATGAATATTATGGTTATGGGGTGAGTAATAGTTTTGTCGTAATAGTGATTGATGGAATATACTTAAATAAAGAAATAAAATAAAAAACAATATTATCTTATAAGAAAAAGATTCAATGTGTAAAAGTGACATAAAAGTGTTGAACAAATACTTGATTGATTGATTTCTCCGCTGGCTATGCTAGTGTGGCTACGGAGAATTTTAACACTAGGGTCATTATGCCTACTCCGCGACGAGTAATATGCAATATTAATAATTAAAACAAGAACAAATTAATAAATATTGAATACATTTATATTGTACATTTGTCATATATCCGTGTTATTTGTCATATATAATATATGAAAATTTTCTAATTTTTAAATAAAGTAATAAGTATGTGTACTAAAACGATAAATGAATGGTCAGAAATAGTTGGAGACAACATATTCGCACATCGTCACCAGTAGTTAACGACAATCGCCTTGATAGCAGTATTTGCGAAAATTGTTTTACAGTGCTTTCAGTGTATATATATATTTTACGATTTGTAATTACAAGTTTTCGATCATCCATGGTTTTCTTTTGTTTTTCTATGAAATGAAATTACAAGAAAGAAAGTTCACGAAAAAAACAAGAGAATTGTCATATGTCAATACATATGTCAATTCTTTAGAATATGTTCGAAGAAAAAATATCAAAAGCTTTTTGGGTAATCCATATTCCGTTTTATCGATCTAAATATTCTTCATATTTTACAGTCTTTTTAGGTGCTTCTTCTACATCGTTTTACCGATTCCAAAGCTGCAGGACAATTAATATTGCTCGGAGTTTTCTTTAACAAAAGTTATGAAGCTTGATTGAAATATATGTATTCTGTTGTCAAAAGCTTTATAAATGTGTCAATTCAAGTGTCACAAATTCTCTACTCAGAAACAAAATATGTTGATAAATTTATACATATGATTTCTTTCACAATGACGCCTCCGTTTCTTATGTTAAAATAGGTGAACCGAGTTATAAATAACGTTCAAATAATTTAATTTTTTTATATGACCATCAGTATGTTCCATCGCGCAGGAGTCTTCGGACCGCTCGGGCAGCATATAGCTCTCCCTTCTCTGACAACCATTTCCCCTGGAGCCTTCTGATTTCCCAACTTCATCTGGAAGCCCGTAAGGCCTAACCCAGGGACTCACCGACATTCATGAGTGGCGTTGATCTCAACGACCATAGGACCTCGTCCTGATATCGTTTCCCATCTTTTTGGGGAGTGCAGAGAGTTGGCTACACGTACCGTATTATTAGTAGTAGTAAATAAAATTATTTGTAAGCTCGTTTCAAAAATTCTGTATTTGGAGATGATATTTTTGACAACGTGAAATTTTTGACCATTTACACACTAAAAATTTGATAGTTTAACAAAAAATATTTTAATTTTGTCATCTAATATTAAGGGAACTGCTTTCAATGCAAAGTCGAGCAGCACCAAAGAGGGCAAGAAAACTTCTATGAACTACTTTAATATTGGTAGCAATTTTCTCGGCTGCCTAAGAAATTGTTAGTATGGAAACATTGACCGAGAAAACTTCAAATAATTATTGTATAAATATGTTAGTTATCAGCTTACATTTGAATTCTAAAAGACTAAAGTTAAAGCGAAAAATATATAATGGGGTATATAATTCTATTTTACAAATTATATAAAGTGTTTCTAAATATTAGAAAGTGTTTCTAAATATTCAGTTTTTCTAAATATTAGTCGACCCGGTGAAGAATTAAATACACGATACCTTTTCAACATGTATGTCATTATATAAAAAAGTATGCCAATGTCGAAGTTCATAATCCTCTGTGTCCTAAATTTTTATAAAAAAAAATACTTTTTCGTTTTATTATAACTCACGAAAATTTAAATGCACGTACTCTTATGATAAATTCAATTTAGTCGGTGTTAGTTAATTAGATAGTTTTTTAGTAGAATTGTATTGGACATTTATCTTATTTTGCACGTTATATAAATTATAAAGCAAAAGAAAAAGTACTAAAAACATTTTCATTAAGGATATTGAATAGGTCAAGCAAGTGCTGGCTACGTTGGGCAACGTGTTCTCTTAATGAACTAGACAAAATAGAGTTTTAGCTCTGTTGTTTAAAAATAATTCCATAGAGAAGATGTAATTACTATTTTGCTTTGAAGATAAATTCTAATTTTAAATAAATTGAGATGAAACATCAAGATCTCAATCATCAAGACTCTACTTATTCCTTTTTAAAAAAATGACGAATGACATTTGTCGCTTAAAACTGCTAACCACATTTAGAGTTACACATAAAAATGTCTGTGCTCTTAGTTGAAAACTAGAACAGATGTTTTTGCAGTAAGTAGATAACTCGTTAATGTTCGACATAGTTCTCTGAGGGTCCATTAGTGCATTCTCTTTATTATATTCTTAATTTAGTTCGTTGTATTTCAGCAAATATTTTTGCTTCGTTTTAATTAATAACATTATTTTGTTGTTTCAAACAATAGCAAAGTTATATAATTTTTTTTAATTCTTTTTATTGTATGTTAGGTGGTGCACGTGGTATGGGCTTTTCTAACTAACAAATATACTGTAAAGTATATTGATAATTTTCGCATTCGATAATACAGAGTTAAATTGACAACCATCGAAGAAGATGGATGTAGCATCTTAAAATTCAGCTTTCAACACTATTTAAACCCGTTTTATAGGGTGAATGTAGATGAATCTGAAAATATTATTATATAATATATATATTAAAAATGCATATTATATATATATATATATATATATATATATATATATATATATATATATATATATATAATATGCATTATTAAATTTCAGTTGATTGTATTAAATTTAATATTAAGTAGCCTCCAAATCACTACATTCAATCGATCTCGTCTGTTTGTTGAACTTTAGTACATTTTAGCATAATGAATAACCTACACCAATTAATATAAAAAAAAACTCTGGAAAAGCTATTGACCTTGTTCTTACAGTTTTTCCAGTGACAGAAACAATAGACATTTTAGAGAACAGAAATTAACACAAAAACATCAGCTAGACTACAAATTAGCACGAATAAAGCCCATGAAATATGTTAGATACGTTATATATTTATATATATTATTATATTCAAACGAATATCTTACAAAATATCAGAGGTTTATAATAAAGGGGCAGAGTGGCCGTCACGTCGGGTCCTACATCACGAATGGTAGCAGCCGAAGGTGGGAACCTAAAAAGCAGCCAGCAACCAGCATTGCCTAAAAATATATAAAAAGTTGAGCGTAGTGATATGAACCCGTGCCTTTTGGTAACCACGAGGCGCGGGTCCCACTATGCTCAATCTTTTATACGTTTGCTGAAAAATATTTTTCTCTTCCTGAATGTGTACAATGTTATAAAAATATGTAATATTGCTTTGACAGTTCTAGAGACACTTATAAATATTTGCAGTCTGGTCATTTTAACACAAAACAGTAAATAACTAATAATGTGGTATTCAAAGTAGGACGTAATTCAATTCTAATTTCCTGACGACGAATTTGTTAGTATAAAGTAAGTGGGGTATCTAGACTGTATTGTTCGGTGATGATAAGGTAGTAGGATAAAAAAACTGAAAGCAAAGTGATTTTCCACATTTAAACTTCCCTTTAAACACATTATTAATTTCTTAATCGACAATCTTATAAATTTGAGCAACGTTTATGATTTAAACAAAATTGAGGGCGGTTGAAAAAACTGAATAACCGTGTAGTTTACGCTGGCAAAGCCGTGAGCGGGTCGCTAGTTGCATATATGAACGCAGACTTTCATAAGGGACCATTGTTTATATTGATTATTTGATATTATAATATAAAAGATTCGTTGACTACTTTGCTATTTCTTAGTTCGATAAATTGTCAAATTTACAAATGTCAGTTACATACTTCGGCCTTTTCTTAAATTGGGTAATTAAGATTTTAAAAGATAATATAATCATCGAATGATTCAAAGTTATGGCTTATTTTGAAGAATTGTAATTAATTTTAAGAACATTTTATTTTGCGCAAAATTAATATGCTATTTATCATTATCAAGGTTGTCTTCATATATAATTTTAGATGATGAGGGACTTGAGTGCGTCGTTGGTTCTTTAATTAAGATTAATGCTCTCCCATCAGTGTCACACTTTCTTCTACTTAAAATTCAGAATTAATAATTAAAAGGCTGTCCCTGAAATTTTTCCCTGTTCTCGTTCTTAATTATTTATAAATATTTTTGCAAATTTATTGTAATATATGACTTTAGCATTTAAAAAGATATGTTTATATTATACTTTATATTTATATCGTGTATTAATTACTAACTAAACTAGATATTACTAACTAAACTATATATATAGTGAATAGAAGTTATTAAATAATTAATTGAAAAACAAATAATATTTTTTGTAGATTATTAATAGTTGTTTTGTAGTTTTGATACTGTAGTTAGAATAAGTTGTAAATTATTTTGATTCTACTGATTTGTATAAAAAAAAAACTGTATTCTCAATGTAATTAAGCAATGTTATTCATAGATTCATCATCAATTTATAAAGATATTTATAATTTATGCAATGTAAACAAAATGTGAGTTTACCACGTATTGTATTAGCTAGGTAGCCCAATGTGAAATCAACTTGCCCACTTAAATTCACTTTATTTGAATACAGATTAAATCAATATATACCTTATAATTATATCACAATGTTTAATATATATATAATATTAATACATAAGAATATGAATAGATTTATAACAAAATTTAATAATCCGTTACACTTTATTTAATTACTTAAAAATACAAGAAACTTTTGGCCCGTTGACTCTTAGCTCTTGCTTTAATAGTGTTGTGCTATTACGCTTTTTACTCCAATGGGAATTGTGCGCGCGGTGATTATTCAAATTTGGACACCCCCAGTGCGGATCACATAAATCGTTTCATATTTTATCACATTTCTGAATTATATATATATATATATATATATATATATATATATATATATATATATTGTGTAAGCCAGCCATCAGTCAGTGTAGGGCTAAAGGTGGCTACTCATTTGACAGATGATTTGTTTTTTGTTTCCTTTGCCACTTTTTCTAAGCTGGCAAAAGTAATGAGTGTAATTTAAAAGAATAAGCCAATAATACATTTTGTTGAGATAAGCCGCAATTTGTTTACTGTGATTTCAATATGTTTGTATTGTATTATTTTTGCAAATAAAGAAACCATGTGTACGTAAATATAGAAATATATTATAAAAAATTGGTTTCGTAATTTCTAGTAGAAACCTAGTTAATTATATGGCAAGTATCTTATAAAGGCGATGTAAAATCCACAAAGAAAGCTACCGCAAATAGCAATTTGCATTCTGTTAGGGGTGTAGAATTGGCGTTTAACTTCAGACACTTCATTGCATTCAAATGGCTCGTTTATAATTTGAAGTTGACGATATAATATATGGAGAGGTATATGCATATATATCTTCAAGGTCTATTTAGTTTAGACATTTTTGAAACTGATACAAAAATTTTGATTTTTTTTATCAAAAAGTGTAAATTTTAAGTGTTTTCACACATTACTATTCGTGAGAATTGAACCACCAACCAGATTCTCAATTGCGCCACGTTCACATTGACTCTCACCTTACCTTCTTTAAATATTTTTTTATCTATTTTCTTAGTTTATTTTGATTTTTGTGTTCGGACTATTTCCGTCATACGTTTTTAAATATTTTTATTTCCTTAGTGTATGAATTACACTTTAAAAAATGTTAAAATATGTAGTTCGTACAAGTTGATATGTATACAAGTTTGATATTATATAATATAATATAACTATAACCTAACAACGTGTCCCAAAATTCAATAATAAGACCCGAAGGTGGGCCTGGTGGTACCTACTCAACATAAAGTAAAAAAATAATTACATATAAATTTTTAAGTGTGACCCAAAATAAATTAAATCCTACGGAAATTGACACACCTTTATGATATTTTTAATTAACACGACATTTTTTTGACTATTCGGTATCTGTATCAGTCTAAGTATTACATCTTTTACCCACAAACCTTAAAAGGTCGAGAATGACTGTAGTTTCTACACATTTCTGATTGAGTTCATCAAAATAACTATTTTGCCTAAAATTCTGCAAGATTTTTATTTATCGTTGAACATCAGGACGCGTTTTACATGGAAATAAATAGATATTATATAATTTTAGTTATAAAGCGCTCATAAGTGATCCAACCCAGGCTTTAGTTCATTCTATCATAAATTATGTTGTCTCTATAGTAATTGATATATGATAGTTTGGCGATGGCTTGGCTCTGCCAAACACTAATAGCTAATATTGACATCTATATTACAGACCCAGAAAGCTATGTTAATAATCACCGTTACGCAAATGTAGTTCGCTTGATAATTATGTTTTTGTTACAATATTGTTCTTAAACTATATAAATCGCAATTGATTGTGGGTTTGATTCCCACTCCAGTAAATTATTATATTTAAAATATTTTCATTTCCCTGCTCCTAGTACCTAAGACAGAGCGCAGCATTAAATTCTGCCACTTATCACGCAATTTCTCGATTTCGGGCGGAAAGCGGAGAACGGAATGTCTTGATAGCAGCTGAGAAAATTGTGAAATTGAAAATGGAAATGATTTTTAATGGATTTTGAATATAGTGGAATTTTGATTTGATTGATTCCGTAAACTACTTCATATAATATGCTTGAAGTTATGTTTATTTATATTTTTGCAAGATTTGTGATGCACAACATTTGTCGATTGCATAAAACAAGATAGAAATCATATATACTATAACTTTCTTGTAATGAAAGACTTACACCGTTGTCACTCAGCAATAGAGCTCTTACCGTCTAATGAAATTGCTGCAAAGACGCGAAGCCTGAAGTAGATTATACGTTAATTTAGAACTGACTTTATGGGTTTTAAAGCTTTGAGAATGTATATTATTTACATTTTATTTTTAAATTGGTAACTGTACTTTTGATTATGAACAGCAAAATATATATATATTAAAATATAAAAAAAATCTTAGTTCACTTAAAGTACGTACTAAAAACTATTTAGAGAAATTTTATGTTTAAAATCTAGGTCAATTTTGTCGGTTTTATATTTTTAGCTTTTAAATTGTAATGTCATCAACACACTAACAGAAAAGAGAAAAATATAGTGAAGTCTGAGAAGGTTTATATTTACATTTGGGAAAAATGATTTAATAAATATTTCCTGCTTAAAACTAGAAATTTTTAATAGGTATGATCAATTTGGAAAATAATTAGAAAGATTACGATGTTTATTTTATGAAGTCTAAAATAACAGACAATTTTTATAAGACCAAAGTAGCAATTTAAACTAATATTATTTATATATCTGCAAGGTAGAGAATTGCAATATACCTATACTTCTGTATCCATTTCACATATCTATATACGAATGTACCAAACAATATAAGATATGAGCCTAATAAAATTCTCAGTACATACACAAAAACATACAGTTTACAAGTATACATTTTATACTGAATTTACAATATATATCTATTCGCTTTTGCCAGTGGAAGCTTCAATTAAACACGACCATTAACCGCCCGCTTTATTTGCCACATAGAGCGAAATAACATTTTAATTGTAAATTTGAATAGGCAAGACTTATCATGATCTGCACTTTCGAGTTTTAGACTTTATAATATTTGCAACTGCAATGAAAGGTAATGAAAATATAAGAGAAATTAAATGCTTTTACTTTACCGATGACTATGAAAACCTAAAATTACTATAGTTATTATATTAGTTTAAGCAAAATAAAAATTTACATAAATCTATATATATATATACAACAATATTTATTTTTTAACATTTTTTAAAGTCGCACACTAAGGACTAAATATGTCTTTATACAACAATATTTGCTATTACAGTTTTTATTAATCCAAAATTCGACAGACAATTATTAGTTGTAGAGTTTACTGCATCACGATTGTTGTTTAAAGGTCTTAAGTCATATATAACATTAAAAAGGTATATCTCGTGTTTGGGCAGAAAGCGGATAAAACATATTTTTCGAAAACATACAATTATTTTTATAATATTTTATAAAAAAATAATGTGTAATTATCAATTACAAAAAATGTCAAAAATACGTAGTGTTTTGACTTTGGGTTCTCTTAGCCTACTCTGCTATGCAGGAAAAATAATTAATCTATTTTTTATACTTAAATTGA
The DNA here is from genome assembly GCA_038994665.1 of Podotricha telesiphe. Lineage (NCBI taxonomy): Eukaryota > Metazoa > Arthropoda > Insecta > Lepidoptera > Nymphalidae > Podotricha > Podotricha telesiphe. The sequence continues at coordinate 365,182 of JAOYRR010000327.1, forward strand.
GTGGTTAATAATTCTCTTGACTTTTAAATAATTAAATTGAATAGTAACTGTACATTACTATAACCAATATACGTGTACTATAACAATATGTTATAGAAATTATGTAACGCTACGAAGGGGCAAATGCTAATCATATTTAAAACTACTTTAGTGGAGTTTTACTTAAATCGTACGAATTCAACAATATTCATAGTATTGACCAGTGGTAGACGTAGGAACAACCACAGATCGAGTTCGAGGCTATGTGTAGCAATTATTGTTCGATTTCCCGCCTAATAGACCCGGGATGTGGAGCATGCTCGGAGAGTCGGACGTTATTGCGTTTCGTTTTAGTACCGTTACTGAATATTAACGTTGAGATTTTTTTAATATTACACGTTTTGCTATAAAAATAAGCAATAAAAATTATATAGACATAATATAAATTTGTTATATTATAGGCATATAGGTTATAAGTTTTAATTACAACTAGCGACTTCGCACTTAAGTCACAATCTCGCTTTGCTTAAATTTATAATTTAAATAGTTGTAATTTGTCTTTTAATAAACCGATTGTAATAAAATGTTTAATTGGTTATGTCATTTCTGAGATTATAGTGCAGAAACGCACAGCCAACCAGACAAACAGATAAACATACCAGCAGTAAAGAACATTAAAAATCATAGTTTTGGGTCCTATTATATTAATAAATGCCCCCAATAATAATTTTTCATATATCCTCCACGTACAGACAGCGATCAGTTACATTTTTATTTTATGTATAGATAAGAAATTGGAGAAATTACTAACAGAGCAGGAAACCCGCTGAACAGTTCTCTACTAGTATTTTACTTAGGGCAAGTTGTAGCCATTGTGGCGCAGCTGGACGTCTTCGCTGCACTTCATTGTTGTGGGCTTAAATCCGACTCAGTGACTATTTATAATTACTATTAGCTCCTTTGAGGCGTATAATATGTGTTGCCTTAATGGTAATTATATTATAAAACATATTGGTTTCATGCACTCTTTCTCTATATAAACTTTAAATGTACCAAATTCCTTACTCTTGCGTCCGTATTTCTTTATTTTTTATATAAAGGGTCGAAAGTTTTTCCTTTACGTATATGTATAGGTCACTTTTCGTGTAGTCGTCGTCTAGTAGGTATTGTATAGAAATTTCACATTTCTTTAACCTGGTTAGACAATAACTCAGGATTGGATCGGACACCTAGCGTGTAACGCTTTTAAATTGGCTTGAAGTCGAGAGCGTCTCATATTATCAGGCTCATACTGCTTATTTTTTAAAATACAGGGAACGAGTGTCACGAAAAATATCACGAAAAAATCGAAATATAATATTTATTTATATTCTTTTAACATTTTTTTAAGTGTTATGTAGTGTTACACTAAGAAAAAATTTTAAAAAGACATATTTAGAAAACATATAAAAATTTGAACGGTTTTCAAGAGGCGCGGGTTCAAATCCCGCTGCGTTAAAATTTATATACGTTTTCTAAATATGTCTTTTATATTAATTTATATTAACGCTAATTAACTTTAACAGATTTAACGTATGTAATACCTGTTTCGTACTTTTGCTATGAATGTCACACAATAGCTACATTTTGTACATTTTATAACTTTTTTCCAAATTTTGATTAGAAATTTAATAAGACATTGGAATCTTGAAAATAATTTCAATTTTCTATTGCGAAAGATTTTTCTTTGTGAACTGAATTGGATCAAAGCCAACTAGCGATACTTATGCCGACAAATTCCTAGTAAGTGTGACTTGGCTTGCACCTGCCACAGAATTAGCTGCAAGTGACGACAATATAGAAACTTGAGAGCACATTTAATATATTAATCAAGTATTGGTTATTTCTGCCAAACTTATTACCGAAAAAGTCGTTTATCTAAAACAATTAAGCTTTTACATTATTGTAGTTCAATATTAAAGTGAAATATTAAAAAGTAGTATAGTCCAATCGATGCGTAAGGACAGCCTGTGCAAACATTAGGTTTTTTTGTTGCTGAAAAATGGAACACCAAGCCCAGATACAACGGTAACTCTTCAAAGATTTGAAACCATTCTGCAAAACGAGCTCAGCATGAAATATAAAGACCTGGCAATCACAATAGAATATTATAACGTAAAAAATGCTTTTATATCTAAGAACACTAACACAACCGTAAGCGAACTTCAAATACAAAGCACGCCTTGTGTCAAAAATGTCAAGATCTTCAAAAGTAGAGCTGAGTTCATTGTACAAATGAAACGACATAGCCACTACAATATCATTCTTATCCTAGAATTTTTTTCCACATGTTTAGTAGTAAATAAATGTACCTTACATTTCCCTTAGCATCTTTGTCTATTATTATTTAAGATATTTGTGTAAAACTTTGTTATTCAGCAAATTCTTTGAATTCTTTAAAATATGCTTCTTTGAATAGTTTCGCATAGTATTATAAAATTTATTTCTCAGAATAATTACTAGGAAAAATGTGCTGTTGAAAATTGTGCAGGAAAATAAAATGTTTATAGTAATACTTTTATTTACATAATATTATTTACAAACACTGAACAGGTTTAATAATTATTCACTCTTATTTTTATTTGTAATCTTACCGATATAAACATGAACCAAAAATATTATTCACACTTAAACATATATTTAGAAAACGTATAAAAATTAGAAAGCAGCGGGTTATACGTTTTCTAAATATACGTTTTTCAATTTCCTAAGTATGTGAATAACACTTTAAAAACGATATTATAACGATAACGATATATTAAAAAAAATATTATCCACATATACGTTACAGCAGGTACGAAAATTATAGGTTGTCTATAAAAGTCGCAACTCGAAACATAAGTTATTAATATCGCAAAAGCGCAGCAAGCACCTTGACTTTAATATTCTAAAAGCAACCCCTTTCTTGTGCACAATGCATTTGCATCGAATTCCTCCTGTATTTTTATGTCACGTTGACATTGTTTTTCGATAAGTATGTAGGTCGAATACCTATAGTTCCTATTGTAAGGCGTTGACTACTTTTTGTTTCATTTTTGACTATTCAATTACGATAATTAATCCGTTTTGGTGGATATTGTGCTTATATTATGTAATTGATTAACTTACTATATTAAATTAATATCTTTTTCACATTTTAATTACTATTTGGATCAAATAAACATCACTTACTACAATTTAAGTATTTGAATAAAAAACTAACAATTTATAAATAAAAAAAGACATATTTAGAAAACGTATAAAAATTTTAACGCAGCGGGATTTGAATCCGCGCCTCTTGAAAACCTTCGGTAATTGGCGAAAATTTGAATTCGGGAAAATTTTTACGCCATTTCAACGCAAATTTTTATACGTTTTCTAAATACGTCTTTTTTTATATAAATTGTTAGCTTTTTATTCAAATACTTAAATTGTGGTAAGTGATGTAGGAAGGCAGATCCTGGCTAGGCCGGGATTAGTGCCAAGTAGAAGAAGATACTGTCGGAAAAAAAGCTTGATTTCATTTATTGTCTCAAAGTAACTCATTGTAATACATAATATTGTACCTTGTAGGCAGAAAGGAAGGTAGACACTAGCAGCAGCAAGTTAACTAGTCTTTTTTGTCAAAACGACACACGTCGCCTATCTTCTACTTGACCATTTTGGTTAATATGCTAGGCTCTTTTCTATATAACGGACACAAATCTAAGATAGAAGTCCTCGTCATTTTCAGTTTCAGACTAGAGACGTATGCCTCTTTAAATATGCGTTTTCCAAACCCAGATCAGATGATCTAAAAAAATCTAATTTAGAACAATAAAAAGTATCATAAAAAATAGATCAATTGTAAATTTATTTACAAAATTATTTTTTTTAACATTTTTTAAATTGTTAATCACACACTTAGGAAATTGGAAAACGTATACAATTTTTTGAGGTACCCCGTGCGGTCAGAGCGCTTGGACGGTTTCAAAGAGGTGTGGGTTTGAATCCTGGTGCGTTCTAAATTTTTTATACGTTTTTTAAATATGTTTTTTTGTGTTACATATATAGTATATATACGAATGGAAAGTTTTATAAAAAAATATTGAATCATGTCTTTAGGGCTGGTTTACAATAAAAAATTATTGTAACACACATTTACAGAAGTAAACAGCAAACATAAAATAATCTACGAAAATATTTAGTGAAACATCTATGATTTAGTTCTTTCAGTGCAATCTTTAAACATACTATGCAGCTTCACGCTGTTACCCGCATAACAGGCCGTCAGAAGTGCCCAGTGTCACCACACTTCGTTCTCCGTTTTCCTCCTGAAATCGAGACATTGCGTGTTCGACTCAACGCCGCGCCTTGTCTGAGGTACCGGAACGGAGTAATGAAAATATCTATATATATATAAATAACAAAAATATAACTGATCCTTGTCTGTACATGGAATATATATATATAAAAAAAATATTATTAGGGGCATTTATCAGTGTAATAGAACCTACAACAATGATTTTTAATTATCGTTTCTGTTAGCCTGTGTATCTGTTTGTCTGTTTGTTTGTGCACGCTTATCTCAGAAACGGTTTAACCTATTTCAATGCAATTGCAGTTCGATTACTGCATTGTAGTAAGCGTCCCTTAATATTTAGATTATAAATCTAGGCTCTATCTAAAATTTATGTAAAATTTATTCCACTGTGCTACGATGGCATCAAAATAAATTATATTGCAAGTGTAAGATAAAATAATAATAACGAAAGCTTTGATTTTTTGAATACATTACCCTGTATTTCTTATCGTGATCTGTTTACTTGTGCGTCTGAGGTGGTTAGTGGAGCATGCAGTCGCGTGTTCGCTGACAGATAGCAATCTTCGGGCCGCATGCGTTGCCTAATTAATGGCGCTACATCGCGTGGAAATATACCACTTGTCTTGGTAGCGGCGGATGTTTGGAAGAGTTGTAAGCAGTACTGACATCTTAAATGTTTCTGAATTCCGCAATTATTTTTGCTGTGTGAAAGTGTTTTTGGAAATTCTTAAATAATTTAATTTATTATATTTAAAAAATAAATTATCTTGCTTCGCTAGAATTGAAATTTCACGGTCATCGCGTGTAGAAGACGCATGTCCAAAGAAAAGAAACAAAATTGCAGTCCATGTTTAGACTTGATTACATTTCGTAATGGTACAATAACAAAATTGTGCTTAAAATAACAACAAATTACACAATTAACAAAAAAAAATTCAGCAAAATATATAATAGCCTTTCTGTCATTTTTTAAAGCGGAAATGTTTAAATATAAGATACGTTAAAAAATCTACTTTAATAATTAGGTGTATTTTATTTATCATACTTTTTGTTCGCATCTTGCTATATTGGTAAACTCAATAGTGACTAGTTACTCCATTATCCATCAAATTTCAAGATATTGAATGATAGAACCTGAAAATTCTGGCTGAGTTCTGTCTAACTAGTTTTTTTCTAATATATAAAAACAATAATGAAACTGACAACTGCACAACACGAGTAAAATTGGATTCTTCCAAACTTCAAGTAGTAGACAACACGGCGGCGCTAATTAAGAATATATCACACTTTGGAATAAAATATATGAAAAGGGTAAAGTCGCAGCTATAAAACCTTTACGCATATCAAATTGATCTAAAGAACTGTAAGACTTACATCAAAGTTTAAAACCCTTTGTCGAGAAAAAGTGAATTACTAAGTTTTCTTGTTACTTTATATTTACAAAAAGAAATTGTGTTGTATTTAGCCCGAAAGTTATGAATTTCTAAGAAGCTCTTTGAAAATACAATTATCCATATTTAAGAGAGCGCTACAATTTCCTCTATCCAATAATTAGATGCCAAGGTAATTATAATAATTGCTTTCAGAGACATATTAAATCAACCCTTTTTAAGGAGAATAAGAAATGGTTGACAATGATTTAAATAAAATTACTATGACTAGTGTAAAAACGTAAAAAACGGAATACGCAATCACTTACATTTTTTTAAGGAAATTAATTGGATGTGCTTATGAGATTTGACAAACCGAATGTACTTTAATTAAAATACCTACATACGTTCTTTATGTAAAGAAACTTCACCGCTTTTAACTCTCATAGACAATAGGGACTATATTTACGGGGTAGATTATTATTTTTATATATATATATATATTTAATTTTTTTTGTCATATTTGGTAATTCGTTACATTATGAATTATGTATTTACTTCTATATAAAAATATTGTTTTGTTCAATATAAATTTATATTTCAAATACTAAAGATAGAGCAGGCGCTTAATAGTCTAACAATGGTTTATTAAAATAGATACTATATCTTTTTTATACCACAGAATATTGGCGACAACCCACTACTCAGTCACTACTTTGGCGGGTTGAAAATGAGTAATACTTTGAAAGGAAGTCATATATTTCATATGCTGAAGCCTTACCTTCCATATGGTGTAATTGAACCATGGGATGATCTAGACCCGCGTTTATACCATGCCATTCATATTTATTGGCTCAAGTTTTATGGCATGTGGTATTACAATTTTTTACCTACGAATATTTGCTTTTGGTTGCAACTCACATACACAATACTAGTACTTTTTCTTGTATGTTTCCTGCCTTGTTTTGGAGAAATTGTTTACTTACTGAGGCGACAAGACAATATTGGAGATATCGCTGAAGGGTGAGATAAGTAAATATATAATATTTATATTTTTATATTATTCTACAGTCTAAGCATTTTTTCGATTAATTTTCAGATTGTATTTATTTCTTAGTGAAATGTATACATATTTTAAAGTCGCAGTATTTTGGTGGAATAAGAAAAAAATATTAAACTTATTGAAATTTTTACATAGTGATGAGTTTAAGCCAGAGGAAAGGGAGCACAGGGTTTTTTTAAGAAATAGTATTATATCAGCGCGACTTATAATGACTTGCTATTCCATTATGTGTGTTGGCGCAGTTATGGGTAAATGGAGATTTTTATACATCTATTTTTATAGTTAAAAGAATGTACAAATACTTGCAAAACAAAACTTATTAATTATTTTAATTACAGTTGCAATTATAATGCCACTAACAGAAAATTTCGATATATTACCGACCAATGTAGAGTATCCTTACTTTGATGTCTATAAATCACCTGTTTATAATATTATTTTCCTTCATCACGTATGTATACAAAACTTAATAAAATTATTTTAAATCTTTTAAAAGTGTTTACATGCTTAGGAGGAGAAAATCAAAAAGTTGAACGTAGCGTGATTCGAACCCGAAATTTACGTTTATTTCCCAATTTCCTAAATATTTGAATAAAACTTTAAAAATAGTGAAAAAGCATATGGAAATTTCATTTTAATAGCTAATTATTAATTTGTAAATTCGATCAATTTTCAGATATATTATAAGCCCGCAACTTGCATAATAGATGGTGTCATGGACACCATTTTGGCCGCGTTTATAGCGTCTGCCAGTAAGAATTTATTAAAGAATACTAATAAAAAATCTAATATAATAATAAAAAAATTTAATATAATTAGATTTTAATTTAGAAATTTTAAGCTAAACATATATATGCTTTTAGAAGATGTAATACATAGTGAATGAATTTTTAAAACAATTAAATTTGTCTTGTATATTTTTTTAAAGCATGTATAAAAATTTTACCAACACAAGCCAACCATTAACTGTATAAAAAATACAATAAGATATTTTCGAGCATTTTATACAAATGAAAATGAAACTATTTTATCCGGATTAATCGCGTATATGTTTGGTATTCAGAATAAGGTTTATATTATTAGACTATTCACCTGTAACCACGGATTATTGTAAAGTGTTCGAAACGTCGGGTTTTCGTAAATATATTTTCGAATAAAAAAAATTTTTAATGCTGATTATAAAAAGAAAAAAAATCGTTTATAATTACATAATCCCGATAATGTGTTATTTAGTTGATTATATAAGAGACATTTGAGTTTCGAGAAAGATATGTAAACATATGGTGCTACGTGCTTCACCAGACCACCGGAATGACGTCGTCTCCCCCGAGACCTTCTCTCCCCCTCCCAGATCCTGAACTGCTGCCTCGGTCGCTGGTTGCATGAGCTGGGCGGACCGCCTACATTTCCCTCCTCTGACAACCATTTCCACCGGAATCTTTTGTATTCCCAATTCCATCTGCAGGTCAATAAGGCCTAACCCAGGGACCTACCCATATTCGTGGGTGGCGTTGATATTAACGTTCAGAGGACCTCACCCAGATATCGTTTCCCCTGTCCCCTGCTGGGTGCAGAAAGATGACCACACCGTACTGTAGTAACGTGCTACTGAATTGTACAGGCGAGATATGATTGCTTGATCACAAGGTGACAATAGTAGTGTGGTAAGCAGTGTATGTAGAATTGGCTTGTATTTGTTTAGGACAAATTATATAATTAAGTAAATGAAATCTTACTGTATAAACGGTTATAAAAGGTAGGTAATTGTAAAATTTGTAAAAAGTTATATTATCTAACTTCAGTTGGGCAAATAGAAATATTGGCGTACAATTTGCGTAACTTTGATGTGTTAGCTGAGAGGAAACTTAAAAGAGATTCACTGAAGAGACCTGGAATACTACCAAATAAAAGCGCTTACGTACATTATACATTGAAAAAGAGTGTGGTGCATTATAATTCGATAATAAGGTAAAACAGTATATTCTCGTTCGTATATTATTTTGTGTTTTCGTTATTTCAGTACATTTTAAATTTTATTTTCAGATACGTTTTAATGATTGAAAGTGCGTTTAGTTTGGCTTCGGTCCTGCAGTTCATGTTAAGTGTAATGGTACTTTGTTTAGTGGGCATTCAGTTTTTATCGGTATGATTTAAAATTAATAAATACTATAATTAATATTACTTCTTTAATAAGAAAGCATTGTTGTGAAAAAAATTGTGTTATAGATTGAAAATCCAAGAAGTCATCCAATGCAAATCGCGTGGATGGCAATTTATCTGACGTGTATGTTGATTGAGGTGTTTATACTATGCTGGTTCGGTAACGAACTGATATTAAAGGTCATCGATTTTATTCATTCCACATATTTTATTTTTTTGTGTATTCATGTAACGAGCTTTATGTTTTACAGCATTTTAAAAGTAACGTATCCGTGTTCAAAAGATAAAGCGTAAACATTTATTGCATATATTTTTAAAATTGTATGAGTTTTCATAAAATTTTATTTAAGAAAAATTGAAGTAACTTCAATATTCAGCATATCTAAGGAAATAGGGAATTGACTGATAGTTTACTATCAAGAGGTCATCTTAAAGATTAGCACAGTTTGATGACACAGTGCTCAAATAAAGTATTACTACTACTAGTTAAGCAATATTTAAAGGATTCAAATTGCTTGTAGTATACGTTATTTGTATTTTTGTACTTGACCATTCCAGCTTGAAAGCTTTCATGAGTGGATTGGTTTTGATAGGAAATTTTGAACTATCGTTTCTATTGAAGTTCTAATGTTTTTCAATCTGTTGTTTTTCAATAGCCTTTAGTATGATTTTAGGTACAAACGTATCAACTTTGTCTAGTTACTTTTAAGGTTTATCAGACCGAATGTAATAATTGAGCTTCTATTTCCTTTTTCCTTCCTTTTCATTTCCATTCCATTTTGGTATGTGCAAATATAGTCTTTTTTAAAATACCTCTATTTCTTAGTTATTTTTGTTCTTAAACTTATTATTTACTGTACTATGTATATACAAATCATAAAAATATTTTATTTTCTAAAACATTTTAAATAAACAATTTTTATTAACGAAATTTTTCAAATGCTTTCCGTTTCTGGTTTTAACTCATCTCCTTTGCAGCTAATAGAAGTGCCAATTGTTTCTTTATGACTGCCACTTGTCAAACTCGGAGTGGCTTCTAGATACAGAGAGCTGTGACTCTGATAAATAAGTAGCAATTGCTTCTTGTAAATATAATCTTCTACCTGTTGGTGGTTGTTCTCTTGTTAAGTGTTAAAAATATTGTCTTGGAAATAGGTTCTTATTACAGTAGCTTAATGTCTATATACATTGTTTTTCGATCGTCGTGTTTCTAGTTCTAACAGCTAAAGTAAATTAAACTTTACACTAACGAACGAGTAGTTTAACGAGTTTATATACGAAGTTCATATTCTTTACATCATGGTTAAATCATTGAAATCAAAATATTCATCATTGAAATCAAAATATTCATTATTGCTAATTAAAAATAGTTTTAATCATTTAGAGTACTTGACATATAACTGTATTATTGATTTCATAGTTAAAACCATACACTTTTACGTGTACACTGTTGCAACTAGCGCAAAATATATCAGTAACACCTTTAAAGAGCACACTCGGACATAGCTTAACAAGCACTAGTTTTCAATTGAGGAGACAGTTTGCTTAGCATTTTATATAAACTATCACATGTTTTAATACATACATAAAATAATCTACTTACAGAGTCTAGAATTACGTCAAGCTGCATTCGATGGGCCTTGGCCGAAAATGGACCCCAAAACCACAATGTTTATTGTTATATTTCTTGAACGCAGCAAGCGTCCGCTTCGAGTTACCGCTGGAAAGATATTTACTCTGTCTCTCAACACATATACTTATGTAAGACACATATAATTCTTAATTTAATATGATTTTAGTATACCACTTAATTGAAATGTTATACGTTTTAATAATTATAAAGTGTTATCGACACACTAACGACATATTACAACCATATTACACGACCTTACTCATTTTTCCTGTTTGAATAAGACTGTATAAAATCCTACTAATATTATAAACGCGAAAATTTGTGAGGATGTTTGTTACTCTTTCACGTAAAAACTACTGTATGAATTTTAATGAAACTTTACAATAATATAGCTTATACATCAGAATGACACATAGGCTAACTTGTAAAGTTATAAAGACATTGTGTGAATTCACCAAAATATAAAGTAAGTATCTTATGTTCAAGCCATTAAAGCCAAAATAGTGAACCATTGAAGTCAAAAAATTAATATTATGGTATATATATGTTAAATGCATATAATATATACACGCTACATATACCAGAATATTATTTTTTGCTATTTTTGTGTCTGTCAGTCAGTTTGTTCCGGCTAATCTCTAGAACGGCTACACCGATTTTGACGGGGCTTTCACTGGCAAATAGCTGATGTAAGATCTCCACGCGGACAAAGTCGCGGGCACAGCTAGTGTTAAAATATTTATCAAATATTTAAATAACTTTCGATTTTGCCAAATCATCCTTCTTAAGAATAAATTCTAATAATCTGTTCGTCTCCCTATCATTCTTCAGTCTCAATCAGTCTCAATCATTCGTTTTATATATTAAGTTATTAATTTTCAGCTGATCAACTGGTCTTATAAAGCATTTGCTGTTATAAGAAATATGAAAAAGAACTAACTAATTTGCATTTCCACACAAAGTATTGCAAATTGCAATATTTTAATTACAGCACCCACTTCTATTGTAGTAAGTCTATGCAAAGATTAGATGTCGCTTAATGAAATTGCTTGCTTTGAAGACAAGACTGTACAAGATGTATCTTGTAAAACTAATGATGTTATAAATTAATAAATATGAAATTAAATTGTTGCTTTTATTTACATTTTTTAAATGTTTAAGCAGTAACTTTATAGTTTCGTAATAAACTTGATGAAAAAATTATAAATAAAAAACTATGAGTTAAATATATATATTAAATATTTATTTCAGTGTAAAAACTTACACTTATTTATTTATCTTATGGCCGTGATACAACATTCGATTGCTGGCACGAAATGGGCTCACTAATATTATTATTTTAAAATATATAATGTAAAAGAAAAGTATTTGTTCAATATTGTTTCCAGAGCAAATCTTCAATTTTTATAAAAAGTAATTTATTAGAGGCATTCTTGTAGGTTTTCTGATAAAATATAAAGAAACTGCCCAGTTTCATAGCTAGTTAAAACGCCTACGCTCAATTTATTGGTACTTTCGTGAACAATGTTGCTCCTATTTATTCTGTTAGCTTGTATTTATTACTTTGCTACTTTACTTCATAGTTCTTCTACGTGTACTTCAATAATTTTGTTAATGATAATATATTTTAATTCCTTCTAATGCAGAAGATGCTGGAGTTGCGATATGGCTTAGCGGTCAATGCGCTTGGACGGTTTCCAAGAGGAGCGTGTTCGAATCCCGCCGCGTTCAAATTTTTATACGTTTTCTAAAAATGTTTTTCAATTTCCAATGTGTGTGAATAACACTTAAAAAATGTCAAATATAAGTAATTATCAACTTCATATAGTATTCACGCCTTGCAGAGTACGTTTATAGAATGAAATTAAAACATAGCTTTTCAGACATTGCGTGTCGAAAGGCGGAACCCAGCTCCACTTTGTGTAATCAAACTGAGTAAGCACAGTGTAAATTTATTTCACTCTGTAGTAGTAGTATTTGAATACACGTTATTACATGAAGATAAGTGATCTAATCAGATTTTTTATATTATTCTTAAGAAATATACTTTTAAAGATTTATACGAAAGTTTCATATAAAACCCACTCGCGTTGCGTACTCTACACGACTAATAGTTATTTTGTATTTTCGCCCGCCCACGTTCCCACTTAAATCACGAACTTTGTCCAAATTTAGAATATTATTGAATTATAAGAATATTATTCTGTCAATTGATAAAATCAAAGATTGCTTTCAATTTCTGAATCCTACTACAGAACTAAAAAATAATTGCAATCTAAATTAAGTACTACAAAATTCATCGTCAGAAAATTAGAATTGAATTATGACATGTAATTGAGTTTCTGTTTTGTGTCAAAATGGCTAAGCTGCAAATATTTATAAGTGTCTCTAGAACAGACAAAGAAATATTACAAATTTTACAACATCTTTATAAATAATATTTAATATTTCACATTTTTAGGATATTTAATTATTATTTTAAATAAATTATATTAAATATATAACGTATCTTATATTTTTTAAAGTGACAATTACATACTTAGAAAATTGAAAAACATACTTAGAAAACGTATAAAAATGTTAACGCAGCGAAATTCAAAGAATCGCGGATTCTAATCCCGCTGTGTTCTAATTTTTATAAGTTTTCTAACAATCATTTTCAATATAAAGAAGATATATATTCAATTATTTTATAAGAATTATAATATATTCGATTTTAAATTTTAGATATATTTCATCGATCTATAAAGTATATCACATGTCGCGCCATCTATTATCTATATGTTTCTACAAAAGTAATATATAGGTTTTTTAAAGAAACGTTTTATAAGTTACATAATCTTTATTTAATATTATATATTAGCTTCTCATGTAATTATATATTATGCATCTTTGATTTATATATATACAATATATTTGAAGTCCCTGAAACAATCCATACGATTGGCACGGAAGATTTTTTCTCATAGAAAAAGTGCATGCTGTTGTTTATAACTATCCTGAACATTGAAAGGACTTTATTGCAGCCAATGGAGACCATTTCGAATAAGAATAATTAACAATGGTTTTATATTAACGTATTAAACTAACTGTAATAATAATAAAAGTTACATACTTTAAAAAAAATCTTATTATGTGTGCAAGACAAAGTAGATTATGAAAGTTATAATTGGAGCTAATAACTTACTATATCATGCTTAAATTTAAAGAACTAAAATATCAATGCTTTAAAACATTATTCCTAAAGACTTAAAATTGTAGGTAAGCGATGAATGCGCCACTTGGACGGCGATTTATACCTGACGTATATGTTTATAGAGGCATTCAAGCTGTGCTGGTTTTGTACCGAAGCAATGTTGAAAGTAATCCATCTTTCCCATTTATAACGTTCAAATTTATTTTATTCTAGACCTGCCAGGTTCTATGCTGCAGGGTGAGATGGAAGTAAAATATTCACAGTTAAACATAAATCTTTGAATAATTTTAATACCGAAGCTATCGCTGCGCAGAGAAACTGACTATATTCGTGATTAGTTGTGATTTCGAATCCCAGGCTGGGGAATGGTTAGTTAAAATATTATTATTTTCATTTATCTGCTCTGGTACCTAAGACCGGAAGCGCGGAATTTATTTCCGCCACTTAACACACAATGTCTCGATTTCGGGCGGCAAGTTGAGGACGGAGTTTTTGTCCGGTGTCGGAGACTTATATTGAAATTATTTTCATGTCTCGAATTCTGGCGGAGAACGCAATGTAAGAGAAAGTGTGATCTAAAAAAATTAGCAACCTTGCGGTACATATTAAATATATTACACACAATAGTTGTAAATTGAAGACGTCTATACCTATATGCACCTCTATAGGTGTATATAAAGTTCAGGTGGATCGTAGGTTAGTTAGACAATATGTAGTAATTAATTCCATTATTTAACAGGTTTCATATACAAGTGGAAGTACAGTGGAAGTAGAAACGCTGTAATCTGTATGAGATTATTCTCTAACTATATTTTACACTTATATTGTTTCTCATCGCCCTAAATTGTTTTTTTACTGTCAATTTCTGTAACTGACATAACTTTTTTACTTGTCTTATTCTATAATAAGTTATTCTATAATATAAATATATAAATCTTCTATACTATTATAGAAGATGCATTGAAAGATTAAAGACAAGGATTTTTTTATAATAACAATTTACAAAATATTGTTATTCATGTATTTAGAAAATGTATAAAAACTTTAACTCAGCGGGATTTGAACCCGCGTCTCTTGAAAACCGTCCAAGCACTCTGACTGCTAAGCCATGCGTTCTACATCCAGCTACGAGAATGTAGAACGAGAATGCCTTAGCGGTCAGAGCGCTTGAAAGGTTTTCAAGAGACGCGGGTTCAAATCTCGCTGCGTTCATATTTTTATACGTTTTCTAAATATATCTTTTACAATTTTCTTAGTGTGCGAATAACACTTTAAAAAATGTTAAAAAGAAATATATATATTGTTATTCATATGTCCATAATAAAAACAATCATATATTAACACATGTTTCTATATAATTAACATTTTTGATAGTAATTAATATGAAAAAAATATTATTTATTTCACTAATTAAAAATTAGTTGAATTGAGTAGAATATCATAGAATATACAGGTTTATTATATAAATTGTCTTCTTAATTAATGGTAAGTTACTCTTACTTCAATTTCCTAATTTAGTAATATTGTGTGTATACTGCTACATATATTGTAATTAATGCTAATATAAGCATCATTGATCCGTTAATTTTAATTACGGCCGAGTGACATAAAAATATACAAGTAATTTTACAAATCAAATTGTGAAAAAACATCGTTAACGTAGAATATCTATACATATAATAAAAATGTAACTGATCGCTTTTTCTACATAGACGATATATAAGAAAAAATATTATTGGAGGTATTGATGGAACGTATTTTTACGTTTTTTCTGTTCATGCACGCTAATCTCGAAAACGGCTGAACTTATTTAAATGAAGTTTTGACTGTTGTATTTTGGTAAACTTCTTATAATATTGAGTGTTTATTTTATTTCAATTCATTTATAAATAAAAGAGTTCCAATAATTTTAACTATAAATTTAAGTAAAGTTTGTGATTTAAGTGGGAATGCGACCAGATGAAAAACGAAATAGTTAGATATAGTAGTGTAGTTTACGCAGGCGAAGTTGCGAGCAGGTAGCTAGTATATAATACATTAGAACTTAGTTATGTTTATATGATTTCTATGAACCTTGTTGAGAGAGAAATAAAAGCTTAACGATATTTTTTCCACCGCTTTGTACGCTACAAAGAATGACCGCCGGAGGCGTAATGTATTGCTATGTCCTCCCAATTGAATGTCACCTACATTTACTGCCATTACAGTGATTATGTCATTTCTATATTGGGAAACAGTTTTCTCAAATATTCCGAATTGGATTGAAGCCAACTAAAGTTACTCAAGGTTTCCATCACAAAGTAAAGTCTAAATTTATCTTGCCTGTCCAATTTTGCTAAAAAAGTATGTATAAGTTAATTTGACTTTCAATTAATTTGTTTTCCTTACTTCACTAATGTTCGACAGTTGTCGGGAGAAAGGTTGTCAGCTAATATTTTTTTTCTTTAGGTGTTAGTAGATTATGTCAAGTGGAAAAAGTACCTACCTTTTACTCATATGTATTAATATACGAGTACGTATATCTTAAATTTCTCCGCCATCTGGGAATACTAAGCCCAATGTACTGCTATTTGTATTACCTTATAATTTATTGTAACATTTTAAATTATTTTGTATTAATTGATTCGGAATACTTGTTTAGTAAACATCTTATGATATAATCCTTTAATGTAATGTGACGGTTATCTAGAGTTAAAACGTTACAAAAACAATAAAGGTACTATTAAAAGGATTAGGCTACCGTGGGCGCCGGTGGTAACTTAACATCAGGTGACCCAAACGGTCGTTTACCCAGTATTTTCTATAAAAAAAGGACTCCATATAATGTTCACTTAATTTATAACTTTAATTATCTCTATCTTTATATAATATCTACATAACTTGAAATTAATCTCGTTCTAATGCTCGATTACAAGCGAAGGCGGGAAAATTCCATCATTCCCCGCGTCGCCGTGGAAAATGTGTCTCTGCCGCCACAAGATTAAAGTGTCGCCAACAATAGTAAATGAATTTGCGTTTTTAAATTTTTGACTTATTTTATAAGATATAAAATAAAAAGTTTTGTATTACAAAACTTATTTCAACAATGAAATTTATCCCTTAACTTTAACCTGAACACTTCGAATTAGCCAATCGAGACACACCTGAACCAAAGTAAGTCACTAGTAGAAAAAACATATGCCATATTAAGTCCATAATAGTATCGCGAGGTTATGATGAAACAAAAGTTGAAACAAAAAGAATTCTCATCTGAGCGACAGCGGGATTAATTAGGTCAAGCGTGAACACAGCTACTTCGAAGTCCTCTTAATGAACTCTGACGAAACAGGTTTTTAGCACTATTGTAAAGGTCTTTAATTAAAATTGCCTGAATTGAAACGTAACGTAAGAGCTGCTTGCATCGTGTATGTGAATGAATACTAACTGCTGGTTGGCCTCTGAATTTTTTCCATTTAATACAAATGCACGTCATTATTCCAGACCCTGAATAAATTGGAGTTTGACCCTTTTTAAATGCAGTTCTATTGTTTGATCTTAGTACAATTCAACTAAATGAAAAGTTGTTGATTATTACGGAACACGTTTAAGTGATATTCACACTATGACGAACTTCTATTTTGGGATTGATATATGAGATTACACTGTTAATGTATTGTGTATGGAATATTAAATTCCATTCGGAAAAGAAAAGTATATTTAGAATATAAATGAAGTCAAAGTTACAAAAAGTACATAAGCATACTGCTGAATACAAATATCACGCGAAAGATTGATAATCTCAGTTTAGCAATAACAAATCTTAGTATAATTTTTGAATTAAGTACGTATAAATGAAGTCTAAATCTTATATTCTATTTTGAAATGAAACTATTTTTAACCGGATTAATCGCGTATATTTTTGGTATTCGAAAATACATTTTCGAAACTCGGTCCTGGAGTCTGTAAGAATCCAGGGTAGTACACGAGGCAACAAAGAAATCGTTGGTGGTAGTTTGATATAATGATTGTATCAACTGACAAACGAATAACAACAATCTATCTTTTACTACCTACTGTAAAGTGTTTGGAACGTCGGGTTTCTAAAATGTACTTTTAAATACCAAAAATATACGCGATTAATCTGGTTTAAAATAGTTTCATTTCAGAATGTGTAGTAATCGCTAAAATCAAAGATCTTCTTATATTAGACATATTTAAAAAACGTACAAATTTGAACGCAGCGCCATTTAAGCCCGCGCGTCTTGAAAACAATTTAAGAGGCGAGGGTTCAAATTCCACTGCGTTCAAATTTTTCTACGTTTTTTAAATATGTCTTTTTCAATTTTCGAAATTTGCGAATAACACTTTAAAAAAATGTTACAAATATCGTCTTATATTCTATTTGTGTCATACAAACAAAGCTTATTTTAAGATTATCTCATACTAGATCCCCGTACTGGAATCTAGTAACGCCTGCCATATATCAACAACGTCGCTTTTAATCTTATTTATTCGTATAGATTACAAAAATATTTTTGCCAGCATTTTTCCGTAGAATGTTTTGTTTGTATAGCAGATTTGTGTTAATTTTCTTATGTAAGCCCTGGCAAAGGGAAAAAATTGAGCCTAAAGTGACTCGTGAAGATATCGTGAGTAACGGCAAACTAAGGTGAAATTAGAATACAATAACTCTAAGTTAATTTGTACGCGGTATAACAGCGAAAAATCTCATCTACTAAAAATTTTTGCCCTGCCAACTGTCAATAGTTAATTTGTAGTACGTTTTTCAAAAATCTAATTAGTAAAATCGTTTCATATTTAGTTAGGCGGAGAAATGAGTGTGGGCATTGGAGGCGGGGTTAATGTGCACTTTAAAGGGGCTCTTTAAGCCCTAAGTCCTTGTGTTGTACGCCCAGAATCCGAGCTTCTCTCGCTAATACGCGATGGATCCGGCACTCGCACGTTGAATCCATGGAATGCTAAGGAGGCTTCTCTTATGCAAATTTAAATTTCAACTTATACTTATAGTTAGACGTAGATTATTGTCTTCTACTTGGCACTAATCTACCAGCCAGAGTCTACCTTCCTACTCAATTTCCTCTACTTTGCGTGATCTTTGACATCCACAGTGTTTAGTCCATTTGCCCTCATTTCCTGCTTCACGACATCCAGCCATCGCTTCTATGGACGTCCGGGGGGTCTTGCTCCAGGGACAGGGATATGAAGGCACCTTCTTCCGACATAGTTCTCAGATCCGCGCGCAACATGGCCGTATCAACTAAGGCGAGCTCTTGGAGCTTGTCCGCTACGTCACGGACTCTAAAACTACTTCGAGTGAATGTGTTTCGTATGGGGTCGGCCAGCTTTACGCCACACATCCACCTCGGCATCTTCATTTTCGTGACGTGAAGCTTCTGAGCGGGCCTGGACAGTGCTGGCCAGCATTCGTTGCTGTATTAGAGAACTGGTCGGATTATGCTCTTGTATATTAGTAAATTATTGTAAAATTTAATAATTAATTTGTTTAAAATGAATTACTTAATTTCAATTATTTTCTATTAATTACAATAGCAATAGATTACTCTTCATTTGAATCTAAATGTAGCTGTGAAATTAATTCAGTAACAGAGTGACTATTAGTTCAGTTACTCAAGTGCACTCAAGAATAGCAGTATTATGTTTTTAAGTACCAACTCGAACAAAGTATTTTCGACTAAGTAAATTTCATAGTTACTGAAACAACAAATAAGAGAATATTTGAAAACAACATTTAAATGACTTGATTATTTAGCTTTCACTAGTTCCACTGGACTGTTGAAAATAAATTTTAAACGTGCGAATTGTGTCATATTAATTAGATTAAAACACTATTTATGTCAATTATATAAATGCTACCCGCATTTCATAGATATCAAACAAAAATTGTGTTTGTTAGGGTTTATTTAATAGATAACCAAAAATATGAGATAATTTTTTAAAGTAAATAATTTACTGTTATTACATAAAATCGTTTCGATTTCGAGCTATCTCATGTGTAATAAAATCTGTACACTATTTCCAATAACTGTAATGTAATATAATGTCACTACAGGAAAAAAACGTTGTCGGTACTTTTCTTGTACGTCTAACTTGAAACTACTCTTCTATTAGAACTTTATTCATTATAAAACAATATCTAAAGAACATACAATAATATTATTAAGCCGTTGCGGTTGAAGTTTCTTTATGTTATCCTATACTAGATATTTTTGGAAAACCTCATTCGCGTTTAATTTGTTTTTATTTAGACCAATTTCGCCAACATTAAATCTGGCAGAGCTTATTGTCAAGTTGAAAAGTTGCAGTAAATTATATAATAATAATATATTCATGTAATATTCGGTATTCATGTAATATCTGATATTAGAAATAATAATAAAAGAATGAAAATCGTATTTTTTTTTAAATATATAATTTCTATTTGAAAATATATAAAAGGAATACAATATATATTCGGTGTCCTGTATACATATGGTTATCCTACGCTTATGTTTTAACAATATTTGTATAAAAAGTCTTGCATGTGTTTATTTTATTATTAATAGTAAGTTGTAACACATGTTTTAATTATTACTAATATATTTATTAGTTCTTACATGTAAAATTAAGTCAAAAACTCTTCATACATATTTTATAAGTTACAGACAAGAAAACTAACACGAATAATTACCAGAAGCATAATTGAAAAGTATTATTTTTATGAGATATAGATTATTTCCCGTGTTACAAAAAATATAACAAAAATATATAATTTATTGATTCAAAATGCAGCATTTGCCAATGTTTTGAACAAATGATATATATATATATCAATAAAAATTTAATATAATTATGGTAAACTCAAAGTAATTGATCACTGAGGCTACAAAATTGGTTGCTTAGTTTTATTTAACCCTAAAAAAGTTATCCTTCCAAAATATGTTAAAAATATCAAATTTGTGAAACTATTTTCTATATTTTGTGTACATTGCTCATTCTTACACAGTCTAGTCTTATTTAAATATATAGTTCACTGAAATAAATTGCGGAATCACTATTTCGTATCTGATAAGGAAATGATTTTTCCCTCCAGCAAGATAAAAACAACCATCGCGTTTAGGCAAACATGTACCAATTACTGTATAACGTTCCATATCATATGTTAAATGTTTTTTTCTTTGCAAAAGAAAAAAATATGAAAATATAGTTTTTATATTTTCATACAGCACAGCGAATTTAAAATACCAGCATGTTGGCCTACTGCCAGCTGTCGCTGACCGCATTAACAATACAAGTGCCTTGTCTGAGGACTGCTGTGTGGCTCAGGTCTCTCGTTATGTATTTTTTATTATATAAATTAATTTAGAAGCCTCTTTCTTGGTGAACGTCCAATCATTAAATATATTATAATAACTTCTCTTAACGTCATGTGATATATATTTAATTATAACCATATCAATTCCCTATAAATAATAATAATTTCTTTGATAGTTCAGTAGCTGGAGCTAGTCCAAGCAACTTTACTAATCTCACAAAGTTTTAGAAGTATTTAAGTACCCACATGTAACAAATTATTATTAGTTACAAAATAATGTCTAGTCTCCGACTTAAAGAATATTTTTATAAAAAGATTTGCTAAGTTAAATATGCTCTTTAATTAGATTAAATATGTTGGAATAATTTATGGGCTCATTGATATAATCTTTATTCTGAGGATTATTATTAGGACTTCATTATATTCAAAGTTTCTTTAAAAAATCAATTTCTGCAAATGTTGGCGGTAATCGCTCTCTTATGTAATTATAATCGTTTTATCTAATAGGACTATCGCTTATACTTTATAATATTTACGACACCTTTAACGAGGTGCTCGTTACATCCCTATCTCTTGGGAATAAATTTTACATCATGTAACTGGCACGGGCGCCATTATCGATATTGTATATATGTACATATATAGTTCCAATTTTTATGCAGCTTCCCGTTTTTTCCCTCATAGCATTGCTAGTCAGAGAGAACCTAGTGTTCTCCACTTTCCGCCTGAATTTGAAACATTGTGTATTGAGTGGCGGAACTCAACGCCGCTCTTTGTCTCGTTTATCATAGTGTAGATAATTCTACGACTAATTCAATAATAATATAATTAAATTATGATCGACACCGAGTGTTAATTGAACACACAACCAATCACGATTTATTTAATTTATTTGTTTTATATAATTATGACATTTGGGAATGTGTAGGTCATTTCCAAACATGCAGATACGAATTTTCTCCTATGAAGAGTGGTTTTTTATAGAGTTTACTTATATGATATTTTATATTTGGAGTTTATTTATATGCTAGCTTCGTCCGCGTGAAATTCAAAAATAACAGTAGCCTGTTTTACTCATTATTACATCAGCTATCTGCCAGTGAAAATCGGTCCAGCCATTCCAAAGATTAACCAAAACAAGCAGAAGCTATTTTGTTATTCTGGTATATGTACCGTGTATACATACAATATGCATTTAGTAAAAATATTACAAACAGAAACTCCCAATTTTATGCATTTGTATAGATTAATGGGCTTAAGATTTTGTTAATTAAAATATAATTTCTCGCCAAAGATCGCTTTTCAGACCTTTATCGACCGATAATATTCTGTTTTGTACTAAATATAAACCTAATATTTTAAAACAATTCCTCCATATACATATAGCTTTATTTTTACATACTAGACATCTGCTAGGGATCAACAAATCATATTATTCCGAATGTGTATAAAGAAATGCGTGCAATATATCAGTGATCAGTGGTCCTGCTCTTACTGTCATATTACAGCAAACTCTGTTTATTCGTATTTGTTTCGAACATTTTTCCTTGCCGGATTTTCCCAGAAATGCTAGCGCGTTCAGCACTTGACAAATTTGTATTTCTTCCGTTTTGATCATGTTTAAAGAAACGTACCGTACGTTTCTTTAAGCATTTTATGTTCGTTATATAGGTATATTACAAAATATATCTACTATATTCGTAGTATAGTTTTATATTTAAGAATAATGGGTAACATATAATGTAATAACATTACGGTAACTTGTCTTAGTTGATGACTTTCAGCGTCACGCTTTTTACCCGCATACCAGAGTGTGTCAGAGAGAGTTTAGAGTCAAGACACTCCGTTCTCCACTTTGAATTCGAAACATGGTGAATGGCGGACCTCATCGTGGCGGTTTGTCTTAGGTACCAGAGCGTACAAATTAAAATAATTGAAATACAGTAATTCCTCCGAGTGGAAATTGAACCCACAACCAATGTCATCACCAGTGTTTACGTCAGACACTACTTCACTGCACCAAGATGGCCTCTTTACCAAACTACTAATTAGGTAAATAATGTTATATATACGTTATGTCTATACATATCACGTAAAAATGTTTCAGTTATACGGCGATTATGATTAATAACATTTTTTCCTGCAATAAAATATTGAAATATTTAAATACGAGGCTATTTTTTAATATTTATTTCCACATACCTTTAAAACGGACATTTATCACATATTTCGGCAACACAGCAATATAAGTAAGAGGCAATATATTTTATTAATATATCACTAAGCTTTCACATTTTTTAAATTTCTATTACTATAATATTATGCTAATATTTATTAATCATTTCCAAAAAAAATCTTTGCAAAGTAAAAGATTATTCAAGCACAAATTGTTTGTGTCTAATAGTTTTAAGTTGGCAGGGTGAAAAAAGATTTCGAACGTCGTTAATTCGTCACATATATGAATGTAATTTGTCTTCACCACACATGGCAGCAAAATTTATTTCACTGCCAACGAGGCAGATACCTCGTTGCAATATGTCGCTAACAAAATAGATCGTAAAATAAACGCTCAATTTTAATAGTAGGCCTCCACTTCAGGTCATCTGCTTTATACTCAAAATTTAACATGTAAATATAATGTTCAATTTGTTCAATTCAAAGATATTTAAGAAAGGATATTTCAAGAATAGACACAAGGTTTTAAAAATATATATATATATTTTTTAAATATCAAAGTCACTAAAGCTATACCAGTGCCATAAGATCTAAAGAATACCATCTACCCCACTTTTAGTCAAGAGGAGAAAGAATCTCTGACCAGCCAGGGATGGGGAGGAGATACAAGTTCAAAGGTACATAAAATCCACGAGGCGCAGGGTCTGCTTAGCGCTACCTTTGTAATAGTAAAGTGCAAATCAGCTAAAATGCAGCTACACGATAGCGTGTCACAGGCTGTGGTAGCAATTTTGCTACACACCGACAACTGCACCTACTACAGCGATGGCGAAGATGATATGGTCAAAAGGATAATCCGGAACGTGACGAGGGCAACGGTGAGTAGTATTCTGGACTACAATCTTAATATGGCTGTAAAATACAGGAATAAAGTGTACACTTCCTCAACTATAGCGCTCATGCCATTTTTTTGCTTCCAAGTCCCTCACACCGCACCTCACCTCACAATGTTTATTTCAAACGGTTGAATAACAAAAATGATATATTAAATGAAACCAGTACTAAATAACACAAATCTACTTTCTTAACAAATAAATATAATAATTAAATGAGCTCTCATGAATCATTTTCAGTGTTTGATTTATTACTATCTGGGACTTTTGTGAAAATGTTGCCATTGTTCCACAGTTCGCTCTACTTTCTTAAATAGATTATCTAGATTTCTGGTTACTAATTTGTTATTCCTGTTTCCAACATTAATGCTATACATATTTTAAAACATAATTACATTAAGTCTTCAGCTTAACGTGTTACAAAGCACTCGTTAGCATTCATAAATTCTTTTAAGCTTCTCAGAAATAATAACTGTTTTATTTTGTTGAAATAAATATTAGTTTTTAGAAATAATTATAACTTTTTCGTACTTTTAGTATATTGTTTAAAGCAATTCAAAATATTACATAGTTAGGTTGTACAAACTTTTATTTATTAAATTCTCAAGTTATGGCAAACTACTAATTTCTAAATATATTTTTTTAAAACCTACTCTTGTTAAAAATTGAGCATATTATCTTTTTTCACAGCTTCAAGCTTTTTTCTGCATTGTTGGGTAGACTGAGAGAACCTAGTGGCAAGACACTCCGTTCTCTGCTTTCCTTCCAACATCGATACATTGCGTGTTGAGTGCCAAAACTGAACTCCGCTCTACTGATAAGACAAAACGCAGCGTGGAGTTCTGTAACTCAACATGCAATCTGTCGGATTCGATCGGAAAGTGCAGAACGAAATGTCTGGGCACTAGGTTGCCTCTGAATACCCTGCTATGGGAGAAAAATTGGGTACACAAATCAACCTATTCATAATTAAAAAATATATATGACCGTGTGGTACGAGGTCGTATATTCAAATCTGTAAAAAAAATGCAATCGACTGTTGCTTAATCTTTCACACTTCGTCTTTACTTTTAAATGACAGATAAATACAAAAAACTCGTAATATAAATATTTTTTATGACTATGAAACTATCCTTGCATTTTTTATTTATGAATGTAATCATCGAAAGTTAATTGATATCCTAATTGGACTTCTAAATGTCGTTCTGACATGATTCTTAATTACAACAAACTAGGTGAAGTAGCGTTACTCAACTCTGATAGTTAGACCAAAACTTTGTTGTAATGAATGAAGACTTCGTCAACTAATTTAGCAACGTACCAAAGGGCAGGCGTTCCATAAACCCATTAATATGTCCTATGAAGTAGCAACTGTTCAAGCTCATATGGTACATAACTGAGTAAAACATAGTTCAATATCGGATATTGTAAAAGTTATATTCTGTATATTTTTGTTGGTAAAATTTTAAATATCGTATCCAGATGGTAAGTAAAATATGTGCCACATTAAGAATTACTTAAATAGTCATATTTTCACCACTTTTCATACTTATAGAAAACATAAAAAAATTTAACGTAGTGGGACTGGAACTCGCGCCGTTTGGAAACCAAGCACTCTCATAACTAAGCTATATGTTTTATCCAACTACATTAATGTTCTTATATGCTTTTTACAACTTATTTTACTTGTTAGCATCTCTGAGGCGCGAGTTCGAGCTCGGTACATTAAATTCGAGGTCGCTAAATTTAGAAAAAGTACAAAAATTAAATTTTTTATACTTTTTCTAAAAATATGTTGTGATAAGTGTGTGAATATACTTTTGAATATTAGAAATTTTTTGAATTTCAGATTTTAATGTGATCTTTTGAATATTAGATTTTAATGTGGTCTTTTGTATCATTTCGATTCAATACTAAAGAATTCAAAGAAAGGTAATTTTAGCTATATTTGGTAAAAGTCAGTCCAGCAGTTTGAAGGCTGTTAGCTATTTTCCTAAATAATATAAGGCATTTTTGGCGTAAAATTAAAAAAAAAATGATGGGTTCGTACACTGCTTATAAGTATTTTTTGCGTAGGCGGGTTTAGAATTTTTTTATTTAATGTGGCTTGTATAATAAAATAACAAAATAAGTTTTCATTTGTCACCCTCACATCACATATGCTTATATAGCACTGAAGTTGCAGGTCTCTCGGCATGAAGGAAATGTTTGTATATGGAATATATGTATGTATGTAGATGTTTGTTTCGTGGTGAGTTCAACCGAGCAGATTGTTTGCTTCTGCCATACACAGATTATGCCATATTTCTTCATAACTAAAAAAATAGAGAGAGAGACATAGTTTCTGTGGCTTTTGTCCTGTTAAGAATTTATTTAATGAAAAAGAATATTGAGTATTTATAATAACTTTTTATAATAATATTAATTATAAAGTTTGAAATAGAAATAATAAAACAGTATAAAACAAACAACTAAATGTCTTTAGTGTCATATTATATAAACAAAATATAATAATTGTATTTAATATTAATTTTTTTTCAAATTCAAATATTAAATAGAATAGGAAATCATATCCTATTTCACATTAATTATGTGTCGTCACTTCAAACAGATAGTAATAAATTATTTAAAATAGCATTAAACAGTCCTCTGTGAAAGGATTTATGCCTCTTACATATGAGTACAAACTCATTATTCATGACCTTTACGTAAGGGTAATTAAGCTTCAAGCGTCGTCCAACCAACTAAGTTATACTTTACTGGGAATTTGTAGGGATAAGTAATGTGACTTGGCCTGAATCCAATACGCGGTGAAATTATCACGTAGCAATTGGAAGTGTATAGATGTCCAATTAAATGAAGATAATAGAGCTATTCGTCTTCAGTAGTTTGATAAAAGAGTTATTACTATTCAATATTGTACCTTATTTCTAACCTCGTATAGTTATCAAGCCAATGTTAAGGTATTGAAAGCCGTTAAGCAAAGTCTACAAGTACTGATCTAAAAACATGAAACGTTTTAAAAACCATAAAATGACTTAGAATTCTAAGGTTCATAAATATAGATAATAAATTGACTGAGAACGTTTAAAAATCTGTATTTGTATCACTGAGATACATCAATTAAGTAAAATGTAATATGTATCTAAAAAACTCATTGTGCAGTGTGTCAGAGTGGGACTGAAAAGGCTATTGGCTGTGGGTTCCTACTTAGCGGAATAATTATATAGAAATTATTTTAATTAATCCGGTTGGGTGAGACAAAGCGTGGCGTTGAGTTCCGCCAATCATCCATATCTTGATTTCGTTCGGAACGTGGAGAATGGAATGTATTGACACTAAGTTCTTTCTCAATACCCTGCTATGCGGAAAAAAAGAATGTAACCGTAAAAAAGAAGATAACAACAGAAAGATGGACAAACATATTCTATGACACATAGTTACGTAAAATGGTTTCATAGTATGTTTAATTCAATATAATTTCATCTAAAAAACATTTAAAATTATATTTTATGTTAGAATTATTTAGAATATCTCATTTTATTTCAAATGCTTTACTGAATGACATAGAGCGTTGTTAATAGTACGAGTAAATACATATTAAAGTCATTAAAATGTTTTTGTACTGAATGCGTGATATTTTGGTAGGTCGTTCTAATAAATTTTGCACAGTTTTACGCAAGCCACAGTCTAGACGTTAAATTAAAGTATCACCATTTAGACTCCGCCAACTATTTACATATTAAATAGTAAGTGAAAACTGCGAAGTTTTCAATAAAATAATGTAAAGTATTGTGCAAGCATTCAATTGAAATTTTTAGAATTAAGAATTGTGGTTACATACTGAACTGTGTATAGTATGATATTATTTAAAAAATATTTCTGTATTTGAATTTTTTATAGTTTAGTTCGGAAATGATTGACTGCCTACGATGGTTTTGGATTTTATTTTCATTCGAGGAAACCGTTATAGATCGGTGCTTGGACCGGGGTGTGGTGAACTTCAGTACTTGTTATGCCCTTTTTATAAGTTCTAAGCTATTTTGAAACATTTCGAAAAATGCACAGAGAGAAACTTCAAATTTCGTCTCTTCATACTTTAATCATTCAATCTTTGCCTAAAAAGCATAGAAATTAATATAAGCATTTTATTTGTAATTGTGTTATCTTTCTATGATAAGAACGTCTTCAATTGCAAATATAAGACAAATAATAATTAACACTATTTCCCCTCATTTCAGGCCTCATGGAGCTTAATTAGCGCAAAATTAGAAGCAAACGTTCTTCTTCATATCAAGAAATAAGGAAATTTGAGACGTAATAATGAGGTAAGTTTGAGTAAGTATGTTAAAATTATATTTACAAGCGTATAGTTATGAATATATTTAAATATTGTTTTTTTTCGGAAAACTTTAATAGCTTTATACATTATTGTAGTCGGTGTTTCTTTTTTATTTTTAGTTAGAAATCACTGCACATGTCGGCTCTCGTGCCGTTTAGAACTTTAATTGAGTATGAAAATATTAAGTTTAAATAACGAAGATCTCACTGTTAAGATAAACTGCCAGCTTAGTCTCCGTAGACTATAAGTAACCTAACGAAAAATAGTCGAAAAAAGTATCAACTCCGTTACAAATAAATTAAATGTATTATTTTTAAATACCATGCTTTTATTAAAATTTAGATTTAAACAAAGGTTTGTTTTAACATTTTACTTTTCACTTATTTTTTAGTGTTTTTTAGATAATCTCAGAAAGCCATTTCATTTGATACACATATTGTAGGAGTACAATAAAAATAACTAGTCTACCATCGTGGTTGTTCCGCCACGTTAGATTTAGAATGATGTCACACAAGTAGCCTATTGTATATATTAAAAAACATTTTTAGAAATGATATAATTTCTTTAACGTAGCGGGATTCAAACCCGCGCCTCTTGTAAACCGTCCAAGCGCTCTGACCGCTAAGCCATGAGCATCCTACATCCCGCTGCTATGAAATTCATAAACGATTATTACAACTTATTTTTATTGTTAGCATCTCTGCAGAGAGATTTTTACAAATTTCTGCTATCCAAAGACTATTCTACAAATAATCGTTTTGCAAGAAAGAATGCTAATTATTAATTATGAATGCTAAGTGTTAATCACACATTTGAATTGAAAATCAAAATTGAAAATCATTTATTTTATAATTGTGAATTTACCAAAATTAGTTGAATACATAGTGTCAAATTATACATGTTGTATATAAATTGTGCCGGTCCCTGGTGTCACTTTACTCGACACTTCAACAATTTAATGACAATACCGACAGATGAGCTGTGTCATAAAATATATGCAAAATACTACTCTACACAGATATATAGTTAAAAACTAATCGACTAATTAATCAATTTAAAAAAAAAACAGATTTAAAGACAACACTTACAATGTAATACAACTGAATTGTAACGAAAAAAAAACAATTATTAATATGAAATCAACGTCATTAGTAGTAGGCATAGAAAACCTAGTGTTAAGATACACCGTTCTCCACATTCCGCCTATTTGTACACATTGAGTGTTGAGTTACGGAACTCACATCGTTCTTGGTCCTTTACGAGCAGAGAAATGAAAATAATTAAAAAATAATCATCGAACCCACAACTATCATGTAGGAAGTGTGGCACAGCCCCATTCCGCCATGTAGCCCCAATTATATATAAATGAAACCACTATGTTAGGAACACATAATTCACTATTCATCGAATAAAAGTAATTTGTGAAAAAGACAAGCATTAATCATAGAAACTAGTAGCTTTGTAATAAAATAAATAATTTAATTTAATGATGGATATGACACTTCACTGATGTTTACTTAGTAAATGGACTAATGTAAACAAAAGCCTTTACTTAATGCCGTATCAAATTCAACGTCGCTACCCAATTTAATTATAATCCAAATAACTTGAATAATATTTAATTTCGGCAAGATCTTAAACAGTTCATCATAAATAGTTATGTAGGGGACTAAGAACAACTAGCGGTGGCGTTAGGATGTTCGCTCAAATTTATGAGTCGCACTGCGGAATATAAATTCCAGCGCAGCTCTCCAGCGTCCACAAAAAATATACACGAAGCTAAAAAAATACATTTTTCTTCTAATTATGAAGCGCACTGTAAGCTTTTCTGACTTATTCACTGATGTTAAGTTGCATACAGCACGGCAAGTGGCTTTGATAATTCTGATTTATTTATTATTTCATCCGCTTGTTATGTCAGATTAAATACAAATGAAAAAAAAATGTAGATTATAAACTAGAAAACAATGGAATTAATGTATTTCTTTTGTAATTTAAATTAGGTATTTCTTTTAAACGTTTGCTACTTGTTTATAAGTTTTAAAAAAATCCACAGCGAAATCGTTGCTTTATCAAATAACTTATTCATGATCTACCGATGAATTCAGATGACGGAAATAGAAAGTTGAATTTTTTTGTTATATTCAACTCCACCTGAAAGTGGTAAAAACTGAATATTTTATACATTGTTATAATATTATATTTGAGTGTATAGTAATATTATTTGATATTCGAATGCAGCGAGTTATTTATATGGGATTATAGTCATCTAATTTTAATTATACTTATATATAGTTGTAAGTTGGAAAAATGTCAAGTAATGCAAAATGAAACTCAAATATATCATAGTAGTAACATAAACATAACACCTTAATAAAACGAAATCCTTAAAATTATGAGATTAAATGTATAATAACGTGAACAAAAGATCTCTACAACAAAGTTTATTAAATCCGATTGTTTTCACAAAAATCTCTTAAAAGCGCGTTCTTAAGTACAAGCGTGTGGCTTAATCTCTGGGAAGAGAGAAGTTATTTTCATTTCTCGGATGCTTTTCAATTTTATGTGTTCAACCTTAATCCATAGGGTGCTAAAAGTTGTCTTAAATTTGAAATAAAGAGCTTTTTATAATAGCGGACACTGAGCGTGTAAAATAGGATGTATTATATCAACACGTGTGTACAAAAATGTTTGAAAGTGTTTTAACATAAAAATAACCTATTTAGTGTTAAAAAATACAAGTCAGTGTACTGACTTTGTAGTTTTTATATTGAATATTTAATAAATAATTTATTATTTTACAGGAACATTTTCAAGGATTATTATTATTTTTATTTCTCCTCTCTGGTGAACAAGACAAAGCGCGGCGTTAAGGAGTACAACTCAACGTGCAATGTTTTGGGCAGATTTCATGCGGACGGATCAACGAATTCAGGCGGAAAGTGGAGAACGGAGTGTCTTCACACTAGGTTCTCTCTGACTACCCTGCTATGCGGAAAAAAGTGTGGAGCTATAAAATTAAATTAAATTTCCGTTGCTTAGGTGTCCTCATTATTATTGCAACAATTTTTTATTAATTATTACAAAAATAACCACGATTTTAATAAAGATAGAAATTGGTAGAAATTTTTATATTTCTATTGTTACACGACCAACAATCTCAAGAAAACGACCAAATAAAGGACGAATTCTTTTTCTTAGTAAAATGTGACAATGGCGCGTGAAAGGATTTTGTCAGTGCGTCCTTCTTGAATTTATTGTCTACAACGTAATCTCAGTTACAAATAGGGCTTGCGTTTTTGGGTTAAGTTTTATATAATTCACGAAAATGTGCCATGTTTGTTTGTGGAGAACGGAGAGTCTTGACACTAGGTTCTCTCTGATTACTCTGCTATGTGGGAAAAACATGAAGATGATAAAATAAATAAATAAAAGTTACACTCTAACCAAATTTTGTATATTAAGTTTCAGAATTCAGTCATTTTAAATTTTTTAGTTTTCAATCTTCGGTTTTAAATTCAGTTCCAGTTCCGGTTTCAGGTCCAGTACAAGTGCAGAGCTTATATTAACGTACTCTAGTCAAATTTTAAAACTTTCATTATCATTTTTAAAATTGAAATAAACCAATTAGTATCTACTTGGATTCAAAATGTTGACAGAAGCGTTTAACTAAACACGATAATTGTGGGTTCCATCCTCTCTCGATCCTTGGGTAACCTCTATATTTGATTTTCAATTTGCCTACTTTGGTATGATAACGCACTTCGTTGAGCTCTACCAATCGACATACAATTCTAGAATACGGGCGAGAATCAGAGAGAGAAGTGGCTAGTCACTCTTTGGTAGTGATTGCAGCGAGAACCTTTTCGTTTCGTTTTCTCCATTTAGACCCACAGCAATGACGCTATTTGGCTTATTGACGATAATAATAAAATATTTTTTTCTTATTTATTTATTTAGAGAAGCAGACACTACAAACACTTCGTATTCGGCTTATCAAAGTATTTAAAAAAATCCTAATTGCTTGCGTTAATATGCAGATCTAAGTCTAAATGCAAGTAAAAGCAAGCTTTTATTTTTAGTAATATGATAGTATAATTTATTACTGAACAGTAAATATACAACTCTTTTTATAATTGAACAGCAGTTATACACTTCTGTTAGCTTAATGTCTTTTTTATAAAAAAATAACCGATATTCTATTTAAAGGATTTTTTTTATATAAAATGTGTATGTCTAAAGGGGGGTGTATATCTGTAAATGGGATCTTAGTGAATATCTTGTGGGCTTAACGTATCGAGTAAAAGAATGGTTACACTTCTCTTCATTTTATTCGTTAAAATTGTCTTCAACGATTAAGTAAATAATCTTTAAGAGCCGAAGGAATGTATTTACTTCGTATTTATCAAATCAAACATATGACAGTTATTATTTTAAGCATGGGAGGATAACGTATGTCATCTTCAATATGGCCAGTCTGCATCACAGTTCACACTTTATCCAAATGGGACTCGTAGTTTTAGCTTTGCACCAACAAAAGTTTACTGTAGCGCACTCTGTTAAGTAGTCACCGTAACACATACTTAAGAATATGCATCAATTCAGCCTGAATCTATTACTGAAACCACATCAAAATTGGACTAGTAGTTTTGGAGAAAAATGGCAACATTGGTTTGCACAAACAAACAAACAACCGTACAGTCGCGGGTTATTATTATTACTTAATATGACTGAGGCTATCGTGACGTAGTGTAACAACGTCAGACTTCATATGCGTTCGTTGTGGGTTCAAATCTCACTTGGAGCCATGATTATAATTTCTCCGCTCTGGTTACAGGCGTGGCGGAATTTAGCGCCACTCAACACGCAATTGTCTCGGATGTCTGGACGTGTCTCTGATTCAGGCTGAAAATTGAGAATGGAGTGTCTTTATACTGGGTAGTCTTTGCCTATCTCGCTATGCGGGAAGAAATATGTATTAATTAAACATAGCGGTAACTTAAAACTGTTAAAATTTATTAAAGCTGATTTCAAAATAATAAACCTAAAAATTATGGAAGCGCTATTGTTGTGTCCGATCATGATCAATCGTTACTATTCTGCTTGATGGAATAATTGTATTTAAAGTGTTTTGTTTTGCATATAATGCATGCAAAAAACAGCAATGCATTGACAATTTTTTTTGCTCATTTTATGCTTAGCTTTAATATTACTATACATAAAATCATAATATTTTAAAAATATATTTCCAAATTTCGTTTCAAAATTTCTGTTCATATTTATTGGTTTGTATTCTTCTTATAAATGGCACTTATGGATCCTCAACATTATAACCTACGAGAATATCGAATAAATGGCTGTACAAATAGCATTCAACAAAAGGCAAAACGTTCTGTGCGTGACATTAATAGTATAGAACCTATTCTTCACATATTGGCTTTATTGGACTATACATCAGTCACGATTGTTTATCTCTTGACAAAACAAACCGTATATTGTAAGTATGGAGAAGTAGTCGTTGAAATCGCATGTAGGCATTATGAACTAATTTATTTATATCTATTATTGTACAACTCTTCCAAAATTATATTTTATTGTAGTAAAATTATAATTTCAGTAGCAAAATAAATAAAAATGTTATAAATAGAAAAGGGACGCTATCGGGGCGTAGTGTGAATAAGTCTGACTGCACATGTAATGGTTTTGGGTTCAATCCCAATTATGACGAATGATTCTGTTAGTTGATATGCGCAATTTCATTTGTGTAAACTTTATGGTATATCCACTACTTCCATTTACTATCTGTTAAAATTGAAACTTGGATTCAAACTTGTAATAACATTCTGTAAGAGTGGCATTGTTTATGTCTCTTAGACTTCTACATCAGATGTTCCAGTTCGTTCCTATTTTTTTTTCAGTTTTACGTTTTTGTCTCTGAGCAGATAAAGAGGACTGTGATACTCTGTTCTTCACTTTACCCCCTGATTCGAGACATTGTTTTATCGCAAAGTAAAAATGAACCCACAACCATTGTGCTTACAATCAGACGTTGTCCCTGCACTACAATGATCTATGACACTAGCCGCTTTCTGACTACCCAGCTATGCGGGAAAAAGCGAAAAAATCTTTATAATTACAAAACTAGTCGATCGCAGTTAGGGTTCTTCTTCTTTTTTAAATTAGCTTTTGCATGATTTAAAGAAAAAAAACATAGGATTATCACTAATAGTAATAAAATGAAAGATAAGAAATTAAAACCATTCATTGGTATACACAAGTTAAATTACTATATTCAATTCCGTTCATTAGCATCATTCGTTTTGTACTAGATGTACCGGGAAATGTAATGTCGTTTTATGAGGACGACTCGGAAATCCCGCAGCCAAGTGAAATATGATACGCATTAACTAAAGCTCTTGTTTTGTCCTGTTTTTGTCGGCAAAGCGTTTCGTAGAATTATATTTACGAGTGGATTCACTTGGATACCACTTGTAAGTTGAACGTGACTAATTTAGTTTTTAATGCACCATTTCTATAAAATATTATTAAATCTCCAGGAAAAGTAATAAATATAAATATAATTTGGTTGATGATAAATTAATGTATATTGTCTAGCAAAATTTTATGAGATGTGATATTTAAAAAAGTCCTATTACATCATTCTACTAGTAGATTCATAAGACACATTAATTATCTGGTGCCATTAAAAAACCAGACCCCAATCGATACCATATTCACCACATGGAGGAACCAGGGAAAGAAAAGTCTAAAGACGGATCATTCTTTGGTATTGTGGCATATTTGCGAGACTGCGTGTGGAGCGGCGGAATTCCACGCCGCACTTAGTCTTATCAGATCAGAAAAATTAAAACAATCAATATATAACTGTCCAACTTTATAGATGCCGAATTGACAACTATCACGTATAGAACCAGACACTTTTCTTTTGTAAATAGCATACTTGATTGAACACTAGATATCTAGTGTTCAGTGATAGGTAGTGTTCTAAAAAAGTTCAAGATATTTTACAGGCATCTCCTTTGCAGTGTGCAGGTGTATACAAAATAGATTGTGACTGGAGCTAAGAAGTCCCGAGAATATTATTGTGAAGGAACACATCTTCGATGTCAAGAATGGGCGTGTATTGAAGTCAGCTGTGTGTGTGTATACAACAGATAAAAACCCAGCAACTACATCTAGTTTCATAAACCTCATATTCTCGCAAAGGGTTTCTCCGAATATCCCTAGGTTGATCCTCGAGGCTTTTAAAATACAGAAACATCCTAACTTCAATAAGGTAGACGGTTGAAAACATTCTACCACCTGAAACCCAATCCTGAAACATTGAAATCTCAAACTCACCACACCAGAGAGGAAGATACAGTCAGCTCATTCTGTAAGAATCCAGGGCAGTACCTTAGGCAACTAAAAAAACGTTGATGGTAGTTTCATATAATAAGTGTATCAACTGACAGATGAATGCCACCTCAGTCTACCTGTGACCACGGACTTCTGTACAGTGTTTAAAACGTCGGGTTTTCTAAAATATATTTTCCGATACAATATACGCAATTTTCAAAATGTGGGTAAATCGCAGAAACCAAAAAAACTTATAATATTGTTAATCGCTTTAAATACCTAACTTTATTGTCAAAGAATAAAGCAAACAGGCATTCCTTTGAAATGAAAGCTTCATAATATGCTCAAATTAATATTGATTCATAAGGGATTTTTATCCCTTATGACCCTTAAAGAAAAAAAAACAAAGGGCGCTGAAGACCATACACATATCAATTAATGAATATCTATTTAATGACATACATTTGCAATTTACGCATACATACATCAGGATAATTACTTCCCTTCGGTTATTTACGGAGACCCTCTCGTCAGTGGGAACGCGTTGTTTTACACGTCATTCTTGTTTGCTAATGAAAAAAGTGTTCTGGGAAAAATAAATTGCTTTTTATTGTTCCACCGCAGCCGGGTGGATGCGTAAATCAGAGATTAAAAAGCTTTGTATGCAGCTCAGTGTTCACTTTCAACCGGTGCAGACGTTAGATGCAACTGTTTAACAAGAATAACAAATAAAAACACCTTTGGTGTTTAAAGGAAAAAAAAATTAAGACTACAATATTCTTAATATCCTAATGAAGCTATCGTGGCGCAGTGGGATAGTTTCGGACTGTTGTGTTGTAAAGGGGTTTTGATTCCCATTCGAGGAGTGATTATATTTAAAACTATTTTCATTTCTCGCTCTGTACTTGAGAGAGAAACGCGGCGTCGAGTTACGCATTCGATTCTTTCTAATTAGCCTGCTATACAAGTAAAACCGTGAGGCTGTTTAATATCCTAATATTAATAGTATTATTTGTTCTTATCAATACTTTATGGTTCGTACAATTTTTGGATTTCGGTAACTAAAATAAGTAAAAAAAATATTAATTCATCATTAAAAATCATTAAGAATCATTAATTCATCATTAATGTTTAAGTTTATATATTATGTGGGGTTAAATTTATATAGTATTGCTTTAATAACGATTGACTTTTGTCTTAAGTAGTAAAACATGAAGAACGAATTCTTAAAGTCACTTAACTGCCTAAATATATATATATATATATATATATATATATATATATATATATATATATATATATATATATATATATATATTTTTTATATAAAAATAAAAGGTTTTAAGAATTTTTAATACATTTTGGAGCCACTCTGATCTGACCACTTAAATAACACGAACCACTTATCTAAGATTAAGTTAGTTATTAAGTTATATTTGATTCGTAAAATATCTCAAAAAATATATTTTGAGATACAGCTTCATAACTTTGGCAAAACTGTGTATGCCAAAAATATTACATACAGCGTTGTAGCATTTTATATTCGGTGGTAACAAAATTTATATTTACGGCTTGTTTTTGTACGTTCTGTTTTGTTTAGATACTTTAAAACAAATTCTAGTTCAATATTTGAAACTGTACAAAGCTACGACCGTATATAACTTACAGTAATTATAATAATAAATTTAAAATAAAAAAAAAATGCTTGTGAGAGACACTCAATTTGAAGTGAGGTTTTAAAATTAGCCCAGAAAATAAAAAAAATGCCAGCTAATAATTTTATACACTATATATATTGTTTATTTAATATATACTGCTATTGTAATATTTTTAGTGGTATTATAGAACTTTGAAATGTAACGTGTTTAATAGTACAGAAGAAAATTTAAAATGTGAATTTTAACCTACACACGCTCTATTCGATGTAATTTTTATTTATGCGATTGTAACAATTTTTATTATAACATTAATTTAGATTTCAGTTTATCATTCAGAGGAATAAACGGGTCTCTATTTCTATTATCTAAGCGTGAAGCAACTCCAGCCTCTGGTCTTGACAAATGGCGAGCGTGTTCCAAATAATGGTGGTGTAGTCGTGATAATAATCGCTATATTCCTAAGTGCATTATAGCATCGTTAGTGCGATTGTTTGAGGAGCATGTCCGGTGAGGAACACGACACTTAGTCACTGCTATGCCTGTTGTATACAGGTTTGAACGGCTTCTGGTTTTCTTGTCCTATTATTATTATTCGAATAATAGTCCACGGCCCGTTATTAAATATTGCTTATAATAGTATAATATCTACAGAGATAGCTATGAAATATTTCAAGTGTAGTATAAAATGAAACATAGATATATTTATCTTTTACAAAATTAAAATAACTAAAGAATAAGTTGCGTAATGTTCCAGAATTATCAGTTCATGTAATGTAAACTGATTTTCATGATATTTTCAAAGAGGCCCTGATTCACTTGGTTTTGCGCATTTTGCTTGTATATTCATGAATGCAAACGACTGGGACAGTCCTCGAGGCCTACCATTTCAGGACCAGCTGAGATGAGTATTTACCATTTATCAATGAGTCTTTATGTGGAATAAATTTCAGCTTAACATATATCGGTAAATAATTG
Source organism: Podotricha telesiphe (assembly GCA_038994665.1). Lineage (NCBI taxonomy): Eukaryota > Metazoa > Arthropoda > Insecta > Lepidoptera > Nymphalidae > Podotricha > Podotricha telesiphe. The sequence goes on from JAOYRR010000327.1 coordinate 403,618, forward strand.
AAAATTGACTGCAACTTATACACTAGAAAATTTACTACAAACATACAACGTCGCCTTTGACGTAACTAAATGTAGCTAAAATTTGAGCTTACATAAAACTTAGCCTACATAAAACTTGCAAAGCGAGTTTACCTGTTGCGATGTTTTTAATGTTGATGATATCGTGAAAAATGTATACTTTGCGAATGCTGTATGTAAGCTTTTTCTAAACACGTAATGATCAAAATAAGAAGTGAAACTTAATGAACTCATATTGAAATGTTTAAAATGTACATATTTGAACTAAATACAATCTGTCCTTATAACCCTCTTGCATAATCTTCACTACTTTGGCTGAGAATTTAATTTATAAGTAAATTAAAGTGTATTTTATTTAAAGTATTTATAAAGTCACCCTTTCGTTGACCCTCGTCATCGTTTGCTTAGCTCAAAATAGGATTAAGGGACTTTTTTTATCGCTTACAAGGAAAATGTCACGCTTATATAAAAATATACTTTCTAAGGTTCTAATTTGATGTCAAGAAATCAAAATTATAGGAATTGTTTATTTTAAGGAAGACTGTAAGAATTGTTGTTATGTGTAAGTTTCATATTTGCACAACACTAGGTTTTAGTCTAGGACAGTACTCTTTGAGTGTTGACTGATTTAACGTTTAAGAAAAAAAGCTAACTAAACCGGAAACCGGATCAATAAAAATAAATTCAATATAATCTTTCCCTTGAACGAGAACGAACCCATTACCATCTTCACATATTCATTTAATCATTGCTCACTGCGTCACGAAGATAAATTTAAATAAACATTTCATAACAATATATTTATATAGTTAACTTTATTTACTTATTGATAACAGAGGAAATAGGAGTTTCCTTTTCAAAGTGTATAGTAAGGATAAGCTTTTACGCCTCCTATTATGCTAACTGAATTGTATCTGCGAGAAGCGATTTTATACTGATAGAGCGCCAAATTTTAGTTCTTTAAGTTTAGTTAAATAAAATTTATTTATTGGCAGTAATAAATGATAAGAGAAGAAACAAATAGACAAAATAAGAAGTCAATTTAATTAGTAAAGAAAAAAAATTGAAATATACATAATTTTAACCCATAATTCTAAATGTACCTAATCCTAATTTATGTTTTTAATGCCATCAGGACATTGCCTGACTGTAAGATACACTTATATGTACCAGAGCTAGAAAATAAAAATAATAATTTCTATATTAAATATAACCAATTCCGATAGTAGAGCTTGAACCCAGAACCATGTCGTTTACAGCCAAGCGTCTCTTCCCTGCACCAAGATAGTATCGATTCAATATCGTAACAAAATATATAAATACAGCATGCTACTGTTGCAGCATTACATTTCAACTATCAAAGCCATGAATATACTATCTACAAAAAGTTTGCAGTTTTGTCACTGTTTAATTCATTTATTCGTGTCGTTTTCGTATGTAGACATCGTTTCAATTTCGAAGAGGAAAAGCGACCAATTTCCAGCGATGCATACAAATATATTTCAAATGCTTCAAATATTTATAAGAATTGTCACAGATGTTGAAACAACCAGAATTGCAAATTTAAATATGGTATAAATATATTCGTAAATACTTTGGCAAAAAATGTAAAATAAAACGTATATCTAATCTTTATATATTTATATGTCAGAGTTTAAGCTGCGAGTATATAAGATGGGAGAGGTGGTCCCATCCATATCATGTTTACACACGTTCTGCATATTATGTTTATCACTCATGACATGGGTGAGACAACACAAACTATTTCCATTTTATATTATAATACTTTATACGGTACCAATATCAAACACGATACACATCCTTGATTGGCCACAAATAATTCCACAAATAAATCCCGACAGTTTTCCACTTACGCAGAGAAAACACTTAACATTTTTTGCAAACACTGATAACACCAACATTTATTTCGCCAACACTGATTTCACAAACACAAACTTGAAATTTACACTGCGCTTGTCGATGAGGTAATCCACACTTTGCCGCCAGCGCACTCTTTATAAATAGGCTGGATTGGCCCTTCCGGTCCGTCCAGTAAAACACTCACGACAATTTCCGGTCACGCTACTGTTTTCAGTATCGATTTATAGATGGCGAAACTGTCATTACTAAATATATCAGTCGCGCTTGCATGGCCATTCTGCAGCAGGTCGTTTTCGACATGCAACACAAAAATATATCTTTCAAACATAATATCCCGTTCTTACTGATTTCATATAGGACATAGAGTTGTATTCACTACGAATCTGTTTTGTTCACATCACATGAACACTGCCCAATTCTAGTAATTCTGTACACACTCATACATATTCTCAGAGGGTTCATTCATCGCTGCACACCTTTAGTTCCACCATTCAGAGGATTCAGCAATCACTGCACTCCTCTAGTGGGAGCCACACAATTGAAAAAGGGTTCAGCCATAGCTGCATACCTTTGTTCATATCACTTAGAGGGTTCAGCCAACACTGCACACCTCTGGTGAAAACTACACACAACACAAAGGGTTCAGTCCTTGCTGCACACCTTTGCTTACAACACTCAGAAGATTCAGCCAACACTGCACACCTCTAGTGGAAACTACACATGACACAATACATAAAATATTACAAAACTGAAATCTCACATTAAATAACATCACCGACACGGTCTTATTATAAAGAATACGGTGCCAAAGATTTTTGTTTGAATAGTAGAATTCACTGTCTCACCCTTATAAAAAGCTTTACATTTATCAGATTTTTATTTGTGAGCCAAACCTTTATTAACTATCATTTCCTGGAAATATTCGTTAAGTTCATCTTTATTTATGATATATTCAGAGTAATTAACTAATAAAATAAGTTTCAATGATACCTGTTATACTGTTCACGTTGCAAAGACGGCTTTTGGCATTTTCGTTTCGTTTCATTTATGTTTCGTTTGTTAGACCATTTTTAATTATCGCCATCACACTTTCCACTCGTATTTTGGCCCTACTAATTTCAGGTGCAATAAAAATGTTGATGAGCACCGTTATCTTTACAAAATCCCCCAAATAGGGTTTCAAAGGCTTTATCCTGATCAATTATCAATTATCTGTTAAGGTACTCCAAAAACTTATCCACTCAACTTTTCTAACCGGTTGAAAAACAGATGTAGAAGTTTTTGTTTTTTGTAATTATGTAAATTTTATATAGCTATCTATATTGACAACCACATATTCATATTTCCAATTGCCAACATACAGTTTGTTTCCCAGTTATAGTGTGAAAAGTACGGGTTCCTTTTGTATGAGACACAGTTGGCATTATTTTGCACCAGAGGGTCCTTTACTAGTTTTACAGATTATACAGTTATCTATAAATTTTCTTACTATGGTTGATATATCTCGGAACCAATATTGTTCTTAAATTTTGTCAAAAGCCAAAATGTCTCCAAGAGAATAAAAAAACATTGATTCTACATAACAGTCCTATATAGGTCAAAATCTTTTAATCATCCTTTATAAAACTTATGCACCTGTTATTATTGCAGATAAATCCTCATCTCTTTTTTTTTTGTTCCAGATTAAACCGCAAATCAGTTGTACTTGCAAGATTAACTCACAGTTACGACTAAAAAAGTCTTCAAGTTGCATTCGAGCTCCTTGTCTAATTTAAATTCCAAATTCAAAGTTTGTATGTAAATGTATCTCATATTTTGTAGGAAGTAGGTCATATTTTGTTCATTGACGTTTTTATTACAATCAGTGACTATAACAAATGTACTTCCGTATATGTAGTGCTTAAAATGTTTGGACTGTCTTACAACAGCAAGGACCTCCAATTCATATGAATGGTAGTGGCTTTCCAGCTCAGTTGCTCGCTTAAAGTGTTGCACCTAGTCCTGTGGCACTTGCATCTGTATGAAACTCAACAGTGAAATAGTTATATAATGGAGTGATTCGTTATGAAAATGCAAATGTAAAATGAAGTAATAAATCGTTCAGAATAACTGGCTAGTCCACAAAACCGTTGAACTTGCTTAGTCGTTCTAGGGACCGAAGCTTTTTCTAGGGTATAAATTTTTTTAGGACTCTGTTTAACTACTATTCCATTAGAAGCAACAATCCAGAGATATTCCATATTAGGAAAAATCTATTAAGAGAAGTTAGCACTAGGTCTAGGTCTTCTGATAAATATGAATGTTTAATTATCAATGTAAACTATTGAATCAATGTAACCTAAAATCGACCATTGAATTAAAACAAACCGTCCGGTGTTATAGCATTTGGCCATATCTAGGCTTGTAAAGTATGAAGAATTTGCCAATTTGGTCGGATATAATAGGAAAGGGAGTTCAATAGGAATGGTGTTTCTATTGAATTCTCTGTAATCTTAGCAATTTTATTTTTACGAGAATAACAGGATTGACAAAATCTTAAGGTATTTTCTCGTACTATTCCATTTAACATGAGATCTTTAATAATATATTTTACTTTCTGGATTTCTGCCTTTCTACAGGTGCCATAGGACAGGTATACACACAGGTACAGGACCTACGTAAAATGACTTTTTCTAACTCCGTAGATAACCGCAGTAAACACGTTTTTAATTTCAATAAATGATGTCATTTGTTCAATCTGTACCAGTATTTGTAAAATACCATAATATTCATAGTTCTTTCTTACGTGGAATTTTTACTTTATTATATTAATAAATAGAAGAATGGCTTATCGTGAGATCACATGATATTTAACAACATAAAAACTATTTCAACGAACGTCATCAATATCACAAGTCAAAATAATACAAAAACATACTCCATTGCATAGTGCTTTAAATAAAAGCTCTGTATTACAGTAATTTTAGTTCTTATTTCGTATGAAAGAATGATCTGCGCCACTATCAAATAAAACTAATATCTCAAACTGGTCTATTTTAACCGTCATTAAACTTGTAATATGATTTTTGAGTATCAATTTAATTTATTCTATTAGCTTTGTTATTAATTCGCCCATAACACACAAATAACAAGATTCTTATAACTATAATATTTTGGGATCCCAAACGGTCTTTGTTCAAACATTAGCTCACCTCGAGCTAATAATATTCTAGGTTTTCTTACCTCATTTACGGTACAATTGGTTCTATGAGCCCTGGTTTACCGCAACCATATTTTTGTTTATATATATATTTTTTGTATATCCTCTTCGTGAACTCTTAATTGGCGACTCTCTTGATCTTGCTACTCTACACTCCTGAAATTCAGGCACACTGGAGCAATTGCTAGCTAAAACACACAGTCGTATCGTAAATCAAATACTATTTGTCTGTACAGCATATCACTGTCTTCAGTTTACTTAAACTTCACTTTCACTTCCAAGCTTTAGTAATAGAATCAACAGAATTTCAAATATCAAACTTGGAATTTCTAAACTTAAGTACATTATTAAAATAGCTGGCTTCTGGTTGAAATGACTGTATTAATGCGGTATTCATATCAGCACATACTGGTGACTTTACCAGCAAAGCATCTCCAACTGATTTTCCCCCTCAATAAACTGGAAATCTTGGCGCAGATTTCATAATCTGTAAGATTCATGTGATCCTGATCCTCACACCAGTCTCGAACTTGTCTGAAATTCGTTAATGATCTAAATATTTTCTTATTTTTGCTTTCAAAAATTGTCCAATATACCTGCTATGGCTGTCAAAGTATATTTATTAGAAACAGATTCAATTACAAGACTAGCACCAGTAGGCGGGACGCAGGTTAAGCTTTATTGCTGGCGTATCCCATTTCTGTTGTCAGAGTTTAATCCCATCCATATCATATTTACACACGTTCTGCATAATTATGTTTTGTACCACATCGACTGAGGTCGGGCAGACGGTTTCTCCTACTGGTGGTAACGGCGCCCACGTTTCGACCTGTGCGTCCACTGTGGCGACGTGAGTTGGATCGCACGGTTGCTTGGAGGGCGCGCATTGCCTTTCGAGGCTGTCGGCTAAGCATTCGGCTTTGGATAAGTCGTCAATGGCTGTCGTTCCGTCCGGACGTGTTAATGGTGGCATTTCAGCGACCGTGTTGTTTTTGAAGGTTCTCGCCAACTTACAGAACGCTAGATGCGATGGGAATATCGTTTATGGTCCCAAGTTTCCTCTCTAAGATCCTTGAACCGGGATCGAACCTACCTTTGGAGTCTTCAGAGGTCCTTACGGTTTGCCGCGCTTGGGAACGCGTCATGTGCCCTATTTGTGATGTTTTTGCCCGTAGTGAGTGCTTTCAAGTCGCGAGGGGGCTCAAAGTGTCCATCGGGGTGCACTTCGATTTCCCTTTGAGCATTCCTCTAATGTTTCACCTATGCGCGAGGTTAGGTTGTTTTATGGCCGTCTCGGCGGCCTCTATCGAGTCGAGTCTGTCGGGTATATTGTCGTTAGTGTCGTCGCGTTCTGGGTCGCGTATACGTTGCGAGAAGCTTTTCCAATCCGTGATGGTAGTTTTCGGAGGTGACTGGAGGTACTTTGGCCCTAGTTTGACTAGTACCGGTCTATGGTCGGAATCTAATTCTGCTATTACCTCGATAGAGCTCAGCCTGAGATAGATGCCCTGCAGTATGGCTATATGGAGTATATCTGGACGGCCCCGGGGCCCAAATCTAGTCGGACTAAGGTCACACCTTGCTGCCAGCGCACTCTTTATAAATATGCTGGATTGGCCCCTCCAGTCCGTCTAGTACAATACTCGTATTCGACACTACTGTTTTCAGTATCGATTTATAGATGGCGACACTGACATTACTAAATATATCACTCGCGCCGACACGGCGATTCTGCAGCAGTGTGTGAGTGCGAGTGACATATATATATATATATATATATTTATATATATATATATATATATATATATATCATATATATCCTTATTAATTATTTTATGGTCTCCAATTTTTTTGTTTCCTGGTTACTTGTAATGTAATTCCTTACAGGTAACCGTACTAATATTAATAAGGTCGCCTCTGCTAACTGTAATTGTGAAAAAGCTGTTTTTTTGCAGTAATAAACTCTGTAAATATTATAGATATAAGCAAATTGTAATAATAACACAATAATTTATTTAAAAAAGTATTTTACAATAATAGTCGTTATTCTGTGTATTCCAGAATTAGATTGTTAGCGTATAACAAATTTCAAGTAACACACAAATTTCAAGTAAGACAGTCGTCTTTTGTTATACAATTAATATTATTATATATATGTCTAGACTGTATCCAGTCCAACGAAGCAATGACAGTATTATTAATATTTTCCAAAATGTTAATTGAACCCAAAACGTTGAGATTTCATGTGCTAAAATATAATAATTAACCTTCTAGTTAAATATACTTCTTCAAACTCCATAAAATCCGTTGAAACAATTTCACTTAAAGTATATTGTGAACAGTTTATCCAAAATAAAAATATATATTCCCAGCGAAAACTCTAAATAAATATATTTTAAGCGGATTGAGACAAAAGTGTGTCTTAAATCTTCTATGATTTTATTTACAATAGACTGAAGAAATATCGTATTAGATTTCGAGATATCGAGATCGAGCCGGATACGTGTAGGTATTATAGATAGCAGTGCATTCATTTGTCTATATAATATAAACAACTATTGCGGTACAGCGCCATTAAAATGAAAATGTTTACTTAGGTCAATGTAAATACAATTCCACAGAAAATATAAATGTGAAAATAACAGCCAAGTTCAATATCCAGAATATGAATGATTGTTGACTTCACCTACAAAATAATTGTACTATGTGTTTTTGTGGTATGTAGGTTAATTTGCATAGGTGCCAAGTTCTGCAAACAATACTGAAAAGTTTTTCTAAGATCATAAGACATTCTAAAATAAATTAAAAATACAATTTCTTATTTACTCTATTACAACAACGTTTACTATTTAAAAATACAAGAACTGAAATTTCTACCGTTAAATTATTGACACAATGTATATAAAGTAGTAGTTAAAATAAAGTTTTAGCTTTACGAGTACTCTCGCCGGCTGATTAGCGATTGGTACAAGCTGACTCGCACCAGTACTAGCGCTAGTAGACCAGCGCCGGTATTGGCGGAAGCAGACTTACATCTAATTTTATAAACTTTTAAGGATACTTATCTCAACTTAATATATAAGCTATATTTACTAATTGGTCTTACCTAAAATAGACAGCATAGAATTAGCTAAGACGACCTAAGAGACGACTAAACAGCACAGACATGTTTCTGTAATAAGCGCAGCTATCACCCGGTGTAACATATCACGTCATCCCCAGCCACTATTTGTCATCCGCCGTTTTTACTACACCATTGTGCCGCAGTGGGACATACCCTGAATGTAAGTACGATGGTTGTGGGTACGATACTCACCTCGGGTTGATATTCAAATTATTTTCATTATTTCGTTCTGTTAAAACAAAATGTGGTGTTCAGTTACGTCACCAAACGCGAATCGTCTTAAATTCTAAAGGTAAGTGAAGAACAAAGGGATTAAATTTGACAAGCTTATTTCTGCCTACGCTTCTATATGGGAAGCTGTTCCGTTTTACCTTCTACTTCAGCAATAGTACTTTTCAAGAGTAAATATACGAGTTATTATTAATGCCCTACTATATACTTAGTCTGGCCCTAAATACTGTTATAGATGAATCTAACAAAATATTACTTTTAAACTTGGAATCTGTCATTTTTATATTATTGTTAAGTATGTTTTATTATCACGCCAATATTTTGTAATATTAAAATGGAGTGGGGTGATAAAAAGAACCGAATCGCTGTGATTGCATTACATAAAGTAGGCATGGTGCCAAATACAATCTTTAAAATCCTCCATACGCTTGGTATTACTATAGAACCCCTTTCAATGTAAAAAAAATCTAAATCAAATGTAATAAATATTACATTTTTTAATAACAAACTAAAAAAAGAACAAAATACTATTTTCATATGTTTTTATATTTTTTTACTAGCTGTACGTTAAATTGTTACTCTTTACGCCATTTGGAAGTGGCTTAGGATATGTGGTTTGGGATTTGGGATAAAATGACGACAATATAGTAAAAAAATATTGTTAATAATATTTTTATTAGAAATGTAGAAAAAATACATAAATACATTTTGGAAAAAATAATGCAACTGTGTTGGAAAATGTCTAAAAACGTCACAATTAACGCAAAAGTTAGTGAGGCTTCCACATATTATTTGGTTAAGTGTTAGTTAGTGTCTGACAAAATTATAACTTGAGCCTTAAGTGATTGTGGCTTCAGTCGCCACCGCGGAAGATTTGTTTCATTTTCAATTGCCAATTTACTCTTTTTCTTATGTGTATTAAAAGAATAGAGGTATTAAAAGGCCAGTGAACGCATAAAATACAAGTTGCCTTAGCGACGTGTATATAACTTTGTACAAAAGTGTATGTCACACACTCAGTGTCAGTTGATTTAATGTGTTTTAAATATATTATCATTAAAAAATTGTCTAAGAGAATTTATTCTTCATATAAAGTTGAAGTGTGCCATATTTCTTAATCCAGTCTAAGTCCAATGTTTTGTGTTCTTGTATTAATGTAATATTTGTTTAATGGATGAAATCCAGCGTACCTCAACGATGTTGGGAGAAAATAATGATAATAACTTAAATATATTCCTAATAATAATCGAACCCACAACTACCATATCACATCACAACTATGTATCCATATAAGACAAATGTAACTGATCGTTGTCTGTACCTGGTAGATATGTAAGGAAAAATATTATTGGGGGCTAAATAATGTATTTTAATTTTCTTTTCAGTTTGTCTGTGCGGCGTTTGTGCACGCTAAACTCAGAAATAGCTTAACAGACAACTTTAACAATGCAACTTTAACTATTGTATTATGGTTCACTTCTCTTAAAATTTAGATTATTTCATTTCATTCGGTTCATAAATTGAAAAGTTACTATTTAAATTATAAATTTTAACAAAGTTTGTGGTTTAAGGGAGAACGAGGGCAGGCGACATTACAAAATAGTTTAGTCTTGTCGTTTACGCAGTGGAAGCCGAGAGCGGGTCGCTAGTAATAAATATAAGTAGTGTATTCTATAATCCTTTTTTTTGGTAATTTTTATTAAAAGCTGCGTATTAGGCTGTAACTTAAAAAAAATATAACTTTATTAATACTTTGGTGAAAATATCAACGATAATATAAACTGTAGGTATAGATGAAAGCTTTCACAATTTTTTTCCATAATGTCACCCAAGGTGTTAACTGAAGTTCGAACATTTTTCATTACAATTCAAATAGATTGTGCGAGACAGATGACCGATGGGTTTCTGTCAACCCTCTTGTTGTTGGTCCCCGGGGAAGTGGCCGATTATTTGTTTACAAAGGAGTGTTAGTGTACATATATAAATATCTTTATATATAATATACATATATACATACAAATTTACATAAATATAAATATTTACTGAACAAATATGTTCAAAATATCAAAAATATAGTATTGATTTTATTTTACTTCAAAAAAAATATTATTCGCTGTTAACAAACATAAAATTAAAAAAATTATCAAAATATATTTTTTTCCTTAAATGTCTTAAAATACCAAAACTAATCGTAATTCTGTTACAGTCGCAAAATTACATTTTTTATGTCATTTTACGCTTGGATAGTAAATATAAAAGTTATTAGTTGTCATATGGCTCTTTATCCCTCTTTCCTTATGACTTTAGTCGAAAGCTATAAGAAAATGGATTTGAAAATAAACAATTATATTTAAACACTGTACAACAGACGTACATTTAGTGTATAATATATACTTTCGATTATGGGCGGTGCGTGAAGAACGGAGTGTTTTTACACTAGGTCCTTTTTGACTACCTGGCGGGAAACAGCGTGAAACCGAAAATATACTATATATTAGCTTTAATATGTATAGATAGAGTACAATTTATTTTGTAGTAAATATTTTACCATTTTCTTTTCAGATGGTTTTAGTTAAATTTACTGTTTGATACCGGTCTCCTGTTGGTGCCAAACATTATGGTCGATTCTACAGATATATAGGCATATATATATATATATATATTGATATATATACATGTATGTATGGTTATGTTGTTATATATATATATATATATATATATATATATTTGAACATTTTGCTCCCGCAAAGTGTTATTCAGAACACTTAGGAAATTGAATAAGACATTAAGGTGTGGTGGTGTTGATGCAGTGACTGAACCCACCCCTGCTTGAACAGGTCAGAATCCTTGAACGGTTTTCAAGAGGCGTGGGTTCAAATCCCGCTGCGTTCAAATTTTTATACGTTTTCTTAATATAATCTTTTTTAGATATATTTTGCTACACGTACCACGATTTCTGTTTTTATTTCGTAAAATGAAATATTTTGGAGTATATGCTAATTTTAAATATACACGCATAAATTTTTTAATATGTTGTTTAAAATATTGTAAATACACGCAATATAAAAATAAAATCTATTTTTCAGTAGGAGTTTGAGTTGGGTTAATTAAATTTAGTGCTCCCTACGATGAGGTTAGAATAAAAAAACGAGTGTCACATTACTAGATATCACAAAGCTCTTGGCAAATTACTTTTCTATCACACGATTCCAAATAAAGCAAAAAAATTTGTACGGTTACCAAAATAAATAGTAAAAATCTAATGTTTTGTATAAATGTAGTATATTTTTAAAAATAGAATAGAAAAACAGTGTTAAAACACTACTGTTAATATTTAACAATGCCACTTACTATTATATTATATAAAGTATACTGTGTGTTTTCCGAATTACAATTATTTTAATAGTTTTTACAATAATTAGTCCACAAAAATATTAATTTGTTTAGATTTACTAGAATTAAATTAATTTTTATTTCTAATTTATCAAACTCTAATAAAATATCGTACATACACATTTATTTGATTTATTTCTATCCATCGTTATATTTTGTATTCTATGAACATACTTAGGTGCTATTATTTCATTGAAATTACTTTTCCCGTTCGCGTTGCAATTTTATAAAATTCTTTCTTAGTGCTTTCCTACACTCACAAAGAATCTTACATAACAAATTTCAGCTTTCCACGTCTAGTAATGTCGGCTGTGAGTTATCTGTCTATCATACAGTGAGTATATGTGTCCGCACATGCAGTATTAAGCATCGGGTCGCGGGTTTACACGCGTGAAATATACGGCTATTTTCGTCAGTCTGTATTATCGTTTTAATCGCATACTTTGCTCTAATTAACAATTTCATCGAATTATATTTTTTTAATATTTTACCGAATTTTATAAAAATGTGTGAGTAGATAAGGAAGTTAAAACAGTAGTTTAATAGTTCTGCTACAACTATTAGCTTCCTATTTCTGAATCCTGCTATCGAAAAATATAATCTAGACTTGGACACCTTAATTAGTTTATTCTACCAAAAAAATTGAATTTATTAAAGCCCTACTATGAATACCTCATTATTGTTTTCTGTTTAGTGTTATAATTACTAGGCAGCATGTATTTATTAGTGACTCTAGAAGAGGCAAGGCAATCATTTTAGGTTCCCGCTCTCCGGTCGCTGTATTCGCGACGTACGTATGACTTGACGCAACGGCGGGTTTACCCTCTTATTTTAAACCTCTGATCCGATCCAATCTAATTTCCGAATTCGAAATTTATTATTCCCTACGTCCTGCTTAAAAGCTATACATAAAAAACACATATTCAAATGCGTCTAGTAGTTACGAAGATATGCGCGTACAAACAGACAAACGGAAAAACTTATTCTAATTTTTTCATCTCTCTAAATTGTTGCGTAAATATATTCAATGTTTACGAAACACACCTTTTGTACTGTTTAATTATAATATAGCATAGATTATACTATAGATATTGATAGCATTTATTTTTAAATACGTAGCTGATATAAATCTTTCATAAAATGTTCAATTTGTTCAAAAATTTAATACTTTTATCCTACATTTTATTATTTTATTTAACAAGTATTAACTTGTTTTAAGACAGCCTAAAGGCTGTGTAATTATTTATATAATAATACAATAAAGATAATAAGCTCTTTTGTACACAGTATAATTTTTATGTAACCACGAAGGAAGGGATTTCAACTATAAAAATGTTTTACTTATTTATTGTACAAGTCTGTATACGGAGTCTTTCTATCGTTCTATGCTTTTTCGCTGTAATGTAACTTTTGTGAACTATTTTGATTCTGCATTTATGGTACAAGCCAATATTTTGTAAGGTAGCATAACAAAATCTAGTAATTTCCCTCTGTTGTCTAATTTCTACCAATTTAAAGATATAGGGAGCTTTGTGACTGTATTAAGGTACTGTCACTCGGTATTTGGAAAATATTTTTTATTATTTTAATTTAATTATTTTCATTTCTCCGCTCTAGTAACCAAGAGAAAGCAAGGGAAGCTCGGCGTTGAGTCCCGCCACTCAAAACGCAATGTATTAATATTTAAGTGAAAAGTGTAAAACAGAGTTTCTTGATAGCAGGCTATCTTTGTCTGCTACGGGACAAAAATCGGGACGTACAGAAACATTATGAATATACCTCACACACCGACTTGTAGCCTTGTTGCTATGTAATATACGCTTAATCTACATGTAATTTACTTTAGAAAAAGTGTATGTCAATTATAGTGTCTGTAATTGCATCAATCAAATTTATTTCTAATACATAATTATAAAAAAATACTGGCTAATTATACTCTTTCTCCACATGTAATTTAACTATGCAATATCCACTCGCAACACACTCCTCCATCCGCATATTTTTTTGTAAAAGGCGTCTTTCTTTTAAAGTTTATCCTCAACATATACAAATATAGAAAGTAGCAAGCACACCATACATACGGCTAGTTTTTGTAAAGTACTTAAGGAATAAAGGGGATCGCTGACTAAAGGATAAGTGATATATAAATCCCACACGGGGAATTGATTATATTTACAAATAAATCAATTTTTTCTCGCTCTGGTGCGTCAGACAAACCGCGGCCATCAGTTCCACCGCTCGACACGCAATGTAATGATATCCAGGCGAAAAGTGGAGAACGGAATGTCTTGACACTAAGTTCTCTTAGACTACACTGCTATGCTGGAAAAAGCGTGAAGCTAAAACAAAGATACATATTTGTTAATATTTCTGTGTACGTGTATTAATTTAGTAAACAATATAGAGTATTTTACTTAATATTTTTTATTCTAGTTTATGATACACATATATGTTATTTTTTATATTTTGCCCTACAATTCACACTTAGTGACATTTTTTTTTGTTTGTCAATTTGCTGCTAACAAAATTAATAGTCTGTATTAATAGTCTACTTAATACAGACAAATGGGCGGAAAAGACAAATTAAAATATGCTTTATTCAAAAAGGCTATACAAACACTTTCTATTGTAATATAATCTGAAATTCTATTCTAAGATACTGGATTTCCTGGGCAAAGTAATTATCTTTCATATTGACTAGTGTCCTTAATTGTGTCCTCCAACATGATCCTAATTGGAGCGAAAACAATTTTGTACTACAATGGTATATACTGCTATAAATAATTCCCTTAATCATTTTAATCCTTCTCTTGTAACGCTTTGTTGTAGTAAGATAATCAAAGCTTTTTAAATTAACATCAAATTAAACACTACAAATACAAAATACTGTTAGAAAAATATTTTCTATTATTAGTATTATAACTAAACAGGTGTTTTAGAAATAATTAATATATATTTCAACAAAATATTTTAAAATTCTCTTTTTCGTGGTGTATACGTAAAAGGTGGTATTGAATTTACCAACCATTTTAATGTACTAAGAACTAGTAGATATCAACGTGTTTTGACACTGTACCTGCGCTGAGCAATGCAGATATTTAATACAATAATTGTAATATAATATTGCTTAATACCACAAATGGTAACTTTAATTATATTAAACAGAATTGAAATGAATGTAAATAAATAGACAATTTAACAAAATAGTTATATTTAACCAAAATATGAATACCTATAAAATTTAAGCTTAAGTACATGTATTTGGTATATTCTTTTTAGTCTTAAATCAGCTACTTTTGTCACTTAGGTGAGCCAGAAAAATATTTTGTTTTTGATTCCCTTTCTCTATACTCTATTTACATCTACAGACCACGAAAACAACATCAAATATGTAAGTGTCAGTTCTCGAAATAAGTATTAAACCTACAGCCTCACCATGGTTTGATAACCACCATTGATATCCGGTACATCATGTAAGCCGGTTTTTATTTCCCGCCACCCTTCATAAATCGGACTCAATGTCCGGTGGCAAATAATTTACGGTGTGTGCGAAATCACTGTTTAATATCATGTTACATATATTTTCAATTCAATTCAAGTAACATTTATTTTATATTTTCTTTAAGTTTCTATGTTATTTCTAAATAAATGTGTATTATATTGAGAAACGTACATATATTTGAGTATTGAAGTACTTCCGTATAAAATTTGTGGCGGATTAATATTCAGTTCAAAGGAAATGATTATTATTATTTAAGTTTTCTGTACTATAGTAGCGCAAGTTGGAAGTATCTGGAACATACAGTGGTTGTGGTGCGATTGCAGTATTACATTAATTCAAATTCAAAATATCCTTTATTCAAATAGACTTTTGCAAGCACTTTTCAATCTTTGAAGGAACATAAAGCTTCCACCGGCTCAGAAGGCAGTTCTGCTAAGAAGAGCCGGTTAGAAACTCAATAGTTGCTCTCTTCAAATACAAAAGTTACAATTTTATCGTTTAATATATAATATTATTCTCTCCCATACCCAATGGTAAAAGAAAACATATATAAAATGTGCATTGTTTTAACTATGGCTATATACGTTGCCCCTGTGAATACAGAAATGCAATCATTCAAACACACACACACACACACAAGTGCATACCAATACACTTTTATTGTAGATTTCCTTTAATCCATCGTCCCTTTATTAGAGTACGGTGCGTGTATTTCGTTTTCAAAAAGAAAAAGTTGTTAATTACGCAATGTGTGACAGCTTTTATATTTACCCTCGCAGGTGCTCCACGACTCTCACTTCACTGTGAAGAGTAAATGTCGATAGGTGTTTGTATCAAGTCTACTAGGTTTAAAAATTTGTCATGTTATTGAAAATTTTCTGTTTTTTTTTAAATAAATCTTTATTTTATTTTTAACTTATTATTAATGTATTTGGTTGCTGTAGTCAAAAACGTAAATTAAATTACTAACACAAAATTTATGATATTTTTAGTGTTTGATTTATATATAATTTTAACCATCAAATCAAATTACGCGTATATGAACTATATTATATAAATCTGTATATCGAAAAGGTAAAATTTTAGACCCTTTTTTTACGAAAGACGGAGAAGTATGAAATTTGCATAGCCAAAAGTTGTATGGAGATGAAATGCAGAAAGCAATTATTTTTTATATTAATCCATCAGAAATACATTGAATTAATAAGTGAATGTGTACATTAAATTAATAAGTTATAAGCTGCGTAATATTTTTAAAATCTAAAAAAAATTACAGTACCAACTAACAGTCATCACAATACTTTTCTCATTAGTCTGCCACTTAGATATTAAACAGGTGAAAATAAATTTTGTTAATCGTTCATTTTTATTCTTTGAAACGATAAGCTTCGTTTTTCTTTAAGTTAAAATCTAAAGGAAGAATAGGAGTTGAGGAACTTTGTACAAAAGTTGCATTTACACCTGTACAAAGTCTGGAAAAGCTGCTAGTATAATATTTATTTTATTTACATTCCTTGTGTATTGAAGGAAAACTCTTTGTAGATAGTGTCGGTTTATTCTTATTTGTATCGTTGAAGCGAAGTTATTGTGATTGGAAAAGTTATAGGTTCGGGAATCTACGAAAATCGTCATGGAGCAATAAAAGTGGAACGCTTTGCAGGTGTTTGTTAAAGTTTCAAGTACGCAAAGTTTATTTCTTCTAATAAGATATTTTTTTTATGGTATAGTATGGTATGGTATGCTTTGACACATTTAACGCACGTATATAGTATTGTGGTAGTATTGTAATTTTCATATTTGCACAGATTTTGCGAGCTCTGCGATTTCCACACAGAGGCTTATGTATTGAATGGTGGACCAATGCTTCATGTTCTTCCGGAATTCATTTCATTCATTCATATATTCATTCAAATTAGTTGGAACAGAATTTAAAGCGTGTAATTTTCGTTGTATAAAAGTTAAAGTAATTAAATATATTTTAAGTTTCAATAATTTTTTAAATTTATTTATTTGTTTATTAGATTTTTATCAGGTATGAAAATACAGCAATGAAAAAAAACCTACTAGTTTTATTAATATCACGTAGGGTAGCTTCATATTGGAAAAACAAAAAAGAAAACAGGTTCACTCAAATTACGCCGATTACTAAATTGCAAGTGAAACAGATTTTTTTCATAAAACCTTTGATATACACTTATTAAATTGTATATTAATTAAAAAATATACCTAAACGTACCTATTATTTAGATGAAATTTCTTTTAATTTTTCATTAAACATAACAATAATCTTTTATTTTATCTTTAATATTTATTATATACTCGTATATATTAGCAAATTACACGATACGTAAAAAAAAAATTTTTCATCAGGGTCATACGTCACGAAAGGCAAGCAAGGGAAGGGAGCAGTTAAGGGTGGGAACCTAAAAAGACTGCCTTGCCTGAAAATATATAAAAAGTTGAATGTGGCGTTGGTGGTCCATGAGGCACGGGTTCAAGTCCCACTATGTTCAAATTTTTATAGGTTTGTCTTATCCTGAATGTGTACAGTATTACATAGTTAAAATGTTTATAAGTATGTGATATCGCTTTGCCAGTCCTATAGTCACTTATAAATATTTGCAGCCTGGTCATTTTGACACAAAATAGAAACGAATTATTAATGCGATATTCAAAGTAAAGCATAAATAAATTGGGGTATCTAGAATGGGGTATTATTCGGTAGTAGGATACAGAATTGAAAGCAAAGTGATTTTCCACTATTTAAACTTCCCTTTATTAATTGACACATTATTATTTTCATAATTCGACAAAATAATGAAATTGAGCAATGAAAAAACCGAAAAATGTAAATAGTCCTGGAGTTTACGCTGGCGAAGTCGCGAGCGGGTCGCCATTACGTAAGAAAGGTCTGAGAGTATAAATGGCCTGGCAAGAATCATAAAGTAAATGTTTTTCTGTAATTAACAATGATCTTATCACCTAAAGATGTCATCTTATCCTAAATTGAATTATCTTAATTTATATCGTTTGTAGCAGACCCAAGATATGATAACAAACTATTTTGCTCTTCAATTTTCCAATTTAAGGTCCTCTTTCTATATAAATATTCCAATTTACAGCTAAGGATTTCAGAATAATTATAAAGTTTATGAGTGTAAAATTAATAATCATAAGTCGGAGTGGTATAAACGACATAACTACGCTGCAATACGACTGATGGTGCTCGTTGCGACTAATTTGTCATTGTACACTGTTCATTACGTACCGCCGCGCTCTGCTGTCTGCACGATGGAGCGCAAAGCCTAATTAGAAGCTAATTCTATTCTATATGACCTGAAGCTAACTCTATTTATATGTGTTGCTTATTTTTTTTCTAAATAATAAATTCAATTAAAAACTTAAGTGAGTAGCTAAATTCTAAAACTTTTCACTAATAAAGTGTTTCACAATATATAGTTTATTCAGCTTTAAGGTATTTTTTCACCCGAAATTAAAACATTGTGTGTTTAATGGCTGAACTTAACGCCGCACTTTCTTACCTATTTATACTATATGTTGTACCAGAGAACTTGAATACACAACTACAATCGCGTTTGCAGCGCCACGTTGTCAAAGTAAAATTTAAAACTAATAATGTTCTATATTATATTGACTGTTAATTATTAATTGCTTAAGTCAATATGATAATGATTAATGAACACATTGTATAGTAATTCATTTGGTGTTATTTCAATTTGATTAAGACAAAGGTGACGTTTGACTCAATGTCTCAGATTATTTTGTACGTAAATCTTCAATGAATATAATTAAATCATTTTATAAGATAAATTATTAAGTTCTTGTTTAGTAAGTTTATTTTATTAAATCAAGACAAATATATAAAAAGCTATTATGAAATATGTCTTCAATGAGTTTTTGTATAAGTAATAAAAAAATTGAAACAAAATAAACTAACTTAAATACAAATATAATTTTAATCTATTCATATGTATATAGCCTTATAAGGAATATAGCCTTAACTAACTTTTGAAAGGAAATCATTAGCAACATATTACCTAAATTTGAATGTTCATATCGATTACAATTAAGATCATTTCTCTATTTTTATTGTATTATACTTTATACGATAGAATTTACCAATCGACAAAATAAATAAAAACCCACAGACCTATATTTGCCAATTTTAACTTTAAAATTTTATTTTTGCAGTTGATTTGATGACGTATTTTCACATATAATTATAAACTAATGGCATTTCGAACATTTGTATTGATTTATAGCTCTATGCGTTTTTAGACTCGCTTGCTAATCTTTGCAGTCGGAATTTATGGCTTCTGCTCGCAAATTTATATTTTATGCATGAGAAGCTTTGGCGCTAGAAAAATATTTTAAAAATCTTAATCGACTTCAAATTGAGTATCGAATTTAACTTTAATATGTTAACTTTGATATAATGTGTTCAGTTACCATTGACTTTTATTGATTTCAAATAAAATGTGCGAAGTCGTCAAACTTTCAAGACAAACACTGCGTCACTTCGCTCTATCTGTTTGCGCGGTTCTAGCTTAAGTAAAGTACACCGTTAGATAACTTTATGTACGCAGACGTTATATTAAACTCTTAATTGCCTAAATTCTCTACTATTAATAGATATAATATTTATGAATAATAAAGCTTATCCTGATAATGCTTTTCCTTAAATTATTTTTTTTTAAATAATAAGCGAAAAGAAAATAATTTTCAACGACATCCATGACATCATTTAATATTTCTAATAATAACAATCTGCTCGCAATAACTTTAGATTCGACTCCAAGTCAATAAAATGTCTATTTTAAGAAATCTTTTTAATATACTTTATATTCTCTAGTGTTTATTGTAGGAATACACCAGAATACTTATAGATTATCAAAATTATGAATTAGAGAAATATATTATGTATATTTTGTTTCATGAAATAGTTCAAAACAGAATAAAGCAGTAATGTTTTTGTTAAAAAATCCAACTCTTTTGAATTTTTAAAGGGCTCATAGATCAGTCATTACCTAAGGTTTCCATTTCTCATTAAAACTTGTTGGAATTGTCGTGGCAAAATATAATTTAAATTTCAACTAATTAGGAGCTACCATCAACCCTTATCATTCTTGCGTCCATTATTAAATTAGATTATATCCGTGAATGTTAATAATGGGATATTTTCATATAATTTGCTTTGTAAGTATTATATGCGTATAAAAGACTGTTCATATAATAACAAAGTATGTTACAGGTGTTTTTATGTAGTCAGAGAGAACCTAGTGTGAAGACACTCCGTTCTCCACTCACTTTCCGCCTGTAGTCGAGACATTGCGTGGTGATTGGCAGAACTCAACACTGCGCTTTATCTTAGGTACCAGAGCGGCGAAAATTTAAATATATGAATTCCTCTGAGTGGGAATCGCACCCACAACACCAGTGTTTACAGTCGCTGTTTTAGTCGAGTCGAGTCGAGACGTTTAGTCGAGTTAGATTGTAGTGCTACATATTTTTTCTGTCGATATTCAAGAAGTTATTTTGTGTTTGTGTGGGGGAAAATTAACTGAATGCTTTGTCTTAAGTAAGTTATTCCAAAAGTTTGGTTATCAAGTAATTCTAATAATCTAATCGAGGCGCTTAAAACAAATAATAACAAAATTTAGCTTTGTATAAGTGTACTATAACTTACTTTTATTATACATTATATTATAAGTTATTTTTTAATGTATATGCGTTCTAACCGCCTATTGGTTGCCAAGACGCCCGAACAAATTTAGACCCGCTGCGTTTAAATTTTTATACGTTTTCAATAAATGTATTTTAATTTTCTAAGTATGTGAATATGAAAAATATATATGTTCTATTAATAAATGTTTTTAAAATAATAATAACAAAATAAAACCTGACTATTCTACGAATATATTGTGCGGTCGGTCCGGGGACTTCTTATGAAGTATATATTATTACAAATTGCACATATCTAATAATGTATTGTATAATATTTAAAAAAAAAGATATAATATGTAAAAAAGTTCATGGGTCACAAATTGATATAATCAATTGTAGTAATAAAATTAAGTAACTATTCTTATTAACAGTACCTTCATTTTTTACCTTTTTGAATATTGGCAAAATAAGAACCCGCAACTAAAACAGTGTAATGAGCTGTATAATTCTCACTGAGGCAGGACGATTAAAAGTCAACGATCGCAAAATTAAAATTTAATCGCAGACTTTGTATAACTGTATAAATACACAAAAGATTTAATAAAGGGCAACAAATTCCTTTATAGTCTTACTTAGTTTATACCAAAGCCAAATTATTGTAAAAAAAATTAATTAAGTTAAAACAAAAAAATTGAAAGAAACGTTCATCTTTGCTCTATCTAAACATCAGATGCTAGCCTATTTGTTTGCACTTGTACATATACAAGCAAAAAGCGCAAAAACGAATGATGAGGGTCTCAATCAGCTCGTGTACCGCCTCTTACTTCAAAGTGAATACTTCGTTTACTCCCTTTTTATATTTAATGCTTGGGAATGTGTCGCAATGTATCAACAATATATGCACGTATATGTCAATTGGCAAACATTCCATACATTTGGCCGTGACTTAGTTAATTATATGTGCATAAATAACATATGTAGATATGATATACAATTTCTCGATAATTAACTTGTAGTTGTACCTACTCGTTCCTCATAGGGATACGGGTAATTTAGCTTCATACTATATATTATATTAGAGTAATACTATAAGCCGCCTGATTGACTGAAAGTCAAATATTCTTGAATCATTATGCTTCAGCTTAACAATTATTTGTTACTGAATATTTTTAATAAGCTAAAAGATTACATCTTTTAGCATAAGGTAATATAAACAAGCTAAGCTTCTATAATAGCTTAGCTTATTTATAGCTTAGCTCTTATTTGAAAATGCTCATATACTCGTAGTATGTCTTTAAATTAACAGCCAATAAGAATAGAAAATATTTTGATTTAGAATATTATAATATTATTAACTGAACATTCGCCTAATGGCAATTGACACATTATAAAATTATGCATTAATTGCAATGAAGACTCTCAATAAGAGCTTTGTTGCTTAGTTGCCTTTGAATAAAATGTACTTTTGACAGCCTACTTACTACTCCTTCATAATAAATAGATATATGATAACTTCATATATTTAACCAAAGTTACATTAATTTTATTAATAAATCTTAGGTTAAAATAATATGAAATTTAAATTTTACAATTTAAAACAATGCCTTTCATATTCTGTGTTCTATAAGTATAGAAAATCCAGTTAACTTTCATTATCTCAAATATAAATTACAAAGCTCGTACTAAGCCACTCTGTGTACAACTATACACTCCAAAGTTACAATTCAATGTAAAGAAGCCATTGTGAACTTTATAATTAATTATTATGAGCTACTTTTAAAAATATTTACGTAGTTTTTATTTTTATAATATTATCCACTTCGTAATAATATATCTCAATTATTAATCAGTCAACTACACGGTTTTTCCAGCAAAGCCAGGTATTAAGGAAGAACCTAGTGTCAAGACACTCCGTTTTCCACTTTTGGCCTGAATTTGAGACATTATGTGTTGAGTGGTGGAACTCAATGATGTGCTTAGCCTTACCAGAGCGGTCATATAAAAACAATATAAATATAATCATTCCTCTGAGTGAGCGTCAAATTCACAACCAATCGCATTTGCAGTCAGAGGCTGTCCCATTGCGCCACAATGGCCAATCGACTATCTTAATTTATTATTTATATAATTAGTATTAAGTTAGGTAAGTGCAGATCATTTAGTAGAGAGCAGAGTATCTTCACTCTCTGAGCTGTCATTATCCTTCGATTTTTAAATTTAAATTTTAAATGTTAATCTGCCTAAATCTGCTAAAACCAAGTTAACAGTACAATATTAATAAAATTTTACGCTTACTCGCTAAAAATAGTAAAAATATTTTGAATTGGTATGTTTTTTGCAGCTCTACACTTCTACCCGCAGGGTAGCTCGAGAGAACCTAGTATCATAACATTCGCAACTAATCAGAGCTGTCTTACTGCGCCTTGTATAATTATAGTATAATAATGTAACGTCTGTTATTATACTATAATTATACAAGAAGGGAAATAGACACTTAATCAAACAGCAATATTTGTTGAAATATATGACGAAAATCTAAATATATGACGAAAATCTAAATATATGACGAAAATCTAAATATATGACGAAAATCTAAATATTTGACGAAAATCTGGGGTGTTAAAAACTTAGTGGTATTATAATTTGTTCAAATGAATACCTATCAGCGAATAAGCGAATGAATAATGCCTATCACAGTTCATCCAATGACACTTTAAACAAAAGAAAGACCTTTATTTCCCTAAACATCAAGCATGAGTAACGGCAACTGTCTAAATTATAATCAAGTTCTACGACGTCGTTTCTCATTTGTGCTAAAAATGAATGCGTATTTTTAATGAAATATTTATTTTTGCCATTCAGGAATACGAGGTACATCGCAATTTATTATATTTTTTTTTTAGTTTTTAGTAGGTAGAAAGAACGTAGTATCCAAGACGTTCCATTTTCCACTTTTTGTCAAATTGCGTGTGTTCTTTTTCTGTACTTCTCAGACTACAAGAAAACTGTTGATAAAAACTATGTATGTACTCTATAATGCCAATGCTAATGTTAACTTTGAATAATTGAATTGAATTTTGAATAATTTCCTTTTTTAAGAATTTTAACACATTTTTACAAAACGTGGTGTAAGGTATGCTTAACACTTTAAAAAATGTAAATAATATTTGAAACATTTTCTTAATATTTCTTAATATTATATATTAACCACATACAATTTTATGAGCTTTCATATTATTTTCTAAATTGTATAAATTAGAATAATGATTATGTAATGTACAAGTCAAACGATAACTCTAAAATCTTTTTAATTTAAATGTGTTTGTAAAAAATTGTAGCGTCGCCGTCATACGTAAATTTGAAGAAAGTCTTATTCAGTAAGAAAAACTTGTTCGGAGTTAGCCTCGTTTAAAAGTAGCTAACTTTGAAAAAAATAAAATTAAGCGGAAAAGGAAATTTCTAAAAGTTTTAATTATACACTGATTTTGGCACGTATCGAGTTCACTTTATAAATAAATTGTCAAACTTTATAAAAAAAAGGTAAGTATTCTATAGCGTAGCGATTTTATAAAAACACCTTTGTAAGTAGGTGTTGGAATTGACGTGGTCCCGAAGCACACATTCGATGCTCGTGTGACGTAATAAATCACGTTACACGAGCACGAGTAGATGAAGACCAGAAAATCTTTAAATTAAAACACATATACACACACACACACACACACATTGACACGCGCACATGCACATACACAACTACACACACACACACACACACACATTGGCTAGGCCCTAGGGCTTTTTATGTGTGCCTATGGATTGCGAGTAAATGTTAATGTAGCAATATGTAGCAACATTTCAAACCGCTGTTGTAAGTATAATAATAGGTTTAAACCCCTTTATTTTTGTCGCGCATAAAAGTATTACTTTGGAAAGCTTTTATCATTAATACATCATTGTTATAACCTAGAAATGTGTAAATAAATAAACCTATAAATGTGTAAATTAAATATATGGTAGCCAAAGAATTGGCTTGAAAAATGCTATAAAAATCATATGTGAATAATACCTATCAACCGTCTCATTTCATTAAAAAATAAGGTTGTTAATATATAAATAGTCTACACCTTTATTAAGCTAGGCAGCTTTCAAACACCGAAATATTATCTATTTTATTTGTTTTTTTATAAATTTAAACCGAAATATTAAAATTACTACAGAAAAAGTGAAATGTACTTAAAAATACTTCCGGATATTTACAAAGTGTAGATGAAATGAAAACTTTAAGGGTGTGTTAATTTGTGTTTAACTTTGTGTTCCAAAGTAGAGTATTTTGCTCGGTTGTTACTTTTGCAAATTAACCAAGCTCGACTTCTTATTGTAGAATGTAGCTTTTGTTTTTTAGAGTAATAATGATAAAAAGGTAAATTAACAGGTGTTATTTATTGTATTGCTGAAGTTTATACTTACTTGTCACTCTTAATGGGAACACACTTTGTTATATATAAAAAAATAAAAAAAACGGTCTTGAATGGGAAATTAGATACTGCGTTTAAATATTTAATTAATATTTAACGGATTTACGTCCCGATTTTCTTTAGCTTCACCCTTTCTCTTACATTGCAAGCTGAGAGAACCGCGGCAAGTGAAGACATTCCGTTCTCCACGTTCGCCCCTCATGATTAACAAATAAACTATGTAGATAACCTTAAAACTACTAGAAGATGGCTAATAAAGAAATATACATATAAAAATAATAAAATTAAAAACCTCATACTAATAAATTTTCGAAAGAAAAGCTGCTTACATTTTCTATCACAAATAAAATATAAATATATAAAATTTTGTTCAGCTTCACGCTTTTTCCCGCATAGCAGGGATAATCAGAGAGAACCCACTTACCACCCAAAATCGATATCGATCGATGAGATCTTTTCCTGTTGAGTGCCGGAAATCAAGGCCGCGCATTTTCTTAGGTACCAGAGCAGACAAATAAAAATAATTAATTTAAATATAAGCATTCACCCGAGTGAGAATCGATCTGACAACCACTCACGTTTGCAATCAGATATTGTCTCACTGCCACTGAGACACAATAGCCATTACCGTTGGCACAATGGTATAAACCATTTCATGTAAAGATAGTAAAATATATATCTATTCGTAATATTCCAATACAATACTAAATTTCAATTTGCTTAATAGATTTTATTCTGTAATCGAATAAATGTTGCGACCTGAGAACTGTATAAATTTAATTGAATTAACTTTATCGTTACTATTATATAGATATCAGCGGTTATTATCTGTAACATTGACATTGATAAATCGAAGGTGTGTTTTATGTCGGAGGTCGGTGGTTTAAATCCTGTGTGAATCGTAGATACCTGTTATTAAAAAACTGCTTAAAACGTTCAATGTAAAAGGTTAAAATGTAACCAATACAATATTTCGTATACTTCTTTGAGTTTTCGATTTTATTTATTCAGCGTTGGTAATGCCTTTTACGGAATGATGAATATTGAATAATTATTTTCTCGTTCTGTAATTGTTGAAGATTCGTTGTTTAGCGCGGAACGCATTCGCTTCGTTAGTTTGATCTGAGATCAACTTTGATAACAAACTATTCACATAGCTTCTTAATTTTTTTTAACTTCTTGCCATTTTTATTAGAAATATTTTGATTTTTACTATGTCTCTTCTTTTAAAATCCATATTTTCCATCATCTGTTACACCTTATAGAAAACTCCTTATCAAAACACATTGAGTCTGTAATCTGAATGAATGCGGTAATTTGTGTGGTGATATAACCGCATTCATGTAACTGTTAAAGTATACACATCGACATTGATTAAATAGGAAATAAATGCAAATGATATAATTTAAATTAGATATCTAGTAATTAGAACCCGCAAAGTTAGTAGTAAGCCACACATGCTAGCCGATTTAACGTAACGACGCAGTGTAATGAAGCCTTTGTGCGCTCCGGAACAATTAGCTATCTTCTAGTGGTCTTTAAGGTTATCTAGATCCCACATTCTCAGAGCTTATTTTCTATAAAGCTATCTGTGAAGTGTATCCATGTTATTCTTTTGTTTAATATAATTTGAAGCTATTTAATAAAATATTTAATTTTTTTTCGAAAAGAATATATTTCAGCTGAGTTTAGTACAGCTTTTAAGTAAAAATTTCCTTTAAGGGTACGTCAATTCTGTTCATACTGAACTAAGTAATTAGTAGCAAAACAGTGCTATGTTTCTTTTGTTTTGGAATTCCTTATATTTTTACCATTTAGTAATTGTATTGACATAAGTGATAGACAAAGCTCAATGGAGCATCTGCCATTAACCGCATTTTTTTGTGTACATGACTAACGCTACTTAAGTTCCATATCCACATATTTTATATATAATTTAATTTTAATATTTAAACAAATGTAACAATTAATTTCAATAAATAATACAATCGTATTGTCATACTATTTACAGTTACATCTTATATAAAGTATAATCTAACTGCGCTCTACATTTATTCTGCTTTCACGAACATAAAAGCTGCAGTTTAATTCATTTCCAAGAAAAATGACAGTGACTTTATAAACCTGCCTTTCAAGCACATACACAGATCCTATTTTATTTTAGTAGTAAGTCCTTATTCTAGTAATAATCAACGATGCAGAGGTTTATTTATTAGCTTTTAGAGCTTTATATACTTAAACTAAACGGAACTTCACATTGTATACCTACACATAGTATTTCATACAAATAAAATATAATAAATATAGAAGTGAGTTTGAAATATCAACCTAGTTTTATTCATGGTATAGAAAATTGTATTTCTTTGTTTTCCAAACTTTTGTGAGTTCTGGGATAAGTTTAGATATAAAAATTGCAAAACACAGCTAAGTCCAAGTCCTTGGGGAAAATTATCGAATTTCTCGCACGCTTGGAAGTGAAACACAAGATTCAAAGCGACAGTTCTGACTTATATCTAAAGGATATTTCATCGCAAACCTAACACTGGGTGACGCGGGAGACAGATGACCGATGGTTTTCCGACACCTGCCTTCGTCACATCCCTTGGGCTTCCCAATATTCACAAATCGATATTACATATATACTATATTTTGAATTTGAATATATTTTGACCACAAATTATCTAATAGATTATATAATTAAAAGATTTTTTTGAGTAGTTGTTACTAATAATATATTTTTTTCCTTTTCCAGTGTCATTCACTGTGGACATAAGCCGATTCAGTTCAATGGTGTTCAAGTTCTAATTAGTACTTTCTTCGTAATTTAAAAGAGAAAAGCAATGAAAGAGATCTGCAGAAACTTTTCGCACGACAATTTTCTATATTTCTATAGTAAATTATAGGAATAATTCACCAATTATTTATGTTTAATATTATTACACTAAATTAATTTCGGTACCACGAGGCGGTAATCAATGCGGCATGGCTATTTTGTTTGCTATACAGATAAAACAAATTACCTTTTATAGGCCGAATAAATCAGTAAACTCGTCGAGCGCGTCGGTAATGAAGTTAGTAAAAACATGTCTTGTTACTTAGTAAAAGTAGGCTGCGATGATGTAATGGGTATATATTTGTAAAAAGAAGCAGATTACCACGGTTTCTTATGAATATGAGAGTCATCTATTTTGATCCCTGAAAAATTTAAAATAAGTCTGATACCTTTAGACTAAAGTGGACTTATGATTTAATTTACACAACAAGAATGACCATATATGCAAATGTATTATTATCATATTTAAAATTGTTTTACAAATAAATCATCATTACTTTTTATTAAATTATCTCAGCTCAATGAACTACACAACAAGTACCAAGATACCCAATGTATCGTATATCTGAGTATTTTGATATACTCTCCTAATATTAAAATAATATATAAATATAATTAAATATAAAAAAACATAATTTTCTTATAACATAAATTTCTTGTATTAAATTTATGAGAAACTTAAAAATGCCACCATTAATCCATAGTATTCTAATTGTGGAAATTCAGATGTGATTAAAAGCGTGTCCCGAAGTAGTAGCTAAAAGGCGTTGAACTGTTTGTGGTGATGTGCTGATTGAAACTGGGACTAGACTTGACTCTAAATCGAGTGACAGCCAATATATATTGTGTTCGAAAATATACAATACATTTTATAAATACTATATTATTTTGAGCGGGTCTTGAAACCGGTGGTTTCTTAATCGTGATAATAGTTCCGACATTTCCGGACAATAAAACTTATATTACATAACGCAAACCTCTACATGACCCAATTAATATTGCAGCAAAAATGACTAACAATGATATTTATACAAATAATTCCGGTTCCGTTACATATCGCTTATATAGTGAATTTCACCACATATTCATAAGAAAAAGACATAAGAAATCTGAATAAGAATATTTGGATACATTTTGTCGATGAGTCTTTGCAAACCATTAATATTCATGTGGAAAGATATATATACAAGATAAAAAAGGTACCTCAACGTATGCCATAAATCTAACTGACTTTTTTGCTTTGCAAGATAAGTTTGTAGCAAGAGTAATAATTTACTTAAAGTTATGCACCAGTGTGAATTTCCTGGTAATGTCCGGCAGTCTAGAATATTTTTGCAAGGGTGAGTTTTTTTTGCCCAATATAATTTATTTAAAAATGATTTTGACCGTGAAATCGATCATTGAATGAATTAAATAATACGTAAATCTTCAGAGCTATCGTTTTCTCGATACTTATTATATTAAATAAATGGAAAAGTTTTGTAGAACAGGTAGTGAAGTTACCTACTAATTTGTTCAATATCACAGCTTAATTTAAAACAAATTAAATAGCAAAATGTTTTACTAAAATAAAAGAGTTATATCTATCATAGTACTATCATAGAAGCCACCGTGGCGTAGTGTGACAACATCTGACTCTATAGTTATAAATGATTGTGGGTTAGACTTCCACTCGGGGGTATAATTGTATTTAAGTTATTTTCATTTCTCGGCTCTGGTGACAAGATAAAGTGCGACGTTCAGTGCCGCCTGATGCAATGTCTCGGATTCAAGCATTCAATAATGACAATTAATACAGGTAATAACGGACAGAATTAACACTTACTATTTATATTTCATTATTAAAAAAAATAAGTTAAATTATTCAACGGAGCTTAGATACCGCATTGGTGTCCTTCGCAGCTAAATTACATAAAGGCGATATTGCGAGGCAAAGCAAATATTTTTCTCCAAATTACGAACAACAAAGACGGGACATCAAGGACCGTCCGAACATGTCGTTTGGCTGGAATTATGAATATATCAGAGATACTTTGGACTTGGCCGCTACTGAATTTTGTTCCTAAATAAAGAGTAGAAGACAAATGAGAAACTTTAAATATAATAATTTTGCTTATAGAAAAATAGCCTGTATAGAAATATTTATAGTGTATATAAATACTTTATATTTAAGTATTACAAACATAGTTTCTACACGCAGTTCGTCACGTCTTCCACAAAACCCATCACGCCTACAACCTTTAGCAATGAAGAATACGTCGAAAAAAAAAATATACTTCTTAAATCTCATTCATTCGTAACTTCACTACAATTTAGTAACTAAACATGTAAGTGAACAATGATTTAATTAGTTTGTGCTAATGACGTCAGCTGACCAATATTGGTTACGACTGTTACGAACTTAGACCACTTTAACACCCTCTATGTAGATGTTTTTAGAAGGTCATTGATAATAGATATTTACCTGTTAAATTTAATAATATCATTGATATCGCATTTAAAGGGGCAATTATGCTATATTGCTGGTTTACTTTCTCAACCCTGGAGAAGAGGGTCAGTATTAATCTAGATTGGAGCAGTGGACGAGGTAGGTGAAGGGCAACCCTGGCAGCACTGGCTGCTTTCGTAACTTGAGAGGCCATCTTCAAGTTGTAGTTTAATATGACGCCCAAATAGGTGGCGAATTCAAAACTGCTGTGGCGCGAATGTAGATGCACCTGGATGAGAGGTAGTAGCAGCAGCCTCTCGAACAGTTTGGATGACGACATCAGTAGCGTGTTGGGGCGGTAATCTGCGAGGATGCACGGGTTCTTAAACGACTTGGGAATCATGATGACCAGATCCACCTTCCATGCCTGGGGGAAGTATCTCAGGCGCAGTATCCCGTTGAAGAGCCTGGATATGATCCAGGCTCGTCAATGGGAGCCTTCTTCAGCCATAGCTGCAATGGTCTTCATCGGTAAGCAAAGATGCTGGTGGCTGTGACACAGTTTATACTAGTACGTCTACCAATGCCCAAACCAATTTCAAGAAATATAAACATAATTGTCATTTTAGTCTGCAGTAAATGTATATGATGTACTTAAGTCAATAAACTATTATTATAATGTATCTTGCTTGTGTGGGGATACAGGTCCAACACGTGAGACCCCTCCGACATACTAATCGATTTTACTGTAACGCTTTAGCCGAGCTTGAACCGTATTCATATCTATTATTATAATTAATATTATTTAAAGTATATCGTACATTTAAATGTTTCGAACGTAAAATTCAACAGGTCTTGCGTTTAATTTCGGATGCGTCCTAAATTGTTATGTAAAATAGTAATTGTTATAAATTCCACGAATGTAGATGTCTTCCTTTTGTCAGTTATTGCCATTTATTTTGGTGTATATACAAAGTTTTCTTAACGTACCAATAACTTGTTGGTTTTTGACCACAACCACATTAACAATAATGAGTAATAAAATATATTTCAGATAAAACGAATAACAAAAAATATGTATAATCGCGTTTATTTAAAAAATAGAGTGCAAACTTAAATGCTTTCACGTAAATGTTATATTCGAAGCAAAGCCGTAACTCCCACTGCCACTGGGGTGTAATAATCCAAGCTTGACAAATACAAAACGAAGCGAAAGCGCTGTTTCGAAATACAGATATTTAAAGTTATATTATTTTCAATATGATAAGAAATAAGAATTAAATTCTATTCTATATTTCCGACTAAAAATATTTACAAAGGGTGAGAGAAACTACTAATAATGTATAAATAAGGTATTACGTAGTTAATTAAGAGGCATTTTTTTTAAATTTAATAGCTAAGATGTTTTGCTTTAATATTGAATATCTGCCTGTTGTTAAATTATATTATTCCTCGTATAATGGAAGGTAATTTTAACTTTTCTCGTCTTGACGTGCCAGCTGCTACCTAAGTTTTGAACTCCTAAAGCAATCCTTAAGGCATTATGTAGAATATTGACGTCATTATCTTTTTTAAAAACATATAAGAAATTAACCATATAAATGAGCAAAACGTGATTTTATAATATGTAAATAATTGGATATTCCAATGAGGACAGCAACGATGACTTTTTATATAGACCGAAGTAAATTTATATATATTTTTAATTATTCTGCCTAAAGACATTTTTATTGAAAGTCATCCTGTA
The DNA here is from genome assembly GCA_038994665.1 of Podotricha telesiphe. NCBI lineage: Eukaryota > Metazoa > Arthropoda > Insecta > Lepidoptera > Nymphalidae > Podotricha > Podotricha telesiphe. Next base: position 436,134 of record JAOYRR010000327.1, read on the forward strand.
CTTTGTTTTAAGATTCCGATCGCATTCAATAGTTTCAAAAACTTAAACTACATACATCCTAGTGTGCTAAAACGAAATAATTAAAAATATTTACATATACCATTTATAAAGGTCAACAAAGACAAAGTTTTATTTGAAACTCTTTTACTGAATAGGTATTAAGAATAAAGTAAACTTTTAGTAACCTTTCAGCGCTAACTAGCTCACTTCACGGAAGCGTGTTCATTTGCCCTATTTTGTTTACAAACGTAATATGTTCTAGTTAAATGTAGAACTTTTTGTATATAAAATTAGCGTGTGCGCTATTCAAAATATACATATAGAGTGTTTTGAAAAATGTATTTTTATATATATATATAGGTGAGAATGCTACTAGTATTGCTTAAATGCATCTTAAAAAGGCCATGGCGGCGCAATGTGTTAGCGCAGAGTGTATATGCGACAGTCGTGGGTGTGATTCCCACTCGAGGGGATTATATTTAAATTATTTTTATTTTTCTACACTGGTAACAAGACAAAGCGTGTGTTGAGTTCCGCCCTTCAACATGCAATGTCTCGGATTTGAGCAGAAAGTGGAGAACGGAGTGTCTTGACTGTAGATTTTCTCTGCCAACCCTGCTATGCGGGAAAAAATGTGAAGGTGAAAGAAATAAAAAGTGTTTTATAAACCAAAAGTTTAAATACTTTTAATAGTTCGAGTATATATATCATTAAAGTAATATTCATCGTGTAAATGATCTCAGCAAAAATATTGATTTTGCAAGAATTTCTTAAGATTAAAGGAACGAATAAAGGTTGTCACATCATATTATTAATATTGATTTCGTTTTTATACCTTTGTTTTGAATGAAATACTTAAATAATTGTAAATACGACTGGCTAAACTTTGAAATTTCGATAGATCTTCAGCGCTCTTAAAATTTTGAATGCGTTCCAATTTACTCTCCTAGAACTTAACCTCCAAAGTACGTCAAAGTGACTTTATAGAACACAGAGTACCATCCCCGCCAAGCAGGGGATTTGTGTAAACAAAGATTTAATATTTATAATTTAAATTTTTAATTCAATATAAAACATTGACAGAATCGTTTAAATACTACAAGATATATCAAAAGATACCTAACTGTAAATGTTAACTTTGATTCGTTTACGAAGTTCGTAATGAAATTGCTAGTGACTATTCGCTTTAACATTTTAAATGCGGAAATTTATTTTATACTCATTTCAACTTCAATAACTTTCTTTATTTTACTTATACGTGATAAGAGCACTTCACTTCTCTGTGGCGCGGCTTCAGGTCATAAAGTAAGGAGTTCTAACTCATTTTTTTTTGTTTATATTGAATATAAAACGTATTATATATATATTTAAATGTATATATATTCAAATATTTATATGTTTAATATGTTCCATTTACTGTATTATCTATTATTATTTATGTATGTTACTTATGTAAGTGATATCTAGTTTGGAAAGCATAGAAATAGTAAAAATTTTTTTTAATTTAAGTCTTTTATTTTTTTTTATTTGCACTAACCCGTATCAGTTAAGACCATGCTACTCTAACCTAAGGTTGTCTGGCAGACATCGCTACAAGCAATAAGACCACCTTTGCACACTCTGTAATACTCATAAAATCTTGTGTACTGTTCCTTATATTGGCTTTGTGTGCAATAAAGTATTTCTATCTATTTCTATCAATCTATATTAAAAAAATAATGACGGATTTAGCGTATACGTTCCCGTAGCGAATACGTCACGAGAGGCGCGGTTTCAAATTTTTATATGTTTTCTAAATATGTCTTTTTCAATTTCCTGAGTGTGCGAATAACACTTTAAAAAAAACTTAAAAAATGTAAATTTTTGTAATAAATAGCATTCTCTCTTGCCAATTGCTTTTTTTTTTTGTTCAAATTTTTATACGTTTTCTAAATATGTCTTTTTCAATTTCCTGAGTGTGCGAATATCACTTTAAAAAAAATATATATGTAAAGAACAAACATAATTTTCATCATACATAAATTTAAATATTTGTGCTGTACAAATATTTATAATTACCTAGTCATCTCATTAATAAGGTAACAGGCATGCTTTATTGGGTGTCATATTAATTAGCTATCAAATGACTATAAAACGGCAACTTTTGTGATTTTAATAAAATAGATAACCTTATATTAGATAAAGATATTTATTCAAAAGCAAAATAAATATAAAGAATATTTTCGTGAGTATAAATATTCTTCGTATTTTCATAAATTTTACATACGATATGTGAAATAAAAATATCACTGTCGACTCAATTTAATTACTTAACGAGTTTCAAATGAGATACACAAATATTTTAACTATTTTCTCCTTTAAAATTAAAATATGAATTCCAAACGCCATATCAACGCGATGGTCACCAAAGTGATAGAATACATTATCTAAACGTGGCCGTAACTGGCTCTACCCAGGGGGAAGTGACCTGGATATGACAAATAAAAGTAAAACTACTATTTCTAAGTTAAATACTTAAATCTATACTAGTTGCTATTATCCTACTTCTACATACACTGAAAATTAAAGAGGTTTTTAGCTAACTGAAATTTGTCCGGAACAGTACTAATTTATTTCGATTTAATTTTATATGTAATATATTAACCGTAAAATTTTACGATTAAAACTGGTAGAATGGTATTTTACAATTTTGTGATTCTGATTGTTTAAAATTTCTTAGTAAAAATAACTAAAACACTATTCTAAATACTAAATAGAATATTTATAATATTTTACAAAGAGTACAATAATTTATATCTAAAACTATCTGAAAAAAAATATTGTGTATTGCTTTTACTTGGATAACGGTCTCGCCTTGAGAAGGATAAGATAAAACGTTACACCGGCTTACTTGTTAATCTATTAATCCAATTAATTATTTAGTCTTAAGTCTAAAAAATATATAAATATTTACAGCAATATTTAAGACTAGCGACCCGCTGGACTATTTTGATTTTTCGTCCGCCCCCGTTCTCACTTAACCCACAAACTTTGCTGAAATCATTAAATCGAATTATGAAAATAATTATCATTTACAGATAATACCGCTTTACAGTGAATTGATTTAAGTTTCAATTAACTCAATAAAACAGTTATTGTATAGCAATTTTGTCGGACAAAATTTAAATTGTTGTAACTTTTTTTGTATGTAAACTAAATGTTACGGGAAGCTTACCAAGAAACAATAGTTAAAACTGCACTTAAATCAGTTACACCGTTTGTGAGATTAGCATGCACGAACGCACATATGTGTGTTCGTGCATGCATGCAACAGAAAAAAAATCACATTAATAAATGCGCCCAATAATATTTTTATCTCATATATTTTCAATGTACAGACAACGATCAGTTACATTTTTACCATATGTATTGATTATATAAATATTTCGCTAATAAGTGACTATTTCTATTTGAAAACATACCTACATACATATTACGCATTATTATAACTACAAATAGCAGCTGATTTTAAAGTTTGAAGTTTTCAGCTTTTAGTTTAATTTAATTTTGTCATTAATTATTGTTTAATAATATTTTCAATTTTAGCTTACCAGTTTCCAAGACTGCATGCACTGTTATCTATTATTTGTAGAAAAAATTATTAACCACTATCCGCTAATGTAGAGATTTTGCTTTTTTTTTGCCCTTGACTAACTAGATCAGATCAATAATATTTTAAAAGCTGCTTCACCTTTTTTCCTGCATAGCGAAGTATTTATATAGAAAGAGTCAAGACACTGTTCTCCACTTTCCTCCTAAAATCGAGACATTGCATTGAGTGGCAAAGCTCAAAGTCGAATTTTACGAAACACAGCGTTAGGCTCCCTCACGCAACCTATAATATTCCTACCTAAAATGGAAGGAAGCATAGTGTTGTAACACTAGACTCGGACAGGTTCTGTGGGATTCCGGGCTGGCAGATGTAGGCCTTCTATCTAGAAGAAAACCTCACGGTGCACTACGTCACTCTATCATCACTGGCCGAGACCGCGGAACGCCCCAGTCGTCGGAAAACCCTAGCGGAGTTACCCTGCCCGATGTAGAAGATGTGAAGATGTATTAAGCAGTTTTTATAAACTTTGACATTAAATTTATATTTATCTTCACCTTTGTTTTCACTCCAAGAGTGCCATACTTGGCATCTAAATTAATGGTGTTGCTCCTTTATTTGGTAACGTCAATTGCCAAAAAAATAGTAAAAGTAACCAATATTTCTTGGTTCACTCTATACTATTTATTTATTTTTTAAATTCGAAGTGAATATCATGTGATGTATAATTTTTATTTTATAAGTGTTTTATTATGTTATAAATATACAACCACCCACTTATTTTTAAGTAAACTAATCACTTTATAACTAATTCCAAACTTCAAATATCGACTACGAAACCGAATCCAGAGACATAAATAACTGGGGAAAAAAATACCTACAGTCAATCGACGTTATTTTATCAACGTCAACATTTTTCGCTGCTGAAGTTATAATGAGTTATTTAGTAGTTATACAGCACGTTTACTAAGCGAATTAGAATTGAAATAGTGTTTTTGAATTTCGTTTAAGACCTTCAATTTGCTTAATTTTTTAATGTTTAATACTATGTGTTAATTAACCTATGATGTTTTCTCATTTCACCATTTAGAAAATCCAGCAAATCACCTATGAGGTGTTGTGCAAATTTTATCTTTCTAAAAATAAATCCTTTTATTATTCACCTCCATTATCATAAAAACAAAATCGCACTGACAAAGCAATTTACCTACGTTATCTACTACCTTAGTCATAATTTTTAGTAAGAATTTATTTTTTTACTGCATATATATTTTTTATGTTTATTTTATAGTAGCTTCTCGTTTTAAGTCAAATATTTTCCCAGTTGACTTGAATGCGCACTCTACATTACGTGGAAATAAAAATCAAAGATGTTTAGGAAAATTATATTTCTTTTTGTAGTTTGTAAAAAATATTCAATGTCGGCTACATAAACAAGTAAAGGGATAACTCCGCCAAGAAATTATATAACAGGAAATTATATGAAAGGAAAATATATTAAAAGAAATTATATAAAAGGAAAATATATTAAAAAAGGCTAAAAAATGTTCAAAGGTACGAATGTACATATATATGAATGTACAAATGAGTATTTTGGTGGCAATTCAACTAAATATTGGCGGTTTCCACTGTCTAATATTGTTCATGAAAAATTTCCATGTTTTCTGAATCTGAAACTTTTTGTGGATTTATGTACGTATATGGATGTATGTACGTACACTTTTCAACTTTCAAACTGCCAATATTGTTAATTCAATTCCTGACGTGGAGGACACACTGTAAAAGAATAATGTAAATTTGATAAAACTAAATCATCCTATATGTATATATAAGTCCTATTTGTATCCTCATCCTATAAGTGATTCACACCCTTTGTTTCTAACTCAATAACATATAATAACTATTAAAACTTAACATATTTAAATGAAATCATGTACGGAAATAATTTATGATGTCTTTTAATTCCCCACAAGCAATTTTTAATTTAAATAATATGCACAACTGATGTGGCACAAGCGAAAAGCAAGAGAGAAAAATGTGATTGTTCGTTTTAATAGTATTTATTATAACATATTAGATAACCTCAACATATCCAATATTCCAGTCTGCGAGCTACAAGTAGAAAATTTTATTTCTGTCGCTACGTTTCATTTAGATACGGCCTGGTTCCTTTTATTCCCCTTCTACAACTCTATCCTCATCTTTTTCCGTTCTACATTACGTAATATAATGATTTCTTTTGTCTTTATATTTCTCTAATGACTGTGATTGGAACTCCTTTGTCTAATTGTGGTCATGACATTTTAATGAGTTTGGATAATGTAACGTTTGCTCGTAATTTCGTCTAACGATTTGCTCTGGAAGTATTAAATGGTTGATAATGGTAGACGGTCGTTAAAATATTTGTGAATTTAAATTTAACGTAGAATTTACATATCTACTTTTTTATATAAAAGCAAATTTATAAATTTCGTAAATTGATAAATTGTAAACGTGATTGTTTGTGGGTTCGATTCCCACTCGGGGCTATTCGGAGGATTATATTTAAAATATTTTCATTTTCATATTCTGGCACCTAAGACAAAGTTAAGTGTCGCCATTCATCACGCAATGTCTCGATTTCGAAGATATTTTAATATCTAAACAAATATATTATCCGCCAAATACAATATTAAATATTAAAAACTTTATGTATTTTATAGATACAATAATGAATTGAAATGAAATTATTATAGAAAATTGTAAGTGCTCGTTTTATATAACTAACTAAAATACAGTTTCCAAACGCTTTGGAAATAGAACATTCAAAGGTAATAGCGAAAGTTAAACTTTAGTTACCAAACAAAGAAATATTTCACGAAAAGTTCAAATATGATTCAATTTTAAAATTCCAAGTAATGAATGTTTTCTGGTTTCGCTAATGGCATATTATATATGATTGTCGATTGTATAGTGATTCGAAATTTAAAAAATGATTAATTTCACCATTTCAAAATTATATAAAAAGTCCCTAAATAAAAATAGATAAAAAGAAAAAAAAAATGTGATAAAATATCCCGTTCTCCACATTCTGAACATATATTTACGTTATAGACAAAAATATACTTCAATAATCGGATGAGAAATGAAATGACATGTTAGGATTTAATAAAAACAATTTTATTTATTATCATCAAAAGTTTATTTCTATGAATAATGTTACAAACAATAAGTAACATAGTTAATTATGTCTACATTTGATAGTTAGATAGACACAACCCTTTTGTTTATTTGATTACTACTTTCTTTGAAAGACAGCCGTTTAAGTACACAATTTGTGTAACTGTCAAAATTATGAACTTAACCGATTTTACGGCTATATACAAATGTTATTATATTATATACAAATTTAATGTAATATTTACACAAAACATAATTGGATTACTAAAAATAAATAGATATTAATAGTAAGCTACAAGTGTCTAATTTTTTCACAAATGTTAATTGCTTATATAAATAAAAGCTTCACCGATAATTAAAAGAAAGATCAATTGTCTTTGACAATACCAACAATATTAATTTCTTTTTAATATATATCATATAGTCATAACAACTTTCAAAAGAAAAAGGTATAGTAAAAATGTTTTTAGTAGTTAACGAAATAAACTTGTTGCTTTACATAAAGTAAGAAATATGCGAATGTAAAGATTTTACGAACGACCGTCTATGACGGGTATTTGTTTTCCGGGCTATTTATTGTATTGTAAATTTGCTTTCTATTGATGGGGAAAATATAAACAGACGCAGAAGTAAATCATTCAGCATTTTCGGATGGATTTCGAAACAACCGGACTCGAAACGACTTGACGTATGAAACCTGAGTATCTTTGCTGAACACTCTGAGCTTGCATGTTCACTGCAGCCACCATAAAGTACAAACAAAGTCATAAAAGGTCGAATTATTACTTTCGATATATACGGCAACATATAATTAAAACAATATCGGGCCAAAATATTGAACTTTAATATACAAAAGCCAATTGACTTTCTGTAATTGAGTATTTTTGAAAGTTTAGTCTTTAACCTAGAAAGTCTACTTACAAATATTTGACATATATAATAAATATAAGCGACATTCTCTATGGACAGTAGGACAGTGTAGAACGTGACTTTGACAGAACAGAGTCAGATGTCATCTATTTCTCATGCGCTAGCAACGAGTGAGTATCTTTACAAAGCACTCGAGGCTCCACCCCCGTTGCATAGTTTGTATAAACTGGTACGTAATCTACAACCCAGTTTCTACTCGATACTGGAAGCAATTTCACACAGAAAATTGTTAACGTTGTCATTTTCTCTGCAAACTAACGTACGAAGCGTATAAAAATTATTCTATATTCCTTAGCATCTTTACCAAGCACTCCATTTTCTATTTTATATTTTTGAATGAAAATACTAGTCGATTGTCTTTGACAGTTTATTTCGCAAACACTTGACTTCAAAAGAAATGCTACGTAATAAAATGGAATTGCTAATGCTGAGTAATAAATCGAAATAAATTTCTATTAATTCAATATTTACACAAGTCTTAAATGAAGGTTCGCTAATGTTTCAAATAAAATTAGAACACCAATTGTGTTTAAGCAAAATTGAAATAGGTACGTTTGTGTATACAGAACGTGATGACTCGAAAATTTCACTCTTTCCAATTAAGGGATTATTGCGAGTCACTTGTTCCTCGTTCGAATTGTTTGCCTTACTTGATAGACACGCAAATAACGTGGCAAAGAGACCGCCCGACGGCTTATATACGTTACACATAGACTTAAGCTCCACGCTTCTATTCAATCTCTGTTCATGCCCGATCCGAATAACGGAGTCGATTCACTCTTAATCTCGATATGCGATTAAGATAAGTAGCTTACTGAAAAAATATAAAAGGTACCGATGAAATATACATATATACTAAGAATCTTAACGTCATTCGTTATGCCTAATGTATTTTATATGATATTTACAATATTGTCAAAATAAAATTGAAAATTTTCCGTTTTACTCTTTAGCAGCGCTTATCATACAATTTAATTACATATTTAACGTTTAAATAATATTTTAAATGTTTCTGAGTGAAAGCAACGTTTAAATACCTGCAAAGATTATTTTTTATAGTAGAGTCGTTGTATTTTAAATACACATTATTAATATTATTGAATGAACTTATATAAAGCTTCTTATAATTACTGTATATAGATACATTTCTTAAATTAAAATGTTACTCCGTAATTGGTCATCTCGAAGTACGCAAAGTGGGATACCCAAAAGTATTGTGAATGATGAATTGCATAACTACATTAGTAAAAAAGATAAATGTGACCAGGAAGATTGAGGTAAGCTGGTAGATGAGGATAGAGATTGTGGCACTCAGGTAACGACGTGGTCGATGGACTGTAGCGGCGGTGGCGATGGTCGCTACGACGGTGGGACTTAGACGAGGTGGTGGTGGCCCGGAACTCTGCATGGCAGCTGGCCGCTCCCCGCTGAGCACATGAACAATAACTGACGCAGACTCTGTGTACAATATTTTCTATATTAGAAAACTAATAAGTTTTATTAAAAATCTAACTTGATTTATAGCATGTTGTATGTTTATAAAATATAAAAATATTAGGGGCTTTATATTTGATATATTCTTATAAGCTTTTAATATTTAGTTATGAATGACAAAATATAATAAGTATATTTTCTAATTATAAATCCAAATCATGACAAAAATAGCACTTCTTTAAAAAAATTGCATACACGCTTCTACACGACCACCACTGAACCTATGACTAGGCTTACAATAATATATGGAAAGTACAATAATTAATTGAAATACATATTTACGTTATACATTGAAATATATTGATTTATAATCAATTCATCTACAACATGACAGAATAAGAAAGCACTTGTTAAATAAAAGACGAGATTATGCTCTCTTTTCAATGGAAACTTCATCGGCTGTATATATATTTCTCGATTTTAGTTAGAAATTACTCTTGTTAATAATTTATTATTTCGTATTAGAGTGTACCCAGTGTTAACATTGAGCTTGGAGTGGAACTTAACACCACACTATGCTTTACCACTGTGAGGAATGTAAAGAAGTTATATAGTTATATATAAGTCCGAGTGAAAGTTGAAAGTTGTACTTACGTACAGATTGGTTGTGTAGAGTGTAAACTCTAAAATACAAAAGATGTGAGAAGTGATTTATTTAATCTCTTATCCGACAAATAAATATATTACAATATGTAATAGTTGAGCGCTCTAACGTCTCAGGTGGCTAAGTCCGTACTTTTTTATTACTTTACCACTCTAACAAATTTGATGATCCCTTGAAATTCTTGCGTTTGCCTACACCTGAGTATGATGAATCCACGTTTAATTATTCAAAGTCAGATAAAAATTCTTTAAGGATAATTTGAAATTTGTTTACAAAGAGTAAAACTTTTACTAACGCGTTTGCAATTAAAGTATATATTATTGTATAGCATGTTCAAATATATGTGTAAATAAATATATGTATGAATGATATTAAACTAATATATAAGTAAATACACCTCGAGTGAAAATCGGTTCCTCAACTGCCACATGCCTAGTCAGATAATTTCCAACAGCTCTCTACCACGGCATTTGTCGTTTAGCGATTCTCTTTTCGCCCAACGAAAATGTTTACATTTATGAGACACTTGGTTGTTCTATGTACGTAGCTTAATACGAGTGTAGATGCACAAAATTTAGTTTCAGTATTGCAGTATATATTATATTGAATAACACTAAGCACTAATATTGTTTCCTATACTATTATAAATATTATTTTAACAAACGCGCCTATATTATGTGAAACTACAAAGCCAATCATTAAGTAAAACATGTTCTAGACGCACTTAAGTGTGAAGAGTAGACGGGATAGACGAGATATGGCACGTACACTTCCCATATGCCATCTAAATTGGCATATACTATCACTATATAATTTACGCTTTCTGAAAAACTTAAAGTAACTATTTAGAAAACGTATATAAATTTTGAACGCAGCGGGATTGGAACCCGCGCCTCTTGAAAACCGTTCAAGTTTTGTGTTTGAACGGTTTTCAAGAGGCATGGGTTCAAATCCCGCTGCGTTCAAAATTTTTATACGTTTTCTAAATATGTCTTTTTCAATTTCTTTAGTGTGGGAATAACACTTTAAAAAATGTTAAAAAAATAAACTTTAAGTAATAGCTCCTTTAAATGAATGTTTTTTTATTTGTGAATATTTGCTTATCATGTATGATAAACATATTGCCCATCACATTATTTAGTTGTATATGCTATTCAATAAATTATTAGGGTTGGTATTTAGAAAACTTACATCAGAATTACTAAATTCTATCAAACTATAACGATTATTTCTATGATTAGCATAAAACTTCTCTTAATAGTAATTTAAAACCTTTTAAGTAAATAGAATACCATGCCCATATTTTTAAAGTAGGTAATTCTCATTATATGTAAATGTTAAAATTTATTTACTTCCATTTAACCAGTACTACTGCATACAGTTAACAAAGCTATTCAGTATTTAACTTTAGTGAATTTGCTACCCACATTTTGTATCCGCATTGCGTGTTAGTAGCATTCAATTTACCTATGTGCAGCTCAATTTCCCGTCAGATGCAAATTGCGTTCCTAAATACTGAGATGAAAGCAAAACGGCTGAATTGTTACCGGTTGGTATTGTCTAATTCAAATGACGAAGTGAGCAACGTTTGGCTTTTAGAATGTCAGTAATTGAAGTTTGTATGAGAAGTATACTATACATTTATGTTAGGAAATATTTTTAATTATGCATTACGCGAAGGTCGTAGGTACGAAATATATGAGATTAATTCACATGGATAACATATGCTTTGTTTGATGATAGATTGTTGGAAAAATTACAAACGAATTGGTCGTAAACTATATAAAGAAATGTATGAAATATTTGAATTTAAAATTAAGTAACAAAAAAGGTACTGGGCTCCTTCTAACATGAATTGATGAGGGTACGTCATTGAGGTTTTATTTTATTTTTATATGGAAACGTGAATAAGAGAAATTTGACCAAAAATATGTTAAATAAAAAAAAAATTATGAATACTGATGATTTTAATTATAATCTTATTAATTTTTGTTCAGCCTATTCATACGTGACCATTTCCAAAATCAAGACTATTGTGGGGAAATATTTATGAATTTCTTATTTATATTTCAATTGGCAGTTACTGAAGTCAATTTTATAAAAGTATATAATATTATATATACTTTAATGAAATTGTGCAGTTTTAACAATAAATTAAATGAAAAAAAATATTAGTAGCAATTTTTTAAGGAAATAACTGTATGCAGAAGGATTGATCGTAAACATTTGAAGAGTATTAATTTGTTTTTTCAGCATAGAAATAGAGATAACCTAGTGTCAATACCCGACTCCGTTCTCCACTTCACAGTGGTTATACAGTTAAAGTATTATACTCGAGTAAATTACATTTGATAGTAACAATTTAATTCACAATAATAGTTTAAAAAGGTTTACCAGAGCTACTCGGTGCGCATGTATAGTTGCCGGAGTCGTGTGGCGCAGCCCGTGCTATTAGGAGGCGGCTGGTGCGTGTACGCTGCTCAGTCTCGACGCTGATGCCTCCCCGTTGCGCGTAGTTCACTACTTGCTCTCCTCGATACCAATATATAAAACTGTAATAAATATCCCATGTTCATTTTTGTTCTATATTTTCCGGTATCTCTGTTTCAGGAATGCACAAAGTAACTATTATATGAGTATCTTGTAACTCTCTAATTTTTCTATTTACATGTTAATGACATGATATAATAAAAATAAACAGATAAAATATTTTTTATGGGATTTATACAAACAAAATCACATCAAATGTTTGAGTAAGTTATTGTAATATTAATAATGTTAATAGTCTTGGCCAACACACAGCTTATTGATTGGACACATCACTATCAATTTATTAACAGATACATTCATTCCATAATTACAGCCAATTAGTTCATTATTACGAATATATTGAATACAAAATGATATCAATTAAACACAGAAACTGAATTGAATTTCCTGTTAGTATTCTTTTTTCAATCTTCGCGTATCTCCAGCATTTAATAGATAGATTAGCCAAGTATTTAGGCAATAAAGAATGCTCTTTATATCCATATTAATATTAAAAATGCATAACTGACTTTGGAACTCGTGGTTGTCTGTCTGTTACGTCATCATGGCTTCAAGCTTCGGCAAGGTTCTGACCCGATTGTGATAAATTGACTAGATTTAGAGATATTTGAGTGTCTTGAGATGAACATACTCTACTTTTTTCTCAAAATTCATTTTAGTTTTTTCATGAATGTCATTGTTTCACGAAAAGGTCGGTAAAATACGAATCAGCCTATGTTCACGCTGGGGAAGCCGCGAGCGATTCGCTAGTATTAAGTATATATAAATCAACTCCCCTTTGTCACTGAGTGGCGGAGTTCCTGACAGACAACACATAGCCGAAACTACTGGTCCAAGAAAATTATATATATTAAATTTATATATATAGAAGGCTTAACAAGAAAACATAAGATTCACATTTTACAGTTGCACCTATGAACGGCATAAAAACAAATATTGTGAAGAATAATCAAGTTGCAGACAACAACCCATATTTTATATATAATTAACTGATTTCGTAGCATCCGCATACTGAAAAGCCATATACCTTTTAGAATATTTAATGAAAGAGAAACTTAATACGTAAATGTATAACTCATGAGGCAGCCCGAGTAATAACCTTGGTTCTCCTCGGAAAGTATCACCCCATCAATATTCAAATTGAAAGTCCCTCGTTGAAAGATCTCAGGCACATGGTACCATTAACTGTTGATACGCAAAGAATGCCTCACTTAGAGACCTCGACCGACCCTTTTATCAGAAAATAAGCTTATCATGTTTATGAATGTGGTTATAAATAGACGTGTGAAAAATATATGCTTATTAAAACGGTACTGTGCGGTTATTGAAGTCGGTTGCGTATTTATTTTTTATATTTCAATACGTTTTATAACGTATTTAGTGTACAGAAAAATAAATAGAACATTTTTTTATACTTTAAGATATCTTATTATTAGTTTAAAATACGAATTTCTATATTCTCTTTAACAAATATAGATGACCATTAGTGTACATAACTATATAATATATATTAATTCAGCTTACTACCAAAAATTAAGTTATTGAGGTAAATTTTCGTATATGAAAAGACGTTTCTCTGTTTTAACTCTAAAATACATAATTGTAATGTCATTACTAATATAAGTTACGGACGAGCTAAAACAAACCATATATAAACAGCTATTGAAAAATCATCATCACCATCTTAAGAAAGTGATTACAGTATTATTTATATACATTATAAACAATTGACGAGAGTCGTATTTCTCTCCGTTATCTTTTTTTCTCTTTATAGAACGTCATGTTACTAAAAACATATTGGCTGTCTCTACGAATGCTGTCGGTACTGATGGCATTAGTCGCAAAATGATCCTAGGTGTTGTTGATTGTTGACCCATATCTTCAATTATTCAATTTCAGTTACCAAATTTCTAGAAATTCATAGAAAAACGCACAGATTATTCCTCTCCCGGAAAACACTAATCGTTTACATTTAGCTGTTAACAACCACTCCATTCTTTCCAACCAGTCCCTTTCAATCCGGCTTCCGCCCTGGTCATACATAGCACTACATCTGCATTACTAAATGTCACAAATGACATTCGAAGAGCTATAAATAATAAACAACTCACCATACCCGTACTCCTAGATGTTAACAATGCCTTTAATAACGTTGATTACGATACATTGTTGAGTTTGTTACATTCTTTTTACATATCTACGTATGTGATTAATTAGTTTCGAAGTATTTCAGTGGCCGCAGACAACGCATCAAAATTGAGGAGAATGTCTCTTCGTGGCATGCCATCCAGGGCGTATTATCTTATATAAGGGAGATGTTCGTATTTCTAGGTACACATACCAACAGACTGGGATGTTCTGAGAACCTAACGTTAAAAATACCGATGCACTCAACTAAATTCTACGAACATTCTTTTACCGTGCATGTAACTACTTTGTGGAATGATTTTCCACTTAATATCAATAAACGAGCGAAACCTTACACTTTAAATCACTTCAAAAAAATATTTAATAGTTCGTCCGTCTTAAGACGTTATCAAATCACGTACAACCTGTACTATCTCGAATTCTGACATCACATGATTATATTTATATGAGTAAATTATATAACGATATATATTAGTATATTATATTATTATGTATTTTAAAGGTGTATTCAGCCAATGTATTAGGATGTAGTACAATATGTATAATAAATACACCACCCACTCTGTATACATCTTCGAATTTCCTAACCTTAAGCTTGTGTGGAAGAGATCGCTGTTTAGCGACAAGACTGCCTTTTGTTTTTATTCCTGTTGTTTTATTTTTAATATTTACTGTGGTGTATAACAAAGTATAGATACATAAATAAATAAATGGCCAATAGTTCTCATATATGAAATCAATGAATTTAAGCAAAATAAAAAAAATCAAAGGCCGTGTTCTCGGATTTTATAACCTTAACCTACAGTTTGTAGCGGCTAATGCCTCCTTGTGGGTAGATGAATTAAGCTCAACAGAATTTAGGTATTTAATATTAATTAACTTAGGCAATTGTAATTTAAGTAATTTAAAAATATTTAAAATACTTTAAATGTAAATTCATAAAACATTCGAAGTATTTCTAGGAATTTCCCGCAACGACGAATAATTTAAATAAAACTAACAACCGAGAATCTCATATGATCTCTATTTATAATGAAATATTGTAATATACCTAAATATAATATAATCTATTTAATAATTACGTTTTAAACATTTAATTCTTGTTGTTATGTCAACTTCTTTATAAAGAATAGATAAGTATCAATCAATCAATCAATTAACTCAGCCTGTTGATGTCAACTGCTGGACGTAGGCCTCCCCCGTAAGTTTAGTAAAAGAACAGGCAGAGAGAACATAGCGTCAAGACAATTTCTTCTCAGCTTTCTATTCGCACTCGAAACACTCAGTTTTAAGTAGTGGAACTCAACGCTGTGCTTTGTCTCACCAGAAACGAGGAATTAAATAATTCCCTCGAGCGGGGATCGCACCCACAAGGGTACTATTAAAATATCCATTAATAAGCAATTAAACTGCTATAATTTAGTTTTAGAATTTCGTTAGATCCTATACACTGCCTATCTGTGCCCACACTTTCATTACGGGAGCTGCATATCTGATACAAGCAACCCTTTTAGACTGATGAGATAATTCCATATGCTTACGAATGTGTAATCCAATGATGCAGAATCTGCTGAATTTTAACACAAAAGTTATATACATAAGCTGTGTGTCAGAAAAATGGTTTCAGCAATTTTAAAATTACGCCATAATAAGCTGCAATGCGAACGTTGTATGGCTTTAACTTAAATATTAAGTAGTTTCCCATTTTATAATACCTATGATACGGATATACGGTTAAATTGTAGTATATACTATACAAATTAGTATACAATTAGATTTCAAATGTTTTTTGACTATTGTATCTATTATAAATTGAGAAGTATTTGCGAGGTAGATTTTTACTAATCCTCATTTTTATATATCAAGTATTTAAAAGTTGCACCTTATTAATAATTAGCGGCTTTGAATTTTATAATTGAACAAGTTGCTGTACTGTAAAGTAAAGTAAAGGAAAGTAGAGGGAACATTAGAGTGACTTGTGTTTTTGCCTAAAAAAAACATTGAAATTTTTTTTTATTTATAAAAAACTTAATCGGGCTTAGTCTTACTGTTACAATTATAAATGAACAAAATATTACTTTTGAATTTGGATATGATTGTTTATTGTGTTTTCTTATTTTTGCGCCAATATCCTTCATACGTTTGACATTAGTCAAATGTTTCTGTACCGGGCTATTAAAATTAAAACAGTAAGGGAAAGAATTCGAAGAAATCCTGCCCGGAAGGATTTTATCTCGGGAGATGAAGATAGCACCTAGAACCATGTCGCATGTTGTTTTAATAGATGATTTAAGACTTGCAGACTATAAGAGATGCACTGGTCATTTTTAACTGATAATTGGAAAAGAATAGGGTGGTAAAATAAAAAAAACTAGTTTAGCGGTACACAAAGGGAGGTCCCAGACACGTTTTGTTTACGGATGACAAAATTTTGACAATTGAGCAATGTTTTAACAAACAAAATGACCGTATTTATGATGAAAGTTCAAAAGAAGCTTCCTAATTAGTGAACAGTTACTACGTGGGCATTATCCAACTTCAATAATGGTTTTGTTAGCTATGAAGGAATGACTGAGCCATATTTTTGTGAAAAAGGTATCAATACATCGGCACAAGTGTATCAAGATACCATTATTGAGAAGGTAGTCAAGCCCCTTAACAAAATCATCTTCATTACCAAGAATAGTCCTTTCAGCAAGAGTCGGCGCTGGATAATAAAGCTGGATCTACCCAGTCTTGGTTAGAAACGAACGTGCCGGATTTCGTGGGAGCTGAATACTAGCCGTCAACTAGTCCTGATCTTATTGCACTGGTTTATGACATATGGTCAGTTTTAGAGAGTAAAGCTTGTATTTCTGCACCATGATAATTTGGAGTCCTTAAAACAATCCATACGATTAGCAGAGAAGAATATTCCCCTAGAAAGAGTGCGTGCTGCTATTAATAACTGGCCTCAACCATTACATGACTATTGCAACCAATGGAGACCACTTTGAATAAGCTTTATATATTTTTAATAGTTTTATTAATGTATTAAACTAACACAATGTAATAGTAATAAATGTTACGTACAATAAAAATATGGTTTTATATTTTTATAATTTTTTACAAAAAATTCAGCCTAGCAAATATTCGTTATGTTAAAACATAACAAAGAAACTGAATTCGACAGAGCATCTATTATTAAAGATTTAATTCAATAATAAGCGTGACTATTTAATGCAAAAATCGTTTTATAACGATAAAATTCAAATGTGGAGCTCCTAAATGTGGCAATAAGGAAGACAAATTATTAGTGTACTTTGAACTAACCTTAGTAGATTACGTTAGGCTTCCATTTCTTTCCATATTGCTTGAACGCTTAGTTCAAGAGCAACTCTCACAGTTCCTCTATCTTATAACCTAAACTCTCTTAAATTCTTTTCAATTTAGTTTTCGACCGGGTCATAGTACGACTACAGCGACCGTTGAAATAAGTGTATTTTCTGTCTCTATAAATACTATTTATAATCACATTTCTCTCTACGAGTTATATGCAAATGATCTACAAATTTCTAGGCCAAATTATTGGACTTACTTATTGCCGTTTAGGATATTAACAAAAGATTAGAGAAAATATGCTGTTGGAGAAAAAAGTTTGGTCTTCAACTTAACTCAAAAAAAACTCAGCTAGTTTTACTTGGCAGTACAAAGCTTACTTCTAGACTTACCTACCGGCAATCTACCTTAAAATGATAACCATACAGTAAAGCCGTAAAATATCTTGATACTGTATTCTGTTTAATCCAATTTCTCCACCTTACCTTACAGAATGAACGCTTAAAGTTTTTCCCCGAACTTGTTCTGAACGTCAACTGGTTAAAAAAAAATCCATTGCATGGAATAGTAAAAAAACAATTTTATATTCCTATACAAGCTGTGTGTACCTATCAGACAGGATGCGTTCGGAAATTAAATATTAAGCAAAAAAAATAGCTTAGGCTAAATGGAATGGAATATTTAAAGACCTAGCATAAATACAATCCGGCCGTAAGATTTATTGATATATAATTTCAGTAGTTGGCCGGTAATTTTTTTTTCCGTAGGCAAGGCAAATGAGCGTTTAGGTCACCTGATGGTAAGTGATCCACGCCGTCCCTGACCCAGTGCAACACTAGAGGAGCTACAGGGATGTTGCCGGCCTTTAAGGTGAAAATAAACGCACTTTTTGAAAGTACCCGTGTTGAATCGACCTGGAAACACTGCCGCTGGTAGGCCATTCCACAGTTGAGTGGCACGTGAAAGGAAGTTCCTACAAAACTTAGGAGTAGATGTAGGAACTTCCAACAGTAGTAGAGTGCCACGTATCCAAATGGTAAGGATGGTATTTGAGTGCGGTTCGAAAATTCTGCGGCAGGAATCAAGTCAAACAGTTCCGCAGAACACTCGGTCGGTGTATACGGCGTACCATGCTATCGTCTGCATAACAATGAATGCTAGGATCTTCTAACATGTAATTGATATGCAGAAGAAACAGTGTAGGGGACAGCACACAACTTTGGGGTACACCACCGGTGATCCTCCAGATGAAACAGTAGCTGGCTGTTTATCATGTCCTTCATTACTACTATTTCTACACACGGCAAATATTTTTATTTTTAGATTAATATTTAAATTGATTTTTGATATCTTTCTAAGAAAATTTCTGAACAGCGCGTTCATCGCAACTCCAATCGTCGGAAATTTGTGGAATCAAGAAACATTATTCAGTAGAATCACCAATTTTAACACATTATTTGATTCTAAGGCGGTACGAAGTTCGCCGGGTCAGCGAGTATAAAATAAAAAAGACTAAGAACTAACTTTTAAACATTAACAATTCAGTAAGTCGATATTAATATTATTCATACACAGTATGCGTTTAAACCAGAAATTAATACTTATGTCGTTTTTAAAAAATGTTACAATGAAAATGTTTTTTTGTTACTGCTGAAGTTGTTTTAAAGATATATAACATTAAGACATCTAAGGAATAATCTATGCTCACCTCGGCGGATCCGGGGCGTGTTTTGCGACGCAAGTGAGATTAATATCCGACCCCGCTCTCACGAACAGCTCTGGCCCGGATAAAATTTCAGCTTTCGACACTGTTGACATCATCAACAAATTTTATTGATGGTACTTACCTTTTATTTATTGTAAAAGTAAAGTAAAATAAATTAAACAAAAATTGAACTGCATTCTCAATATATAATAGTTTCTATATAGTTTGGAATTAATTACGATGATCGATCGTCTGATAAATTGAAATTTTTTTGAAAATAATACGATAGAATAAAATTAAAAACTCTATTAAGCTGAAAAATATTGAAACCTTTTAGAGGTTTTAGTATTATTATATAATTTTAATTATAATTCACGCTGAAAAATAAAAATTAATTGTGGTGTTTGGATAATCGAATACATACTAGATAGAGTTTGTAATGTCGTTTTAAATACACCAATTTAAAACTCAATATACGTTAGCACAAATATTTGCCTTGAGCAGAAATCAAATCCACGAACTCCAGCTTCATTCTCAGTGACCTAACCTAACTAACCACTATAATAAGGAACTATTTAAAAAAATTAAATTATGCGTAGTCGTTGCAAAAATGTTTAAATCAAATAAGCATATTGACAATAAAATTACTATTCATACTAACCGACAACAGTGAGTCTAAATGACAAGCTAATCTTAGGCTCGGTGGACACTTGACATTCGTAGACTCCGGAATCACGAGGCTGTGCGGGCGCCACACGGAGCGTCCACTCATCCGAGCCATCAGCGTGCAGCGCGGCGAACCGAGCATCACTACTATATGTATGAACTCCGACAGTTAAGATGTGCAAATCCCTTTTACGAATCCAGGATACCTAAAAGAACACAAAACATTTATTTGTAGTATTATCATCTATTTCTAATATTATTAGGTCTATTTTAGAGAATTTGATACATATACATTGAATTTAATATAATTAAAATGTACGAAAATTAACAACAAGACGTACTATTACATTTAATGTAGGCTAACCTAAAAATAGACCTAAAATAAAGTATAAACGTTTCACATCACGAAAACTGGAAGAGAAAAACTTGGGGACTAAGAACCAATTATATGTAATTAGAAAGTCTCTTGTGTTGTACCTAAGAGCACCTTTAAATCTGGAGCACTTAAGTCAGGATTTAGGCGGTGCACAATGGAATTAGTCCAGGATTGAAACTTTCCTGCAAGACGATAACGACAACTTTAAAAGTCTTAATTGGATCTAAAATTCAAATTCATAGAATTAAACAAAAGCTATTTATTTACATTTCTAACAGAGTTTTATTGTATTCCATTTAAAAGTTGACTTGAGTTGCATAATCAAAGGCAAATAAAAATAAAATTAAGGTAAAAAAATATTTTGTAGTGAACTCAGTTGCGTCAAATGATTATATAAAATAGGAATTATTGAGTCCCAATAGAACCAATATACTCAAGAAATATGCCAAAAACGCCAATATGAACCAGTTGACTATATAAATAGGAAGTTGACAGTTGACTATATAGATAATTATTAGTCAATGACTGATATATGTTATTTGAAATATTTTAAGTATTCTTGCACTTTATTAAGGAAAGATTACGCACGGTCCATTCCTTCAAACTCATAATACAACAAATGGTGAAACTCTAAAATTTGACTTCGAAGCAAATAAGAAAAAGCAAAAAAAATTTGTAAAAACCAGTTAGTTTTTGAATGCGCCTTCTGTTAAATTACTCACGCAATGTAGGTAGGTATGTAAAATCGATTAAATTGTACCTGCAATTATCACTACGATGAGTGTGCTTTTTGTTTTATTGAAACGTAATTTGAATACGTTTATAGTACTTACTATAGTTATTTTAAGAGCAAACTAAGTAAGCTGTGTTAAGTAAAGTGTTATAATATAAGAGGCCACCGGGGCGCAGTGGAACAGCGTCTTACTGTGAACGCGATTGGTTGTGGGTTCAAACTATTTTACACTGTTGGCTGGAATGAATCTGTGTATAATACTAATACTTATAAACATATAGGCAGTTCATATTCGTTCCTCGTAAGTTGATAGCGCGCATTAAATAAGGCCTTTTAAATAAATAATGGTGGAAAATTGATTGGACAGGCAAAATATACTTTTATTTTATATGAAAGTATCAAATTTTCACGATATTATAACTGGATTGCCAACGTGATGAAAATAATATTTTGCATTTGGAATGAAAAACAGTAACATATTTTACGAGAAGTCATAAAACAATTCTTGGCCTATTTCGAACGCCTTTGATATGGTATTGGAAATTATTCAAATTTATATTTTATACGTTTGCCTTGTGGTTCAAAAAGTTTCTTCACGCTGCATCGCGTTTAAAGGCTCCATGGCGACGGAACAAAGTGAACTAACTATTATAACTGCATATTCACAAACTATTCTTTCGCTCGGCATTAAAGTTTTTATGGGTCAAGCCTAGATCAAGCGGCATTAAACTCTCGTGATAGAGAAGAAACAGAATATGTTTTTTAACCCTCTTTATGTTGTCCTCTTTAATGTATCGATATACTCGTATATCGTAAGTTGTAACATTTACATTTTTTTTTACTTCAACATATATAAAGTGTTATTCACATACTCAGGATAGGAAAACTTGTTTGTTTGAAAAATTGTTTTAAAGAAAAGAGCTTAAAACTTTTTTTTTTCATAAACCTGGTCACCGGTCACTGGTTTATTGTATTGCTATATTGCTAACGGACCTTAATATATGTACAAGTTTTTTAAGAAACTTAATGGTAGATAGACATATAAAAATATACATGTGGAGCTAATAAAAGGGTGTCAAAAGAATCTTTTCATGCTAAATATCAAAAAATCTTAATTATTTATACTTTAAGCAAAGATATAAAATTCAAAATTTCTGGTTACCAAATATATTTCTCGGTTTTTGCCTTTATGAATATGAAATTGTTAAGTAGCTGATTACTAAATAAATTAATAAAATTTTGCGCTATAGTCAACGAGCAAATCTTTTAACAGCAATTAATATATTATATTACATTCATATTTAAATATACCAAGAATCTACTAAATATATAAATATAGAAAATAATCAGAATATTATTTTACGTTTTTATTTAACTTACAAAGTTAAAAGCTTAACGATTCGTTATTTATATTTGATATAGCCAACATCACACTGATTGCTTAATGAATTCAAATATAACAAGTAAACTTCATCGTGCAATATTGTCGTTTTAGTTAAACCACATTAGGTTTATACTAATAATATTATATAATATTTAACAGTATCGGTTTTATCCATTTCCAGTTATATACTTTTTTCCGAATAGATAATCTTTCTTTTTTGCTCTGGAAAGACGAAGTGCGACGACGACGCAATGTATGGAAGCGGAGAACAAAGTGCTAGTCTTGATGCTAGGTTCTATAAACTTGTCCTGCTGTGGGATAAGAGTGTTCTGAGATGAGAGACGAGAGTTTAAAGTATATTTTTTTTAAAGTATATTACAAAATAAACAATATTATATGTGTAATGAATATTTATCAATTGGCTTATATGAAAGTGTCAAATATATTACAATTTACGATATCACTGCAAAACGGAGTCCTTTGCTTCTGGCTCATTGCTATTCAGTCATGCTTGCATTAGATATGATAAGAGACAATGAGATATGACTTATGTATATTATAAGAACAAAATTAATTTAAACACGCTAATAGACTGCTATTAAATTTTGATTATAATTATTTATTTATAGGAGAAATAGTATACGAGATGTGATAATCCATCTTTCTAGGTAAGATGATTTTTTACAAATGCAGCAAAACTACTAATGCTACCTAGCCATTTGTTTCAGTTCTTAATACTCGCACACCTCAGTCAAATCGTAACGGCGGAGTGAGCAGCCAATACTTTTTTGTAGAATAAAACAATATTTTGTGACAGCGAACTATCGTAAGGCTAATTTTAATTCTATGATACTTTTGCTCTAGGTGGTCAAATGCAATGACTGGCGTATTGGTGGTAATGTATAATGCCGTATTTTCTGATTTGCATGCCACATGTTTGCTTTTATAGGTTATGATATCGAAAAAACTATAAAATAATAAGTTCTTTGATTCTCACGATTACACATTTTGAAATGAAATTATTTTTAACTGTACTGTAAAGTGTTCCAAACCGATTAATCCGGTTAAAAATAATTTTATTTTAAAACGTATAGTAATCGCGATAATCGAAGATTTTATTATGAGATATTTTTATTTAAATTGTAAAAATTATAAACAATGTTCATGGAACTGAGAAATTTAAAGAAATTTCATATTTCTCAGTTCCTGTATTGTGCAAGACTTTAAACAACTATGACCATTAAGTAAATAGTAATGCCACCCGCCAAAAAGATTTACAGATACACTTGCGCGCGAAGTCGCTTTTATGTATAATACATTATTTTTATAGCAATCTGTTACCTAAACCGGCACTTTACGCACGCTTTTCCGTCACTTAAATGGTTTTTTTGTTTACACACACACATTATATTATTAATGTCATGCGTTCATTATTGATTTTTTTATATCCTATCCAACTTGTATATTGTTCAAATCCTATCAAAATTTTTGTTGGCGATTGCTAGCATAAGGTAGCTTGGAAGAAATTTTATAGCGCTATTTTAGCGATAAGGATGCCTTTTGTACATTGTGTTATTTTACTCTGTATTGTTTTTATTAGTTTCCTCTTTTTTTGTTATTAAATCTTTTTTTCTTTCTTCGGATGTATAATAAAGAGTTTTTATTATTATATAATAGCATAATTGTATTTCGGCGCAAAGCTTTTAGTATTATATAATAGAAAGTTTAGCCATCTATTATAGTTCAGTAGATTATCTATGGTAGTGTCTATAGTCTTACGCTACTCTAGTCGTTGGTAGAACCAATGGGTGATAGGAGAGGCTTTAAGACCGCTCGTTAGATTCCCGGTAAAAAGTTATAGTTAAGCTACGGAAGGGTTCTTTACTAGGCGGGACGTCTTATCCCTGAGTCACTTCAAACGTCTTGTTATTAAGTGTTAGTTAGGTAGAGAGAAGAACTCGGGCTGTGAAGGTAAGTGGTTTAATAATTTTTAAAGGGTATTCTTGCACTTGGACCACAAATCCTAGGGACTGCCTCAGAGTTCCTTTCCCTGCAATCGTGATGGGTCCGGTGTCCCCGGTGTTAAGTGTCATTCCCCTCATATCCCATAGCCCGTTTTACCTACGACCGAGAGTTATTCCTGACCATATCGATCTATCTAACCAAACTTACCAGTACATACTCACAGTGGGGTTTCTAATGAAGTTAGGTGCCCACATATATTATATTATCATGTTTGTTAAATATAGATTTTTTGAAATCAAGTCCTAACACCTGGGTGTGTACAATAATTATCTCAGATCATCAGTAAATTCTAATTAAAAGCCAATTTCGAAAAGAACACATCATCACGATAGAAATTATACTTCAACACGATAGAAATGATACGATGACAATATTGTTAAAAAAAATAAAATTATTTTGAAATGAAACTATTTTAACCGGATTAATCGCGTATAATTTTGGTATTCGAAAATACATTTTTAGTATATACAAACTAGATTGTGACTGTGGCTTATCTTACATTGGTTAAACAAAGAGGAGCATCGGTATAAGGGTGAAGGAACACATCTCTGATATCAAGAATGGGCGTGTATCGAAGTCGGCTGTGTGTGAGCATACAACGGATAAAACCAACCATTTGTTTGGTTTGATAAACCTCATATTCTCGATAGGGAAAACAGATATATCCCAAGGATGATCCGCAAGGCTATTGAAATACAAAAACACCCTAATTTCAATACTGAAAACTTTGAAGTCTCAATCCCATCACACCAGAGATAAAGATACAGTCAGCTCATTTTGCAAGAATCCAGGGCAGTACGCGAGACAACTAAGAAATCGTTGGCGGTAGTTTGAAATAATAATTTGTATCAAATGACAGACAAGTGCCACCTCAGTTTACCTGTGACCACGGACTACTGTAAAGTGTTCGAAACGTCGGGTTCTAAAAACGTATTTTCGAATACCAAAATTATACGCGATTAATCCGGTTAAAATAGTTTCATTTCAAAATGTGTAATAATCGCGAAAATCAAAGCACTTATAAAAATAAAATTACTTTTTTATTATCATATTTAATAAATGAACATGAAAAATTTATTTGAATTGCTTACAAAAATATTTTTTTCGTAAAAATTTTATTAATTTTAAATAAGTAAATTATACTCGTCCCTAATTTTTAAATTGAAAATTCTTAGCAAGAGACGGAATATCAATTGTTTCCCCTACTTTTACGTTCAAAGTGTAAAACACTGAAATAATAGACAGTAACACGTATGATAATAAACTATCCTAGTGTCAAGACACTTCGTTCCCCCTTTTCCGCTGAGATATTGCGTGTTGAATGGCGGAGCTCATCGCCAGGTTTTTTGATCCTAGGGCGGAGAAATGAGAATAATTAAAATAATCATTCCTCTGAGTTACGATCGAAGACACCACGACTAGTGTTTAAAAATAGGCGCGGCCCCACTGCGCTAAGATGTCCTTAGTCTTCGATGAGTGTCGTGTGTGTCTTATATAATTCTAAAAGATTAGCACTTAGAGTATCTAAATATATACTATTATTCAGTAAAATCAAGTATTCGTACAATTATTACGCTCATATTTTATTTTAAGTTTTTGTTAAAATTTTATTCGTTTATATAAATAGAATTGGTTGGTAAATTTATTAGTCGTTTTGTTAACTTAATCTAAAAGTAGAACTTCATTAAGATTATATGAGTTTTGTTTTTTAGTATGTAGTATATTTATGTTATACACGATTAAATCTTACTATTTTTATTACAACTTACGTATTTGCTTAATTAGTTTCTTTAATTTAAACATATAACAAAGGCAACTTTACTTTATTAAAAAGGACCTGCAATTATTTAGTTTAAGAATATATTTTTAAATTATAATTACATTATAAATATAAATTTCAATTACATTATTATATTAAGAAAATTAAAAGTGAACAAAGATTATTTTAAAAGCCTAACGCTTTACCTTCCAAATTTTGTGTTAAATTAAATTCTAAAATTCACGTTCAGTAATATGGCAATAATGGCATAACTATGAATAAATGAATATTATTTTAGATGTTTATTTGCAATACAAAAATAGTATTGAGTTAATATACCTTTATGAATATTCATATATGTAATAATGGTTAAATATAAATTATTCAGAATCAATTGTTAATTACCAAATTTTTTAATAAATAATAATTTTAATCTTATTTTTTAATATAAGCTTTTAACGACCGTGACATCATCGGCGACTCAATGAATCAGGCAAGTTGCGAAGAGAGGAGGCTGCCCCTTTATATAAGCAAGTCTTATCGTCGAGAAAATACTTTTAGTTCGGTCCTGTTCATAGCTCTTAATTGTGATAAAGAATATAAAATAAATTTGTTTGTGTTATTATTTGTGAGTGTATTTTAATTTATATATCAATATATATATAAGTCAAATATTTGTTATAAATATGAATCTTATATATAAATATACTATATAATATTTTAGCATCGTGCAAGAAACAATTTTAAATAGTAGAATAGACGCGTAGCGTTGTGTAGACGTTTTCACGAGTTACATGACAGATTACAGCCGGGGCAACCTTAAGCAAAAGGGCCTTTGTCTTACAAGAAATATAAATGCCTTGTCGTCTTCTTTATTGTCCTAAGTTTATTTAACTTTTTGAATTGAATTCTTATTTCCATGCATGTAACGAGGTATGTTAGAATACAACCTCTTTCAAATTGGTTTCTTTATCTAGATTAATAATAGGCATAATTACAAAGTTATATTACGCTATATTTTATGCTGGTATGTTTAATATATTTTGGACTTTAACAAATGGCGGAGAATCGTGACTTTAGGCTGTTAGCAAAAGCTTTTAGTGTTTGATGGTTTTGCTGATAATGACTACAAAAGTTTAACATTCCGTGTTTATTATTTTTGCACAACGTGATATTTTCAATAACTTACAAGTTTTAAAAAAAAAATAACAGCATTGGGTTTATTTTAAGTATATATTTATATATTTTATTACTTTCCTAAAATGTTTTCATAAAACAGTTAATGAATTCATCAGCGAAAATTCCTAGTAAGTTTAATACTTAGTATATAGCTATAGTAAAAAAGTATATATAATTGCGTAAATAAATAATTTTATAAATTTAAACTGTTTATTTAAAGGTTGATAAAAAATATATAAATTTTCAATTGAATACAGCACTTTCATAGTTAACAAACTTAAGTGGTGCCACCGAGTTTTGCGTATACTACATTGTTCCCGAAGAAATTGTACATTGTGACCTAAATCCATAGATAACTAGGTATTATCTGATGCTAAATACGGACCAAAGAGTTTTATACGATATACAAAGTAAAAGCGCAAGCATAAATTAAGTCACGGATTTGTTATGTCAAATAACAGCTAAAGTACCGTTGCTCTAATAGTACCATAATATTTAGAATTTTATTCTGTAATTAATATAAAATCCCTTCTTTCTGTAATATCTTAGGTTACATATTATTTTAAATATACTTTTTTTAAATTTTACACTGACTATGCGATAGTTGATCTCTAACAGGAGGGATTATTTTCATTTTTCCGCTCTATTATGATAAAATAAGGAGAAGAGTTACACCACTCAACACTTACTGTGTTGTATTTAGGCAAAAGCCGACTCACGATAGATTCTCCCTAACTAATGAGAAAAACGGGCAAAAAGCGTAGGTGCAATAATACACAATAATTTAAAATGTTAAGGTCCAAATTATGTATATTTTGAAATAAATATAAATTAGCAAGAATTGAGAATTTTGAACCTACATAATATTTATATTGTAATAGAAATTATCACATATATAAGTATTTCAAATGGTTTGATAATTACTAGTGTTTTGTACCTTTGTTTTCATTTTGTATCTTTGTGAGGTCTGTTAATGTTTATAGAATTTATATCAGATATTTTCAAACGTTTGTATAGTGGAAAGAAAACAAAAAATAAGTGAGGATTGCTATACCTTTTTTGTCGTTGCTGTCACTTTGTACATTTAAAAACAAAAAACAGCACTGAACGAGTAGAAATGTTTTGGACATATTTTATATCTACAATTATGAAGATACAATAATAGTTAAATATGAATACAGATCGTAAGAATATTGACCTTTAATTTTACAATAAACGTATCTAAATATACATATTTACAACTTTAACTAAGGTAGTAACACTTCACATATTATTCATATATTATAAGAAACCCCTATATAACGTGATTTTAATATAGATTTCAAACAAAACTCTTTTATTGGCACACCAAATTGCAAATACAAATCAATTAAATTTAACTTGACCGACTACAGCCATGTCATAATAAATTACGTGACCAAATCTAGTACGCCATAATTCGCAGGATTAAATTCTGCGGCGAAGCCGTTAATAGTATTGACGATGTTCATTTTATATAAACCTGACCTGACCAGGTGACGAGGCTAGGAGACTATCAAGGCCGCCGGTATCAAACTTCACGCCTGCTCATAGGTAATTGAATACAACCTTATACATTTCAAATATCTAGTAATATAATAGTGTTTTGATTTGAATGAATTTGAAACACAATCGCAGGATAATGTTCCAGTAGTACACTGTTGCTTTGTAACCAGATATGTTAGAAAATTATAATATATATTTATTGCAGTAGGAGAGAATATTAAATGTCAATAAAATCTAAATCAATCCATTCTTCACTTTCTATCTATTTTGTGGTCCAAAACCCATTTTGTAATCTAAAGGGATTTATTTATTATTTAGAGGTTAGCGTCAAACAGCGTCTAACTGTAAACGCGTTATTGTGGCTTCGATTCCAACGAGGTGGAATATTTAACTTATATTCATGTTCCCGTTCTGGTAAGACTAAGCCCGGCGTTGATTTCTGCCACTCGACATACTATATCTCAGTTCAGATGGAAAGTGGAGAATGGAGTGTGTTGATACTAAGTTTGCCGCTAATCCAGCTATGCGAGAAAAAAATTGACTTACCGCTCTATCAGCAAGGTTGCGAACTCTACAATGGAGGTAGGCGGGCTGTCCCACGGCGGCGGTAGCCTCGCGCTTCGTACTATTGTCGAAGTACGGCTGTCCAAGAGGTTCCCATCCCCCGCCGCCAGCTGTTACGCCTATAAAAAATAGAATAAAAATATTTAATATCTAAATTAACATACGTTTAACAATGTTTTGTAAGTTTATTGTTTATTTTTGTTTTGAGTTTTACCAAAACTTTGCAGCAAGTTAAATTTTCAATCTAATAGAATGAGACGGAAATTTACAACTTATTTCATCCAGTATTCAAAGCATAAGCATTTTGAAAGTATTGTGTGATAAAGTACTCCTTATCTGTATCACAAAATGCTGGTATCTAGTTAATAACAATTTTTTTTAAACAATATGTATGTTATTTTCATTTATGTACATTATTCTCCTAATCATAAAAATACCTACTTTTGTATAAATACAAATAAACACCAGTATAATTTAACATGATTTTTTAGCTGTCCCTGTATTTACTTTGAAAGCCTTTAGGGCTCTAGATTTTCCAACCTACGCTTTTTTATCGATGACATATTGAATTATGAAATAGAATTTATGCGAATTTTATACCTACGTCAATGTCGAAGTACTAAAAAACTTTAAAATATTTTACTCCGCTAGCATACACTTAGAGAGAATAGAAATTCATCATAAAAATTTTATCCATGACATTTTAAAAATATTGTTGTTTTAATATTTCAAAATTATTATTTTTAATATTTTCAAATATCATGGCTAAGAAGAACGCAATATGGCATAATAATTACCACGATATAAAGACGCTAATTTAACACTTGTGGCAACGCACATACACAGCACGCCAAGTAAAGTCGTTGTAGCGGCCGCAACAATCTAATTACGTAAGTGGCGCAAATACATGTTATGTAAATACTACAAAGTGGCATTTGCTTTTGAAAGTAGGGTTGAGTGATTTTGTAACAATGTCTAGTACAACCTTTGGCTTAAACCTGTGTGTTCTTTAGTGTAAGCTTAAAATATTACATTTCTGACGAATATTACGTAATAATTTGCCTGTTTTTATATATTTATATTATTGGGGATTTTTTTATATTAACCTTACTGTGAATATTGTAGTGAAGTATCTAATTAAGTGATATAATTGTAAGTACAAATCTAGATAAATTATGACTTAGTCCATTCCAGATTGTATCACTTCGGCCCATTTTAGCAATATTGCTTGGTCAGACCTCGGTGTTATCGTGCTTGGTCAGAACTCAGGGTTATCTAAGCAAACCAGCCGAAAAACTATTTTAAATTTTATATAATTAAAATATAGTTCCTTGATTTATATCAGCTACCCGGTTTTTTCCGCATAGCAGGGTCAGAAAAATCCTATTGTCAAAACACTCTATTCTCCTTTTCCCACCCGTATATACATTAAATTATGATAATTCTTCCGTGTGGTAATAGAACCCACGACCAATCGTGATTACAGTCAGAGACTGTCCCATTGCGCCACGATGACCACAATCGAGTGGTTCAATCAAGCGCGTTCCAACTCCGCTACAATAGCTTGTAAACTATAATTTATGTAAACCATAATACCAATGATTGCTTCAGGCACAATTTTATTAAAAAAATCATTTTTAGAAAACGTATAAAATGAATGAACGTATGAACGCAGCAGACAGACACTAAGCCATGCTTGGATGGTCCAAGAGGCGCGGGTTCAAATTCCGCACGAACGCATAAACGCATCGAACATTTTATGCACTATAAAAATTTACTAATGACTTAATGAACACTATTCAATCATGCTTCATTTAGCAGCTCATGTGAACAGAAAGAAACATTTACGTTAATATATCTGAACTGAACCGATATGTTCGGACCACAAAAACAAAAGATATTAAAAATGACCAAAGGGGAGGCCGGAGGCCATAGTCCCTTTTAAACATATTACGTAGTCAATTTTCATATAACAATTTTTTGTAGTTTTACCTATTTAGTACATCCGATATATGAAGTTGATTGATTTGTTGCTAGTAAGCTCTTAATTCTTGAGCAATGCCAATGGCATTTAACCCCAAACATTGAAACTGTGTTTTGAAGCATGAAATCTAACATCTTGTGCATTCAATACACAAGCTTGGCTCATATCTGAATAATCCAAGCGAAAATAAACGCCAGATTAATGCAGGGAATACAAATAGACTTGCTGTTTAAAGTACATTTTACTTGTAGTTGAGTTTCATACTAAGCTGTTGCTTCATTTAATTTATAGTTTACCGTTTGAATAATTGACAATTGATTCAAAAATACTTACTGAATGCTCTCCACAAACATCAATGTTGAATTTAAAATAACGAGTTGTTAAATTCTATGAATGTATTCGTTATTCGTACTATACACTGAAACAATGTATTGACGAAGTAACTAGCTAGTATAATAAAGCTGAAGATCGAGATCAATGGCGTGCCTTTGGGGAGGCTCATATCCAGGATTAGATAGATACAAACTAATGTAGATTTTTTCCCTATTCCCTATATGAATGTCTATAATTAAATCATTATAAATGGGGCTTGATAATATTTCGGAAATCAATTCCACGCTAAAGTGAATGTATTGCAAAACATCTAATATTAGCTCTTATATGGATTGATTTGATTTGAATGTAGCATAAATTGAATTGCGTAATTTTTTGGTATAGACATTTTACAATTAACTTCCTAAAAGCGATTTATTAACAAAAAATAAAAATATAACATTGTGCTTATGGTGCAGTAGTGATATGCTTTCGGTTATATTTTTAGAAAAAGAAAAAAAAATCTGTATACAACTAAAAATTTACATTACCTATTAACATTTCTTCTACAGTTCCAATACAACACATCCTATAAACAAACAATGATTTTACATAAGTTATTCTCTTTCAAAAAGAAGGTCTCTAGCAAATCGCTACAAAATAATTTTTAAAATTTTTAAAGTGTTAATCACACATTTAGGAAATTAAAAAACATATTTAAAAAACGAATGAAAATTTGGAAGGTTTCCAAGACGCGCGGGTTTGAATACCACTGCGTTCAAATGTTTATAAGTTTTCTAAATATACACTACAAAACAAATTCAAGTTTTAAATATCGACAAAATATATAAAGGGATTTGGAGAACGAAAACAGAGTGTCCTGACACTAGTTTATCTGACCCTGTCTTGCTATGCGGAAAAAAACGTGAAGTTGAATAAATATTTTTATTCTACATATATACAGTACTGTACACACTGACATCATGCAAAATAAAAACTTGTTATCTCCTTTAGTACCAGTTGTGCATATGGCATTCATAACACTGCCACAGGATATTTGAATTTATACATACATAAATACCGGCTGTATACATTAACAAAAAAATAATATAACTTCTCTGTTCTCATATTTGTTATAAACACACAAAGCCATTATGCAAATAAACTGAAATCTAATAAAAGACTGTAACATATCGTAAGAAATGTAATAATTTCAATAAATACAGCTTCATATAAATGTTACATCATATATTCTATGTTTGAGACTCGGTTCGGTTTACATAATACCTTATAACGTTTTTCTATATGCCAAATATATGAAATAAACAAGTCTTTATCCTACAGGCGTTTTCTCCGAATCATGCTGATTATTTGAAGCTGGGCGATTTCATCCGAGTTCATCCGAAGCGCCGTCCATTATGACGATCCCCAGCGATGATAAAAATGTACTTTGTTTTCCGTCACGTCCCGCTGTTTTTTATTCTCATACTCTTAAAGCGTTAAATGACGTATTGTGTAAATATTTCATTTTGTAGGCAGAGGGTGAAAGAAAAATTGTAACTTTCATAAATGTGTCATAATTTTAATGAACATCAAACTAATGCAAATAAATAAAATAAGAGTGTTTGCTTTTAATAATAAAATAACCACTTTTTACTAAATGCATCTGTATACACGGGACATATACCAAAATAAAATTTCTTACAAGTTTTGTCTGTCTGTCTGTACTGATTTTAATAGAACTTTTACTAGCAGATAGCTAATGTAATAAGGAGTAAGTGAGACTACTTTTATTTTAAAACAAAGTCGCGGTAACAGCTAGTTGAAAAGCACCTAATTTACTAATATGTTACTAATATATCACTAACGCTCGCGGTTTCACCTGCGTAAACTACGCGAATAAACTATTTCGTATCTTTGCCCGCCCGTGTTCTCGCTTAAATTACAAACTTTGCTTTAATTTATAATTTAAATGGTTGTAACTTTTTAATTTATGAACCGATTCAAAAGAAATAAGCACAAAATGTTAAGGGAAGCTTACTAAAATACAATAGTTAAAACTGCATTTAAACCGTTTCTGATATTAGACTGCACAAATGCACAGACAAAAATATACACAGATAAAAAGAAAAGAAAATTGAAAATCATTGTTTTGGGCTCTATTATATTGATAAATGCCACTTATATAACTTTCATGTACCGACAGCGATCAGTTATATTTTTATTATATATAAAGATAAGTTATACAAGCAAATCAATTTGATATTTAATTTCAACTGTGTATTTCGTTTTTATTTACCGAGGAAATTTAATCTCTTCTCATCGCATAGAAATTGATATCGCTTTAATATCGAATAGAATGGGAGACCAATGTAAATTGAAATGTAAAAAATATTAATAAATTATCACGCAATATTATTGTATAAACTACAAAGACAACATCTTTTCGTTATTTTTTTATATTTAGAACATACTTGTTTACTCGATTCTTCAAAGAAGTATAGGCTTACATGACTTAAATTTAAAATTAACCAACTAGAATTAGTGTCTAGATACGCCTTATACGTCTATACTTTGTATGGTTACTCCTTATCTCCCTCCCACCTTATCAACTTCATAGCGTTTTGTAATTACACATTTTCATCAATACTTCATAAATTATGAACTTACAAACCTAACCAAGTAGGTGTTGGTGTTATTTTACCAATAAGTGTAGTATATTTTAAGCAAAATTCATAGAAGCTATTAAATTAAATATATATGTATTATGAATATTATATATATTATAATTTTTTTTAAATTATGTCTTAATAATATTTATAATTAATTGCATATTCCAAATGCGAGTGGTTATGGGTACGATTCCCGTTTGGAATAATAATAATATTGGAATTATTTAAATTTCTTCGCTCTGGTGTAACACAAAGCGCTGCGTTGAGTTCGGCGACTCAAAACACAGTCTCGAATTCTGGTCTTTTCACTAGGTTCACTAGGTTATCTAGGTTATCTTAGAAGTATTCATATTTAAAACAGTATACAGCACTAGTTCAATAGATTGGAGCTGATGACAATAGATGTGAACCGCAATAAAACAGGATTGAATGAGCAATCAACGAAGGCATATCGCCTACGGCTGCGGGTTTTGTAGCGTTTTTCGAGAAAGCGTTATTATTACTTTACATAATACAAGTTCCTACATACACCCATTTTAATAAAAAATAATAAAAGCGTAATGGAATTAAAGAAACATCCTTGAGCTATTTGTACGAAATATTTCATTGTGTATGTAATTTATTCGATCAACTGTTTTTATTTTTGTATATAATTGACTCGTGAAAATATTAACATTTAATTTATAATTATACTATATTGTATTTTCATAATTTAAGTTTAAATTTGATTTTCATATACCTACCTAACGTATTTGTTTATATTTTATATAAAACCATTAAACTTACTAAACACTATGTTGAAATAGACTAGGAATTCTCTA
Source organism: Podotricha telesiphe (assembly GCA_038994665.1). Lineage (NCBI taxonomy): Eukaryota > Metazoa > Arthropoda > Insecta > Lepidoptera > Nymphalidae > Podotricha > Podotricha telesiphe. The sequence goes on from JAOYRR010000327.1 coordinate 471,630, forward strand.
AACAACTATTAGGTTCTGGCGAAAACCAGCTTTTAAGGACGAAATCGTTATTATCCCCTTTCCAAGAGCGTTTACAAAAGCCTTTATCTTCTAATAGTAAAAGTTTATTTGTTTCTGTCCTAAGAGTTACATTACGCCGTGTGAAAATACATTAAGAGATAATGATTTTAAACAAGGACGTTACGATGTTATCCTGCGATATTGTGTAAGACCAAATTTTGATTATGTATAGATAGATATCTATAAATCTAATTAATGTCAAATTAGTAGACGCGATGTTTGTAAGTAATATAGGTATTATTTTTGTAATTTATAGTTTTATTCATTTATATGTCAGTTCAAAGCGCCTCTCACATTAGCATCCTCATAGCATAGCAGAGATAACATAGTAGTTAGAGAGAACCTAGTGTCAAGACAGTCCGTCCTTCACTTTCCGCCCGTATTCGAAATCTTGCATGTTGAGCGGTGGAACTAAACGCCGAGCTTTGTCTTGTACAAGAATGAAGAAATTAAAACAGTCGAAATATAAACATTTACCCCAGTGGGCATCGAACCCACAATCAGTCTCGTTTGCTATCAGACGCTGACCTACTGCTCAACTATAGCTTCTCACATTGATGTGCCTTAGGCTACAAGTATTTTACCTAGAACCTACCTATCATAACTTTATTTCATTTACACAAATTAGTTATTAAGTGAAATAAGCTTTATAAATATTTTACAAATTCGTAAATATATGTGTCCATTTAAAAAACTACACGAGTTTATCATGAGAGATATACTGTACATCGAAATATAGTAATTTAAAAACCTTTAAAATGAACTTTTACATTTTCAATATTTGTCAAATGTCAAAGTTTACTTACCGAATAATATGAAAATACAGCTCAGCTCCGCCGCCCACATCGTGAATGTTTTTCACATCGTGTCCTTGCACTGTACAGGAATAGCAGTCCACTAACACTTTACACTTAAACTTGATAAACTGTGTTGAAAACTTTATACATTATACATGTAAATTGTTCTAATTAAGCACTGTGTGAAACGAAATAATTAATTTAATTAAATATGTTTGCTATGTAATTAATGAAGCCTATTTTGAATAAAATATTTTAAGTATTAATAAAATAATAGTATAAAATTTTTATTTAGCTAAGTCAATTACCATTAATATAAAATAAAATTTCAAATTAATTTGGTACAAATGTTCCAGATTATTGTAATGAGTCATTAATTAATATTTAAGTCGCTAATACGATTAGCGTCTACTTGCTGAGCAAGAGAATAAAGCTTTTTCATAAATGGCTTACTCTGCTCTAAGTCATTTATACGTACCTAGTATAAGTATAGTAACTTGGTTCAAAATAACTGAAATATATAGTTTATTTCTTACTAATATATAGGTTTTTTTCTTATTTATTAATTTTACTAATTAAAAAAATCTTAATAATCTCGTGCTTTCTAATAAAAAAAAAAAGTAAATGGAAAAAAGAAGAACGCATTTAATAATTCTTTAAAATTACTGATATACACGAAATATAAGGTTTTCAAAAAACACTATATGCGTCACAATTAATAATAAGTAGTATATCAAATAAATAAAAATACATAATCTATGTATGTGTGTATCAAAATGAATAAGAATCTGATTATGGTAAATGAAAGATATGATCAAAACAGAGAGTTACAAAGTGGTTAACAACAAAAATATGGAAAGGGTAAAGTAACTAAAAACATTAAATATCGCAATTAAACTTTAAAAAAAAATACGTAAACACATTGAGAGAATGGATTTTAAAAGAATGATAAACTAGTTTTAGTGCAAATGTCAGCAGTAGGAGAGGGAGGAATCTTGGCTGACCTTCCAAAACTCAGAGTGGCTTAACTGAAAAGGGTAGGTCGTGATCAAAAGCTCTGAAGTTCCGCTCGTTCTATCTACTCCCATACCGACCGACCACTAGTTATATATAAATGTTTAATTATAACGCATTTATTTTTACAAATATTCTATAACTATATTATGACGAAGGTTCTTTATATATAGGTGTTAGAAAATATAATTATCAATTAATTTTATAATTATCTGTTTAGCACTAGAAGAGGGTGATTTCCCCATAACAATGCGACGTATAGCGATCTTGAATATAGACACTAATGGGCTCATGATAATTACCACCTCCTGAGGACTTCCAATTTGACGCCAGAGGACTTCCCTATGCGTTAACGCGCCACAGTAGCGGCTCTGATGCGCTTCCTCTCGTGTCTTATTTCTCAAGAGAACAACTTATATACATGGCTCAGAAGCCATTTAGGGTGGTGATTTTTGAATAAAGCTTTATCGGTCTTTTTGACAACGGCGACTGACGATTTTCGGCAACCATTCCTCCTTTATAGGTTGTTTCTAATCTGCCAAGAGTTCCCCTGATATTGCCTCGTCTAGTCGATCGATGAGGGACGAGTCTGGTTCTAGGTCATTCGCGCAATCCAATTGTGGTAACTTTTAGGAATCTACATCTCCATAACAATTTTTAACTTCAGCAAGAAATTCATCTTCGATGTAATGGTAGTGCCTTAATGAGTTATGAGTTTTGCCAAGCGAAAACAAGTATGGACTTATTAAGACCAGTGATAGTTGTATCATTATCAGTATTCCTGGTTAACAAGCGCCTTATATATAATACTGTTCGTACCTTCCTGTTTTCAGTATCTGACACTCAGATGGTGTAATAGTTTCCTGGTATCTTCCAAAGACTCGCTTAAGAGATTCGACTTGCGTCCATTGCTCGTCAGTCGAAAATATCGTTAACTAAAATTGAAAATAGAAACTTTTCGCTTTTACCTTGCTTAATTTGGCTATCGGTTTGCCAGTCATTCTATTTATAACAGATATCTTTTTTTTGACTTGGTAATGGTTCAGTGAGTCATGCCGGAAAATCAATTAGGAAACGTAATCGCTTTGAAAAATGGCTGGCCAATTTATAGATAAGATCCGTAATGAGTTTGTAATGCGTGTTCGCTCAAACAATGTGTAACCGTGAAATAAATTGCTTGGTTGATCCTTTGAAAACCAAATATAAAGCAAGCGTGTACAATACTATAAAACTATTAGTTTCTTTGGTTACTTAATATTTGTTTTCTTTTATTATAAGTGTACACTTACAACTCGTATGTGATATGATCTTTTTGTACTTACACAAATATTCCAAATGATTTACCATGACCAAAATAATACTACATTGAATATCGTCTGACTAAAAAAAATCAAATAATAAAGCCACTGTGGCTTAGTTAGGTAATACCTACTTGTTTACGCTATTTTTGTAGATTCGACCCCACTCGAAAAAAAGTCATTTGCTGGACTGCCAAGATAAAATGCTGCGTAAATTTTTTGACAGTGATAGCTTTTTATTATTAAAACAGTTATACGAAATATTTTAATATCGTTTAATATATTTATATTTATTTTACTTATATATTTACAATGTAGTTTTTATGTTTGTAGTTATATTTATATTAAGTTATATATTTATGTTTGTATATATATATATATATATATATATATATATATATATTTATATATATATATATATATATATATATATATATATATATATACTTATGTTTTTAATTATGTATTTATATGTTATGTTTGAAGTAAGTACACCGCTTACCGATTTAACTACTCCTACATCTTAAGGTTGCCTGGCAAAGATAGTTGCCTCGCTTATTGCGATAAGGCCGCCTGCTGTGCATTTTATTTTCTTTTGCCATTTTTTTCTGTAAATTTGTGGTGTACAATAAAGCATTATTAGGTAAAAAAGTCACCATTATCCTTATATGACGATAAAAGTTATATGAAGTAAATTATGTGGTAGAAAATTAATACATATACTTTATATATAACGGTATATATATGAAAAAACAATTATTCGTCTTTAAAATAGTTTGATCTATTTCATTTGTACAAGATTTATATAAAATTATAAATGTATCTAATTTAAGCGCTCAAAAAAGTTCCTCCGTTTTGCCTGAAACATTGCGTATAAAGTTACATCCCAAGAGAGCTAGAAGCTTTTAACGGAGATGTACTATTATTTTTACAGAGTTGGAACATTTTGCTTTTTGTATCTTTTATTTACCCAATCAGACTAAAGAGCTTCATTTATTATGTAGTGTGTTTTATTTGCTACAAAAAAATATTGTCTTTAATTTACGAAGATACTATGTAAAATATCATTAATAAGTATTTTTTATAAACTGACTTTCTTTTATATTGTTTCCTTATCTATTCATTCAAATAACAAATTGTTGTATATATATATTTAATTTACATTCTGTAATGTGAGAAATCAAAAGAGTAGTAAGCTATTATAAGTAGTTCTCCAATTTTGTAGTTTTGTACAAATGATGGATTTCTACACAATCATTAAAATATTTGATTTTGTGCATTTAGTTTGTATTCGTTTTGTGCCAACGACAGTACTAAAGCTTAACAATGTTTGTAAATTATCCTTTATATATTAATTGAAGAAAAAATAATTCAATCTTTCCTTTAACAAGACGATCTTATGGGTAAATTGTTGTTGAAAAATTCACAGCATTACTCAACTAAAGACGAGAAGCTAGCAATTTATCGGGAATTCTGCACTAAGTGAAGCGTACAAAACTAGAGCCAGTTTTGTACGCTTCGCTTTATACTGGGACATATAATTTAATAAATCCTTTAAAGCATCAATACGCTAGCGGAATTAAGGTTTGCAGCAAAGGTCCCCAAGAGTTTCTTATAAATATGAGACCAAAGCATTTACTTATTTTTCATATATTTCAACTATAAAAAAATCTATTTGATCTAGTTGAGAATAATCTCAAATTTAAAAAATTAAAATTATTTATTATTCATCATCATTTAAAATAACATGAATGTCTAGCCGTTTTTACAATAAATAAAAATATTACACCTTTTAAAAAACACAAAGATAACGCGTTAGATAATGGACGTAGCCTACTTTTCATCGCAACAAAATATCTTAGTCCCACGGGACACTAAAGAGTTCCTTACTCACCTAAACCACTAAGCCGGCCCTAATGAAAATTGGCAGAAACTTTCTAACCCAGAATTAATAATAAAAAGCTTCATTATACATATAAATTGTTATAAATTGCAAGTGGATGGATGGCTTTTGATGTTTATATTATATTAAGTAGAGCATCTACATGTCACTCTATCTTGGTATCCAATTCTCCAATCAGAGTACTAACATATCCATAAGTATGTATGTATATTGTAATAATTAGATCTTGGACCCAATAACCGTTATATCATACGTTAATATTTGTAGCGATATCTGCCATATTAGTTTTCGTAATACATTATAATTTTAATTGAAAGTATTCAGGTTTTATAGATATATGCATTTAAAAAAATATTTTCTAAATTTTAATTTAGAAGTTTTTTTTGTTCTTGTACTACTACATATATGATTTTCATTTTTTTTATTTTGCATATTCCAAGTTGTGGAAGCAAAGCGTCACTGACATTTGGTTTTTTTTCTAACTCCATTTGATAATTAAAACTTTGTATAAAATTGCTATAAATTATCATTTTTAAATTAACAATAAGTAGCTCGTTACTTTGATAAAAAGTTTTGCAAGCTTATTTGTAAGTTTGCGCTTCTAACTTTTATTGAACGTTGTAGGGATCCGTAACTCGGTAAGGAATACTTTTTAAGTTTTACGAATATTTATTACTAATAAGGGTAAAGAGATTATTAACTTTACTGTATTATTTTGTTAGTTTTAAATATTTTTGTAATGATGTATATTTTTAAATGCAATTAAAAAGAAGAAATAAGAACGTGTATAAACAATATTTAGCTTAACTTATCCTACATAGTTCTGACTTAATAAAATACATTTTAAATTTCGATTAGACTGCTAACGAATTTTGTTACTTAATAAAAATAAATTGTGACCTTGAATCAATCAATAATTTAACGTTATTTCACTTTTAATATAATATAAGTTATATTCGTAACTGAATGATATAAAAGTTTCATAACAAAAAGAAAAAGTTTTATATACATATACTTAAATCGCTAATTATGAATATTTTACCATTTTACAAAACAATCCAATATATCAAGAAGATTATATTTTTATTTAATTGTCGCACACAACACACAATAGAAATAAGTTTTTCTTGTTCACTTATGTGTCACAAATTAAATTCCATTGCACTTTTTAAAGAATGTTTACAACGCAAACGCTCAGAGGTCGCGGCCGACGGCGCGTCCCCGTCGTACGAGCGGACTGGAGTGGCGGTAGGCCAGCCAGCGGGCGACGTAGCGCATTCGAACATGCGCACTTACAATCCTTTGCTTTAAGCCCATTGTGAAATTCTACGCTGTAAGCGCTCCCGCATTGGTTGAAGATTAATTTTATGATATACTCGAGCAATGTATGAACACAACTGTCCTTTTTTTAAATTTGTATGTAATATAATATAAATTTTATATTATTTTAAAATTTAACTTTATGTTACAATTGAAGAAAATTATTTATTAGATTAGTATATAGTTTTTGAGATTACATAGCGCCAGAGTATGCTACTGAGAGAGTATACCGTGTACAAACCAGCTGTCGAAAACCGTAAAGATAAAAATTTTACAAACAATTCTAACAAAAAGTGTGAAAAAGGAAAATACGACTAGTGAGCGCTTGTGTAGTTGAAAAGTTTTGTAAAATGTTTGCACCAGTGACATGTATTTATTTCTCTGCTATCTCAACACTTTAGGTACCTATTTTTATTTGTCAAAATTCTAAACTCATAACGCGAAGTGCAAAAGCGTGAGGTGTACGTGAAACCTAGAAATAACATAATTCTGAGTCACATATACGTTAAAAGAGACCAATTTTATTTATTATTTATTATATAATAGTATGTGTACATACAGAAATGGTGAATCATAATTTGTTTTGTGAAACTTATTTTAACCAAATCACTAGATCACTAGAGTTAGAATATTTAGAAGTAGAGTAAATATTAAAGTAAATAACTTTCTCATGGTTTTTAACATGTTTTAAAGTTTTATTCGCACACTTAAGAAATTGACAAAAATATTTAAAGCGTATAAACATATGAACGGTTTTCAAGAGGCGCGGGATCAAATCCTGCTGCGTTCAATGTTTTATACGTTTTCTAAATATGTCGTTTTCTCATTGTTTTTTTAAATAATTATAAATTATATACAAAATTGATGTTGATAAATTTACTATTATTAACACGAGTTTATGTATGGACTATAACAGTTAAGGTAAAATGTCAAAATGAATGAAAAGAAAATTTAAGATTTTCAAAAAATATATTTACATAAATTAAATTTAGCTTTTAACACTGCATAGACTGTCAATGTAAATAGTAATTAGTACGTTACATGGTAAGTCAGGTGATGTTACATAAGCTGATATCTCGTAAACAGATTAATACCCGCCCGCCTCCCAGCAGCTTGACTTAATGCTCTAATGAAAATAGCATCCACCCTCGCAATAACAATTTTATTACTACCAACGACTAGATATTGTGAATTATTTCACGTCAATAATCATAAATAGACAAGTTTTATGAGTACACAAAGTTGTAAAACAGTGGTTTGTTATCGGAAACAATCATTTCGATAGCCATTATTGATTTGAAAAATATTTTTAATGTATTCGTAAAGCTATTAATTATTTAGATGCGGTCATTAATAATATGATCTAAAATAGTGTGTATTTACAAAATAATATGCCACATTATATCTCTGTTTGTGAAATTTATTTAATCTGATTTATTTACAGCACTATTTCATTAGTGCTACATAAAATAATTGTTATAAGGAAGACTTATTTTAATGACCACTTCAAAAGTAAAAGTTTTTTATAATTTTATTCATTTTCAGAGCTCCATGGTGGTCTTTTAATGAACTTACGTAAATAGTTTTAAGTTTCCTCATAAAAGCGACTGTATTATGTATGAAAATTACAAAATATTACATGTTTACATTACATGTTTTTTTTTATGTAAAAAGAAGAAATAAAGATTTTCGTAATGTTTCAAATACAAGATGGCTCGAATGTGACGCAATTTTGTGCCTTACTAAGCCCCTATAAACTACAAAGCCTTTTTATAAAGCGCTAGCCGCATTATCGGGTCCAATGTAAAAGGGATCACGTGATTGCGCTAGTCCTTATTTATTTATATATATATATATATATATATATATATATATATATGTGTGTGTGTGTGTGTGTGTACTTTTATTTACTTACATAATAAGATTGTATTAATTTTAAAATTGAAAACTAAAAGTGATAACTTCATAAAAGTTGTATTTTGTTAATAATATTGTTATACGGATATTATATTTTGTACCCTAATAACAGCACGCAGTTTACTAAATTTATATAATTTTTCTTCGCGTGACACTTTTAGAAAGACCGGACCATTTGACATTTACTAGTCAATCTTAGATTCGAAAGTATTAATTTGGCCAATTATGCATAGCACATTATGGCTTCTTATAGATGTAAAATAAATAGTGTTATAACTTTTAAAAAAACCCATTTCAAATGTAATCAATCCCCGAAGCAACTAACTCATTTATCTGAGTATGAATGAAGTTGAATTAAAACTATTAAATCAAGCTTTGAAGTTGTTCAAATATTTTTACTTTTTCTATAGACATTCATTTTTATTTATTGCTTTAAATTGTCTTAATAATAGATTCTCTCTGACTACCCTGATATCCGGAAAAATGCTGAGTATGAAAAAATCTTTAATCTCCAAATACAATCGCGTTGACAGTGCTTATACACTTGTACAAGGCTTATCATTTATAGAAATGGTTCCTTTATAATTAGACTAAATAAGATGTAGAAAGTAAAGGACAGAACAGTCAATAAAGCATTGCCGCCTAGGATGTATAATTTATAGCCTGGGCATGTAGTTTAATATTGCGGACTCGTGTATCACATCCTGTGGGGTGCGTAAGCTCCTTCATATGAGACTTGTAATTTGCATTTCAAGTAAATGTGCAGTTAAAACTTTGTCCGCTAAAAGACATGTTACACTTTACCAACTTTTACAGTATGTGCTTTAAGCACTTGTAACTCTCGCTGGAAATCTATTATAACTGCGACGTTACACACTCTTAACTATATATTAGAAAATTTGCTTGGCCTCATCAACACTTTGCGGTTGTAATAATAATAATAAAAACGGCTTACTTACAAGAAATATTCTATCCTTTGTTGATTAAGTAAAATCAATATATAAATTAATATATATTCCTTAAAGAAAGTCAAATATCATAAAAACATTTAAGTAACTTTTAATATTTTATCGTTCACGTAAGCTCAAAAATATAGTAAATATATAGGCAATATAAATATATTGCTGTAAATTTTAGTAGTATACGCTATATAAAATGCAGTAAAACTTTTATTGTGATAATTATTGTCTGTTATTAGAATTCTGCCCATCGTTTATTTGTATAAATAGTTGCTGAACGTTAACATATTAAATATTTCTACCTGAAAAAAAGAATCGAATAGAATCGAATTTGTGCAGAACAAAATCCAATAAAACAAAAATTGAACTAAATCTCGTGAAATGCATCAATGATTTCTGACAAAAGAATGCGAAAGCAAGGGCTTTTCGACTAAAAATTTAATAAGTGGAAAACACTATAAGCCACTTACGGAAATATTTTGCTGACTAAAATGAATATAGAACTCGTAGGCTTAACAATTGTAAATCAAAAATAACATGACTGTTTTCGTCAGCCCTATTATGTATATAAAGAAATTCGTGTTCGATAATAAATAAAAGAGCAAGAGTTTAGAAAAAAACGATTTGTTGAACGAAATTTCGTTTTATTTTCTATAGTAAAATATCAAACCCAGTTCCCGTAGGAGTTTTGGGTAAATCCTCCCTTAGTCACTTACCTCCCGAAGGGACCTACATGCCAAATTTCAGGCTTATTCTCCCAGTAGTTTTGAGTGTTCGTTATCTGTCAGTCATTCAATGAGTAATGGATGTGACAGAATAAAAGCAATACAATTCACAGTATAAGGGAAACCAGAAGAAAATTTCGGATATAATAAACATAAATCTGGATATATATTAGTATTTATTATTGTAAATTGTCATTAACAATAAATATCATAACTACTTAGTTTGGCCATAAATACTGTTATAATTAAAATAAACAAAATATTACTTTTGAATTTGGAATCTATTATTTTTATATGATTGTTCATTGCTTTTTCTCATTTTCGCGCCAATGTATTGTAAAATATTTTGTGATATTAAAATAGAGTGTAGTGAACTACTGAAGCGGTACAGAAACAAATGTGTATACAGATTAGATTATTAAGATTTTTATAATTGAGCATCATTTTAACAAACGAAATGACCGTAATTATGCTGAAAGCTCTAAAGTGGCTTCCCAATTAGTCAACAGATGGGCAATCCAACTTCAATGTTGGTTTGGTTAGGTGGTAGCCATGAAGGAGTGACTGAGCCATAAAGCTCTATAGCTTCGACCCAATCTTGGCTAAGAACAGACGTTCCGGACTTCATCAGAGCTGAAAACTAGCCATCGTCTAGTCCTGATCTTAATCCATTATGCTTATGATATATGGTCATAAAGCTTCGTGCTAATTTGGATCATGCTAAACGTCGTGATAATTTGGATACCCTAAAACAATCCATACGATTGGCAGTGAATAGTTTTCCCATAGAAATCCCATAGCTATTGATAATTGACCTCAACGTTTAAAGGACTGTATTGCAGCCAAAGAAGACCACTTGGAATAAGCTTTATATATATTTTAATGGTGTTCTATTAATTTAATAAACTAACACGCTCTAATAGTAATGAACGTTACAATTAAAAAAAATTGTTTATCTTTGTACTACAATTTATCGCAAGACTAAGACTTTAAGAGAGAATTATTAAGAGTAGAGATATAAAATCGATATATTTTAATAATTTAACAAAACGATTATATTTGATCGGATCAAGGATTGCTTGAGAATAAATTTTTGTGTCCATTCCGTTTTCATAGTCCCAGATGATTTTTTATTATTGTCTGGATGAATTTAGTGTCTAGGGAGACATAAAAGGAAATGAAGCCAAGCCCTTCGGAAATCTCAGAAATTGGCCTTTTCTCGAAGTATATGAATGGTGTAAGCCAAACCAATGAAGCAGAGTCACTCTTGACGCTTTGGGAAACAGTTTTTACGATCGGCTGTAAGATTTATACTCCAGTAAAATTGGACATCCTTAATATTTAAATATATGGAACATTTTTCATCATAAATGGCTTTCTTACGAGATTGAATCGTAAAATCAATGATTTTTCGATATAAAAGATTCAACGTAAATTGTACTATTACGGTTCGGTTCAAATTGTAACATTCAATTAAATGACTTTGTCTGAAACATTTGTATTACGAATTTGTGACTAATGCTCCAAACTTTTGATAATATCCGGCCATTTATATAGTACACCTCTCTAATAGCGTTTCCACGGAAACTTACGGGCTAACCTAACAAACAACGCCGCCTACAACGGGATATTAAATCAAATTGGTTTAATTAAAGAGCACCTATAAATTTGATACTTCCTTGTGAAGTACATATGCAGTTTGTTTTTCTAAAAATTATTAAGGATTATGAGGACTATTACAAATTTGATTTAATGAATATATAACTTATCAAATATATATTTTACCATTTATCTACATACATCTAACTATCAACTTAACTGATCGTAAGTGGTGGGTTTAAATCTTATATATGAGAATATTTATCTTCGTAATATATTTAATGATGTATCCATAGAATTGTTATCTGAACAGAATAAGTAACTAAAAATTCAATAACGTCGTAGATTGAAGAGGAATCGGTACCCGGGTACATTAAGACTCTGCCTTACTGTACGATGGGGTTACAATAAGAAGTGGTGGGGAAATGATAGATAATAATATTATCTATCATTTCCCCACCACTTCTTATGTACCACCACGTCCCCACCACGTCATATAAAGTACTTCTATTTTTTGTTCTTCTTTTTTCTTCTTTTCTTTCTTCTTTTTTATTTTTTATAAGAATTTATCGTAACACTGTAGGACAGATTACACGAACAGCTTATGCAAACATAAACAAAATATTAAATATTTGTAATTGATTTCCTAAAAATGTCATTGAATAAATATAACAATACGAAAGAACAATAAATATAATAGACCAAATTCATTTTGTTTTAATGTGGATAACCATTATAATACACAGTATATTATAGTACTGCTGATTAACGTATTGGATTTAGTCAAAAGCTCTTTGCCACTTGACTACTGTAGTATCATCGATCACATTTCAACAAACATGTACTTGACAAACTATGTAAAATTGGATATTAAAATATTGATTTTATTTAAACAACATACCAAGCTTGGGATTCAATACACAATGGCAATGTGGGCGGAATTTGTAAACAGAATGATATACTCTGATTTTTCTTCTTTAACCTATTTATAAGTAATTAAATTACAATTTCATGTTATTTAGAATATATTATGATATATAAGCTAGTTATAAATTAGATAGTTGCATATTAAATACATTAAAACGCTTAAATTATTGAGGTCACTTAAAAGGTGAAACTTTAACAAAACAATAATTAGGTTACCTACAAAAGTTTAAAAAAGGAATAGCCTTGTATCATTGTCATCGCCGAGCCTCATTAAGACCTGGTTAATGATGCAGCAGCTTGTTAGCGTAGTACCGGCACCTCGTAAAAAGCTTTGTTTACTTACGTAGCACGTACTTAACAGAATCATATCTCGAGTGATGAGTCAACTTTTTTTATTCACGTCGGAGAGACGGAACATGAAAACTTCACTGCTACACATTATGTCGTTTTAATAAAATTGTACATTTTTTTATCAAATGCTTTAACTTCGTTGAAAGTTATAATTGGTACTAAACCATTTGTTATTTTTAGTTATTTTTTAGTTATCTTAATAAAACCAAAAATAAAAATAATTAGTAATATAAATTTTATTTGAGCTAGACTGAAAATTTAGGAAATGAATATTATATTTAAATCTGACTTAACAATGACCGTTGCAAAATTTATTAGCAGGCCAATTTTCAATGCAACAGATGTTCGCACTGTAGACAGGATTTCTCATTTGATATTTTAACATAATTAATTAATTCGGTTATTCACTTTGACAGTTTCTAAAAGTTTTGAAGTAAATACCTATCTGCAAATTGAAATAAAGTTACATTTGGGTAATTTATCACACTTTACTTAAATATTAAATTAAGATTTAAAGTATTTGCAAACTTTGTAATTACGTTTAGAAAGGGAGATTAATAAATAATTTCTGTTAAACTAAATCGTTGATAAGTACAATCGTTTAACACCACTTGGCCGCATAATGGACTCGTGTAATTAGACCTGTGAAGTAAATAAACAAGTGTGTAGTAGACGTTTTTATTTTTATTTTAATGCATTATCTGAAGACAGACGTACTGGAGTTCCAATTAATAAGTTACTGAGTGGTAACCCAGTTTACCTTTTTTAATTTACAATGCTTTTCAATAAACAGAATCTAACTAGCTCTACATAGTAAAAAATTCAACATCCTATAAACAATATATTTTGATAACGTTACATTCACTATTAGTATAGAAAGATATATTTGTAGTTTGTTGAGAAAATATTACTGTATTTAAAAGTAGCAGTTCATTTTAACTTAACAGTTCAAAAAAATTGAATTATTGTAATCGAAGAGATAAAACTTAGGTCGTACTTAAATAATAAAAAAAATAAGACTATAACGAAAAGTTACACATAACATCAAACTCCAAAATGCAGATTTAACAGCAGTAAATATTAAGACGACAAAACTTCAATTTACTTTTAAGAATGTTTTGACGTAGCTGTGAAATATGCTCCAAGTCGAGTTCACTTCTGGTGAAGTTCCAGCCACATATTTTAGGAACTTTTCTATTATAATCTGGATTGGTATTGATTATCATTTGTTTTAATTAAACTTAGAAGGTTGTAACAACCTCTATACTAAGTTTACTAGTAGTTGTAGAAATATTAACAAGATTATTTTGACCAGTCTTACACTTTTTTGTACACAGCAGAGTAGGTAGGTAGAACGAACTTTGTGCCAAAACACTCTAGGCCTTTTTTTGTCAAAAATCTTTCGAGAGTGTAAAGAAAGCAGCTAATAAATTATATTACGCAAAGGGGACGATATAACTATAGTAATATAACTTTATTTAGTTATAAGTGTTTTGAAAATGAACGGTAGTTACATATAATAAAATTTATATCTAGGTACATATAATAAAAATGTAACTGATCGCTGATCGTACATGGAAGATATATGAAAAGAAATATTCTTGGAAGCATTGATCAAAACAATAATTTTTAATTTTCTTTTCAGTTTCACTTATCTCAGAAACGGCTTAACCAATGTATATGCAATTCTGACTAGTAAACTAAATGTTAATAATTAGCGTTTATTTTATTTTAATCGGTTTTTTAATAAATAAAAAAAAATACAAGCATTTAAATTATAAATTTAAGCTACAGAAATAGCTTAAGAACTTTAAGAACGCACGCGGGCGAACAATCGAAATAATTTCCTCGTGTAGTTTACGCAGGTGAAGCCGCGAGAGAAAAAAGAAAAAAAACTAAATATTAAGATGACTAAATTAGTAGAACCATGAGGCGTAAAAACAGGTAAATGCGTTAAAGTCATAGACTCGTGTTCTATTACTGTTTTTACATCCCCCTAAATTGTTTCGTCGAAAATATATTCAATGTACAGACACTATTTTTTTACTGTTTTATTATAGTATAGAGACAACGACCCTTAAACGAATATTTTTTAGTGTAAAATTATATTTTTTTTATTTAGTTACATTAAGAAATGTATATTTAAATTTAGAATTAAGTATATAAAAGTTAATATGATGTTTGTCAGTCCACAGGAAAACACTTTGGAAGTAAGCCATTAGAGTGGAATACTCTGTAAGCGGTCGGATATTGTCAAAACTTTATCCACATCTAATGCTAGTGAAAAAGTTTTAATTTTAAAATGTATTTCATTAAATTCAGTTCTACGTTTCATATCATTTTATGTATATATGTTAAGTTTGTAAATATACGCGATGGTTTTGGGTTTGTTCCCACTTGGGAGACGATTTTAATTTTTCCCTTGTGGTGAGAAGACACAGTACGGGGTTGAGTTCCGCCACGCAACATGCAATGTCTCAGATACGGACGGAAAGTGGAGAAACGAGTGTCTTTACACCAGGTTCTCACCGTCTATACTGCTCTGCGGAGATTAGCGTGCAGCTGAAAAAAAACTAAGGTTGTTTTTATTTGGTAAGAAAAGTTACTTCAATTTCTTATTTTAATGTTTGTGCTCAAAATATTTTTACAAATTATTAACTTATTATAATAAATATTTTTGTTAAAATTTTTAAAGTGTTATTCCCACACTAAGGAAATTTTTTTTTTTTGACCGCTAAGCCATGCGTCCCACCTCCAGCTACGTTGAAATTCTTATACGCTTATTACAACTTATATTTGTTGTTAGCATCTCTGTAGAGAGATTTTTACAAATTTCTGCTACCCAAAGATTATTCTACGAACAATCGTCTGGCAAGAGAGAATGCTATTTATTAAATATATATTTTTGTTAAAATTTTTAAAGTGTTATTCCCACACTAAGGAAATTGAAAAAGACATATTTAGAAAACGTATAAAAATTTGAACGCTATTTGTTGTTAGCATCTCTGTAGAGAGATTTTTACAAATTTCTGCTACCCAAAGATTATTCTACGAACAATCGTCTGGCAAGAGAGAATGCTATTTATTAAATATATATTTTTGTTCGTTCTGCTGCTGCGTTCAAATTTTTATACGTTTTCTAAATATGTCTTTTTCAATTTCCTTAGTGTGGGAATAACACTTTAAAAATTTTAATTTTACAGAGATGCTAACAACAAATATAAGTTGTAATAAGCGTATAAGAATTTCAACGTAGCTGGAGGTGGGACGCATGGCTTAGCGGTCAGAGCGCTTGAACGGTTTTCAAGAGGCGCGGGTTCAAATCCCGCTGCGTTCAAATTTTTATACGTTTTCTAAATATGTCTTTTTTTATTATAATAAAACTTTATACGCAGGTATTTAAAAAAAACGTAAAATGCTACATTAAATATAATAATTAATTACATCCAGAGTACTTAATTATATTCAAAGAGATATGCTGATAAGATTTTTCTACATTGCTAGTTCGCCATTTTTAAATTAAATACCTTAACAGATAGAAACGGCGTTAGTTCTTAATAAAATACATTTACTATTTTGAAATCATTTTAATTTAGTAATTTATGAGATCTTTTGTGCGGGATTGCGTAACAGTAGTGTACCTACGAGTACATACATATAATGTACATTCAGACTTATGTACTAAATCTTTTATCAATATGTTTTTTTTTTTTTTTTAATCTATTTTTATTTAGGGTCTTTTTATGTAATAATACAAAAATGTCAGCCCCATCGTTCCCTAAAACAATCTTCAAACACACAATTATAGCATTTCCTTAATCTTCTAAGAACACTATTTATATTTATAATAAAATTTTTATTTAAATAGTCTTTTTTTAGTTTATTCATATATATAGTAGAGCTTCCAATCCCGCGGTGTATGTTCAATCCCGGTATTTGCGGGATCCAGCATATAGAAAATATTATTATTTATTTAACGAAAATAAACATGTTTTACTACAATATTTACATTTATTTATTTAAGTTTCTCGATTCATATATGATCATTCAAATTATCCCGTTTATTTATCACAGAAAAGAAATAAATACAGAAAATATCTATCCGTTACAAATTATATAATTTTAGCATTTAAACACTAGTGAATTATCCGAATCCTGTTTGTTTCTTTCTACTCTGGATACAATTTTTCAACTCCACCATCTTCGTTTATTTTCTTTTTTCGCTCGCGGCTTCACCTGCCTAAACTACACGACTAAATAATTTCGATATTTCGCCCCCGTGCGTTCTCACTTAAGCCAACAAACTTCACAGGCAAACTATCATACATAATAAAACAGAAAATACACTGAAACTAAGAGACAGTAACGATTGTAAATTAACGCTTGGCAGTAAAATGTCTCGCACTATTGCGGTAGCCGCTCAAATGTGTTTACTTTAAAGCAATATGTACAAAACACGTGTATGTTATATTCCGCTTAGTTTTTCAATACCAATTTTAAAGTTTTTCAATACCGTATATGTCAATAACACAAGCCGCGCTGATTTCCACGGTAGCAGAACGGACTTGTTTGATTTTCTACGTAATCTTTTTTTATTTTAAATCATTGGAATAGCTGTTACTACAATTTCTTATATTCTTTATAAGCAAATATTACTTTATCCTACTAATATTACAAACGTGAAAGTGTGTAAGGATATTTGTTACTCTTTCACGTAAAAACTACTGTATGGATTTTAATGAAACTTTACAATAATATAGCTTATACATCAGAATAACACATAAGCTAAAAGTTATAAAGACATTGTGTGAATTGACCAGATATACCAGAATATCATTTTTTGCTATTTTTGTGTCTGTCAGTCTGTTTGTTCCGGCTAATCTTTAGAACGGCTACACCGATTTTGACGGGGCTTTCACTGGCAAATAGCTGATGTAAGATCTCCACGCGGACAAAGTCGCGGGCACAGCTAGTATTATATAGAGCGAAGCGAATAAAACAAATCTTGTTCAAAATTATTAAAATACGGATGAACGTCATGGTTCACAGTACAGCATGACACTAGGCTAGGTACATACAACTAACGAGGAGAGAACAAGAGAAAATGAGAGAACTAAGGAGATTCACATTTTGCTCCATCTGTTTCTTTTATTTATGAGTTGTAGTTATGTAGATATTCATTAGCAGTAAAAACATAAACCTTATAATTTAATTCAAATATGCTTATATCTTATTAATTCTAATTGAAGTAAAACTTTCCTTCCTTTGGAAGTTCTTGTATATTTTTTTAGAATAACAAAAAAATGTATAAGTACTTAAAGTTTTCATAACGAAAAAACTGGATTAAGCCAATTAGTCTAACATCATTGTGAACGTATGAGTATTAACTCAATTAAAGTGTATAATTATTTTGATCCCAATTAGCTAATGCCTAATTGCAGTATCGTTCAGTAATAATATAATTAGATAGACCTCACATTTTAATTATTTAATACCACAATGCTTTAGCCATAAAATAAAAATAAAAAATGTACTGTAATTTTGTAGTTTAAATAAAAATCCCATATTAACTATTATTGCAAATATATTATTTTGAGAAAAAAAGATGTTGAGCCTATATAAATCTTTGTATAATATAATCAATTTTTGATGAATTAACTAAATATTCAATGTACGCAATCTCTCCTGTCAATCAATTATTTATTCAAATGTTCTGGTTTAAACGCAATTCGTACTTATATCTGTGCGTTCCGTTATCCTTGAATATTTCAAATTATAATACGGTACTACATTTACATAGATACAATGTAAAAAAGAAATCGACGATTTCATCCTTATTTATGTTCGATAGCTATATATTTTGTCTTAACCTATAGTCTATATTTCGGGATTGACAGAGAAAATCCAACACTTCGTTCTCTACATAGTGCTTACTTAGAGACCATAGATCAAATTAGAAATATAAAACAAATATGATGAGAGGGAGAGAGAGAAGGAGAGGGAGAGAGAGACTGAAATCTGTAAGTGAATATGCAATCATGTCATATATTTCTACCCTTATTTATTTTTTTTTTACTCTGGGCAGATTTTTGTGGGGACGGACGGTACTGTGGGACTCACTAACTTTTCTACCATTAGGCTTCGAATTTTGTTTAAAAATATGATGGGGCCAAATTGGGAGTTTACCGTATCTATAAAAAAAACGAATTATCAATACTCTGTAAACAGCCTGCGAAGTCTAACATAAGAAAAATATACGTGTCGAATTGTGAACCGCCTCTGTTTTTTAGCCTATTTCTATTTCTGTCCAAATAATAGCCTCACAAAACCAACTAATGCGCTAGGCAAGTACATGTAACTTGTAACATGTACTTAGCCTTAACAATGGAAAATTTTATATATATATATATATAACATTTTTGAATTGTATATGATATTCATATTATATTTTACAGATTGGATGATTTAGTTTTGGTCACGTTAGCCTTTTTTGCTTCTGTTCGTGCCATTAGCATTATTAACGTAAATGTCATGAATTCGTCACTTATTAAGAAATATATAGATTTAACTCTTTTTTCGTTCACTCTTAAAGTACATAATATATAATATAAAATAATTATTTTTTAAATTATATTCAAGCTAATAAAATTATACAAAACAAATTCGAATCGTATCGTATCTCTACAGAGATGCTAACAACAAATATAAGTTGTAATAAGCGTATACGAATTTCGACGTAGCCAGATGTAGAGGACATGGCTTAGCGGTCAGAGCGCTTGGACGGTTTTCAAGAGGCGCAGGTTCAAATCGCGTTTCGTACAAATTTTTATACGTTTTCTAAATAAGTCTTTTTTAATTTAAATATATATTATATATCTGTCTTTTTCATAAATATGTCTTTTTCAATTTCATTTTAAGTGTGCGAATAACACTTAAAAAAAAGTTAAAAAATAAACTTGTATGTTTAAATTTATTTAAATTATTTTCATTTCTCTGCTCGAAGCGAGGCGTTTAAATCCACCAGGCAGCATTCGAATGTGTCGATAGGAGTAGGAACGTTTCACTACCAAATTATTTATGACTTACTATGCGTCAACAAAATGCTGAAAAACATATATAATAAGTATAGCAGACCTACATGCATATATATAGGTACCTAATAAATATTATTTTTTGGCTCTCTAACATGTATATGTTTTTTCCAATCAAAGATGTTATAAACCTGATATGGGTATGACAAGCCTTCGTCCACAAATCACAAATCAAATACTTTTTAGTCTATCAATATTACTTTTTCGTGGATCTAAATTGGCAAAAATGAAAATTAGTACATGTTTCTTGCGCCAGTTCTTCTGAGGTCTGAGGCGATGTTTAACGTTAAAAAATTAACTTATAATTTTGAATAAAATTATTAGACTTTGACTATGAGTTTATATAAAAGTTGAAAACAAACAGTTTCACGCTTTTGCCCGCATAGCAGAATACAGTTTCAGAGAGAACACAGTGCGTATTTATATTAAACTGTACTAGATAATGCCGTGTATGTCTTTTCTCAGTTTTTATTCTTTTTCCAATACGCTGCACGATAAGACGTGCACAAAATGCTTGTGGGCTTTCTGCTGCAAGTCAATATACATAGTATTTCAGTAAAGTGATAAAAAAATACCGTTTTGATTCTTGAATTCTTTTTCTCTCGTTGAATCTCTGTCTAACTTGATATAAAATAACAGTAAGTAAAACACTATCGCTAGCTGAACATATTGGCATACAAACCGAGTTATAGTAACGAATTAAATTTAAGAAAAAAAAAGAATAATACAAATAAATATCGTACTAAATAAAGTAGACTTTTGCCTGATTTGTATAACTATTAAAGTAGGTCTTTCGCTAGACAACAATATCTGAGAGTCGAATTCAATGAAAAGACTCAGTAAAATCACTGTGAATATGATACATTTTAAAAACTTTAAATTGTTGATTTAAAGGAATTTGAAAGTATTGGTGATGATAATATATTCATTTTTTTTATACAAGCTATACGCACAAATTTACATTGTAAAACAAACAAAAATATTATCGTCTAGATTTCACTTTATCAATTGAATTCCCAATAAAATTACAATATTTCGCACATATAACCAATCAAAAGTTGCTTTAAGAGTTGTTTGCTAAAACCAAGCTGCACTTATATATAATAGGAAAATGAATAACAAACTAAACTGAATATTACCTCTGCGCAAACTACATCTAAAAGAGAATAAGAAAATTAAATTCAATATTATAATTCCATTAAAAGTGAATTAAAGAAGTGGATCGTTGTACTAATTCAGCTAAAATCCGCATTCGCTCCGCAATGGGCCATTTAGCGCGCGTCGGCTTCACAAAACATTGCCTCATGAGCCGTTACAATAACGTTTATTAAGAAAAACGTGTGTGTTTAGACCGGTGTTTGTGTGAAGCTTAAATATGCATCATGGAGATTAGCCTCGCCTCATATTAGTAGCTTTACGAAATACAGCCGACTTATACACAAATTACAAACATATTACGCTAAACAAAATGAAAGTTACAATTGAATTCATATAATATACTAATATTATAAATGCGAAAGTTACTGTTTGTCTGTCTGGGTCGTCATAACGGCCAAACCGCTGAACCGATTATGATGAAATTTTATATATCATACTTTTTTCTCCCATTTTATAGCAGAGGTCTTTATGGTACAGCAGGATATCATATAACTGTAAACGTAATGTTTATAAGTTCGTTACTTATTTAGGAGAACGATGTTCACTTCTCTGCTCTTGTAAGGCAAATGCAGCGTTGAGTTTCAGTTTTAAACACGCAATGTCTCGAATTTAGGGGAAAATTGGAATAAGAAGTGTCGTAAAATTAAGTTGTCTGTCTGTCTATTTAAAAAAAACCACATGAAACTGCTGCTGTATGCTTGCTGGCTTGTTAATAAGGTTAAATCAAATTGATGATCGTATTTATTTTTCATATATATTAAAACAGATTCCAGTTTAAAATCGAATATATATATATATATCGAATACAGTTTAAAATTTAAATAACACACGCCTTCTTGCTGTTAGTGTCCTCTGCATTTTTTACAATTTTAAACTCGTTTCACTTGCACCATACAGTATTATTAATATTGTAGAAGAATAAATGGGGTAAAATCTAATAAAGATTTTACTCAAGAACGACCCAACATTAGGTCAAGATTTTATATCGGCAATATACTTGTGAATGTCGTGCATATAAAGATAGCGTGCGCATCATAACATTTTATCAACTCAAAACTGTTTACGATCTGACCTGATCGTTGTCGTTACGATCGCTTACCTGCCTCACTTCATGCCTATATTCCACATAAATGTCGTATCCTATTGCGATTCACATTTTATATTTGCCATACGCGACCATCAATTTTAGATTTATCCGTTTGCGTGAAACAAGCAGTGTTGTTGGATATGTTTAATTGTTTTTTAAACGTTATACATTCGTTGTAATATAACATTTCTTTAAAATAATTATATTTATATACATTGTTCTAGTAGCTTCATACTTTTTCCCGCATACCAAAGAAAACTTAGTTACGATACGAAATATGATCGATACTGATTCGTATAAAAAAACATACATGTTTATAAATTCAGCTAAAATATAGTTAAAATTGATAATAATACTAATATTAATAAAAGAAAATATTTTTTTAGCTTCACGCTTTTTCCCGCATAGGAGGGTAGGTGGAGAGAATCTAGTGTCAAGTCACTCTTCACGTTTTCCCCTTTCCGTTCGAATCCGAGAGTGCGTGTTGATTGGCGTAACTCAACGCCGCACTTTGTCTTGTCACCAAAGCGGAGAATTAAAAATAATTTAAATATAATCATTGCCCTGAGTGGTATTCGAACCCATAACCATCACGTATACAGCCAAACACTCGCACGGTCACACTGTGAATCGATGTTCCTTAAGAAAAAAAATATGCTAAGCTATATTAAAATAAAGAAAGCAATAAATTTCAAATGAGTAACTAAATTTATTACAATACCATTTTAATTTTTTATATGGAAGGTAACAAATAACTACAGTTGAACAGCTCAAATACTCTGTGGCGAAGTGAATTGTAAAAAGAAAAAAGATTATAAGACGTTTTCATGAAATAATTGAATGTCGTTTATAGTCTGATCTATGACTTATCTCTATCTGATTACGATAAAACGAAATCTGTCAGCATCACACTCTTGAGAAACATTTTTTTTTTCTTATTTCATCATCATTTTCAAAAATATACACGTTCTACACGCAGCGTAGTCTACGCCGTAGAGCCTCTACGAATAACTTGAACACACGACAGAATTATAATGATAGTGCAAATTAAAAAATAAATTAACGTTAATCAGCAACTTGTGACTGCAAATAAGCCAATTTGAGTATATATTATAAATATTTATTTATCTATGTATATTACGATGTTTTAAGTAATCCTCATAAATGCAGTTATATATATGTATGTTTTAGGTGTTAGCATTTATTAACTATTCCATTACAGGATCTAATTTTTATTTTACCGCTTTGATAAGATATCAGTGACACCTGCAATTATTCATTATTTATTTATTTTATTGTTCATTATCAATGTAGAGCTATCTTGATTATATTCCAAATACGTTTTTGAATATATGTCGGCAGTTTATGTTTATTATCTCACTAAATATAAAATACTTGTAAACAAAACACTAAATATAAAAAAAAACCATATAGATATGTAATACTTTTTTAATTTTGCTATTTCATCAATTTTGTAAATTTTCAAACTAAAGAATAAGGTGTTATATATAATTGTTTTATAGTTTATTTTATTATTCATTAAATATATTTTTGATTACAACACCTTTAAACAGTACTGAGACATCTTGTTTGTAGTCTAATTAGTAAGCATAAATAATCACAAAATCTCATACCACTTCTCGTCGCAACAACGAGGGAAACAATATATGCAATTATATATTCCGACAGCGCGAGGCAATTAACATGGGAATTCTCATTAGCATTTTGCAAAGGCAAACTTTTGATGCTAAGAAGCAGAAAAAATCCAAGAGCGAGTCCAAGCCTCATTAACGTGCCTTTAATAATAGTGAAACGCTTCCGGGCAGTCGCTGTGTAGGAATTCAAACACTACTTCTATCTCACTTTTATAGTTTAAAACAATTTAAACTTGAAAATTGAAGAAAAAGACCGTGTTATGCTAATCAACAAATGGAACCTTACCTAAGAATGTATATAGACTCTACAGTCTATATTCAGTTCACTTCTTATTTAAAAGCTCTTTTATTTGAAACAGTTCAGTAATTAATTTGAAGTAAACAAATGTCTACAAAATGAAACTAGGACCGATATAACAGACTATTGACTTTAATTACAAGTAAATTTGGAACTGTATATATATATATATACATATATATCAACTAATTGGACAAGTTATATAGGCTTCGCTTTCTAAATACAAATTAGCTTAATTTGTAGATAATTCATTTAGTCTTGTAATTTGATTCTTTACTTTATACATACTTCACAACTCACATTTGTAAATAATTAGAATGTTTAAAAGCGGCTTTAGTTTGATTATACATTTTTTTGTTCATAAGACAAAGCGCGACGTTGAGGTCCGCCACTCAACACGTAATGCCTTGAGTTCGTGCGAAAAGGAATAAACAAAGTATCTTCATACTACGCTGACCCTGACTACCCTGCCATGTGGGAAGAGCCAAGAAAACGAATATGTTTAAAAATTAAAAAGCACTTCGAAATTAATATACAATTATTATTACAAATGGGCCCAAAGTGACGCAGTAGGACAATGTATGAATGTCAAAGTGATCGGCCGTGTATTGGATTTCCACTGAGGGGAACGTTTATATTTATTAATTTTTCAAGCTCAAGTCAAAGCGCAGCGTTGAGTTAAACATGCAATATCACGAATTTGCACGAATAGTGTAAACGGAGTGTTATGACACTAAAGATGATGATCTCTGTCTATCTTGTTATAAGGGAAAAAAAATATTATATCAACATCGTATTTGTCTCATATTTAGACACAATTTGACAACAGTGACTACCTTTAAATTAGTTTCCTAACTTCACATTCAACTATAGCATTGGTTGTATTCACAAGTTCCGTATAATCCGTTTGGATAGCAGCTGCCAAATTTGCAAGCGAACTATTCTGATCGATGTCGCCGCAATCTGCCACGGTAACGTACGAGCTATTGATCGCACAAATTAACAAGCCCAAATTGGCTCTACAAAAAAGTGTATAAGTTAGCTAAGTTTGCTAGATCAATATTATTCTAATATATTTTTAATATGATAAACTTATCTTTTTTTTGATGATTTATTAATAAATTATTTGTTTTGTTAACATTTTTGAAAAGTGTTATTCTTACACTAAGGAAATTGAAAAAGACATATTTAGAAAACGTATAATATTTTTTTTATACGTATATATATATAAATTTTTTATACGCTAACAACAAATATAAGTTGTAATAAGCGTATAAGAATTTCAACGTAGCTGGAGGTAGAACGCATGGCTTAGCGGTCAGAGCGCTTGAACGGTTTTCAAGAGGCGCGGGTTCAAATCCCGCTGCGTTCAAATTTTTATACGTTTTCTAAATAAATTATTTGTTTCTTAGCTTGGATCGATCTTGATATATTTATAAGTGTACATTGCTTGTTGAGTTTTGAGTGTCACATA
The DNA here is from genome assembly GCA_038994665.1 of Podotricha telesiphe. Classification (NCBI taxonomy): domain Eukaryota; kingdom Metazoa; phylum Arthropoda; class Insecta; order Lepidoptera; family Nymphalidae; genus Podotricha; species Podotricha telesiphe. The sequence goes on from JAOYRR010000327.1 coordinate 497,263, forward strand.
ACAAAACTCAATATCACTTCACATACACACTACATGCACTATGTCAAAAATAAGTTGTTTTCGATATATTTGTAGTCTACAATTATTATAAATAATTGCGCCATAACAGCGAACTCAACAGCAGTGGTTGAGTGTTTTCCATAAAAAACTCGAACAAACAATCAATCCGGTTTATGTAAGGACTTATAAATTAGCAAAATTTGGAGGTAGAAAGTTACTATTTATTTTTAGTATGATGGAACGGACACATATGAAGCGTCTTAACAATATTTGATTTGTATCTGTGTTCGGAACTTAGAACTTGTCATACCCATATCAGCTTTGTCGTATCTTCAATTGGAAAAACAGAGTTAGTACATGAATAGAGTACATACAAGTGAAATAAGTTTACAAAGCTTAATCTATATTTATTTGAAAAGTTGAAGGAGTTTTTTGCAATAAGGTTTGCTTAGCTGAGGTTTGCTTAAATCAGGATTAATATAACTTTGTAATAAAATTATAGTAAGGAATAAATGAAACTAAGTAAACAATTACATAATTAATCATGAAATAGTTTTATTTCAAATAATTAAATATTTAAAAATGTATACTTAAAAAGCAAACATACAGCAAAGCTTTTAATGCAGTAATGAAAATGTACAAATCAACTTTACGCCAACTTCAAGCGCAACTTTGTAAGTTGTTCCTTTGGAGAAAATTTTTGTTAAGAATTTAAATGCATAGAGTAAATATTACTTAATTTTTATGAGCGGAATCTTTTGACCCTCAATATAAGTCGTCCCTTAATTGGATACGGAAGAATGAGACCAAACCTGTTGGAAAGGAAAAATTACGCTTGTTGATTTTGATTATCTTATACTTTGAAATTTATCAACATTTATTAATGAAGAACAACATCAAATACAAATTTATACGAAGACGTTGGTTTATATAAATATAAAAGATTCCTATATAAGATAGATAGCTACTGTTTTTAGAAATTATTTGAATTTTTATTGTAAAATATATGAGCTATCCTTCTTACGATCATTTATGATGTATATATATATACATAGTTGTTATAAAATATATATACAAATATATAATAAAGGAGACTCAAAATACTTTTAGTTCTCTAAGACAAAAACTAGTTCTTGTTTTGCCGTCGCATAGTGTGACTCTCAACGAAATAAGTAAATGCCAGCTTTGATATAGAAGTCATAATGTCACACTACATCTAGTTTTCTTGACAAGGTAAGAGAATCTGACAACAATCTGAAAGCAATGTCTGTATATCTTCAAATATATCAAAATTGTAGCAATGTATACATACGGTTCAGAAATTTTCCTTGTGAATCTATTTTACAAAATATTTGAGGATATGCCTCAAATATTGCAAGAATACTTATTTGGACAGCACTGTATATTGAGTATATATTAAGTCTAATTACTAGGCGAATCCTGACAACTTGACGCACAGTCTCAAAGTTACGGGTGTATTAAATCAGGCAAAGCCGTGTTTAGAGGATTGTATGTTGCTTTAAACTAGTTGTAAAGCTTGTATTACGAACCCACAGATTGTTTCAAAGTTATAAGCTCTATAATATTGCTCTACTTTCCTGTTATTGGTACATTTATATTTTTATGTTCAGGTAGAAATATCAAAACTATAATTAAGTAAGCTTCAATTTTTGTGAGTTTTTAGTTAATATTGCCAAAATCGAAAAGACCATCCTAACCTTCATAATCATGGGTGTCATAATATTTTTTTTCTTTGATTATCCATATTTAGTGGCAATGCTAAAGAAATATAATAAAATTACAATTCAGAAGTAAAACAATAAATCTTATGGCATGTTTCAATTCCACTCAATTCTCTCATTTTAAAATGCCGTAAAACACAAATGATGTGTAGGGATAAAATAGGTAGTGTTATAAAACAATAATTATTTATAATTTAATTTTTTCTTATGTTAGATAACGGCAAATTAAAAAAATATCAGTAACATTAAAAAATCAAATGAAATAAATTTAATATTTTTTAAAGTGTTATTCACATCCTTAGGAAATTTAATCAATTTTAGAAAACGTGTGAAAGATTTAATTTTTATATTAACTCTATATTTACAAGGTTTTAAACTTAAAAGATAATTTTGTTTGAGAAACATTTTTAGAAAACGTACAAAATGTTGCCAGCATCTTTACAGAGATGGAACCAACAAAAACAAGTTGTAATAAGTGTATAAGGATTTTGACGTAGCGCTATATAGACATTCTTGAGAGAAGCATGGCTTAGCTGCCAGAGTTTAGAAGCGAGGAGCACACGTTCGTATCCAGGTGCGTTAAAAAAATTATATGTTTTCTAAAAATGTTTCTCGAATCAAATTATGCTTCATCCTAATTTTCTTGTAAATATTGAGTTGTAGCAATATAAAAAATAAGACTGTTCTTTCCTTAAAAGAGGCAATAAAAGTTATTCCTTCACAACTCAAATTCTTTGATTCGTTACAGTGGCTATAACGTGAACGTGAACGTGAAATGTAATGGCCGTTAGAAAAACGTACTACAGAGCGAGCCTATAAAAGTATCTACCCTTTTAAGTATTATTACTTATTCTTCGAAAAGACTCATTAAGACCTGTTACAAGACCTTGTTAGTACAATTATACTAGCTCTCTTGAAGCTCTATTGAATGCGGCTACTTAATGGAATTGGTTACTCGGTCTAGACACTTTAATGTTTATCTAATGTTCTCTATACCTATGTATAGACAATACAAGTCTATACTTGTCAAAAAGGTTTATGTCATCATTACTAAAGCACAACGGTATTTCTATTTGCAAAACATTTTATATAATCTGTGCTTAAGTAATTTGACTATAACAATATTGCTTAGCTAGCTTTTTTGACTCGTGTTAAGCTTTACTTTTATTTTAGTAGCACTAGCGACTTGCACTTGTTCTTAATCTATCTGTAGATTTTCTTGTTTGTATTTAATGATATAATTATAAAGTATTTATGATCACTAATATGTATATCATGTGGTTTATATTTTTACGGGCATTATAGCTACCTAGTATATTTTGAAATGAAACTATTTTAACCGGATTAATCGCGTATAATTTTGGTATTCGAAAATACATTTTTAGATCCCGACGTTTCGAACACTTTACAGTAGTCTGTGGTCACACCTGTGACCACGGAGTCTACCTAGACTCAGGTGGCACTTGTCTGTCATTTGATACAATTATTATCTCAAACTACCGCCAACGATTTCTTAGTTGCCTTGCGTACTGCCCTGGATTCTTGCAAAATGAGCTGACTGTATCTTTATCTCTGGTGTGATGGAATTGAGACATCAAAGTTTTCAGTATTGGGTCCCAGGTGGTAGAAAATACGAAACGTTGGGTTCTAAAAATGCATTTTCGAATACCAAAATTATACGCGATTAATCCGGTTAAAATAGTTTCATTTCAAAATGTGTAATAATCGCGAAAATCAAAGAATAATATTACCAAGTATAATTTTTTACTACTTATTACGTAAATTTTTGTATGTCTAAGAGTCAAATCACATTATTTTTTTAAATACATATAATATTTAAATTCATAATAAACCAACAAACCAGTACCCAAACATTTATCTAGTATATAAACATGAGAATGGACATAGCAACACAAGTAAGTACATTAAACCACAGCAAATACAAGAATAATATTTCACAACAAGAGACCAAAATCAATACAGAGGTACGATTTAAAAGGTTTCATTCGCAACAAAATTCTCCGCAGAGCTATTGAATGCAATAAAATTTTCTTCACAATTGAAACCATTAAAGAGCGTCACCAGCGCGCTGCTGAATGTTAATCACGGTCTAGTGTGAATAGAACAATCACAATGTGGAAAAGACCTCGCTTTTTTCTTTCCATTTATTTGAAACAAAGGAAACTTAGTAATATAAAATTATGTTATTTTTTTTAATTTAAAATAGTTTTTTTTTTGTGTGTATGATTCGTTACATATTTATTGGCGATATTATGGCGCAGTGGGACAGTCTGACTGAAATCCGTTTCAGTGGGGTAATCATAATTTAATTATTTTCATTTCTTCACTCGAGTGAACTAAAGGAAGCGCTGCATTGAGTTCTACCACTCAAGACGGAATGTCTCGAGTTCTGGCGGAAAGTGGAGAACGGACGGACGGTATCTTGATACTAGGTTCTCACTGGGAACTCATATGGGAAAAAACGTGAAGCTGAAAAAACATATTTATACAATAATATAACGGAACGTAAGTGAATATAAGGAGTAGTGTATATTCTAACTGAACTATTTTAGAATACATTTTCAAATAGCCATTTAGCAATAGCAATTTAGTTTTCTGAGATTTTTTCTATAAATATTTTTCCTTATTCGTTATTATTTTTACTATAGTAAAATGAAGTCTTAAAATTCACATTGAAACTAATAATCGATAAACATTAACCGGGAGCAAAATACTATGGCTAGAATTATAATTTTTTAAAAAACCTTTGACGTGTTTAATGTATGTATCGTTTTAGAAAATATATTCCACAATGTTTGAAGTAGGGTAAATGAAGGGTATGAATTAAATATAATTAGAACAATATATACGTAACTATTTATATGAATTTTCATTTAAGTAAATGAATAGGGAATTAACCTCTTTTATCTTTGTAATTAAATATTAATTACTTCGGAAAAGGATATATATAAATAAATTGTAATATTAGAAATTAAGTGCTTAAAAGAGCTTCACGTCGGGAAGCCCATCACATTTCAACTCGAAGGCGCCCTTAACAAAGATGATTCCTCTCACATCGCGATTGAACTGTCCTAAATACTTTAATAATTTCCATTACATAAAGTAAAAGCTGTATTTTCGCAGTTCCTTTGTCATTAAAAGGGTAAATTGTTTTTCCTGCGCGAAAATGTCTTGGTTGGATCTTGATTAAGTGGTAAGCTTGACTAATTCCCTCCCTTTGTAGGTTTCTTTATCCTCTAATTATAAGCTTGTGGAGCTACAAATCTAATTACACCACCTTATTATAAGTTTAGGTAGGCCAAAATGATTAAAATTAAAACTTTAACCCCAATATTGACGGTGAATTCTAATAAGATAGAGAAAAAGATTACTATAGTCCTATTTATTGTAATGAGCTACTACCCTTTAACTTTCTGGCGCTGGATTGTAATATCTTGACTAGATTGTAACAATATCTTTAACTTGTAATACAAAAAGTCCATAACATGAATATGTGGATAAAAATGAATGCGGTTTTGAACTGTTTAGTTTTATTCCAAGACTTATTTTGGTAAAATACACTACGTTATATATTTATAATTATAAATACACGCAATATAAGCAAAGACTTTGCATTTTAATTTTTAATATTCTATGTGAGTGGATGAGAAAAGGTTTATTTTTTCAAATTAAATGTATTTGTTTCAGATATAGCAAAAATGTATTAAAAATATTGGAAAATAACTAATTACAAATTATAAGGCTTGGATAAATGAAGTGTTAAATACTCTGTTAAATAAATAATAACCTTTAATATGTTTCTTTTAACCTGGCTTTTAATAAAATGGTACAGAATTTTCAGCGTTCTGTCTCATTTAAAACCAGTAACGAGTGTTATTTATCAACAGCCGGTCACATTGAACTACCTTTCCTTTCATAAATCAGGAGAGTGCGTGACATCACGTCGACGATCGATGTGTCGATCAAAACGTGACAAACATTGTTCAGGCCTACAAAAATATTTTGTGGCTTTTTTGAACACAATATATCTTTTTCCACATCAGTAGTTTAGACTATTTATTGACCTTAAAAATCGATCAATCTCACACAGCATATATTTTTACAACTATGTAATTATAAAATATAATTCAACATTAAATACTTCAAATTAGTGATGAGAACAATTTAATTAAAACTGTTCCTTTTTATTTTTACTTCAACTGAACTACGTCATAAAGAGTGTAATCTTTAACGTTTTAATGAGCTTCTTATTATGAGTAAAAATTAGATATTGTTCATATTTCGACTTTACCTCAATATATGTTAATATTTTTGAACTGACCTATATAAAAGGATGTGGGTTTCATTATGAGATTTGTTTTTGTTTCAGAAAACGAACTAGAACTAATAACCTAAAATACTCATTAGATTTACAGATAACAAAAATTAAACATAAGTTTGCAATTCATTTTAACGCAAGTATTTTTTTTTTGTTTCATCGGTATACTAAAATACTTGGCTGAGATTACTTTGCTTTTTAATAAACTATATTTATTGATACCATCGTGGTTACGTGTCAGTAAAAGCAAGTAAATTATGGAAACAAATTCCAGTTAGTTCTTATACCCGTGTTTTAGGCAGTACGTTTTGACTAAGTACGGTGTTTATGCCTACCACAGCATGCAATGATTATAAAAATAACATAATTGGAAAACGAAGTTGGTAATCAAATATTCTTCTAGGTCTAATCTGCTTACTCAGAAATCTATAAATGTAATAAAAGAAAAATTTCGATTGGGTGCGTTAAGATATCGATAACAGAAATGAAAAAACCTATCAGTAGAATTTTTGTCTGTCTGTCTTTTACTTTGGGTGTCAATCACGCAAAAACTACTCGACAGAAATGAATGAATTTTGGTATGGTAGTAGGTTATAGTCCGGAAATATATACAGGATAGTTTTTAATTTGATATTCGATTTGAACATATAGCGCTTGATTTTTGAAAACAAGGTAGCCCATTGTTTCCCTGGACCTTTTACTATTTTCTTTCTAAACTCCATCCAAATCGGGCCGGTGGTTTAGCCGTGTAAGCGTCACAGACAGACAGACTACTTTTGCATTTATAATATTAGAATGGAAGTATAGATATTAAAAGGAATAACTTAGAAGATATTACAAGTTTGATATAAGCTGGCAGAGTGGTTGTCGCATCGGTTTAAATATGTTTAATATGTCGCGAATGGAGAGCGGGAAGCTAAAAAGTCTGCCTTGCCTGAAATATATAAAAAGTTGAAAGTAGTGACTCACACCTACGCCTCTTGGTAATTGCCCAAGAGGCGAGTGTCCTGCTATGTTAAAAATTTTAAACGTTTTCTGTAATATGTTTTTCTTATTCTAAATGTATGAAATATATGTAAATATTTTTCAAGTGTTTTAAAAATATATAATATTACTTTGTCTGTTCTGGAGTCACTTATATATAATAATATGTTCAGCCTGGTAATTTTGATAGTAGTCGCGTAGTGTACGCAGGCGAAGACGCGCGCAGGTCGCTAGTAATACAATAAATACAATAAAAGACACGTCAAGATTAATTTGACCATAAGTAGCTATAATAAGCTTTGAAGTAAAAACTTAAAATTTATGAAAATCAAGTGTTTTTGTTTACAAATGTTTCAGTTATGGACATTTTGTATATGATTCTATATCGTTGTTTTTGTGTGGGCGTCCCCTACAGCTAAAATGACCATAAGCTTCGGACATAACATTTCTAATAATTCATATTACTCGCGTATCATTTTTATTTTCAGCCACTTTTACCCTTTGTAATAAAATTTATTTTTATCTATACCGACGGAAGAAACCACTGCTTCGTTGGGTAATATAAAAAAATATATAGAAACAAAAGACTACAAACGGAAATCATTGTCATTATTACAACCGTCACAAAGTGAATGTTATCTACGATAGATTTTCAATAGACACTTTTACATAGTGCAAATTACGGTAATTAAGTATTAACTGAATTCAAATAAGTCACTGAAAATAAAGACTGATTATTTTATCAATAAGCTCTCTGCTAAATGTGGGAGATGAGTATACATCATAATTATAAATACGTTTTAAGCAATAATAAACAGTTTCAAAATTAATTTTTGTTCCAACATATAAAGTTAGTCCAATAAATGTCCGGAGCGTGGAACAATAATAAACCTAATTCGAACCCGCACCTCTTGGAACCTGTCCAAGCGCTCAAGCCAATTAAGTTACGTTCATATCGTGCAGAAATTCTTACAAATTTTGTTCTTAACATCTCTCTAGAAATATCTTCACAAAACCTCACTATCCCAAATCTAGTGATCATTTAAAAGAAGGACGTGTAATAATCGCCATGTTACTTTATAATATTTAAAAAAAAATTATTAATTGGGCAATATTTGGACGGATTCTAAGAAATGCTGTATAAATTTTGATATGATTCAATCTCTCATTTTAAATAAATCCCACCCATACTGGCGCATTGTGATAGCGTCTGTCTGTGTACTTTATAGTTGTGGGTTCGATTCTTATTCAGGGGAATGATTATATTTAAATTTTGTTAATTTCTCTGGTGATAAGATAAAACGCGGCGTTGAATTTCGCCACTGAACACGCAATGTCTCGGATTTGGTTCAAAAGTGAAAAACGGAGAGTCTTGACACTAGGTCCTCTCTCTAAAAATTTTTTTATTAATTTAAAGGATATCATACTCTCAATTTTCTTTTAATAATATGTCATAGTAAACACTTTGTAAATTATAAAAATATATATTTATTATTCTAAATTAACGTTGGTCAATAATGATCAAAATTTAATGCATAAAAAATACCACTAAAGCATTTTATTATAATTTGTAATGTAATCATGTCTCGGTTTATTCTCACGTACATCCTAAGGCTATCATAATGTACATTTTACTGTAAATCAAGGCGCGTGCTACCACGAATCGGTGTGAAATGTCTCATTATACCGAGCTTTTGTTTCTACCATAAATTTTATTTGTAAACGTTTCCTTGTTCCATAATTTATGTAATTGAAATATTTTTGCGTACACATAATGTAAAATTCACAAAATACATATTTTAGATTAATACAATCTTGCCAAAGACGATGGACACAAGACCTGTGTGTACAACAAGTATGCATAGCAGATAATTGGTTCAAACTTCGTCATATGTATTGATTTTCATTGTCTTGTACAAATTTTCGCAAGTAACAAAAGACACAGAAAGAAGCATGGAATTATTTATTTTGTCTGAGTCTGTCCAATGAAATAAAGAACCTGTCTAACTTGCAAGAGTGCGTGACGACGTGAAATATTCTATTTACAAATAAGTAATATAAGAGAAATTCTGTCTAGTTTCTTTTTTCATCCACACATAAATACCTTACTACAAATATGGAAGAATTAAAGCTAGATTAAGCCATATTGTAATATTTGATATATTACGTAATACAATTTAATATCTTCGCTTCACACAAAATTTCGAACATGCCCTTCAAAACCGTATGTGCCCGAAAATTGCTACATCGACCTCGAGAATTGAACAGTCGAGAGCGGCTCTTGAATTATGCAAAGTACGCAGCGGAAAAATTGATATAAAAATTGCTCGTAAAGCATAAAATTATCGCGGACGGTGTTGCAACATGCTAAATACCTGTCGTATTTCAAGCGCCATCTGTCGCCGACAGCACTGAGACTGCCGCGTTTAATTTATTAACCAATTTGCTGAACGCTCCGAACCGCGTTCTACTCGCTATTTTGTTTCTTGACTTAATAAATTTGAAGTCATAATCCGTGAAAGAGTATTTTTCATAGCGGTGTAGGCGAGACCGGTATTAATATAATTATATTAAACGCCTTTTCTATTTAAATTTACATTTTTCGTATACCCAAATATAATCCAACGTGAATAAGTAAAAAATATGATGCTTCGGTACTTTAATAATGCTTTTTTATGAAGAATTTAACTTTGCAATTACAATTTCAATTTTAATAAAATTATAAATAACCTTATATATTCTGTTAGATAAAGATTCATGCTTGTAAACACATGGCGTTAGTAAAATCTTAAGCTTGCACATCTTACTAATTATATTTATTTCAAACAATGTAAGAGGATTCAGTTTTAACTTTTATATTAAAAATATAATAAATAATATATTCTAACCGTGAATACAAAGGCAAAAATGTGTATAAATATATATAAATCGATACACAAATTTAACATATTGCTTGAATAAGCCGTCAATATATGCAGGAGCGTCGTAAAATAAGAATAGAACACAATATGTAACCACGCAGACACAAAAATAAAGCGCAGATCAAGCGTAAAAAATAAAACGATACTTTATAGGAAAACGCTAATAAATGAAATGCTAACAACAAAAATATGTTGTAATAAGCGTATGAGAATTTTGACGTAGCCGTATATAGAACGTATGAATTAGCAGTCAGAACGCTTGGATGGTGTCCGAGGCGCGGGTTTGAATCCTGCTGCGTTTAATTTTTAGACATTTTCGATACAGCTTTTTTATAGGACCCGATATTTTTCAGCCAATATTTTCCTCACAGTTGAATTTCCTTAAGCAAAAAGTAGGAAATTAACAGTTAGTGTCCCATAAAGCGACCGACATGACTTTGTAAGCATTGAGTGCTTTCAGCTATTACGTTAACTCGTCCATTAACCGATTTGGAATCAGAGTCTTTTGTTGACTTACTAGAAATTGTGTTATCGAAGATCAGGGATAAGATGCAAAAAGAAATAAATACAATAGAATGTATTGTTGTTTGGAATCCCTAAAAGTACGGTTTGGTTTATATTAGTGGGATATAAATACTAGTCGATATACTGATATATCCTAAGTAACAAAAAGTATATATTTTTACATTTTTTATAGATTTAATTACACTCTTAGGATAAAAAAAAAATAGCTCTTCTGCCAAACGATTGTTCGTAGAATAATCTTTAGGTAGCAGAAATTCAAGCTTGTAAAATTATACAAAATATAAATTCTAGTCGTATCGTATCTCTACAGAGATGCTAACAACAAATATAAGTTGCAATAAGCGTATTCGAATTTTGACGCAGCTGGATGTAGTACGCATGGCTTGCGGTCAGAGCGCTTGGAAGGTTGCCAAGAGGTGCAGGTTTAAATCCCGCTGCGTTCAAATTTTTATATGTTTTCTAAATATATATTTTTCTATTATTAAGGTAATGTTGTTATAATGTAATTAATTCTTATTTTTCATTTCATTAAATCGCCAAAACCTACAGAGTATCAAAAAAAGCTGTCTTATTTTATTTGGCCTGACAGCTTGGCTGAATAAAACCCTACCTGTATAGTTTATATCCAGTCGTAATATAGCTATTGTTGCGGTAAGACTAAAGTTGACCGAGATTTGAATGGAACAGTTTGAATGAAACAGCTTCAAAATTTATAGAATCATTGTAATAAATATTATAAATATTTTTTAGCATGGCAATTAAGTATTTTTCTTAGCTCCTGGGTAGACGGAGAAAACCTTGTGTCAAGATATTCTGTTCTCCACTTTTCAATCGAAATCGTGTCGAACACTGTCCAAGTGCTACAACAACTATTATTACGATAGAATACGATTGGATTTGATTTATGGCCAGATAATTCAACTATAAGTTCGTTCTTTTACATTCGCAGCATATGACGTAGATATATTTAGGTTAGTTAAATAATTTCCATAGACTATTTGTATTCGATAGATACTAAAATAAAATAAAAACAGTATTTTACCATAAATCAAACTAAAAATATAAAAAATAGGACATTAAACTTTAGTCAAGAGGAGCTTAAGTCGCTAAAGTGAAGTTAGTACAAATGTTGGAAGATAAATAAAATCATGACAAAATTTTAGCTTAAAAATATTCATTCTTGAGAGCACATTACCTTCAGCAAACACTTTAATATGTAAAATGCATATGTGATCGCAGAAAGACTGCAATATTTAATATTTTAATTTTTGTTTATATTTCGTTTTGAAAACATAAAGCTTTTTTAAAGCGTTATATAGGATCTATGAATTTCTAACACAATGTAATTTAAAAAATACATATTTAGAAAACGTATAAAAATTTTCATGCAGCGGAATTTGAACCCGCACCTCGGTTTTCAAGAAGCACGGGTTCAAATCCCGCTGCGTTCAAATTTTTATACATTTTCTAAATATGTATTTTTCAATTTCTTTAGTGCGCGAATAACACTTTAAAAAATGTTAAAAAAATACAATGTAATTTGTTGTAATCTCTGAATGTCACGTAAAGCTTTACGCATACTCGCATTTAATATAATATAATTATGCTATCTCTCGCTTTTATTATTGGATTAATATGTTTTATAACTCAGGACGACTTCAGGACATTTTAAAATACATCTATCAAAGAACTCACTATCATAAGCACACTTTTATTTCGTTTTCGACGCGCAACTGTTGCAAACAAAGCTCGGTATTAGGCGACGGAAACCTAAGGCTACATGGCGTGACAGCGACAGGCGAATAACAAGATAAGCGCCCTCACGCGAGCCGCCGTCCCTCCGTCCGTCCACTATAATCTTCTAAGACGCTGCAATACTTAAGCCAGGCTGCAAACAGGCCCTATTATTTGTAACCTATATTGAAAACAAAGAAATTAAACGCTTCAGACATTCTCGTTACTTCATAAGCGTTTTCTTTAATAGGTGAGTACAACGTCATAGAAGAAAAATCCTTAGAGAGCGTGCGGAACGCTGACATGAAACACTGACAGATAGATAATAAGATAACGGCCCGTGAGCCTGAACGTTTTTATAACATTTTTATATAATCTTGAAACGCACGATTGGCCTAAAAGCTACACAGTCTTCAACGCTTTCCTCTAATCGTACTATAAATTTATATATTAATATTTAAATCCGTCGTTGCTTTGCCACGTATTAACACCACGAGTTTTATAGAACTTAACTGAAATATCGTTAGTATTTATCCGCATTGGTAAGAGGAAGTGGAGACCGGAGTGTCTTGGCACTAGGTCTCTCTGACTACTCTGATTTGCGGGAAATTAGCGTAAAGCTGAAAAAATACATAAGAAATCGAGGTGAATGACAAAATATATGTAATATTTTGATCATTTATTGTTATCAAATTATTTTTTTTGGGTGCCTCTTCAATCCTGAAGGTTAGCCGTTACCTTCCTAAGCTCTGTTCAATCTATGATATTACAATTAATATGGAATTTTATTCCACGGATTTCATACCGGTCCACTCCCTGATGTTACTCAAACATTTTACCCATCATAATATCGTGTATCCATTCTATCTTGAAAACCGTTCAGAGGTTCAGAGGTTCAGAGTTCAAATTCCGCTGTGTTAAAAATTTTATACGTTTTCTAAATGTATGTCTTTCAGTTTCCTAAGTGTGTAAATAATACTTTAAAAAAATGTTAGAAATACAATTAAATCATTATTTGGGGAATGTTGACACGCTGGGGCACGGTTTCGTCCATCACCACGTCTCGAACGCCATTATTCGTTTTCTGGTGTCATCATATAAAAAGTGTTGCAATATTTTTTTACGTTACATGCTTAGACAAAATGAAACAATATTATTTAAAAAATATAATTTCAATATTTTTATTTATTACTTTTGGAAATGTTAGAACCGAGATTTGAGGGTAATTTGTTAATTAGTCTTGGAATAAGGTAAGCTGCTGTGCGGTCGCTGTAGCTATTATTGGCTCGTATCGTGTACAGCTGGTTACAAGAGACGACGGTTCGCGTATGTTCAGGATGCTTTACGGTAATTTAATAAATATTAAAGTATAATTATACTTTAGCAAAAAAAGTATAATTATACTTTTTTAATTGACTGTGTATCGGTAAGATTCGGCAAAATTTAAAAAGTTATATTTTATTGTTATAATATTTACGTAGTATATTATTAGTGACTATATTTTTTTATATTTTATTTATGTATGTTTTATATGTTCGGCCATAACACTCAAGTCTATACAGTATATACGAGTGGGCTAAGGAGTAATACAACAAAAGCTTGACCTTGAATGGAATACAATTTTTTACAATTTTAAAAACAGCTAAAAGCAGCCTATGTGTGTTACAAAAGTGTTGATTTGACGAATCCAACTAAACCGATTATCGATTATAAGTCTGAAATAAATGTGTCTCCTAACTATTTGTATGTGGGGTTGCAGCATAATCTATTTGTAGCTGCATGCAAACTTCTTACGTCATGATTGTGGGCGAAAATACTTTGCAATGGTAATTGTTTAATGTAAGATGATTAATTGATACCTTTTTGATTGATTGAATAATTAATAGCTTAGTTTTATTGGCTTTAAGAACTAAACCTGCATTATGGCACCACATTATAAGGCTTTCAAAATCCGTTTGTAGCAATTGCCTAGCTTTATCTGGATCATTGCATCTCACAGACATGTGTCACCTGGGAACCGATGGCACGAGCAATGTTTAATATCGTAACATATGACAGAAAGTGCCCAGGACTGACCTGTGCCTTCTGACATCAATACAGGCTCGCTAAATGAGTTATAGATTTTAACATTGTATGAGCGAGCTACCTATGTAAGATAGTTTTCACAACACAAAAGTAAGGGGCCTCGTACTCCACAGTTATCGAGATTTTAGACTAACTGTTCGTCAGGATACAAGCTGGTCTTCACCCTTCAATACTATCAAGATTTGAGGCCCTATTCAAATTGAGGCTGTTAATTATTTTATGTATTTTGTCACAAGTAGCTTTATTTTTAAATATGTTCTCATTCAACTGATTATAGTAGGAATTTTCATTAAGTAATTTAACACTACAGTTAGGAATTATATCCTTAACAACTCTACTAAACCTGAGAGCAAAGTTATCAGCAACCTTTAGAGGTTTCTGATAACTTTACGCTCCAAAAACTTTGGATATCGATACATAGACATCAGTACAAAGTCCTAATATTTGGTTAAGTATGTGACAAACTTTCTTCACATTATTAATAAAGAATAAAGTATTTTTTTTATTTATCATGATTTTAAATATTTATTCCGAGTATTGTTGTATTGTAGTTTTCCTTTCAGATTGAAACTTTCTCTCAACCTTTCAGATTGAAAGTTTTCCTTTCAGATTGACTCTTTCCCTAAATTGATAATAAATATAATCTACGGCAATGTTATTTTAATTAAACTTAGCTAATTCTTTTTAACACATTCTGTATATGCGCAAATGTCATATCATTGATGCAAGTCAATATTATGCCTTGATCGGCCAGTACAGTATCTAACACCGCCGTGTACGGACTTAATGGAGGAAATCGTAAAAATATACGATCAGTACAGGATTTAGTGATATCAAGTCAAGTTTACTTTCAATTCTAGTCTAGTTCGACACTCCACAAGTCAATCCGCACTCGCTGAGTGCTTCCAGATATGCGCCCCTATGCAATGTAGATGATTTAACATCAATATTAGTATCACTAAATCAATATACAGTTTTTTTAGAGTTAAATGTTAAAATCAACGTACCAAGTACTTAACAAATAAACTGCGCACAAAACTACGTCTTGAGATGAATTTAATTTCAGAGTACCTATTAAGTTTTCAAAAATTACGGTTCTACAAGGTGTAATAGTGAATTTAAAGTTATTTTATATAAAAAATATAACACCTGTTATAACCAGGAATGTTATATAATTAAACAATATTATTATATGAGAAACCAACTATTAAAACAATTACATCGATAGTATATACACACTTGTGATTGGTTTTTTGTATTTGAACAAAGTTTTGAATTATAGACCTGTTATAAATGCGCTATCCAGGGATAGTGGCAATTCAGCAATCTATACTTTTCGCAATAACTTTCCCAACGACATTAATTCTCTGTTTAAAACTTATTTCCTGAAACCTGTACGGGTTGCGACATCAAGACCACTGTGTCGATCGCCTTTATTGATCGGTACCGCAATGATTGTTTGTATGCGACACTTCTGGCTCACGCCTCGAGCAAGAGATACTAGGCTAATTAGTTTTTTGTTATATCTTATATTAATAAATAACTTTAAAGTAAAAAACGTCTTTTTGCGCCTCTCGGGCTCGCTCATGTTAACTGACCTGATATTAAAATGGCGATATGATATGGTAATTTAATTTGTACAGGTAATTTTTTGAAAAGAATCTGCTATATTGTTACATACAATATAATATTTTTTTCATTTTGTATATTCATAATTATCTACATAGATTACAAGATTAAAAATTAATAATTTAAACACTATCATAAACGAGGCATTGCGAAACTGGTTTTTCAAGCATTCATCATACTTCCTTTCCATACACCATGAGAATTTTTGGGAGTGTTTAGATGTTTGTTGGATAAACCGGTGCAAGCTGGATCCGCGTGGAGAAATCTATTCTGGCCTGAAGTTTTGTTTGTTACATTTTATACATTTTTCATGGCCTTGGTAGGTCTTCAAAAAGAAATACACTGCCGAGACATATCTCGCTATTTATTTATTCACGATCGCATATAATGTAACACAGTGATATGCCAAGAATGACTTATGGTACAAAACAAACTAAGCAATTTATGAGAGAATTTTTGAAGAAATGTTTAATCCTGCTTTACTTTTACGATTATAAATGTAAAATTCAAATACCTTCGAAACGACATAATTTTATTATTTCTAGGATTGTTTCATATAATTGCTTGTATACATGCACCGAGGTTATAATTTTACTGCTAACGTGTAACTGCTGAGCTTTGCCTTTTTTGAACACTAACAGTTACATCGTAAAAGTTGCCAATAATGAAAAAAAATGTATCAGTAAATTATAAACTTATGCATCTAAAATTTATCCACCTATAATACTGCATCTTTCTTGTCTGTTTTTAAAATATTTAAAACTAACCTATAAGTTATCCTATAACGTTTAGTTTCAGTGCTAATTCCACTCCAGTCCTAATACGAAAAATAAAATTTCCTATAAACAGCTCCTTGCAATATTCTAGCTTAACCTACTTTCATAATCGTTTAAATAATCTTATCAATATTCTCGACTTTAGTATATTGTTCTAAATCCGAAGCAACACTCAGGGGCAATCATTTATACAAAATCTCTATATAATACTTAAATTTGAATACATATTCATGAAATTGCTTCATAAGGAGACCTCAGCCCCCCTTGGCTACGTAAACGAATCTTGAGTTAGTACAATTTCTCAGCTAAGCAACCGGCAGCGTCGCTTAGAGACACATTACCTCCTTACTATCTGAGCTATAAAATACTCTATTTATACTGCTTGCGTTGGAATTTCTTAAAGCTTCCTTAATTTAGTAGTAATATTTCATTTTTATTATTTTTTGCTGATTCATATAGAAATTTATTTTATTGGTTCGTATGTATCTATTTTGGTTTAAGGATTTTATCAAGTAATTTCATATCAAAAGGCTTAATGGCAAATATACGTGAATAGTGTACATTTTGCATATATACGTATAATAAACGTGATGTACTCGTGCTAAGTACTTTTTTATAGTGTTTTAAGTAAAATTGAGACGTTCAAGAACTAAGCCGTACACAAATTTTTATAAACTGGAATATTTGCTGAATTATCTATACAGTTGATCGTTATAACCATTCTATTCATTCATTATTAGGAAATATATGTTATATAATATGAGGCTGTCGTGGCGCAGTGAGACAGACTCTGACTGTCTGTAAACGCGATTGGTAGTCGGGTCGATGCCCACTCGGGGAGTCATTATATTTTAAATATTTTCATTTTTTACGCTCTGGTACCTGAGACAAAGAGTGGGTTCCACCGCTCAACCTCGGAACACTCGAATTCGGGCGGAAACCAGAGTGCAAAGTGTGGTTGCAGGATAATAAAAAACATATAAAATATATACCGTTTTATTCAATAAAACATTCTTAATAGAACATGAAAATTTTAGAAACAAGCAGAAAATCCTTGCTCATTACTTAGAAAGGTCCGTCCCATGTTTGTTAAAAGTGGACAGGAACGAAGCATTATAAATTATGACAAAATTAGCCGCGACTCACACGGGTAACATGGGTCTGCTCCGCTCAGAGATTTTGTACGGATAACGGAAATTTAATAATAACTTTTCGTGTATCCTGCTGTCGCATACCTTCGTAACACTTAAATACATTTGTGAAGTGCTATGATATTAAAACATTTTAAATGATTATATCCATTTTTACTTTAGTATTTGATTTTTAGAGGCCGTAAGAATCTCCATTCTATGCTTGGATTTGAGACAATGCGTGTTGAATGACGGAACTCAACGCCGCACTTTCTCTTGTAATTAGAGTGAAAATAATTTAAGTATAAGCATTTCCCCACGACGTACCCACAACCATCGCGAATGGAGTCAGAGGCGTTTATATTTAAAAAAAATTCTTACATACAATGATTATCGTATAAGAATTTTTTAGTTACGCACCGCATACATCACTTTTAAATGTATGGAAGAAGAATGTTTCATGTTGAATCATTACTAGTAACTTATTAATCTGTTTCAGATATATCACGTACTGACACTACAAAGGAAAATAGACCAGTACCTTCATCACAAACGCAAATCCCTAGTTTGCGGTATACACTTTTAATAACCAAGTATGATAACAATTAGAATGTTTAAAATAAACATTATTGATAAGTAGGTATATAATAAGGTGTAAACGTCAAATGACATAGATATATAAATGTACAGCCGACGGACAGTAGATCTATAATACACTCTCGTCCTATAATAATCTCGTCCCATAAAACCGGGGTATCGAAGGAAACATACAATGATTAGTACTTCTTGTAACTACTTAGTTGTCTTGTCACGTTTCCGCCAATCTGCTTATTGGGACACCTCTCAACGGACCCTTTTATTTGATCCCAATCCTAACAACACAAATAGATTCCAAGATAAATACAGCTAAGAGCAATTTAAGCCTCTAATATTGTTTCGAATGCTTAAAAATATTTTCATTATTACAATATATCTTCAAATAACTAAAATTTTACTTATAACTAAAAACGATTTCCTCGAAATTCATGAAATGAAATGGATTTCATTTAAAAAAAGAAATCGTTAGAGTGAAAACTGTAGAATAATTAGTATAAAATTAATTTCTAAAATATTTCTAAGGTAATAGAAATATTTTAGATTTATACGGTAAAATATGAATTAATGATGCCTCTTAAACATGTTATCATTGTTATACGAACGAATTTAACAATTACGTAGCATTAAATAAATAAACGGAGCACGCCTTAATATATATTTATCTTGAAGCCTGTAAAAGTAATAACACTAAAAAATTAATAAAATATACTGCTTACTCGACTGTAAAACATGAATCTTGATACTAGAACTCTCATACATTTATATTATATAACTGTAACTGGTAAGTACTAAATTAATATTTTTATAACTGTAAGAATAATAATCATATGACCTGCTGAATTCAAACAATAGTAATAGATTTAATTAATAAATAAATGAAATACAACAGATATAGTTATATCAATAGTTTAAATTATATATGAAAATATTTCCTTTATAAATATTTTTTTCTATGCTAATGTGAGCCATGTCTTTCATATTATTTAGTGACACACGCATAGGTGAGTATGTTTTAGGAAGGTAGAATATTATTTCAGAAAACGGTTTTCTGGAACTTCACGCATTAATTATAGGAAGGTATTCAATAGCGATATCCTAAGGCTCAAATTCCATATGCGAAACGGTCATTAAAATTCGGTATCGGCGCAGAAATGTTGGTGAAATCCATCAGATATTAATATCTGAGACGTCAGCTGCTTTACACCTGCCAATAGTCTAATAAAGCCGTCTTATGAACTCAGCTTTTACAAACTTTACTTCGCAGTCATACTTCGCAGCGTTTTTCTCGAAGTAATAATACCTTTTTCAAAATCAATTCTCCTGGGAGCCGCGGTGATTTATTGCAGACTAACAAGCACGATGGCTTATTGTATTTTATCAGGTACAAACAAGTTTATAAATAATCTAACATTTACTTGAAAATGCACCACGCTATATTTAATTATAATAAACTTTAAAATAATATGTATTATTTTTATATGTACAATAATATATCTATTAATATTTGCTGATGCTGTAAAGGAAATTAAAAAATTAAAAATTGAATAATTGTGCAATTAAAAAAAATAAAATTGAATCTGAACTGAAACACGTAATGGGGAAAATATATGAAAGTAATAAAAATCATTCAGATAACATTTCAATTCTACTTAGATTCACTTAGTAATACAAATTAATTTTAAATTGCTATATGTAGACTAGTGAAAAATGTATAACGGATTTATTATCAGGTAGCAGGGTTCTTGATTCTCTATTCAAATTCAGTATTTATGAGATTAAGATACGGCTTATTCTGGCTAAGGGATCTTAAAGGATTTCTATAGGTTGAACATTTGAGGACCGCGAAACTTGCAAGCCTCTTTGGTGTAAATATTAAATTATTAACCACACTTATTTATTCACACATTTCACATAATTGTGTTTTAGTTAAGTATGGAATTTGTTTACCCTTGAACAGAATGACCAATAATGTTATCATATAAGTACCTACGTTATATGATCGATGATGTATCCCTTAGAACTTCTGTTGACACATACTCTTAATATATATTCTCATTTTGTAACACATAAATAATTGAATTAAATATAGTTTATATATACCAAATTTAATGCTAACAGTATCTTTCATTTTATAGAACAAATCTCTTCAAATTCAAGACAAATTCGTAGTGGATATTGCACAATCATCTATTGTTGTTCAAGTCCCCTAAGAACCAAAGTATATATAAATATTAATAACAAAACTTGAAATTCTATTGTTACAAGAAACTAGCTACTACAAATTCGCTATTAAACAATTACTAATTATACCACAAAGGGAATTTAATGTAAAAGAGTAAAATAAAAGATTACAGTTTAACGAGGCGTGGCATCAAAGAATTTAATCGCGACTGTTAGGCCAACAGGAATTGGAATATTTTATTACGCCAACTTGCTTTAAAGTTAAATTAACAATTGGCTTTGCGGTATACTATTTTCAAAGTAACTATTGCAACATTTTGTTTCAAGATTTTCATGTCACTAGTATATAAAATTTATATTAACATTTCGTTAATTATAATTTCAATACACATTGCTTAAATATATAATATCAATATATTGTAATGTTGTGTCAAAAAGGAGTTGACTATATTTAATAAATTATTAATTAAAACATCAGAGGCCCTCATCGAAATAACTGATAATAAATCCACCGCTATAATTATTAATCAAATATCAATCAAGGTAAAAGCTCTTAAAACAATTGAGGTACTTAGGACCGAATAGATTAGTAGATATTTAATTTTCTGCAGTCTTTCCATTTTAATAAATCGTAATTTGTTAATTTTCATTAACTTCATAGGAAACATGTCTTACTTGCATAACAGACATACGTCGACATAATATATGCTACATCGTTGTACTATTAACTGTTATTTATGTAAAAAAATTCAAACAGATACTTAATGAGCTAGTTTTAGAAAATCAAACCTCCGAACTTTGTCTAACAAGTAAATTTGTACCGAGCAAAAGTATATTGGGAAATTAATATATAAGAAAAAAATATATATAAGAAATTAATATATAAGAATAATATGTAAGATAAAAATATAACAAAAATCTTAATTGCTATTAATAAAAATAATAAGGTATCCCTATCTTTCGCCAGCAGCCTGACGGCAAATACAATTAGAACTTTAACTAACCGAGATAGGAAATAAAGCCTCAAGCTGTCTATGTTATATGAAATATGGGCGTAACAAATAGAATATGCATGTATGAAATACTTTATATCATACGAGAAGGCATACGGACTCTTTTTTCTGCGCAAATTTTTTTGAGCTTCTTGTATATTTATTTTTTTCCTCTTTAGTTCTTGCAAGATTGCTTAATAACATTTGATACAGATTAATTTTACTAATCTAAATGTTAATAAAGTGAGTAAAACAAAAGTAAAGTTTAATGCAATAGCTATCGATACAAATAAAGAGTGTCTGTTTGTAATAATAAAATCACCACATTTTACTAAATGCACATATATGTATACACGGTACATATACAAAAATAATACCTTTTACTATTTTTGTCTGTCGGCCTGTGTGTCCCGGCTAATCTCTGGAACGGCTGGACCGATGCTGACGGTACTTTCACTTTCAGAGAGCTGATGAAATAAGGAGTAACTTATGCTACTTTTATTTTGGAATTCCACGCGGACGAAGTCACTGGCACAGCTAGTATATCATATTTTTAATATATAGTTTAAAATGTAATCTATATAATATCTTTCAGCTCAAAGCGACGGGACAAGCGGAATCGCTTAAAAGGAGTGTCGAACACAATGGACTTTCTTCATTCTCAGAAAGCGTGGGCAAACCTTTGTATGTTGTTTATGGATCGGACAGGCCGTATTGGTTTATTGAGGAACTAGCTTGACCCGCAGCTATGCCTCATTAGATACAAAAATCTTGGAATTTATTATTATGATATTAAAATCAAGAAAGATAATTTAATTTATCCTCGTTATTTCCATTGTTTTTATTTCATTAACTGTTTACTTTTAAAATAACCAAACAATTTCAAAAAAATTCCTTAAATTAAGTGTTGCTTGGGCCATCGTGAGATAGCGTTCAACTGTAACCGCAATTGGTTGTAGGTTCGATTGAAAACATTTTCATATGCCCTTGAGTTGAGTCCTGCCTCACAAGGCGCCAAGTCTCAGTTTCGAACAGAAAGTGGGAAAAGGAGTGTCCTGACTCTAGATTCTCTCTGTCTGCTACCCTGATATAAGGGAACAAGAGTAAAAATTTACTTAAAAAATATTACATACACACATACACTTTTATCATTATAATAATATATACAAAAGAGTATGCGATAAAATGTGGATAGCACTGTCCTTACGATACCACGTTCCATACGGATCTGTATTTGAAATCGGAAAATCCGTATTTATGGAGCATTCATATTTCTCCTGCCGCATATTTATTTTATACTTGCTTGAGTTTACGACTTTTGTGACAATTTTGGTATTTGTATTAAAAATTTTGCAATACTTTGAAATTAGTTTCAATACTGAAATTTTCTTGTACAAATAGTGCATATCAACAAAACAAGCACTTACGAGTATTGTAAATGCTTAAAACATTTTTACAAATACTTTTTAAATATCTACTCATGTGGGTATCGTAAATTTAAGTAATATTTAATAAAATAATCCTAAACATTATTCTTGTAATATGCCACCAAAAGTTAAAAATATCGAACTCTTAACGTCAAACGAACAAGTTCACAGGCCGACCAACCTTAAGGACTTTTATGAACCTTTGAGAAACACCAATGCCATGCTTAATTGCGTGCGGTACAGCTATACTGATTCAACAGCGCCCTTGCCTTAAGAGTTCACTTAAATACTCAAAGATTTTTACATCAAAGCAATCACATTCTTCGATTTCGTACAAAAAACCTCTTTACATTTTGAATTCTTGACGTAGATGACCTATATATAATTTCATGAAGCATCACAAAAAATATATTTTATTTTTTATATTGTGTAACATTAGTAGCAGTAATCTATTATTCTATTATTTTTATTTTAAAGTGGATATGGCATTATATACAGGTATAATTAAAATAAAATTGAAGTAACTATTCAGAATGAATGTGTTTTAATAAAATAGATTGGTTGGAAACATGAAAATTACGTTTAGCTATTGTTCAACATGGTTTGTATTGTGCTTATATTTTAAAGCAATAATTAAACTATAATAGATGAAATAGCGCATAAAAATATATAAAGAATATATTCTAATTTGAATACATAATAATTCTCCACATCAATATTTGCTTCAGGTAATAAAGCTGCATCCTTAAGTCGATGTCTGCGCTTAAGTAGCTCTTATTCACATTGTGCGAGACCAAAATTCTAGCAATTCAAAGGTTCTCATTACGTGTATGCAACGTATTAATTCCACTTGATCTACTTCAGGTCGCTTAAAATCCTATTCAATTATTTCTTAGACAATACGTTAAACTTACATTATATACAAAGGGTAAAATTAGGTGAATATATCTTTATAAAACTACTACACATTTTGAAATGAAACTATTTTTTTAACCGGATTAATCGCGTATACTACTGGTGTTAAAAAATACATTATAGAAACCCGACGTTTCGAACACTTTACAGTAGTTCGTTGTTACAGGAAGACCTAGATAGGTCTAAATAATTTCATTTCAAAATGAAGTGAGTAGTTGATAATTAAAATCTGTATTTTATAATAGCCTATTACATCTATATAATGTAGCGTTCGGTCTCTCCCGAGATGCGTATTGTTATTTAATCTAGGTTAAATAGCTATATAAAAATTGATCTTGATAGGAATAATCCAAACTGCTATAAATTTTCTTACCAACATATTATTCATATATCCTAGTGTTCTTATAAGTCAAAAGCTATATATGCTTTCCAATTGAACAATTATACCAAATTTATATGGCTATAAACGGAATTAAAGTTGACAAACTGAAAACTCTAGTATAGAATAATGTTTATGACATTTTCTCTTTTGTAAGCAAAAAGGTCCTTCATTATACACTTAATATATGTATAGAATATTCTCGTGAAGCAAAAATGAAAGGCAGAAAATAGTTAGAATATTTTCCACTCGGCTTAGAGAGATTTTCACGAAAGGATCATTTGACGAAAATATTCTATGCTTGTATACAGTAAATATTTTAACCTTTTTCCTACTAAAATTCTTTTATACTTAACTCTACATGATATGTTCATATTTATTCCATAAGTCGTTAAACGTATAATACTATTAAAATAATTTCATGACTCAAAAAGGCTGTACCAATTGCTACATCTTTATAATTTATATAATAACAAAATATGCTAAAACAGATAGAAACTCAAGCCAAAACAAGGCCGTTAAGAAAATATGCTAAAACAGGACAGAAATTTAAGCCAAAACGTTCTTAAGAGATGTTGAAGATTAGGAAAAAAACATTGCTGGTAAGCGAAAGTAAATTTCAGTTTAATAGTAAAAAAATACCTTTAAGAAAAAAGTCGAGTAAATGAACCCAGTTTGATTTGCAAAGTACATATCGATCACACACTATCCTGTGAAATCCAGCTAAGAAAAGACTTAAAACACTTTCAGGGCGTGAGAGTAATATATAGCGGTGTACCACAGAGACCGTTGCGTCATCAGAAACCAAGAGGTACTTCGGTATCGTACAAAGAGTATATGGATTGCACTCGATTACAACGACTAGAAAACTTACACTTTGCTGCTAAAACGCCTTGTAATGTAAAAAAATACTCTCAATCTTTATGTTATAAGGAGAGTATGTATATTCATAATTCATAGTTAAGTATATGTATATATATTATCTTAAAATTATTAATAGTTTTATAATAAAGTATGCTGTATATTTAAAATCTATACATATAATAAACATGTAACTGATCGCTGTCTGTGCTTGGAAGATATATAAAAAAAATATTATTAGCAACATTTATCGATATAATAGAACCCAAAACAATGATTTTTAATTTTCTTTTCTGTTTGTCTGTTTATTTGTGCACGCTAATCTCAGAAATGGCTTAACCAATTTAAATGCAGTTTTGATTTGTTTAAGTTTTTGAGTTTGTTTGTACTTTGGTAAACTTCCCTAAGCATTCAGTATTTATTCGTTAATTCAGTTAATAAACTAAAAGAGACAACCATTTAAATTATAAATTTAAATAAAGTTTGTAATTTACGTAAAAATGCGGGTGGGCGAGTAAACGAAGTACGACGAACGAACGAGTTTAATAATGTAGTTAACGCAGGCGAAGCCGCGAGCGGGTCGCTAGTTTTAAATATATTTTTAGTAGACGAGTATTAGAATTTCAAGGGAAAATGAAACGTATTTGAGTTAAGGTAGCAATATAATTACCTGCCTGGCAAATTATATTTTTTTATAATATTCTTATAGTCAAATAGCAAAAAAACCACTACCAAAATAGCAATTTGATTACAGATATTTATCTGACACCGAGGCAGGCGAAATTGTAATGATTCGAAATATTTTATTTTTCTTACAATAATAATTCACTGAAATGTCTTGTTTATGCAAACTCTTGGTGTCTAAAATATAAATTAAGGAACCGTGAGTAATTAATTTTAAAGTTTGTAATTTTCATTACATAAAAAAATCATTTCCACGTGTTTTAATAAAAAAAATTAAACGTTCTGTGTTTAATGTCAGCTAACCAGTATAAAATTACAAATAATTCATATGTTTATGTAAAATATAATGTCAAAGTAATATGTTATTTTCAGCATTTTGCTTCGCGTTAGTTGCAAGCTGCCGTGTCGCGGTTTTCACATTACAACCATTCGCTGCTCTCTTAACGACATAATAAACGCGCAGTTTGTTTTGTGATCCCTGACGTGGTTAATATAAAAGATTCATTTATGTTTACATTAATTTACATCTACAGTGTGTACGGTTTAACAGATGTCTATTTTAATTATAAATATAAGTTGTTTATAACAAATTTTATTTAAAATTAATTAATTTATTAACTTATAGAGTTAGAAGAAAAATACCGAAAATGAGAAACTTCTCATTCTCTCATTGCGAATCTGTAAAACCTTACAGATTCGCAAACTAAGGTATACAAAACTTACCTTTGTAAATACTTATACATAGGATATGGGCTGACTTAATAAGATTGAAAACATTTTAGTTACGTTACTTTTAGTATTTCTTTTTAACGATTCATTTCATTAAAGTAGTAACACAAAATGGTACCTACACGTTACATTTCTTTTTATTTTTTATGTTTAGCTATTTTTACTTATAACAATCTTTTTAGATCTAACTTATATAGTAATCAAATGCTCCCGAAGGAGAAAAGTGTATTGGGCGCAATATCATATTTCATATTATTTAGTTCGATTCTTTAATTTTCTACAAACCTATTTCGTACAAAACAAAAATTTTTCAACTTCATATTATTTTGCTGTCATATATTTGACAATATTGACTTTTTTATTTGTTTAGTGTTCTATTTAAATAAGGAATACTTTCATTTATTCTTTTATATTAGCTTCTGCTACTCAAAGATGAAGTGCCTAGAGATTACAGTATATCGTAATAATGGCATGCATTAATTGCAATACCCAATATTTGCAAAACCTAATATTTAAGACATTGACGATCACCTTTGGCTTATCGATTCCCTTGAGCTTTTGAGGTTAACTAGACCGGACGTTTTAGTTAAATTTACAACTTACTCGCCCAAAGCTTTACATAAGCAAATAACTAAATATTTGATGCTCAAAGTCACTGTTTTTCGGAAAATATTTACATATAACAGTGATAAATGTTAAAATATTATAATAATACTTAGATAACCAAACTTACGTGCCATATAACTGCGAAATAGCCCACCAGCGGCAGTGTTTCCAATTTAATAAGTACCTTCAAAAGAGTATTTCCACCTTAAACGCCGGCAACGCACCTGTAGCTCCTCTGGTCTTTGGTGTTACACGGGGTCGTGGGCGGCGGTGTTCACTTACCATCAGGTAATCTGAATACTCGTTGGGCTTGCCTATAAAAAAGCGATTAAAAAAACAATATCTGTAGAAATCTTACTCCTATAATGCCACATCGTCATTTCACAAAATAGAACTAACTGTAAAATTTACTCAATAGTTGCAAAGAAGTGCAAGTTTAAATATGTGTTCTTCATGCTCTTCTCTATGTAATTTCAATAAGACACATAATTCATTTACGCTCATTCTTTAAATGTTTCAATCTTTACAATATTGAAACCACGTTGAAAAAATAATAAAATATTTTTCCAAGAAAATAGGGAATATAAAATGTATACTACAAATAAAAATGAGACTGCAGGAAATGGGAGCGAAAGATAAATTTTATTAAAATAGTGTGCCCTAAGCGACGAGGCTGTTCATTTTATTTCTCTAAATTAAGAAAAACTTTTAAGCCTACCTTCTGGGTATACATAAAAAATATATTTTATGATTCCACATTTTTATTTATTATTACACGTTTACCGTTTATTTGTTGAAGTGGTCACAGTTCTCTCTGACTCTCTAGACAGTTGTACGGGAGAGTTTTACAATTTGCTGGATCAGGGAAGCGCCTTTGCATGCTATGTATGCATCATCGGCCGCCGTCTTCGTCAATATCAAACCTAGTTTTAAATTTTGTATATAGTCAGTAAATTTACCAACTTCTTACACCAGCACTCGGCTCATCTTCTGGGAAGAGATATAACAAAAATAAATAATAATAATCTTTAAAACATTCAATATTCTATTATAAGGACTTGTAATCCTTTTATACAAGCTAAACTTTAAATTAAAAAAAAAACATTTTGGTGAAACGCCACTAGCATTAACGCTTACCTAAATACTGAATAGTTAGTAAGACTAACTATAGTTAGTTTTAACAACACATTCTGAATTATGGGCATTTCCACAATGCATGTTTGCAATAAATACTTATTTTTATCAAACCATATTTTATATAAGATAATAACTTGAACTCGAGATATACTGTTTTCATTTATCATTAAAATTAGCGCTGGCTTTATTTTGTAATATTTATTAAAGTAACACTTTATTTATGCAAACGTGGAAGGCAATACCGGGTGTTACCGCTTCATTTTAAGCATAATCAGCTTACAGTCCTACTTAAGTGCCCCTTTCTTAATTGCAGCTATAGGATTTAACGAGGGCAAGAACGTGATTACTTAATAAATTTTAATATTTTTTACTTTGAGCCCAATAACGACAATTACTAGGAAGAAATTGAATAATTTGAAGTTTTGCGACTTTACTCTGTAAAGTCTGTGCTGTATTTGCAGCTTTTATTTTCTTGTAACTTGTCTTACGTTACTTCTTTTCCAGTAATATGTTGTGAAAATTGTAAAACGTTGAAAGAAAATGTCCTTCTCATTTTTAAAGTATTTGCGACGGAGGTCGTTTTGTACGTAGGTCGAGACGCCCTTACCTGGCTGTTTTTTTTTGAAGTCGTACTTCAAAGCAAAGGCTAAGGGTTATAAGTTTTACACTAATTATTTATATTTCATCTCTTTGAGCAAAGCTCCTTTGTAAAAAAAATTAATTTTCCTTAAATGTTTTTTTTAACACACAGAACATCTTTACACTCTCTTTCTCTTATTGCATAAAATCATTCAACTAAATTTTGTATATGAATAATGTAAAATATAAAAAAAAATTTTTAGTTTTTTACATTGTTATTATTGTTTTATACATTGATATAAATGTAGTTTTAAAGCTTCATGCTTTTCTCTGAATAGAGAGATAAGTTTTAAGACAACACTTTCTGCCCGAATTCGAGACCTTATGTATCGATTGGTGGAACTCAAGGCCGCGCTTTGTCTTGTTTACCAGAGCGGAGAAATTATAATAATTATGAATTATGACCATTTCTCCGATTGTCGATTCCCAATCGGAGAAATCAATCGCGATTACAGCCAGACGTTGTCCCACTACACTATGTATATGATATATACATTTTATGTACGAGTATATGATATATTAATAAGAAATTTGGAACAAAGAAAGAAAATTCATATAACTTTTTATAGTCTGGGAAGTAACCTTTAGTTAATTTTCTTGAGTTATATAAATTACCAACGACCCGCTCGCGGCTTTGCCTGCGTACTTTTGTCGGATACGGATTTGAGGAGGATGATCATTTTTTGTTTTGTATCATAATGACCAGGCTGAACATATTTATAAGTGACTACAGAACAGACAAAGTAATTACATATTACATATTTTTAAACACTTAAAAAATATTTACAATTTTTTATACATTTAGAATAAGAAAAACATATTTCAGTTAACGTATACAAATTTTAACAGTGGAGGACCCGCGCCACTTGGGCGATTACCTAGAGGCGCAGGTGCGAGTCACTTCTATCAACTTTTTATATATTTCAGGCAGACCAGCTTTGTTTTTAGCTTGCCGCTCTCCGTTGCTGTCATTCGCGACGTGTTAAACATATTTAACCCGACGCGATGATCACTCCGTCCGCTTATGTCTAATTTGTAATATCTTCTAAGATATTCCTTTTAATATCCATACTAATATTATTAGTGCGAAAGTCTGTCTGTCTGTCTCTGACGCTTTCACGGCTAAACCACAGGCCCAATTTGGAATGAATTTAGAATGATAATCGTTAAAGATCCAGGGCCCAACAGAGGCTACATTGTTTTTCAAAAATCGACCCTTAAAGGAAATAAATAAGGGATGAAAGCTTATATGAAAAATCTGAACTGCTTTTCCTTATTCGATTAATTTTCTCTGAGAAATAGTAGATGACGCACGATAAAACATGGGCTTCCCCTTTTTTTTATAAACTAACCCCTTAGTGGCTGAAATAGGGGATGAAAATTTGTATGCAAAATTTTCATTGCCGCACCGATTGTATTAAATTTTGGTATACATATAGTCGATACCTAGGATTAACCATAGAACACTATATAATTATTCAGCGTTGAAGTATTTAATTAAATTTACATACAAGAAAATACATCTAAATAATCCTTATACGATAAATGATCAATCCCAGAACTTTATTTCCGTTACGTATGTTTATGACTGTGAAGTGAAGTGGAGAGTATGAAGTGGAGAGGTGGCATGGGCGGTATTAATACACTTGCGGTGATACGGAGGGAGGGGGGGAGTCCCCATATAAGTAAAGTTAATTTAGGTTCTTAAGTAAGTAGGTTAATTAGTAACTTTTTTATGCTAAAACATATCTGTAACGTAAACTGTGACGCTTTCACGGCTAAACTACAGGCCCGATTTGGTTAGAATTTAGAAAGAAAATAGTAAAAGGTCCAGGGTCCAAAATAGGCTACCGTTGTTTTCAAAAATCAACCCCTATATGTTTGAAATATGGGATGAAAGCTTGTATGAATAATCTAAACCGCATCACCGACTTCGATGTATTTACTCAGAACGATAGTTGATGACGCAAGGTCCTACAAAGGCTACTTATTTTCTCAAAAATCATCCCTTACAGGATTAAAATAGGGGATGTAAGTTTGTATGAAAAATCTGAATAAGTAAATGGTTCCTTAGTAAAAATTGTTCAGTATGGTGGGTAGTTTTCAATAAAACACAATAATTTAAGGTTTTCAAAAACTTTTAAATTTTACTCAAATAATTCAGGTGTTGCGACATTACCGTATCTTTCCAAATTTAAATGCAATTTAGAAGTGTATATATCACAAGAGTTTTGTGTTATTTATTCATTATTATTAATAATAAATATTCGCCGGTTTTATTACTTTTTTAATATTGGAAAAAAGTTTGCTTCATTTGTAATTTAGTAATCGGTGTAATTAGATCGAGCATGTTTTTTTTATTGATGCTCTCAGCGACATTTATCATTTGTAGGATGATTAGCTATTATCATCATAATCACTATATAAATAAAGTCACCCTCCACCTCCGTCAGTCTGTTCCTGAACTTTCTTCTTTGAAACCACGCAATGGATTTTGGTGCAGTTTTTACTGGTATTGAGATAATTTACTCCCAAAGGTATACCTTTTATGCATACTCATACAAAACGTTCTAATTAATTTGTTGTATAATAGAGAAGATTTTATATTTTGTAATAAAAACCGTTAAAGCGATTTTCGAGCGCCTGTATGAAATACATCAAAATAATATACTACGAAACTGTAATCATAAAAAGGGCCACCAAAAAATCCGAAGATGCATAATTATATTCTCCTAAGGTTGAATCACAGTAACTATTTTTATTTCAAAATAATTTTAAAATAACACAGTTACCTTGGCTATTTTATGTAGATTATCTTTTAGTTATTTCATTTACAAAAATACTTTAGAAGTTACAGATTTAACATAACACGCAACTAAAGAACTGGTTACGCCATGGACCCTGTTTTTATATAATTCGATAAAATATATGCGATTTAGGCGACAATGCAGGCCGGCGAAAATACAAAATAAGTATTATAGTCGTGTACCTGATGTCGTGTCGAGTCTTGCTTTTTGAATACTCTCCCATAAACAAATTACTGTAAAAAAGAAGAGCGGGAAACGAACCCGTGCCTCTTAGAAACCGTCCAAGCGCTATGACCGCAAACTCATGTGTTTTATACCCGGCTGTGTCGAAATTGCTAACGCTTATTATAACTTATTTTTGTTGTTAACATCTCCGAAATTGCATCTTCGAGAGATTTTTACAAATTTCTACTACTTAAAGCTTAGGTCTACGAACAATCATTTGGCAAGAGAAAATGCTATTTATTCAATATTTTAACTTTTTAAAGTGTCAT
Source organism: Podotricha telesiphe (assembly GCA_038994665.1). Classification (NCBI taxonomy): domain Eukaryota; kingdom Metazoa; phylum Arthropoda; class Insecta; order Lepidoptera; family Nymphalidae; genus Podotricha; species Podotricha telesiphe. The sequence continues at coordinate 529,576 of JAOYRR010000327.1, forward strand.
TCAAGTATTTAGAATAATGAAAAACATTTTTGAAAAACGCATAAAAATTTAAAAGCAAAGGGGCTCGAACCAACGCCTCTTGGAAACCAAGAAAAAAACCAGTCCAAGCGCTCTGACCGCTAAGTCTTATACGCTTATTATAACCTATTTTTCATGGTTTGGTAATTTCGTTTTCAATAAATGTTTTATATGCTATACGTTTGTTATAAAACGTTTGTTTCAAACGTCATTTGACTTAAATAATATTGCTTTTGTAGAAACACCACCTATTTAATAACAGATGGCGCGACGTGCTCGTGTGTCACCTATTCGATAACAGATAGCGCGCCATGTACCTACTTTATGGATCGATGAAATATATCTAAAATTTAAATTTCATTTATATTATAATTCTTGTCAAATTTTTGTACATACATCTACTTTATATTATTTTTATGTTCAAATAAATACTTTACTTAATCAGATTAGAAGGAAATTTGTGATTAATCGACGTAATTTGAGGGAGTCGTAGATTTTCCTTCCTATGAGAACTACATTGAACTTCTGAATAAAATTATCGTGTATGTTGCTCCATACTCTAAGCTATATATATATATTTACACGCTAAAGAATCATTTATTTCTATTCAGTATTTATCGGTTTATATAGTAATTTAACTGTTTTAGTTTTTCTGCGTAAACTACATCGAATGTAAAAATAAACCTATACTATATGTACCTTCGGACTCTAACCTACTATCATACCAAATTTTAACAATTCTGTCTAGCAGTTTTTGTGTGATAGACACCCAAAATAACAGACAGACAAAAATTGTACTGATTGGATTTTTCGCTTCTATTATCAATATATAATATATATTATATATACAATATACAATAGCGGATCCAATTTAAATTTTTCCAAAATCTTTCATGTACAGAATTAACTTTACTACTCTATTATTACGAGTATATATATAGATATAGATAATATACGCTAATAACTTATTCTTAGGTTTATCAACGTATTTTACAAAAATATTTCTTTTTAGATAATAATTTTATTTTGAAACTTTATACAACTTATTTAATTTAACTTGAAATATATTATATAGTAATTATAAGAGTACGTAGGATAAGTATGATTTTGCAAAATGGTGTTGGCATTAATTGTATACAAAGTACCCTGCTGAATAAATTTGTACTACTACTCCAGTATGAAGCTAAAATATGATTAAACTATTAAGAAATTTCAAACGAATTCTTACAAATACCTTGTAAATATAACATTAATATTGAATTTATATATTAATAGGTATGTTAATACAAATTTATTTACAAATAAATAAAATTATATACCTATAAAACTAATATGGTTCGAAGGAAGTCTAAGCTAGTTTGAACAGCAAACAAAATTGTTGTACGCAGCAAGTGTTTATTAAAATCCACTTTGCACTTATTACGCTCCATAAATTCTTTCAAAGTCGCTCTCTAATTGCATTATACGGTTTTGTGTAGCGTTATAACGCAATAATGTTACATACATATATGGACTCTAAGAACATTTTCTTAAAATTAATTTTAAACTTTATCCATGTCAATAAATTGATATACCATGGGTACGTTACAAAGTACTAAACAAATATTTATCTTCATACTATATTATATATCTGTTGTCGGTGAGTTATTCGATCTGGTTATAATTGTTTAATGAAATTGTCATCAAACATTGAAATATTAGTAGCTGGATCGCGAGTATATATTTTTTATAACAAACACAATGAGGCGCCAAGTTGTTTCATAGTTCAAAACATCGAATGACAAAAACTTGAGATTAATCTATCACGATTTTTTGTTTAAGCTTCAAGCTTTTCCCCGCATATAGGCAGAGAGAACCTAATGTCAAGACACTCCGTTCTCCACTTTCCATCCGAATCCGATTGCATGTTGAGAGCGAAACTCAACGCCGGGCTTTGTATGATGGACCAGAGCGGAGGTTTTTAATAATTTAGTACTAAATAGACGCCCACGACTATGCCTTAATTAAGATATTCGGCTATTTTAATTGAAAAGCCTTTAAGTTTTATTTCTTTTTTTCATTTTCTATTAATATAATTGAATTGAATATGTTTCTTTATGAAGAATTATTTTAAAGTAGGTTTTTAACAATATAGAATCCCAGCTAAACATTTATATTTGTAGTATAAACTCACAGACTGTCTGTATGATAATAGGGAACGTTGAAATTAGTTGTAGCATTACATATACGACATTAAGTTAGTCGGAAAGAAAGGAAATTCTCATTAACACGAACGTTGAACGAGCGAATACATACGTAAGTATACATATATATCAGTCTATTTAATATTATAGTTTGCAATAAAATATATGAGAAAAGTTACGACCTTTTTTTTTAAGGTCCACCAAATCGACAGCAGCTTTAGTGGCAACATTAATATCAATTAACATGCTTTAAAATTCAAATTCATATGAGACGATCAACTCTATAAAGTGACCGCTATATCTTGCTCTGTTAAGTTATAAAATATTGTTATATTTTGCTTGTTTAGTAATAAAATTATTTGTATAACTTAAAAGCATGCTTTCTTACTTTATATAATACCATCATTAATAACTATCTACAATACAAAATGAGCCTAACTCAATAGCGGCTGTATTTAAATTCATTTTCTGATAAATTAAAAAGCAAATCTATCATGGTGTAGTGGGAGCGTCTGATCGTAATCGCGATTGGTTGTGGGTTCGATTCCCACTTCGGAGAATTTTAATTTCTCCGCTCTGGTGAACAAGCCATAGCGCAGCAGCATAATTCAAGCAGAAAGTGAAGAACGGCGTGTCTCGACACTATAAAAAAATTGTTGAAAAATAACACAAAAATGTCCGCCGATCACGTTTTGATATTCATTTACATAAATTTAATTTTCAAAAATACTTGAATATTCAATAATATAAAAAAAATTCATAACTTTAATTCTTACTGTTTTTTATAGGGTTAGTGTACTACATGTCTCGTCATCTATTTTTGCGTGAAAAAGTGTAATGTAACTTTTTCCGAAGTAGACTGGATATAAAATATGATTGAAACTACAATATCTGGAACTTTCTATTCAGAAATACTTCAATACATTCAATGCGAACTATCTGACTTCGCAGAAGATTTAAAAAAAAAAGATTAATTCAAAGCATAACAATAAACAGATAATATTTTATATAATATGCGTTTATCAAAAAATTTAAAAGTTACATTAACTTTACTTTTAAAATAACAATTTTAAATAAACAGCCTGTTCAACTTTATTCCATACTATTGCTATTTATTGCGTCACTGGTGACAGCGTACGATATCGCGAACTCTATGGCATATATACTAAAGACACAAATGGACGAAATAGTATAAACCTCCATATAAAAAAAAGAATACTTATACAAATGCCTGTAATATATAGTCGTAAATAGTTAAATACATAACATTTAATTAAAATTATAATAATTGTTATTAATGTAGGTTTTACTTAAAGTTACAGTCAAAGAATCTTTTAACGGAAATGTCGCAATTAAAATTAATTATAAATACATTTTATGTCTTAATACTTAAGATATATTAATATTACTCTATAGAATTGCTTTATTTAACTGAACTGCAAATAGCTCCCCCGGAAGCAATGACGGCCGCGCCTCTGGCAATACTGCGAGTTCCATTGTTGAGAACAAAACAAGATTTTATTAAAAACTTTTTACTATACATGTACAATTTCTTTCAATTACAGCTACTTAATATTTTTCTTGAAAACAATAACAATATGTAAGTAAATTTGTAAGCTTTGTAGTTACTGATGAACAGTATTATTGTTATAATTTGATATAGTTTTAAACGGATTAATCGCGTATAATTTGATATTTGGTGGTCAGGTGCGGTGAACGAGGTAGCTGTAACCATTCATAGTATTAAGACAGTATTCGAAGCATTGGGTTTTCTTAAATGTATATTTTCGTCCCAGCGCCATAATACTGTTAGCCAACAGCATATATGGTTTATTCTATATATTTGACTTTTATTATTACAAGACTTCATACTAAAAGACCTAAACTATTTTATTTTGTATTCAACGAGCATTTTCCTGTGCAATTATTTTTAAATAACTTTAATTGTGTAGTCAGAAAATAATTGTAAACTAATTCAAAACGTGTCAAAAACTGTGAAAGCAATGTGTAGTTTTACTATGGCACTTAATTAGAAAAGTATGCACTATGCTTTAGCTATACCAAATTTAGTACTCCTCTGCCAATAATAATTTTAATAATTGAAAAAGACATATTTAGAAAACGTATAAAATTTTTAACGCAGCGGGATTTGAAGCCGTGCCTCTTGAAAACCGTTCAAAAGGCGCGGGTCCAAATCCCGCTGTTATCAAATTTTTACACGTTTTCTAAATATATCTTTTTCAATTTCCTAAGTGTTTAAAAAGATGTTAAAAAAAATGATTTACGTAAATGAAGGCAAATTATGTATGCCAAACTTTATCAAACCTCCTCAGCTGTTTTGCGTAATAGAGAAACCCACGTCCTATAAGAAAATTTTAACTTTACCTTTTCTAAAGAAAAATATTGAAAAATATATGATATGAAAATGTTATTTCTCATAGAAGATGTCTCGGTTAGGACTCAACATATTATAATCAAGTAATCACATTTACGACTTTCATATCGTAGACAACACTATTATAGCTACGATATAAATGTTAATATAAAGTAAATTTTGTTGTATGCAATGCCTACACGATGGCTGCCTTCCTCGCTTCTAAAATAAATCGCAGCATAAACTTATTTCTTTATGATATTGTATTTTATCATTTCAAAGCTGTTAGTAGTTCTAGTCGTAAAAAATGTTTATTATGCGTCCGCTCTAGAGAAAGCTTTATAATTAAATACTTTTATAATTACTTGCACATAGGTTTTATAACATCGTAACAATTATTTAATTAATTACAGAAAATATAGTAAAATGTTAAATAAAAATTTTATGGATTCATATTTAATATCTAATACGATTTCATTTAAATATAAAATAAAATAAAAGCTTCAATATTTCAATATAACAAATTAATCTTAACAATACAATCTACTAATATTTTTTTATTTTGGATTACTAAGGGTTTTCATATGCTATCGATTAAAAATGATTACTGACAGTCAATTGGTTGACACAAGAAACGCACAAAAATAAAAAGCAATCAAATACATAAATATATATATATAAAAATACAAGACATAGCATTTAGTAAGTATAACCAAAAGACATTTACTTTTATGCCAAAACTACACTAAAAGTCTGCTCAGGAATAAACCTCTGAAAGACCTTATAAAGCAAATTTCACACGTTCTTTCCCATATTAAAACTCAGCTTTGGCCATTAAGAAAGCGCTTTTGGCACACAACAAAGCCATAACTAAGCTGAGAAATTCTAAGAACTGCAATCGTCTCATTTCAAGTCACTTTCTATTGAAAATTATTGGGCCTTACACAATTTAGATTTGCTAGCAGTAATAAAAGGAATTTCAAGATTGGACTGTGCAGTCGACGTGAAAATAATTATCATACATCACATGTAAACCAGAATATACGAGTATTTATACCATACAGTAAAATGATATTTGAAGACTGCTTCTACAATGTATTATGGCCTAACAAGGCACCGAACTAAGAAGCTGGAATTAGATTATACCATCGCTTAAGGATATCTGCCCAGGTAAATGGGAAGAAATTGAAACTTTGCTTGATAGTGATGATTGGCTCAAAGGGTTTATTAACAGACACAAAGGTTTAGCTGTGAGTATACCCAAAAACACTTCTCTATTCTACGCAACAAGTTCCACCAAAACTAAGGTTTTTTAAGAAATTAAGCATTTCTTTACAAACATACAATATCACCAATCCTCCTAAAGTCATAGCTGAATGAGGTTAAAAGCAAATTGAGCAAGTTAACTAAGCTGAACGTGGAACAGTGGTCGCAACTATGTTTTTTATTAATGCTGCTGATGGTTTTTTCCGCCCATTTTTGTTTCCTAGAATAAACTACGAAGATATTATGTTAAATAATGGTCCCCCTGGTGCTCTGGGGTTGGCTTGTGCGTTGTTGCTGATATTTTTGCTAGAAGATATTATAACGAGTAGTTATTCTGTTAAGTTTTCGAGAATGTTATAAATAAATAATTATCGTTACTATATATGTAATAATGGGTATGACTGAATAATGTATCAAGATTAAAGTGTAAAAGACATATTTAGAAAACGTATAAAAATTTGAACGCAGCGGGATATGAACCCGCGCCTCTTGAAAACCGTTCAAGCGCTCTGACCGCTAAGCCATGCGTTCTACGGACGTAGAACGTATGGTACGATCGTTGAAATTCTTATACGCTTTCAAGAGGCGCGGGTTCAAATCCCGCTGCGTTCAAATTTTTATACGTTTTCTAAATATATCTTTTTCAATTGCCTTAGTTGTGGGAATAACACTTTAAAAAATGTTAACAAAATATAAGATTAAAGTGTTCGTTAGAATGACATAATGTTAAATTCTTTGATTTTCACGATTATTACATATTTTGAAATTAAACTATTTTAACCGTAAAATGTATTAAATGTACTAAAATGTATTTTCGACTACCAAAATTATACGCGATTAATCCGGTTAAAATAGTTTCATTTCAAGACATTTATTTACATATAAAAAAAAATCTAATAATATAATTAGTTATTTAAAAGTATTTGGTAAAGTTAGCTTTTTGTTTTTTTTATGGGTGCTATAATTTTTATTTTGCATAATTTTTAGAATTACACTTTATAATTCAAACTAACTCTTTCATAACTTTAAGTGACTCTTTCAATACCGGAATGTTATAAAAGAGCCAAATAACACACTTTTTTTAAATGATAATATCATTAATTATTTTATTATGTTCAAGGTTTTTCAGTAAGAAATTACATACTTTAGTGAATAAATAAAAATTTGAGAAAAGAATAATCATAATTTCTTTCATTTAAAGTATATTATTTGCTTTGTTTAGTAAACTGACTCTTTCAAGCCATCTCTCCTCTACAGAAAAAATTTCCAAAGTATTATTAATTTCGGAAAACTACTAGCCACTACTAAATATAAAATAACGGAATTTTAATAATTGTTTTATAATACATTATACATATCAATTTAACTAAGATAACTAAGAAATTATGTAGTTTCAACAAATAATATTTCATTATTTACTTTTGCGTTAATTCCATATTTCCAAAAATGACACTTTATAATATATTACGTAACTTCAAAACTAGGTTTTAAACCAAATCCACGCTTTATAAAATAGTTAAAGCAATAATAAAATACTAATTATTCTTATATGGTTATTCATACCTAATACACAAAATGCAAAAGCATTTTTAAGCCTATTTGTTTTAAAGCTCTACTTACATCTATCATTAGTAAATAAAACGCAAGTTTTTACGATAACATTAAGTCAGTCTTAAAAGCAATGCCCACATTAATGTGCAGTAATTCAAGCGACTTTACGACTTAATTTGAACTCGTAATCAGTTTAGCGAAGCACCTCGGGTCCTCGGAGATTACTTGGGGAAAACAAATGCCTGGCGCACGACTCCCTGAGACTAATATACTGCCACGTCTGCCACGCTCATTTTACGTTTTTCAATTCAACATATAACTTCTCCTAAATTTGTTGGAATGGCCCGTGAACGCTACTCCGAGCGTTTTATTGTAACAAGTTTTTCAATCATGAAAGGAATTCGAGTTAGTATTCGAGGAGTACACTTGTTGAACGCTTTCTATATGTTTTTAGAATCATTTAATTTTATATAACACATAAAATTAAATTATCAATCTATACATTTCTATTTCAGTGCACAGAAAATATATACGTACATGTAATACTTGAATAAATGAATAATTAAAAGGTATTTTAAACAATGTGTACTTACCACTGCGAGCGAAACTACTATAAAAATAATCTGACACCTTTTTCTAACAAGCGTGTGCTATTCTATTTCTAGAAACAATGATATGAATACAATGATGAATCTTTTATTTGTTTTTTATACATTAGATAAGTATAAACACATTTTAATTACAAAAAATATTAGTTTTATTAATATTTTTAGCTTTCTTTTATTTTAAATATGTAATATAATGAAATGGCAACCGTTTAGCAAATTCTAATGACTATTATTTAAGCATCATTGATATAAGAAAGTATTGTTGTAAGGATTGATTTTCTGGAACTTAAAAATTAGTTAAAAGAAACAAGACAAAAGAAAGCTTATTAACCTTAAATCTAGCAACTAATCTAGGGTAGGCAAAGAGCAAAGGGTAGGTTATTCTCTTTTCGTTTTTTTCTATAGACACTGCAGGTTCTGTAGCGGAAGTCTACGCCATACTCGTACTTTTTTTTTTTTGCTTTACAATTAATATTTACCGGTTGGTCAAAGACAACGAAGCACGCTACAATCCCTGGATACTTCTTTCGCTTCGTCCACCGACACCAACCTTTTCATATATTTTCATATTCCCTCTGGGAGGTCCTCATGCTTTTTACGTGACCTTCCTCCATTATCATTGATGTGCGTTCGAAGGTGGACCGAGGTCTCCTCTCTTCCTCTCACATACATGATTTCTTCTTAGCTGGGCGAAATATAAAATAATATAAATATAACATTCTCCCGAATACCCATTCGGACCTCGAATCGATACACAAATATAGCTACAAATATAATTTACTTATAATATCTGTAATGATAAAGAAGCATATATAGTACGAAGCGTTTTATAAAGCAATACTAAGCGTATTCTGTTTTCCTTTTATTCTTGTGAAAGAACCATCAAAAACACCAGACTATAAAAACTAAATATATATTATTGTACACTAACGACCACTAATGTCCTACTTACCCGCATATTAACATTCCGAGAACTTCGATCGTTAGGATCACACTTCTTAGCGTTACTTTTTTTCTCTTCCAGTATTTATTTATAATGTTAGTTTGTCTAATAATATACCACTTTATTTTACTAAAATGCTGGCTCTTAATTTAAGAATATTAAAAAGAATAATAGATATTTAGAAATTAAAAAATAATAATAGATATATTTAGAAAAAGTACAAAATTTGAACGCAGCGGGATTTGAACCCGCGCCTCTTAAAAACCGTTCTAGCGCTCTGACCGCTAAGCCATGCGTTCTACATCCCGCTACGTTGAAATTCGTATACGCTTATTACAACTTATATTTGTTGTTAGCATCTCTGGAACAATCGTCTGGCAAGAGAGAATGCTATTTATTAAATATATATATCGCAGGTTCAAATCCCGCTGCGTTCAAATTTTTATACGTTTTCTAAATAAGTCTTTTTCAATTTTCTTAGTGTGGGAATAACACTTTAAAAAATGTTAACAAAATAATAGATATTTTGTAATTAAAATATAAACATGTGTATATGATATGAAGTAAAAATATATAAAAAAATATTGCGGATTAAACATAAATTAGGTAACCAAAGTAAAAAAACGTGCATAGGAACTAGGTAAACTTTGTTTACATTTAACTTAATAGGGGGCTATTCCCAAGTTGGCTTATTTATTACCACAGTGGGAGCTACAGCGGCTTTACAACGTATTATTCTGGTATTACATATTAAGTGCGGTGAAAAGTGGGAATGAAAATGAATTGTGTTTGAAATGTCCAATTATTCTTCATTTTGATTGTTTGTATGTGTTATGTTATGAATTAATCCTTTAACAAGTCTTTACTCATTACATTTATTATATTTATTTTATTAATATTATATTGATAAAATAAAATAAGGCTATTTTATAAATACATGTATTTATAAAATACCAACTTGGTACAATTAGGACGGGTCTAAATTCAAGGTTCATATTGTACAGTTAGTGTTGAAATATTTTGAGTGATCCACTATGGTTAATCTAATTTGGTTAAGATCTTGGCATTGGTTTTAACCAGCCATCACGCAATATTTTTAAAAGAACGGAAATATGAGCCTGGACTGATACATCAATAGATTATATAATAATAATAATATATTTAAATAAAAAACAACGCGGACTTTTTTATCTATATAAACATATTTTGAAGCAAAAGTTAAATTTATAAATTATATACATTATACAATAATAAATAATATATATATTCTTTATTGCACTTAAAAGACAAATAATGTACAAAACTAGAAGAAAAAAATTAGCAAATGATAGTCATGAAGCAGTGCTTCTGGTGCAGTGGGACAGCATTTAACCATAAACGCAGTGGTTGTGGGTACGACCCCACTCGAGGGAATAGTAACATTTACAATTATTTTTCGAGTTTCTATGTTCTTTTGGTTAGTTTTTCTCTGCCTGCCCCTGCTATGCGAAATGAAGCGTGAAGCTAAAAAATCTCACAGATATTTTTTATCTAAAAGATAAATGTTTTATCTGGTTGCTATGTTTTTGAATTATTGAATTAATTAAATCAACAACAATTTTGTGGAGCTTATCTGTAATATCAGTGTCATTGAGATGGATCGGCTGAGATTGAACCTATTCTTTAAGCTCAAGTATTTCCAAATAAAATTCTGAAGCTCTTCAAAGTTATAATAACCAATATCGTATTTTCCTGCAAATTACTCCAACACAAAAGCTTCGGTTAATTAGTGCTTTCAATAGAAAATTGAGTTATAAACTATATGAAAAACTAGTTAACAGTAGAAGTAGTCGGGCACTAAGATTATAATTAAAACGTGGTTTATGTAATTGGATAATAATTTAATAGTTACTTAATTTTTATTTAAACACAATTATATCATAATTTATACAATACACATCAAATTAATTATTTTAGAAGCTTACCATAAATTATTAGTATTGTAAATAATTCACATTCCGTACTATTAAGTGAATAAGTATCATTTAGAATTAAGTAGATTTTATACATGTGTGTTTTTATGAAAACATACATGAGCTATTTTATTTATTTAACCGTATACGTATTGATGTGCCACTAATTACGTCTTCATATGTTCTTTATACTTTTACGTTCATTTTATAAAAGCTGACTCAAATACCCATTTTCCTTATGTATTTTCCAGAATATCATACAAGGAAATACTCAAATATCCTGAAGCGTATTTTATTTTGTACCATAAATGTATATTAAGATGGGCTTAAAAAGATTGTTTATTAAGTAAGAAAGTAAGATATATTTACAAAAGAATTCATATAATATATATCTATTAGATCTACAAATTTCCATAATTACATTATTGAAATAAGCTGTTGGCATTACCATTTTTATCGTCCGAAATATCGGTCTAATAACAACAATTGTTATTGTTTGCGAACAACGCTTTAAACAGGCCATTCGCATTCCACATTCAAATTAACTCACTACCGCACAGTCATCTCAAATGCATACGTGCTGTACTGCGTCGAAAACTTATTCCATGATTATATCAGCCTTAGATTGACAAGGATTTTTGCTTTAAATACATACTTTAAAATAATATTATTGATATGTATATACTATTAGTAAAATATTGTTCAATATTTTAAATATTTCATACCATATTGAAGAGGTATACTTAGATCAAGTTGACGCTTAGTAATGCATCACTACAGTAGTGAATTCTCTGTCCAGCTAAACAAAAATCAACAACGGACTCGCCGCATATTTATTTGACTTATGAGTAAGTAGTCTCCCAAAATATACGTATACAATTGAATTTTACCGCTATAAAAAATATTTCATTTATATAAAGAATGTTCTTGTAAAAGTAAGTAAATTGTAAACCATCATAAAAAACTTTACGGAAAGAGATATACGGAATTTGACAAATAACTTATTTCCGTAAATTTAATTTGAAGTTTCTTGTAGTTGTGTGTGCCTTAACTCGTACCGCGATCTTACCAAGGTGGAGCAGGTGGCATGGCCATGAATATTAACACACATGAATATTCTGGCTGTGTTTGCACATTTCTTGCTTGATACCGCATCACACTGTAAGCACTGAAGCTTGGAAATTACTTTACAGGCGAAATAGTTAAAAATATATACAAAATTTAAATATACGTTTAAGAATATTTAAAATTTAATAATCCATACTAATATTATAAATGTGAATGTCTGTCTGTCTGTTACGCATTCACGGTTAATCCACCGGCTCAATTTGGATGTAATTCGGAATGAAAATAATTGTAAAACCAGGGCCAAACATTGGCTACTTTGATTTTTAAAAATCAACCCCTAAACGGTTAAAATCAGGGATGAAAATTTGTATGGAAAATCTTGGTAATTTATTTGAAACAATGTTATTATAGTGTATATTAGAATATCGAATTCAAACAACAATACGCTCTCCCCGCGAGTCCCAGATACTGTTTAGTAGCGAAACTCAACTCCGCGCGTTGTCTTCAAGTGGCAATCGAACCCACAACCATCGCTTACAGCCATGCATACAGTCAGTCGCTGTCACACGGCGACATGGCTTCAATACTATATAATCTAAATAGATATATTTAATAATAATAATAACTGGTATATTATACTAAAAAGTCTGAACAACCTGGAGCTTTCATTTGATTAACGTCAAATAAAACGACGATTTTACAAAGTAGAGGCTTGTGAGCCATAAAAGTAAAATAAGACGGTGAACCCCAAGCTTACATTTCTAATGAACCCCTCTTGTCTGGCCCGGACTTTATTATAAAAATGTTCCGCATCTTCCGTAAAGTTATGTCAAAATACTACCAATAAAGGCTCCAGAGAAGGGTTCAGGTAAAAAATATACAGAAATATTTTAAAGTGTCGTGTATTATCAGTTATCTGCCATAAAATTATTTGAAGATTACATTTTTATAAAGTGTTTTTATTAAAATATATCTACATATATTTTAAGATGTTTAGTCGATAAGCCTCTCTTAGCTTTCCGATTGATGATGCTGGTGTTCGCTGTACCACGTGGTATTTGAACAAGGTACTATCGAAACATCTTAAGTTATTTCTCCATTTTCTTTATCAATGAATCGAAATGATATTGTAAACGAGCGCCCTTTATTCTTTCGTTGTATCCTGCTTTAGAACCATTTTCTTTCACACTCATATTGCTGCTGTGTATTCAAATATAAAATATCAAATTATACTCAATAGACTCTGTAATAGCTTTTTTCACATAATAGTAAATTCACTTAATAACTTTTTTAAAATGTATCTAGATAAATGTAGTAGGTACTTAGCAGGTATGTATATGAAACATAACGTTTAATATTTTTTGTATAATAAGGAACAGAACTGAACGACAAAAGCTGTATAGTTTTCCTTTGGGTTTTTTTTATATAAGTGTTTAAATACCGACATAATACTTATATCTGCATGAAGTTTATTAAAATAACACGTTCTATATGTAAGTAAAGCTTTCTTTTATATGTCTGAAAATATTTCAACAACAAATCTCACATCTAAACAAACAATTATCTATAATGAATTGAGTTGAGTGAGCACTATACTCAATTACAAATAAATTAAATATGTAACACTTATATACAATATATAAGACAAAGTTGATAAAAGATTGGGTACCAATTCTCAGAGTAAAGGCAAAGAAAATTATAAGGACAAAAATCTGATAACAGTATTAACAAGAGCCAAATAAAGTAAAATAACATTTTGACTTAATATATTTTTTGCGTGGTGGATTGTAATTCAAGATAATTGTGAACACCAATACCAGCATTCATTATTTTAAAAATATGTGAATGATCTGTCGGTGGCAAAGAGAAGCTATTAAAATGACACGATTGGCTTTAAGCCAAATCGATTTGTAACTGCCGCACAAAAAGCAATAAAAGTTGAATGTGCATACGTGATAGCAGGGAAAAATAGCGCATTCGTCATAGCACATCGCTTCCGTGATAGGGCCGAGTTAAGCCTTCAGTTGGTCGTGACCCACAGACTCGTTTCAGAATTAATCACAAATTATTGTAATAAATTGTGTTCCAATTTCAGAGATATTCCTCTTTATTTGGATTAATATTATTATTGAAAAAAATTACATTATTATTGATAAAAATGTCACCTATCATTATATTAAACTTAACTTTTTCTATGTAACCTAGCAGTTAATGCAACATTTATTTAGCTGTACCTATGAAGTCAATATAGTCATTTTATAGCGTCTATTGGCAAAATATATCTTCTTCATTATAAGTCTATTTTATGAAATGATAAGCGAGCGTTTTCAATTTTGTCGAACAATATTCTTTAAGAGCTTATCATTTTAATAATATTTATCTGCCTTGGTGTGCTTTAAAGCAACGAAAAAAAGTTGTTTAAGTATATAGAATTAATACATAACTTTAGGATTAAATTAATACGACAACCCACTTTAATTGAATATAAAATAATTACACCTAGCACGTGGCTTAGCAGCTGAGTGTTGCTCCTGAAACACAATTTCTAAAACCTTAATTCCCTATTATTAACTATTGCATAACAATTCAATTATTTTATCACATCATCCGATCTCTTAAATACACTTCTCTCACAAAAGTCAATAAATCTAAAACAGTACAGACATGACCTTAAAACCGTCCCAGATTTATGACACAGCATAATAAGGGTTGCTATTATCACACTAAAAATTGTTTTAGTTATAAAAGCTACTATCAATTAAATATAACAGTAATTCTAACAATAAGAGAAACAAGACTAATATAACAATAAATAAAATCAAGTCTGAAATACTACGTAATACGTACTTATACGATATATCGTATAAGAATAAATAATATTATCTCATATTACGGTGGATTGTGAAGAGAAAAGATAAAAGTGGAGAGAACGGAGAAATGTGAAGAGAGTAGAGAAATCAGTTAAGGGACAATACAATAGAACCACACTGACAGATCACCTATAACCACCAGATAGGTACTGTACAAATAAACGCGGGAATAGACCAACTCTTTAACCCCGAGAAATCTAAGGTTACTGAGCAACCTGTCCAATTAAATAGATGAGCTGTGAAGACAGAATCAGAAATATCTAGACCAGGTAAAGCAAGACGACGGCAATCCAGGACACCCTCAGAGATTGTCGAGATTAGGAAAGTAATGCACTCGATTAGCATTAAACCACAGCAGTAGCAGGAGCCGATCATCATTATATCGGCAATAGGGGATGAGTAACTTAAGGAGAGCCTTCTCCCGATCACAAGTTAGTTCGAATTAGTGATGAGCGAACTGAAAAACTTAGGAACAATATTGAACAAGCAGGTTATCGCACAAAAATCTATAAAGAGACCAGCCTTAGTAAGCACTTCAAAGAAACCTGCTACAGTAACATATGCTAAAGTAGCTGCCACTCCTGCCAAACACCGACCACGGCCCAATCACACGCTGATAGTGTCGATTGACCCATAACACATCAGCGACAGCATAATGAAAAGAAAAGTCACAGCAATAGACGCTAAGAAGAGTGGTGCCAAAGAGAACAGGGTCAGAAAAGCACGCAACCAGAAAGTAGTTTTGAGCTGTCACACCAAAGAAGATTTTATACTTATGCAGGATAGTTCAAGTGCAGCAAGGCCAGAAAATCAAGGCGGCAAACCACCGGCCTGCGTTAACTATCTGAAGAGTGGCCGCAAAGACTTCGACGTGGCTGATAATGCATTCAATACCGCCACATTGAGTATGCCACTCAGTATGCCACTAGCGACACCAATGGGACGTCATAGCGAGATCTAAAATAGCGTATTGCTAAGGGCGACCTATGTGACATTAAATAAAATTAACATAATATAGGCTTATCTGCAAAGCTATCAACAGCTGAGCTCCTCCGATTGGCAAAAGATAAGAACATCGAGGCTGCTTTAGTGCAAGAGCCAGACGTGAGAAGCGCAGGAGTACTAATGCAACACCCCTGAGTGTTCTGTGCTCACTTAAGTGATCCAGTACACTCTATGTCCGTTCAATAATATTGAAACACACCACGGACTTTTCACACCCGTGTTCTTTTCTGTTCGTTTTTTCTTTTGTTTGTTGTGATATTTTGTTTTGCTATATAAATATAAAAAGTGAGTACACTCGGTCACATATGTTAAATCAAGATGTTACAAGAGTTGTGTGATGGCTCTTTAGAAGGTCTTTTCCTTTGAAGGGACTTGAAGATTTCATTTTTTTGCAGCACTGGAGGAGTCCCTCCAAGAGTCAGTGGTTGTGAGTTTCGGCAGTGTTGTGGGGAGTCTCACGTACCGCAAACATATTGATAGATCTTATATGGATAGCACCATTGTATTATTCACACATTTAATGCGTGTCTATGAAAGATTGCCATTTTGAGATTATAGCCCACTATATCAATATGGGAAAATTAGTTGGTGTGGCGGGTGAATCTGCCGATGGCGTCTTCTTCGGCGTCAATGTGGTACATACATTCAACGGTGTGTCTGGTGATTGCAATAACAGCATGTGATACACTGTTGTGTATGGCACTCTTGGTAGGTTTTGTCTAAATGATGAATACTTAAAGCAAAAAGAGGACCACAAGGTGGAGGCTAAGAAGGCCCAGACTGAAAGCTGGTAAAACTTGTGCAATTACGAGAAGAAGTAGTGCACGTGGGACAAAATCTATAGAATGCTAAGAAACAACAACACACTATTGAGATGCACAGGCTGCACTCTTACCCCACAAGGCTCTGTACGGCACTTTTGGTACGGCATAACTTTGAGTCCAAGTTTCAATGTCAACAAGTGGTAAATAAAAGTAAAAGTGCAGATGTCATAAAGTCCACGCAAACGCAAAATATATAATAAAATAAATGCAGGAAGAAAGAGAAGCAGACAGAGACGGGGAAAACCTACATATCATTTTCCTCAAAGTCTCAGGCAGGGATATAATATAGATAAATTAGTTTTCTATCTATTGTTCTCATCATCTTTTTTTTTATTATTATATTGTTTGGGTTTTAGTTTTTTGAATGTTCTATAAGTATATTATAAATTTAATCACTCGGGCAGTGCAATCTTTAGCTAAAACTTAATATTATATCAAGAATAAATAAGGAAACTGGTTTGAAAAAATATTAAGAGACTTTGAAATTACATCTCGTACATTTAATAATATATGTACAACTTTGAATACTATATTGAAACTTTTGAATACTATTTTGTAGATATATTAGACGGCTCATAAATATAAAATCCACTTGTAAAACAAGCGTGTACTTCGATATCCTATCGAATTCCAGCTATAATTCAACAAGTTATTGGCGTCAGTGAATGAAAGCCGAGAATAATCTAGCATAATACAAACCGAGGACCGTGCAGGTGGCGGGAGCGGTAATGGCCTGGCCGACTTGATGAATAGCTCCGAACGTGGTCGGGGAGCAAAATACGCCATTCTATCGCGTATAAAATATTGCCAAAATCGACCGTTCAACATCAACTAATTCAATGTATAGATTGATTTACTCTTTTCCAATGCTGAACGTCTACAAATGGTTTAATTTCGCTAAGAAAGATTAAGGGAATTCGGGTAGGCGAGAAACGAATCAGATGATATCGACGCTGTTTGTTCCATTTCAAATAATTCGCTTTTTAAATCGAATTTGCCGATGGAACTACCTAAATAGGGTCGTTCAATGCGGTGGATTTTATTTTGGCTATGATTAAGTATATTTTCTTATAATTCTTATAATTTTGATTATTTCCAAAGAAATTAGTTCTTAATTAACTCCTATCTAAGCTAGCTTTATACACTTTTTATACAAGCTCTTCAAATCTTTCTTAAGTGTACCTACCCAGCACGATAGACTCGACAGTCAATATAGAAAGTCACTGAAATAACAGACTTCCACAACAAATGTTTTTCCTTAATTTCAGAAGAAAATTGCCCGTGGGTAGTGTTTTGTAGAGTCAAGTAGAATATAAATTCCAAGTTTTGCCCAGTTGCTTGTAAAGACTTTTGTCATATCTTTTTTATCTGCCATAAACGACTAATAAAGGGCTATATTACCTCGATATTTAAAAGTTATGTTAATTATTAAATATACAATACACCAAACTTTTATGTATAGCTATTGAATATTTATTCCAATTATAATAATAAGGTCATCATGATTTTAAGCGTAAAAGGTAATAAATGTCATGTGTATAGTTAATTTGCAAGCACTTAATTTTGATTACAAAATTTTAGAAATTTTATTTTTCATTTTAATTACAAATATAACAGATATTTTTATTTTACTGCTCCCCACTGTATGCTGAGTTTATTAAATTTCTCATATGGAACAATACATAGTTGTTTAACAAACATATGCTAGAAGAGTAAATCATATTACTTTCACATTTTAGTAACGCAAAAAAAATCAATAGCACAAGAAAACTATTTAATAACTTTTTATATTATATTATATTACTAGTGACCTGCTCGCGACTTCGCCTGCGTACACTACGAGACTAATAGCTATTTAATTTTTTCGCCCACCCGCGTTCTCACTTAAATCACTAACTTGACCTAAATTCATCATTTTGTTGAATTATGAAAATATTATTGTGTCAATTGACAAAATGAATTAAAGCCTGTCAATAATTGTTTCACATCATAAAAATCATTGATTTGCAATGATATGTAATAAGAACAGATAATAATATAATATTAAAGTCTTTATTATATTAACGTCTCTAAATCAAAAACGTACTTCCATAACAAGAAGGTAATATAAAATAGTTCATATATATAATGTAAAAAGGCTAATAACATATACATAGGTGGTTACACATTATCACACGAATTTCTTTCGAGCTCAAGATTTATAGAGAGAGCTTTGATTTATGGTCCACTCCACACATGGGTCCAAGGGTTCAAAGACAAAAGAAAACTTATTTAAAGAGCAAAAAACAAAGAGCGCCTTTTTATTTGAACATGTTCATTTCTTTGTATCTGTCTCTTTATTTTCTGAGCAGTTTATTTCTTTATTCGCATCATCATATTTATTGTACACGTAGGTATATATGTTTGTGTGAAATTTAGTTTAGACTTGAATAAACAATAATGGCATTCAAAATGGTATTGTATAGCAAAATTGTTGCAATATTTTTAAATTAATAATTTCTAATGATTTAATAAAGTATAACAAATGTTTTTTTGAAGTCTAACCGTAATACAGTACGAGTAAGTACAGAATAGTACATACAAACTTATTTCTTAACAATCGTGACTAATATATAAATCAATGTCTTTTTGAAAAACTTACATGAGGAATTGTTCAGAAATACTTCCAACCTAACAGTTAAACCTATTTTCGAGCCACAAGTTTGTGGCAAGTTTTGCTGGAGTTCTAAAAACTTAACAGAATCCGATCGAATCAATTCTACTTGTAAAGAATGGATAAGCTGGCGTTTGAAACTTTACTCAGCCACATTAGCTCTTAATATATTTCCCAATGTTATATTAAGTTCGGTTCACTTACAAGTTTTTAAAACAGTAGTGATCGTATGAACAAAAAATTTACGAAACAAGATTTTTGAGAATATTCTTAATTTATATCCTCGGATATTATTTAAAAACTCAAACAGTCTACTAACTTAGTAACTTGGTTTATTTTTTAATGAAAATCAATGGTAATTACAGGTCTGTTTTTAACAAACGATGCTTACAGTTAAGTCGCGTTAGCTGTACGTGCCGTCGCATGACCTCCTGGATATGTCGGCACCGATTTCGCATTATGGGATTAAGTAGGCTTTATGCTAAACGATATAAAGTATACTTTCCTTGTAGAATACAACAATATATTACTGCGCTAGTCGTTTAAAAAACATATATGTCGTAGTTGTTGACGTAAACAATGAACTAGCCAAGTGTGGCGTTTTTTATTCACTTAATTAGACAGTTGTTGAAATTTATTTACATGCAGGTTTGTTAATATGACGCCCTGTACGCTGTTGGTAATCCTAGGAATACAATAACTGACCTGCAACACGCGTACTACCGGCATATGCGATTTTTTATTTCCACATAAAATCTCATATGTGTGTTTTTTTAATCTACTGTAATAATTGTAATAATTTAAATACGAATATTGTATATTTTTCCTGCAATAGAAATCAAAAATCATGTTAAGAATAGTTTAAAACGTTCCATACCTTTATTTATTTAATCGTTAATGAATTAGTTAATTCTGAACAATATTTTGTTAAATATATCGACCAAAAAGAACATAGCTTTGAAAAATACAACCTAAATAATATTTCATAAAATGTCAATCCAGTGAAAACGATGTGTCGATCTTAATCACAATAGCTTTGTGGATGTTTTCCCAGGATAACAAAAACCGTAACGATGAAACGGATCCACATTTTCTAGCTGAGTGGAATTCTCTGTGGGAAGGAAAGAAACCATAAAACAATATAAATGGGACGTGAGCCGTGCGCAAATTTACAGCACAGTCATAGTGAAGTTAGGAACACCCGAACAAAGTTCACTCAATTCGCGCACTAGACACTTTCTTTTGTTGAACTTAGCGTATTGAATATAAAATATAGATAAAAATTATACTCAAACCGTTTATTTAATACGAAAATCACTACCATATTCAGTCGGTTTTTGTAGCGTATATTGTCAAAAGTAGTAAGGAGTAAGTCATTAACGAACGTCATTAAGAAAAATAATAAAAAAAAAAAACAAATATAACAGAATTTCATTTTACGAACTGATTTCGTAAAATAATTCAATAAAAAAAGGCTATTTATTCTAAAACGTTACAAGAACAAAAAAAATCTTGAGCAGAGCATTTATGTAAGCAATACATAAAATGAGAAATTCAATAACAAACTATTTACTATTTAAATTTTCCTAGCGCAACTTACAATACCGTTTAAACAAGAAGTAAGTAGTTTATAACCCAAACTCCTTTGTTCGTTGCCTAACAACGTTCGTTGCCTAACGTTAAATTTTCTTCCTTCAATATTATATTAAATGGGACCGGGGGGAGTGAAAGCTATATGTTACCTGCTTGCTATATCAATAGTGCAAAGTGTCGCCTCCTCGTGCCCGTCGTAAGCATAAGTCTTTACACTACGTGGACCCATAATTATTTCAACACTTAATACCGTTTCGCATTTAACAAACCCTAGTCCGGATAATTAATGTTATTTATGTGCTAAGAGCTTAGAGTAAAGTGCATTCTAAATAAAATGAACGTAACCTCGTAGCCCTTATACAGCTGCGGGATAAAAACAATTCACCTACATAAAACTGTTTGAATAAACTGATATTTTAGTAAAGTATGCGTCAAATGATTTAAATAAATAAGCTTTCGTATTTAATACTTTATATATACGTAATTATATAAAGAACACTATCGAAATTATTTTAATGCATATAATAGATTGAGATAATTAAAATCCCTTATAATAATTACACATCTCTTCAGCACTTACAAATTTCTAAATTTTTTGCATAGAGGAGTACGTGTGCAAAGTGAGACGTTCATAATAATCGTTTGTCAGGAGCCTTACAATAAAGCCACGTAAATCTTACTCCCAGCCGTCTTCCGTACCCTAACAACCGGATTCGTACTTATTCTGATTGTTCGCAATATGCAAATAGATTCGCCTTTCCAAAATAGGAAGGCCTTTTTGTAATCTTAGAATAGAATCTTTAAGGTATTATTAATTTTAAATAATATTACTTGGAGAAAATTATAATTTTAAAAGGAGACATACATTTCAATTTTTCTTATTTAATTTGCTTGTTGCTTAGTCTCGAGCAACTACAGCAACAAGTTGGTTAATAGTCATCGTTGTTTCAGTCTTTCGACGCCCACTGCTGGACATAGCGCCTCCTCCCCCCCCCCCTCCAAGGATCTCTACGACGATCGGTGCTGCGGTTACGGAATACGGTGACCTTGACCAGATCATCGCCACTCGAGAACCTTACTGCCCCACCGACCATCGGTTTTCCTGCCTATGTGTTCCACCGACTGCCACTTCTGATTTTGTCACGTAGGGAAATGCCAAGCATTGGTCTCTCCATTGCCCACTGTGGGACTTTCAGCCTTCTTATGAGACACATAGTTAGCGACTACGTCTCGCTCCCGTATTACTGGCAACACACACTGGTAGACAAAGACTTTTATCTTGAGACACTGAGGTATTTTGGATGAGACGATTTTTCGTAGCTTCCCGAACGTTGCCCATCCGAGTTGGATACGACGAGAGATCTCTTTTTCGAATTTGGACTTACCTAACTGGATTGTGTGTCCCAGGTATACATACGTAATGGACAACAATTTCGAGAGTGGTGTTCCCAATACTAATGGTTTTCATCTTGTCCATGTTGATCTTAAGACCCTTTGAAAAACACATCTTCAAGCATTGAGTTTAGGTCTCGCCGTTCACCTTAATGTCGTATCTTTTCAATTCCAGAAGCTTGAAAATATTCCCTAATACCATAGTGAACGGTTTCGAAGACATTACATCTCTCTGCCTCACACCTCGTTGCAATTGGATAGGATTAGAGCTCTGGTTGTGTACTCGGACCGACATAGTGGCGTGTTCGTACAAATACCTTAATACTTCGAATAACCTGTAGACTACTTGGCACCTTTGAAGAGACTGCAGCACTGCCCAGGTCTCGATTGAATCAAAGGCTTTCTAATAGTCCACGAATTATACTCTCCGGACTTTTGTGATGTAGCCTTTTTGGAATCCAGCTGGTTCGGGAGGTTGGAAGTTGTCAAACCTTTGTAATGACTCTCGAAAACAACTTAGACATGGCTTAGAAGCAAGATTGGTCCATAACTATTGAAGCGCATTTTATCACCCTTTTTTGAAAAAAAGAACAACCTTTTTTCCACTCCCACATAACCGCGTCTGAGTCCCCAATTGAACGCATGGCTTAGCGGTCAGAACACTTAACCGGTTTTTAAGAGGCGCGGGTTGAAATCCCGCTGCGTTAAAATTTTTATAACGTCTACTTATATATTTTTCAATTTCATAAATGTGTGAAATAACACTTTAAAAGAATGTTAAAAAAAATTATTTAAAATCGTTCTAGAATTTTCCAAGTTAAATCGAAACAAACATATTTTTCCTCTTTATAATATAAGTATAGATGACAAAATGAATGTTATATCCATTACATAAATAAATAAAAATAAAAGCCTAAAATATGAAACAAAATGCGAACAAATAATGGCTCTATATGTGGCTTTCATAGATTTACCTTAACTTTGATGTCGTTTTAATTTCGCGCCTCAGAACACTGATTTATCCGAATATCCAGCAAAGCTAAACTTTGCTAACTTTGATCAGTGATCACTGTATGTGATTTATAGTACGAGTAGTTCTCTCGATATATTATGCACGCTGCCGCTTCGCGAGATAGTTACCTATGGTATTTAAATAAACAATACTGAAATATTTTATGAAAAATCTTATGTTGATTTCATTAAAAATATAACGTTTATTTCTTTGAATATCTTTTAAATAAATATGTTTTCTGTAAATTTAATAGAATTGACGAATGAATAATGAGAATTTCTGATTATTTTTTTATTCTGTTTGATATACAAATTCTAATTCAATTCGTATTGAAATGCTAGGGAGCGGGATTGTAATTTTAAAAAGTTTTCTATATAAAACGATTTCTTACACAAGTGAATATTGTTCAAAGAAGTTGATTGCTTCTGACAAAGTATTATGGATCACTTTTCTAACATAATTTATAATATTTGTACAGTCATGTTATCACCTATTATTTAAAGGTTAAAATATTATATTATCGTTTCCACCTTACGGCAGAACAATGCTTAGAAGAAAGAGTCATTTTTCTTTTAAATAAGATAATAGGAGCCGAGCTTTGAAAAGACAAAGGCCACGAGCGGTTATAAAAACGTTGTCTTGGGGGTGTGCGGTCCGCCATCTCGGTCAGGCCCATGATTAATTACGACTAAGATTTATGACGTAGAAAACCGAGTCCGTGTCGATAACACCGTAATAAACGAGAACTTGGTCATAAAGATTCTAACATCTTAACTATACTTGTATTACACTAGTAAGCTTGTACCCACCCACAAATACATATAAGAGGTTATATTTATTTATCTTACCAAACTTTGCACAAATTTATAATTTTATCGAAATATATAAAATATTTGGCATTTGATAAGTGAAAATTAAATAGAGGTAGACAACTAGTTTGTTTTCAATTTCTGACTCCTACTACCGAATATTACAGTCAAAATTAGCGGTGAGCAACTTTTTTCAGCAACGAGGTATGCACCCAAATTTAGAATTTTTTTGGTGAGCCCAAATCACAAGTCTTAAGAATTTGACGACGGTCTTATCCTATATATATAAGATAGTCTAATTAAAGAGCATGCTTAGTCGTGTCATCCAAATTTTGATACGGAGTTCGAAAAGCTTTAAATTTTGAATAAAATGCTATTCCAAGTATGAAATAACACAAAATTATTGCAAATATATTATTATAGTTGTAAAAAGAAAATTCACAATTATTTAAGAAGATTTTTTTCAATATATAAATAAAAATGAAAAGTTCTTAACGAGTTCATTGATCCGGTAAATGTTTCCTTTCGTATCTCCCGTAGCATTTCATAAGTGCACCCTTCTCATCTATAGACATTCACAACTTATTTGGAAATGATTTATAACAAAGATTCTACCCTGGCTTATGAGATACATATATACACAATATATTTTACTCATTGATGATACGCTTTTATTTTATCAGATATCGACTTGAGCTGTCTAAATAGAAATGCATTAAGTCCGTTTAAATTATTACTATTATTTATTTTATATATTTACATTTTACATTTTTAACACTATTAGGCACCAAAATATGTGACAAAATTGTGAGGAATCGCATAAAACGCACATGCACATTTTTTTGTTATACGTATCTATGTAAAAACATTAAGATATTATATATATAAATACGCTAATATCGTTGAAACTGTTCTTCAATCACTTCCACTACAGATACTTTGGCATTAATTTTAAAGACACGGACAAGGAATTTCTTTGCAAAATAACTTTAAATCATCTTGATAACGATCGATTTTATGAAATTCCACAGAGAGTTGTAAATAAATGTAATTTTGCACAAAACTTTCGCCGGATAACGCTCGGTCACGATATTAAATTTACGTCATTGAGTGGCATCCTTTGTGAACATGAGGCATTCAGTCTTAATTATAAATTTCAGACTATATTGTTATATTTACAAATTGAATATTGTATAACTTGTTTCATTAATTATAAATGTATTTAATTTTACTCATAAAGGCAATCCAATCCCGTAAGTGTACTAAATTTTGTGGAAATTATTTATGTCGAAATATGTTTGACTAATATACCTTTATCTACATGTAAATTTAATCTAGCGCCATCACGCCTTTTTTCACCTTCTCCGGCTAGGTATAGGAAAAAATAACCTACTGCGGAGTCCTAATTAACAAGGTCGATGGTCGCGGGTAATGTATGCTCAGTTTTATAACAATATCCTAGCGAAACTGAAATGAAACTATTATTGTAAAATTTATTAATAAATGGTTACAGATCATAATTAAATTATTTCGTTAATTATATTTTTATTTAATAACCACTGCACACAACACAACAAAGTGTTGAATAAAATATAACGTTTCCTTGTAGACGTCAGAATTGTCAAATTTCAATATAACGATTTCCTGTAAGAAAATCGCACGGAGGTAGATGTTATAAATTAAAACAAACATTTCATAGTATTAAAGTTAAAAGTTTATTTTTGAAAAGGTGTATTATTTATGTTTATGGCAACACTAAGTGAATACTTCTATAAACTGGAACATCACAATACGAATCGTTGGGTCTAACATCATTCGCGCTTTCTCTTTGCCATATCAGGTCAAGCCTTTCAAGGGCTTAATATATAAGTACTGAAACAAACGTATTTTATGAGAAGTTAAGCCATTAAGCTAGATAGACAGAAATCGAGAATGTCTTTTTAAATTGACTTAAATTTTATTGAATTAAATTTAGGTGTTACTCACGCACTTAGAAAAAAATTATGCGTTTGAACGCATGGCTTAGAAGCGGTCAGAGCACTTGGACGGTTTCCAAGAGGTGGGGTTTGAATTCCGCTGCGATCAAATTTCTATACGTTTTTTTAATTTAACAAGTGGCATTATTCACAATGTTATTCATCTTATGTACAAACATACGTAGAATTCATAATTTTTTTTTTTTTTTTTTTTTTTTTTTTTTTTTTTTTTTTTTTTTTTTTTTTTTTTTTTTTTTTTTTTTTTTTTTTTTTTTTTTTTTTTTTTTTTTTTTTTATATATATATATATATATATATATATATATATATATATTTATTATTTGTTATATAACATTTAAGAGCTACACCCGTCAAATGTTGTTGACGTCAAAATTGATATATAAAACATACATTGTACTGAAAGTTGAAGAAAAATACTTTTTTCTTTCTCGAATGGTGTGACGAATTGATTTTTAGCAACACCCACGATTTTGTACATTCACCGCTTCAGTGAATTACTGACGGCCGTCAAAACCAAGCGTGTAAAAATACTTTTTAATTTCCTCTTTTTAAAGTTTATGCTTAAGTAACTCGTAGTAAATTATAAACTTTCTTTAATATATTAACATAATCGTTTATTCCATTGCATATTTGAAATGACACGTAAGCGAGTGTAGATGTCAATACTACATAGTTTATTTTTTCATAAAGAATTCTTTATTTCTTTTAACGCATAATCATTTCGCCATTAGCTCATAAATTATCGTATTTCTTTCACTGCTAAAAGCGATTTTAATGATGATCGAGGGTAACAGTTATTATATATTTTCTAAAAAAAAAAGTTTATTCTTATATTTTTTTCCATTTTCAACGAACTTATTGTTGAGCGATTTTGTTCACTGTTTTTCGTTCATTCTAAAAGGAACAGAAAAACACGTAATTAAGTTATCTACCGATTACCGAACATCTTTCTATGGGATGTAAAAGGTTAAAATTTAGTCTACCTTGGGAGTGCATTTTCTGACATTCCCAAGGGACGGGAAAAAAAACAAATTGACTTTTTAAAATCAAAACTACGTCACCGCCTCGTCTTGTTTGGGCCGTGTTGGTCAACCTTTTTTTAATATATTTACAGTACTAATAAACTCGACGTTGAAAACTGGCTGCATAATTTTATTTGCTAATTTGGAGTTTGTATAGGATAATTACGTTTAGCTCGCTAACACCACGTGAATAGACAGCTGGATTGCTACAACCTAACCACAGCGCAATAAATATCAACTGCTAACGCTATTTGTGTTTTAGAATCATTTTCAACAGATAATATACTTAGTTCCATATATATACTTATAAACTTTAATTGCCTGTAAAATTGTAGGCACATTAAGCAAGGTTCAAATCATATTTATTTTAATAATAAAAAAATTAAATACATTTATTGCCATAAGAAAAGGCGTAACTCAGCTACTTATGCTAGAAGCTAACATCTCAAACATGGCTGGTTTTCAGTTACACCTTAAAGACAGCTTCTTGAGATTATGGTCGGAAGCTGGTAGAGGATATGCGTATGGAGTTGCGTGTTGTGGGTGTGTGTGTGTATACTTATGCGTGTGCATTAATGTGTGTGTGCATTTATCCGTGTGCTGCGTGCTAAGATGCATTTAACTCTTAATCCTCCTTGTTTAGTAGTATAAATAAATAAATAAACAAAAAAATAATTTTAATCATTAAATAAATTAATTACGTGTTAAAAAATAAAATAAAAGTAATATTTTAAGCTTTTTTAAAGTACTGGTTTTAGTTATATGCATGAAGTTGTCCCTTTTGAAGAGCATATTTATAATTGTATAACTTTCAGCCGTAGTCGTTAGGGGAGATCTATCCAAATACACGTGGTAGCAAACTTAAAACAACCAGAAACAGCGTGACGTAAAGTGAGAAGGCGTTTTAGTGATTTAGACTAGAGGTCCCTAAGTATATTTTACTATTACTATCCGATATTAGTTTTTCAAACAGGTAATATGATTCACTTAACAGAACTCTTTGAATTAGAAATTCATATTTTAACTCCATTCTTGCAAACTATTATACTCTATTATACTCATAAGGATACCTGTTCGATTCAAATAAGGTGGTATGTGTTCTCTTCGTGGTGCGTTAAAGCAAAACACTGATGCAAGCATTCTCAACGCGTTAAATATCCCTTAGCATATATGAGTTTATACTGATACTAAAGACCGACTTGCAGTAGTACAAGAGAGGAAGGAAACATGAGCTTTATTATCAATAACTTTTTAAAACGTGCATTGCATATACTGTATGTATGTAATATATTATTGTTGAGGATCCACTATTAAGCAAAGGTTACGAGAAGTTTCAACTTTAAAAAAAAAATTACCCTCTCCGCCACATTTTATAACCCGTTCAAATTGTTTGGTGCCTAATACTAATGTTTGTGACTTGGATGGGCTTTAGAACTGTGAGTTTTTTGTTCAGCAATTGAATATGCGGCGCAAATCCTCATTTCCGCATACTTAGCATCTCCATTCTAAAATAATAATTCTATTGCGGATCATTAGCATACAGATGGTTTTTGCAAAAATGTATACAAACTGGTAGATAAGCTATGAATAACATAAGCGATATAGGGCTTAAAAAAATTCTTGGGGACCATAATATAAGATTATAAAGTCTACACAAATCCTTCTTTTTTAGCTACACGTTTTTTTTTCCCGCATAGCATGGTTAATCAGAAAGAACCTAGTGTCAAGCCACTTTGTTAAATAATTTACACCCGAAATCGAAACAGTGTAGGAACACAACACCGCACTTTGTCTTGCCAAAGCTGGAAAATTATAATAATGTAGATATTACTATTCCCGCGAGTGTGAATCGAACCCACATACGAATACAATCACATTTAAAGTCAGACGTCCCACGACGATAAATAAAATACATTAAATAAATTTAATATTTATTAAATAAAGTAACTTTATGTTTTAAAACGATTTTAATGAATAAAGGAACTCTGTACATAATTAAATTTACAGACATCAAGAACGCCAAGTTTATTTACCCTGCATGACATAAATCAAGTTAGGTACTTTAATATACGAATTAGATTAATCTTCCTTTATAATTAGTGTTGAAATTGAAAGCTATTAAATTTTGAGAAGTTACACTAGATATATTTCTACATATTTTAACCTATATTCAGTTCAGGGTTTAGAAATACTTAAAACTTACCTGAGATATTATCTATTTATACTCATATTTCTATAGATTCATGCCATGGTATGAAGAATTAAAAGATATATTTTTAAAATAAAATAAATAAATTGTTGATAATAGTTTCACACAATGTATGAAACATTCAGCCTTTGGAGGTTGGTAAGAAGATCTAGTAAATATAATCGAACAATAGTAATTGCCTAAATAGTTAATAAATTTTATTCTTAGTTACAAAGTTAAAATCTAAATATATATCTGCTGCTTCATTAGTCATTCCTTTTGTTACAATTCATCTCAATCGATTGAATAAACTTTTTTTCTACAACTTTACGGTCTTTGATCATAGCATTCTCCACATTTCACTTAAAATCGAGACATTGCGTGTTGAGATTGGATTGCATCAGTTCTCCGGGTAGGTAAAAAGTTGTAACCGATTGCGTTGATAAAATAAATTGATAGTCTAAATATATATATATATATATATATATATATATTAGAATAATTTCTATTGGGTAATCTGTCGATAACAGAAGCGAAAAAGCCAACCAGTAGATCTTATACGTCTTTATGTTACTGTATGTTACAGAAATAAATTAATGGTAGTAAGTTATAGTCCGGAAATACATTTTAGTTTTCGGATTTAGTTTTCGTTGAAAAAATAAAAAACTAAAGTAGTAAAATTATTATTTAAACTTATAAATACTGAATAAAAATATTTTTTCATAGCTTTATTTATAGCTTAGGGTCCGGAGCAACATACAGGATCATTTTATCCGTCGGTTACTAGCAAATTTCTTTCCAATCTAATCAATCTAATGTATTTATTAGAAAATAAAAACAAGACAAAGAAAGATATATGTATAATTATATCATAATGACTATAATATAATCTATTTTAAATTCTAGATATATTAAACCGATCGATAAAGTAAGAACACGTCGCGCCATCTGTTATCGAATAGGTGACATTGATGTTTTTACAAAAGTAATATTATTTAAACTAAAAACAAACTTTTTATTAGAAAAGTATGTTCTAAAATCATATATGCCTATCCCACGGTAACGGTAAAATAAATATCGTTATTTACGAAATAACATAATAAATATGCAAAATTTTTTTAGTCCGGTAGTAGAATTTAGAAATTGAAAGCAAAGTGGCCTCCCACTATTTATACTTATTATATTTTATCTTACTTGACACAATTATATTTTCATAATTGAACAAAATTATAAATTTGGGCAACGTTTGGGACTTAAGTAGCTGGCGAAAAAACAAAAAAGCCATTTAATTCGTGCCATTAGTCGTGTAGTGTACGCAGGCGAAGACGCGAGCTGGTCGCTAGTTATGAAAAACTCAATTAATAGTTAACACATTTTAAAGTATTTCGTAACATTTATATAGAAATATACATCTAAATGTGGTATATTTGCTACATGCTTAGTAACTGATTCTCTAATAATGTCACAGTTATATTATGCCCTAAACTCACAAACTAAATTGTAGCACTGTTCAATATTTTATAAACAAGAGGGTAGTGCTTATCTTGGTTACAAGACCACGGTCCCGCCGCAAAGGTCGTGGCGAAATGAAATAGGCTGTGCTGCCAGTTCGCCAGATAACCATAATGTATCCGCGGGATATTCAACCTCAGATAGGGTGACCAAACTTTTTATTACGCAGACGGCAGACCTCGTTACTATATTTTAACATTTTCTATATATAGATGATATTATAAACGTGTACCAAAAAAAACTATTTAGATTGTTTCCTTAACACAATACTATTAGGCTTATGATTAAAACTTTCTCAAATTTAAATTTTGCCGTACCCAAGTTTGTTGGTAAATATTGTGGCATTATTCCACATTTTATATACTAGGGGAAGAGCTTATCTTTGTTTCGACAAATCCGGTAGCGACGCGGTCCCGATATAAGGGTCGCGGCGCAATGAAACAAGCGTCGTTGTCAGTTTACTACGTAAACATATCGTATTAGCAGGATTTTTGACCAAACTAAAGAATAAAACAAAAATGAAATATTAATCACTATAAAAGAAACAAAGCTTTGAATGACACCAATACTATTTTGTTAGTTGAAAAAGACATATTTGGAAAACGTATAAAAATTTGAACGCAGCGTTCTACTAGAACGCCACCAAGTCGCCAACCAGTCAAAGCTGTTGAACGATTTTCAAGAGTTCCTTAGTGTGCGAATAACAATTTTTTGTTAGTTTTTGTGTAATATAGAATTAATTTTATAGTTAATTATTTCAATATTTTATGTGAATTATGAGATTGAAACAGTATTTATGATTCGAAATATTTTATCTCTACATAAATTCAGCTTAATTGTTGAATAAAACCAAAACCTAATGTCGCATCCCTATCTCATTAGATTCATGTCAGCCATTCATTAATTTTAAGCTTATGTACCAAACGCAGACCAAGAAAGTGTTTTTATTTTCTAATACATATCTCCTATGCGCGGCAATAGTGCCAACTTTAATAAACAAACACTTAGCACTTCAGTAGTTCTAAAATCACTTATGGCCTTATGTAGAAGTAAAAAGTAAACATTCTAAAATTAATTGTTGCTTTTCCATATGTATTATGTGTAGGTCTTATTTTAGTCCAAGCCATTATTTGAATGCCTCAGACTAAAATACCAATACTAGATATAGAACAATTAAATAATATGTGTATACTAGAATAACAAAAACAAAAACGACCCGTCAACTTTGTGCCTACATTTTGAAAGAAATTTTGTACGTTTCGTTTTCTTATCTACCATCGCTCTATCAAGTAGAATGGTAACCCGATTACTTTAAAAATAGGTGGCCAACTAGTAATCACAGTCGATTTGATTTAGTGTTTTGAGGCAAGTGTCTACCCAAGATTGACTAGGTTGTAGGAACAAACAATAAACAGTGTGTAACTCCATCAAGCAACGTTGGTCCAGAGGTGCGGAACCTCAATACATGTCCATTTAAACTGCATGTATATTCAGTAATCATCAGTAGTTCAGCACATGCGTTTTTGAAAATATCGAAAGTATCGAAATGTGAATGGAGAAAACTAAACAATATAAGCCTAGCTGTTACTGCGGATACATTAGTTTACTAATTTTATTAATGCGATTGGATAAAGTAAATTAATAAATTATACTTTATCCAATCGCAATTGTCTTAATGATATATGTTAAACGCCATACAATCTATGGATGTACTTTATAAAATTTGAGAAAGAATATTACTTCACTTATAGTAGTAATGTGGTCGCTTAAATTGAATGCCGTATATTGGACTTGCGATAAGTTTCTAAAAAATCTCCGAAAACTTTCTGTAGCACATAGTCTTCTAAAAATTACATGTTTGAGCGAGTACTTTTAATTAAATATATAATATACAAAATTTGCCACTCTTTATGTATTGAAAATAAAAATCCCTATTATTGTGACTACAAGTTTAATAAAATAACTAATATTGGAATAATAATGACTTTTAACTTATTCTGGTAACCGAAAGTAACTTAACTTGGGAAGTCTATAAATGAAGATGCACTTATTACTTGTTCCTCTAATTTTAGAGAATAATTTTGACATTCACAGAAAATTCAACATAATATAATTATTCTTCGAATTAAAAAAAAAATACAAAGATGAAGCAATAAAGTTATATAGTTAACAAGGGTGGACTTATATCTTTAGAAGAGATCTCTTCCAGTATGAGTTCCAATTTACGGGTAAATTGTGTAAAAAAAAATCACAAATAATATATTAAATACATGAACTGTAAGCCTTTATTTTTAAGGATCTAAAACATGATCTGAGGGCATCGTGGCGCAGTGGGACAGCGTCTAATTGTAAACGGGGTTGGTTGTGGGCTCCATTCCCACTCAGGGGAATGGTGGCGAATGGCATGTGGCGTTGATTTTGGCGCCACTCAACATGCAATGTTTTGAATTCGGACTAAAAATGTCCTGACACTCCTTTATATCTATGCTAGGCTATGCGGGAAAAAGCGTAGAGCTGTAAAAAGAAATAAGGTCTTCGATATATCGTGAATTCCATCTGAGTAATTGTTTAATTGTAATTTAATGTAATAATTAAACAAAGTTGCTTTATGAAAACTATATTATACGTTAATTTTCATGCTGATCTTTTTTCTTGTGAATGATATAGACTTAAAAAGAATATTATATAACATTGCAAATTTAGATTAAATTTATTTCCATAGTAATCTTAATCATGTATAAGAATAATAAAAATACAATAATTGTTTTAACATTTGTAGCCACTTGTTGAACGTGTATTCACACACGTTACACGTTCAATATATTAATTAATTTTATTTTAAGCTTCGCAGTCGGAACCGTTATCGAAGCACTCGAAGAAAATTGCCTAATACGTTAGAAATGTTACGGGACACTGAGAGCTTTCTGCTATTATGCGAATGGCTGCATCGGTTGTGTAATCGAGTGTGTGAGGGACATAACAAGAGACCCTCATCGCGATTGGACCGGCCCTGCTCTTGACCTGGTACCATAAAGCAACTTTGTTAACACGAAAAGTGTTTCAATCTTCAGAATACAATGATAATTTGTACGAAATTGTTCACAAAAAGCTATAGTTTCTCGTAATATTCATTCAAAGGACACTAGTCATTTTCATTTGTTAGCTTTAAAGTTAGTAATGGTATATATTTTGAAGTTTCAATATTGTTTTATGCATTCCCAACACTTGGTACTTATTATGTTATCATAACAAAATCATATTCGTTCTAGATTAAAAAATTGCAAAATATTGCATTTTGAAAATGACGAAAATTTAGAAAACGTATAAAAATTTGAATGCAGCGGGATTTGAACCCGCGCCTCTTGAAAACCGTTTAAGCGCTCTGAATGCTAAGCCATGAAAAAGACATATTACGAATAAAGTAATATGTATTTTTTAATTTCCTAAGTGTGCGAATAACACTTTAAAAAATGTCACAAATATTTAATAAATAGCATTCTGTCTTGTCAAACGATTATTCGTAGAATAATCTTGAGGTTTAAGTTATAAATACCTTTAATGTGTTTTTTTTTAATTCGCTAGTTTCTATTCTGGGACCTTCGAAAAAAATCGACTTTGAAAAGTAAAAGCTGAATAATTGTATTAGCATAGAACAAAGACCTATGGAATTGTTGACACAGCCGCCGAATCGCAAATTGTTTATGTTAATGATCCGCTCGCCGATATGTGAAATGTTCGCATTTTATTAGCATTGTCGTTTCCACAAATTGGTGCTTTATATTCTGAAATGAGTGCTTCAATTTCTGGTGGTAAATTTCAAAGAAAAAATTGAAGAAATATTAATGTTCTTAGGAAATTAAATGATTTTAAATATATCTATTTTATTTTTAGATAGTAGGCATAGTTAATGAAAGATTTCCGTAAGCTCCAAAGCCTGTGATTGGTAAACATCCCCACGCGTCACTGTGTCTATCAGCATCAACAGGCCTTGACGTGGAAAGTGATACGTCAGTAACAGACTCACGTATCTACGAAGAAGCTTAACAAATAAACCGCTTTCTGCAAACTAATATCTATTCAGTAAATAAACATTAGTAAGTTGTTAGATTACCTTCGGAATTAATTGCCGTGATCTGTCCACACTTTCACATAAGGATAAATAAATTCTAATATTGAAAAAGACTTATTTAGAAAACGTATAAAAATTTGAACGCAGCGGGATTTGAACCCGCGCCTCTTGAAAACCGTTCAAGCGCTCTGACCGCTAAGCCATGCGTTCTACGTCCAAAAATGAAATTCTTATACGCTTATTACAACTTATATTTGTTGTTAGCATCTCTGTGGAACGGTCAGAACAATTCAATTTCATTTTCCATTTCCAATTTCAATTTCCTAAGTGTGCGAATAACACTTTAAAAAATGCTTAAAGAAATATAAACTCTAATATTATTTCACGGGTAATAGTAATAATATATTTATTACATTTTGTGTATCGTTGCTATGTAATCATAAGTGTATGTCAAAAGTTATTTATATAAGAACAATGGGCAAATTACACATAAATCGGATAAAAGGCATTGTAGATGTTAATACAAGGAAAATGTAGTCCAAGTGTGCAGTGCATAAATTGCCCCTTATCTGAGGCCATTGCCTGACCCTTAATGGGCTGACAAGGTGGGACAGATTGTTATCGTGACAATTGTGTGGCTACTTTGTCGATACAAAGAAATTCGTAGGATACTTAGGAGCGACTAATGTACAAATTGAACACTTATTTGTACAATGGTTTTCATTTGTCATTAGAGAACATGCGATATGGATAGAGTACAGCGTTTTAGCAATTTGTTGCTGTATTTTTTATGTGTATATATCTTCTGAATTTAACAGTATAGGCAGAAAGCCAATGTCAAGACGCCACGTTCTCCACTTCCCGTCTAATTTGGATATATTGTTTTGAGTGGGGGAACTCAACGACGCGATATGACTTACTAGAATAAGAATTACTAAATCGATTAAATACAATCATTATTCATTACCCCGAGTGGGGATCAAAGCCACAATCATTGAGCTTACAGTCTGACGCTACCCTACTGTCTCATCAATATGTTTTTTAAGAGGATTGAAAATTTATCGCGGTCTAATGGGATAGAGCCTGACTGTAAAAGCGATGGTTTGTGAGTTGATTCCCTTATCAGGGGAAGGGTTACATTTAAAATATTTTCATTTCTCCGCTCTGGTACCAAAGACAAACGTGGCCTCGAGTGCCGTAGCTCAACACGCAATTTTTCGATGTTCGTGTGGAAAGTGGAGAACAGAGTTTCTTGACACTAGGCTTTCTACACCTGCTGAACGGGAAAAACCGTGAAGCTGCAGAAAATAATGCTGTATTAAAATTATACTTGTAATACACAATCGACCCCTCGGTGGCTCAGCCCGCGTGAACTAAAGGCAAAAATAAAAATAAAATAGTGATTTTTTTCAAAGTTAAAGTATAAAGTATTGACTAGATATAGATTTTATATGTTAATCGACTATATCTAGAAATTATTATTTTTGAATTTCGTTATTTCGTTTGTTCGTTCGTTAATTGAGTATGTCGATCTTGAGACTCCTCAAGAGATTATTAGAGCCGAGCTACTTTCACATTTCTAACTCTTTTTGAATTACGCAATAAATTAGACTTACCTAACCGGGCATTTTGTAAAACTTAATAAAAATTCAAGCTAGTAAAAGAATATCCCAATAATATTAACTTATACCTACTTCAAAAATAAAATAAATAATGATTCCAATAGCACACATTTAATACCTACCTAATTAATAGAAATTGACAAAAGATGACATTGAAATATTAAAATGAACTAATCGATGAACTAATAACGATAAAAAACAAACGAAAGGCCTCAATACTTCAATTTTAATTTTTTTATTAAATTTTTGGTTAAAAATTAAACTATGAATTTATTTCCAACTTTCAATAGGAAAATATAAATCCTAATAATTATAATAAACAATAAAAGAAAAACAAGTGGACAAGAGCGAAAAAGAAAAAGGAGTAGAGTACTAATAAAATTCTTACAATTAGAAAAAAAATAACGAGTAATTAAATTAACTAAAACGTAACTAAAGGAAATTATTGGTATATAGGAAATTATATTGTAAAAATAGTAATTACTGAAAAAGACTAAACAAAACCAACTATACTATAAAGTTAAAGTAAAAAAAGTTTTATGTATACTATGCTATACCTGCCAGAATAACCTACCAAGAAGTTAAAAATCTTACTAAGCTAGCCGAATTCTCAAAGAGAAGCAAACAAAAATATGAATTAATAACTAATACTAAATAACACTTGTAACCGCCACCGCGCCCGCACACCGCGCACCTCGTCCACCGGTCACGCGAGCACCCCCAGCCGCTTCCCATTCTTGGCGTGATTTTTCGTTGCGGGTAATTTTAAATCTATCCCCTTAAATTATTTATTATAATGATGTACTGTAAAGTACAATTTCATACTAGACGAAATGCCAAAGGTGACTGTTATATTTATTTTGATAAGGATTAATACTAAATTGGAGAAAATACATTAACAATATATTGATAAATTTAAATTAAATATATGAAAGTTGTTACTGTGGCTCAATCTTAATAGATGAACATATATCATCGCCAACTTTTTTTTTGATTTTATATATTTAGGACAATGTTTATGTAGAATATTATTTAGCGATTTGGCCGTGATGACGTCGCAGACAGACAGAGCTACTTTCGCATTTATAGTATTATTATGGATTACGTCCATTTACTACATGTTAGCGTTGAAACTGACCCATAATAATAATAAATTTCTTTAAAGTGGTAGTTCCATTGTCTTTCTTTTTAAGTTCTTCTTCTGTTGCACTGAATATTTAATTTTTATGTTATCAGAGAGAGTACGCATCATGCTAAACAAACTGTGTTAAGGCGGCTTTTACAAAAAAAATATTTATACAACAAATTATTGTTGAAATTCAAACTTAGACTAAAAATTATAATTATCTCTTAAAGGTGGTCATTTTATTGTCTCTTAAACTTAGACATCACATGTTTTAGATGATTGTCATATTTGTTTCCGCTTGAGGCTTCTTTCGCTTTCGGCCCGAATTTGAATTGTTGTGAATTGAATACCGAAATTCATTTTCATTATAGAAGAGAAAAGACACCCCTGACACCCCTGCGGCACGATGCCCGCCGAAGTTTAATAATTTTTATTTGTTAACAAAAACTGCCCACCACACTGAACAACTTTTACTAATGCAGCATTGACTTATTTCTTATAGTTTAGCTGGTCTATCATGGTTTTTTGTCAGATTTTCCAGATCTTTAAGGTTATATGATAATGAAAAATGCCTATCAAGTTGAACCGTGTTTGTTACGGAGGCATTTGATATTTTCTAACAGTTTACTTATACTATCTTAAATCTTCATCAGCTGTTCTGTATTTTAAATTTTTATTTGTCATCGATTTGTCGTTGCGCATCACCATATTCAATTTAAGCAAAGGTAACATTTTGTTAGTTTTTATAGTTTAGCTGAGCTTTTATGGTTTTTCATCAGATGTTCCAGATATCATATATTTGTGTCAGCGGAAAATGTTCATCAGAGCGAACAACTTCTATAAATGCGTAATTTCCATATTTCTTATAGTTTAACTGGTCCATTATGATTCTTCATCGGGTGGTCCACTCTTCGAAAATACTTCGAATTATACCCTAAAGCCTGAACAGGCTTAACACGTATACAACAAAAAAGTTTCATTCAAATCGGTCCAGTAACTACAAAGATATGCGCGTACAAACAGGTAGACATAAATTTTAAAAGTCCTAGATTCGTGTTCTATCACTGTTTTTACTTCCCTCTGATTTGTTTTTATATTCAACGAATTACAAATTAATTCGAATTAAACGATTGCAAATATATTCAACGAACAGACACAATTATTTAACTGTCTTATTATAGCATAGATAGATGAGTAATATAATAATGAAAATAAGGATAACCTTCGTGTTAAAAATTAAAAGAAACTTTGATTAAACCCTTTTGTTTTATCATATTTCTAACCGTTTCAAGTCTGTGAAGTTAAAACTTGTTCACTACAAAGTTTGCAAAGACTTTACGATAAAATATTCAAGAAAATCTTGTCTACAGTGTTAAAGTAACTGGTGAGCAATGGCTCAAGACATCTACAACACTGTTACAAATCACGCTATTACTTGACGTTCCCTAATGTATAGCATTTTAGCATGTTGCTTAACTATTCACTACTTGAAAAAATGTGCAAGTATATTTTCTATATTTTTAACCATAAACAATTTGAATTTACTGTTTTACATTATTTGATAATACTAAGAAAATATTTAATTAATAATGCGCACTTTAAGATTATTATTGCACGTTACTGTTTATCATTTTATTATTACGCTAAGAACAAACTTTACCCTCTTTTTACAAAAATTATGAGAACGGAGAAGAAATTTGACACAATGTCAAGTTTCGTCTCCGATGAAACCAATATTTTTAATAACATTTCATTAGAAATACCCAAAATTAATATAAATATAACTTATATGTTTGACAAAAAACGTCATAGACGTTGCCCAAGGTAACGAGTATTTTTATTAAAGGTTAATACTAGTTTATATTCAAGTGTAATATTAAAAATGACTTAATTTAATTTATTTCAGTAATAAAAATTTAAAAGTCAACAACATCTTTTACGAAACCGTACCGAAAACGTTTTAGTAATAATCTTATTTAAGAGGGGTTATGCAAACAAAAATATGTTAAAACTTTTCAAGAATTGGCTGAGGTGGAAAGTATAATTTAACTATAGTCAAGTATAGAGCACTTGTACGTGTAGGGAAAGGAAACGAAAGGATACTTAGGACTTCTTCGTACATAGGCAAATTATTTTTTATTAATAATAATTATAGCCGTTTTATTTATAATATTTATTACCCTTATTCATGAATGGTCTCCAGCATTCTTAAAATTCTATCTTAAGGCATTTCAAATACTCTCCCAGATCAAAGTTACTTAGTAAATCCACCGAAAAGTCTTGCTATACTTGTAGAGAGGTAATAGGCACAGCCAAATATTTGTTGATAGAGTGTAAGGTACTCCTAAATAGCGATCAATACTCTCGCCCTCATAACAAAGTGCTAGAAATCATATGAGAAGCAGT
This sequence comes from Podotricha telesiphe, assembly GCA_038994665.1. Lineage (NCBI taxonomy): Eukaryota > Metazoa > Arthropoda > Insecta > Lepidoptera > Nymphalidae > Podotricha > Podotricha telesiphe. The sequence continues at coordinate 569,638 of JAOYRR010000327.1, forward strand.
TAGTCTATCAGTAGCAAGGGCATAAAGAAATATATCAACCAACAAATGATTCATAAAGTTTGTAAATAATGGCTCGCCTAAAAAATCCACACAAAAGCCATTTTAGAATCAGTTCCTGCTTTGAGTATCGTGATGAACACGTATCAAAAACCGTATAAAATATTTGAGGATGTTGGTATCTCGTCGTATAGACCGGATATCTAATCCCTAGAAGTCCAAAACGTTTAATTGTGGCAGATCAGTTCCATAGGACATAAATATTCCAAATGAACATAATTTTAAGGTAACCAAGAACTTCACACTTACCAAACAACTGACCAGGAATATATTTAGAGTTCGCTTATACGCTGTAGAAGTAGGCGGGGAACTGACGATAGTTCTGGATACGCTGAGATCTTTTAGTAAATTATACGGAGATTTCGTATCCCTCTCGTGCCTATTTCCACCGCATACAAATTAACTCTAAACCTGGTCCTGGTCATTTTATAATATAGTAAGTTTTGAACTTACGTATTTATGTGCTTTAAAGTAAAATAATAATAAATAAGGCAAACAATAAAAGAAAGATATGAGAAATATTAAAACCTACACAAATCAAATGTGGAGTTAATGACATAAAAGTGAACCGTAAAGAGACTGCGGCTGTCTGCTACCGACGCTATTAACTAAGCAATGTGAATTTAACGAAAAAAATATTTCTCTCTAAGAAAAACAAAAGCGACTTCATCTGCGGTCTGAAATTTATGAAATGCGCCGCGGATTAAAAATGTTTACAGTGCCCTCCGGCGGCCCTGCCTTCATTAGGCCATGTTTCTGAAATAGTCTGATTAATATTTACCTTACACTTCTTGCGGATTTTCCATTCATATTTGTATGTACTTAAGCATCAAGCACTGACACGTGTAAAATATTTTTACTAAAAACATAGACTTCGTTACAAATAGTTTGTAAAGTAATTGAAAAGTTAGTAAACAAGTTTGTTATTTTAAAATGCTACAAAAATGCTCACGAACAAGTCAGAGTCACATCAAGTTTTATTTCACTCTAACCTATTTTAATAAAAGAGAATATATTTACAACAAGTACTATTTATATGAAATATGAAATGACATTACGAATTGCATTTTCTTATGCATTAAGACGTAGAACACGGTCTACGAATAAATATACAGTTTGGAAATACAATTTCATATTAAATTAAAATGAAATATATTTTTACCTCACGTTATAGATCTAAATTTTACTAACCTAATATCGACCTTAAATCTTTTTAGCTATCAACAAATAGTCACTACGTGCTTTGAATTCTTAACTAGACGTATAAACTTAGCTACGGCGATCGGTATTCGTACACTTTAATAAATAATGAGCCCCAATTTTTCGTCGACTGTCCAAACATGAATCCGATATCTAACACCACAAACATTGATTGCAGTATGAATAATTTAAACTGAATCATTTAAATTTAATACATATACTTTTAAAATAAAATATTTAAATGTATACCAAAGTACACAAAGCAAAACTTTATAAATACTTTTATTATCCAGAAATTAAGAGCATTATAATTTTTTAAATGATAATGCGACTAAATTCAATTGAACAGTCTCTGTAAAATAAACGGATTATTATATTGCAAAATTGCTCACAGAGCGTTGCTGGAAGTGTAAATATTTCTTACACAATTTTCAAACCGTACATTTAAGCGGAACACTTACGAGCCTCGTTACATCGTCAAGTAGTAAAACCTTTGTAAGATAGTACGAGTAGCAACGTTGCATTGTATATGTAGGTTGGCAGTGAGCTGAGATTTACTAGAAACAAAGAAGCGAAGATAATCAGAAAGGGCTCTTTAAATAAATATATAACAATACGTTCAAGTGTATTAAATTAATACAAAATATGTAAACGATGCTTAAACGGAATAGAATAAATAAAAGTTAACATTTAACATAATAACATTTCTGTATAAGGTACTTTATCTACATATTTTTTAAACAATTACAAAATACATTTCTTTATAAATACATCCTATTGACGGGACGAAAGTATTGAAACGGATAAATTAGAAAATCAAAAGAATACAATTAAAGCTTAACAGAAGCGAATACGATTCTCTAAAAGGTGGACTTGATGCGTAAAACGAACTAATTTAAAGTCCACAAAAACTAAACTTGGGACGTAAAATAATGCATTGTTAGAAATATACATATATTACACATTTAAACATTAGCCTGAAGTCAATTCCGTCACAACATAGCCATTTCTATTCTCCATAGCTATGACAAATCGCCCAACAAGTGTGCGAAAGATACCTGATATCTCAGACACGCCTCAGTGTTAACACCTCCTTAGCACGCTACCGAGCACTGACCCAACTTACCCTGAATACGCCATAACTCTCTCCGTTACTCTAGACTATTAATATACTTTTATATATGTGGCTTCCATTATTTATTTGTATTGTCTATCCATTTTTAGCACACCTTTGTAATATGAATAAAAAAGTATAATAAGTGATGAATCTCAGGAACATAATCCACCATGCCAGGATCACAATTTCAGGCTTTAGTTACCAAGCAAACAACAACAAATATGAATCAGCCCGTACTGAAACAATTATCGAATACAGACATAAAACAATTAACTATATTATATGTTTTCGAAATCGAAATGCAGCGATAGTGGTACAATTCTGAGGAGATTATCCGCTATATGAAATTAGGGGCACAAAAGTGAAATGGTGGAATATTTTGCAGGCTTTTTAATCGCGGATCTGAACGAAACAAGCTATTACCGCCCGTTTGCGAAGCCATTTTCGAGCAAAATATTTTGAAAAGAATGTTCAGAATTTTAAATGAAAAATTTAATTTGATTCACCTTTTGTGCTATACCACTCGTATAGCTAATATGTTTTCCATTTATTATTCAAAACTTGTTTTAATATTGAGCTTAATATAAATGTTAAGAATGAAAGTTTACTGAAAATTACAGATTAGTGTTTATGAAAAATATCAATCCATAAAGATAAGAAAAAATTGCATGACGAAAGACATTTGCTGTTTAGTAATTTGGATAAAACATTCTGCATATTGAGAATTATGGATGCTTTTAGCGAAGTTGCCATTAGTAGAAATTAATCAAAGCTGTGGGGTATAGAAAACATTATTTTACTATTATGATAGTCGGTCGCTATCAAATTTGCAGTTCCAATACAAATAATGCTTACATTGCAAAGTGAAGGAACTAGTTCGGAACAAGCTCAATTTATATTAGCAACGAAATATTGAGTTAGAATTTGAACAACAGTGTTAATCAAGTTGGTATTTACATTCAGTTTTGATACACTGCAAATAAGAGTTATGTGTGTTAAAACAATCAAGCGATCCAAGCGATATAATTCAAGCGATACTAATCAATATTTTCAAATTAACTTCATTTGTTATCAATTTATGTTTAAAAATTAATAAGATAGCTTAAACTGTTTTAGACTAAGTAGTTGTTAGGCTTATTAAGTTACTAACTTTACTTTTTAATTAAAAAATATATTAGGAATTATATATTTATAACGCCATAGTTATAACGTCTCTTTGATTTGTAATCCGTCCTTTATTAAAAATATAATTACTGTCTCTCACAACGAAATACTTCTTTTCTTCCTTGCTTTTTATGACAAATGATGAAAGATGCTAGTCATGGACACGAAAAGAAAAAAATTCTAAAACAACTTTATTATACCCGACATACAATATGTATTACAACATCTTCGATGTATAAATAAATACACAGATTTATTAACTGTAATGGTTTTTTTCCAATATTTTACTTTACGATGAACATTCTTAAAGTTCGATATGGATGGGATTATCCTCTAAATCCGGATTACGTGACACCCACAATGTTTGCAGAGACGCTCCAGGAAAATATTTACTTATCATGTATTCAAATTTAACACTTTAATACAGCTTCCATATTTTGATACATTACGTAACCCTTCAAAGTAAATTTTATACTTTTTAATTTAATTATTTAGTAATATGTATACACTTTCGTTGTATAAACGGTTTTCCTTTTACATAATAAAGCTACAAATTTTAAACTCGTCATTGAAAAGCTTTTAAACATTTTAATAATAAACTGTCCCTATTCTAATATATTGTTTTAAATAGTTTGTCATTAAAAGGAACTTTATAATTATGAGAAAGTATATGTTTTACCAGCAAAGTGATGATTTTTATAAAAATAATTTTGAAACTTTGTTCAGCTTTACCTATGCTATGCTTGTAACAACTGGGCTTGTACTGCAGGGTAGCCGATATGGTCAATCTGGTCTCGTGATATTGTACGCGGATTCGGTCAATAGATTATTTAGACCTTGGCTGCACAATATTTTGTTCTAGAAAGTTATATATATAAATAGACTACAGCCTGTATTCGTGGTGACGATGTAGTACCGGAAACCTCCGTAGGTGAGTAAGAGGGCCATTCTGTTGTGTTGAAGGCGGCTACCGCAGGGGTTTTAAGGGGAAAAAATCCCACATTACCCGGTTCCCATCCCAAACTCTTCTTCAAATCTTTGGAAAATTAACTAGAATTGGAAAGAATCCTAGGTTATTAAAAATGGGTAGGCAGAGAAGGATACTATCACTCCCACATCTTCCATATCCCACAGAAAACGTGAATCTGATAATTACAGCCAAGTTCAGTATAAAGAATAAGTGATTGGCCGACAAAATAATTGGAATATAAATGAGCTCAAGTTCTGAAAATAATACTGAAATTGATTGCTAAGGACATAAGACGTTTTAAAATAAATTAAATTCCACTACAGTAATTTTTACTACTGAATATAAGTTGTTAAATTTTTACAGTTACGAAGCAGATAACTTACGATAAACCCATATGCTACGCTCTATATGAGAAAAGTGTCTAGCTGCTTCGTTTTTATTTATATTTCACCAAATGTCTATATAAAATGACTATATAAAATATACCCAAATCACTATAAGTGCGTTTATAATTTTTGTAGAGTTCCCTTTTTTCTGGACCCCATTATCAAATCTTTATACCATAACAACAAAACGACTATGGAAGTGTACCCCTTGAATATATAAAAGAATTTTCCCAATCGAAATTTATAAATATTACATTTTTTAGTAACAATCAAAAAAAGCAATTTTAAATATTTTTTTTTATATCTTATTTTATGTACATATAATTACTAACAATACATAAATTTCTTTATACCGTATATAATGTAGATCATCTGAAAGTGGGTTAGGTTTTTAATCTGGCAATTGTTATATAATAAAGTCTGTCAATGCATAAAATAAAATAACGACTTTTGAGCGTTAATATCTTAATAACTGTAAAGTTTTTATTCTAGTTAAACTAAGAGATCTTAATAAAGGAACCAAATTTCATGTTTTATGTTAGATAGAATTTGAGCCATTAGCATTCAAAAGTAGCTCGAAGTGGTTCTACACAAGACAGCTGTGTCACCAGTTACCTCCTTGAACTTAGCTAAAATTAGAACATACATCAATGTTAATAGAGTTATAATTAATCATATAATATGATATATGAGATGAGATAATTATGAAATTTATAGTGTTTGCATTGTTTACATACTATAAATAACGCTTAAATTAAAAAAAGAGTTCAACTCCAAGGGGAAATCCAATAGTAACGGAAATACAAAGAAATCGGAAGCTTCGCGTTAATGGCTTTCGAGCTGATAAACTGGACAGTGATCGTAGAACTTTTAACGATCGCCCAAATTACTAGCCGTTACTGAGATTTAACAGACGATATGAACATGTTTAAATGTTTTATTTATAAGCAATACTTTTTCATTATTTTTATTACATCTACAAATATATTTATATGAAATTATTTCAATTCGATAAGTGGCGTTAATTTTAAACAGGACGTTCAGTTTTTACACGTCTCAATTAAAAATAACAATACAATCGCAATAATAACAATTCGAAAATCATATTAAAAAGTATTATACAATTAGCATTTTAATAAACGCTTGATGTGAAACTTCATTTTACGAATTCTCATCTGGTCGAAGCGCTAACATGCTAGTATTTTTGACGTTTTACTGCAATTTTTATAGTATAATATCTATAATGAAACTCGTAACTACGTGCCCCGCAAAGTGCTTGACGCCTCGTGCGTCGAGATGATAAAATTAATTTCAAAACCTCACTTTAAATCTATCAGCACATATATTAAAATTTTAAATAAATATTTTAAGTATACTGCTAGCAAATGCAGTACGGTTATATTGTGATGTACTTATCCATAGCTTATATTTACTATTTGTATATATGATTTACAACTTATTATAATAAAATTAGTTAACAAACACTTGTCTGTGTCATAGGTACAAACAGTTCCTCTGAACACTCCCTATGATAAATGCGGTAGGGAACGCACAAAGAGGAAACGTCTCTACGGAACGCCAAAGTGCCTTTCACAGATTATTGGGTCCTTAACGATTCGAATGGCTCTACGTTGTATGCGATCAAATGGATCAAGCTGATACTGGGGTGCACCAGCCCAGAGGTGAGAACAGTACTCTATGTGAGGCCGAACCTAGGCCCTATACAGGGCCAATCGGTACTGTCTTGCTCTGGCAATGACACCCAGCTTCTTCGAGTGGCTTAAAGAGGGATGTTCTCGAAACGACAAATTGGGTTTTCTTAGTGGTTAACGCGCAAACTTGTGTCTTCTGGGGATTAAATTGAACTAGATTTCTTTCACCCCATATGGAGATTTTATTACCATTACGAGGCCGTCGTGGCGCAGTGGGACGGAGTCTGATTGTAAACGCAATGGTTGTGAGTGCGATTCTCACTCGGGGGGATAATTATTTATATGTATTATAATATATTTGTATTATATATAGATAATTATTTATATGTATTATATTATATATACAATTATATTAAATGTATTTTTATTTCTCAGCTCCGGTACTAATACTTAACGAACTTGAAAAGTTCCGTCACTTAACTCTCAATGTCTCGATTTTGTGCGGAAAGTGGAGAACGGCGTGTCATGACACTTTCGGTTCTCTCTGACTATCATGCTATACGGGAAAAAACGTGAAGCTGCAAAAAAATTACCATTATTTTATCCCTACTTACTTACTCGATACTCGTTACCCTAGTCATATATTGAACTTAGTAAAATATTTAAATTTCAATTTATTCTTAATAGATCGATGTGTACGGTTGTGGTATTATTGGCATATGGCGATAAGCCACTCAACTACTTATATTTATCGACCGCACTTAGCGACGTCAATTGGCCGTTAATTGACATTGTGTTGCCATAAATAAATGTACTTCTCCAAATTAATGTCAGTTAACCGTTAATTGGAATCCGTGGGTGCAATCGATAAATATATTTATTAGACTAATTGTCCGCAATTTTGTTCGGCTTTAAAACTATATACTAAAAAAAGTTTATTTAAATCTGTCATCCGGCCGTCACTAGTTCCGAAGATATGCGCCTACAACTGACAAACCGACAAATGGATAGACAAAAATGTTAACAATCATAGATTTATACTTTATTATAAGTAAATATGTATATATTTTAATGTAATAACAGACACTTTTTTTACTGTTTTATTATAGTTTAGAAATTACACTGTAATATATTTCAAACGCCTTTATCGCCTTTCGCCCACAATCAATCCAAAATGAAGCAAACAGTAAAGGAACCAACTATCCCAGCAATAGCACTTAAGATGAACCAATTATTAGTTTAGGCTAGTTTTATTAAGAAACTTTTTAGGATTGTTCCGAACACTAATTAGGGAAGTTACGGACGTAGTAGAATCGATCTTATGCCAATTACTTCGCGGAAATCAAAATGTTCCACTGTTCCAATGTACGAACTTATTTTAACATTTACTACAGTACTTGAAAACGCGTATAAATAGTTTAAAGTTAAATTGTATACTTTAAGCAATCCGTACCGTACGTGTGTTTTTATATATTAAAAATGTAATATTACACAACAGACTAGACCAAGGGTGGTTACTTATACTATGAATGTGTTCCGATACCTAACAGTGATTGTATCTGCTTTCGCGGAATGTAAGGATTAAATTGATTTTCCACTAAGATCTCTCCATCCGCCAAATGACATGAATATAAATACAATAGAGTTTTGAGAAATAATACTTATTAGGCCACGTTTACTTAGATTACACCTAAGATACTAGAAATACTAGAAATAGTAAATACTCTTGATACTTAAGTAAATTAAAATGAATTTAAATCAAAATTGATATTATGGAGTAACTATTAGTTATTTAGTAGATTCATACTTTATCTCGCACTGCAGTACTCTGTCTACTGCCAGTTCTACTTAGTGTCAAGAGCGGAGTGTCCGATATCCACCCTCCGCCCCAAATAGAGACGTTACGAGTTAGAGTATTAATAAAATGCGTAAAAGCAATTTCCAAACATACAAATATATGTAAGTGTTTCGTTGGAATTTAATATATTGAAAAAATTACAATGTTGAAACTAAATTCAACGCATATTGTTATATAAATGGAGAAGACATTTTTATGCGTATTTTTTTTGATAGAAGTAGTTTTTTGGCTATATTCATAGATTTTCAACTCTTTAAAGCACCTTAAGAGGAGCGCAGTGGACATACTTATATCAGCTTATGTATAAATATAATATTTATCAACATTGCACCACGATTTGTGACCATGTAGGCTCACTGGGACTGCTTTTAACTGTGAACGCTATTGGTTGTGGATTCGAATTCCACTCGGGAAAATAATTCCATTTAGGCCAATGTCCTGAATTAGGGCAGAAAGTGGAAGACAGGGTATCTTGACACTAGGTTCTCGCTGTCTACCCTGCCACGCGGGATTAACCATAAAGCTTTACATATAATAAAAGCAAATTGTAGTTTTGACCGAAAAATACAATATTATTAAAAAATATTTTATAATTTTCAGATTTAGTTAATTCTATGGGTAACTGTTAGTCACATATACCTATTACCGTGTCCTATTTACGTCGGGTAAGGTCGGGTCACATTAAGTCGTGGCCCAGCTTGTATACGTTTAATTGAAACGTAGACGTTTCTCTGATCCCTCTTTAGATTTAGTATTAATTTGTAGTTTGCATTTTGCTTATAATTTTAAACGCACATTCCCTTTATAAGATTAATATATTTTAATTGGTTTCCATGGCAATATAACAAGAGGAAAACAAAAGTTGATAAGAAAAAGCTTAATACTAAAGGTGTATTATATAAAGCTATAATTGGTATTAAAAATAATAATGACAATAAAAGATAAATAATGAATAAAGTATTTGAATACAATAAACGTTAATTAATTAAATATAGTTGAATATTTTAAAACATTTTGTTTCACTTAAATAAATGAGCACTCGACCAAAACCAACAATGCTTATAATACTAATGCGTGAAATTAATACATTGCGTTTAATGTAATATTATTCCAATGAATTTAAATTAACTTATGCCTATACTCTAAGCAGCACACATATACATGTAAGTACCGTTGTATATTTGTAAAACATATAGATATTCATTAGTATTGAAAATATGTGTTTTGACGTAACAGTTTTTTAATTTTTACACTTCAGCTTCACAGAGCTCAATGGACAGCGTTTGTAATTGCGATTGGTTATGGGTTCGAGTACCGCTAAGAGGAATGATTAAATTATTTTTATATCTCTACTCTAGTGAAATAGACAAAGCGGCGTTGAATCTGCCCAACATGCAATGTTTGGAATACTTGAGGAAAGTGGAGAATGGAGTGTCTTGACACTAGGTGCTCTCTGACCTAGTGTCAAGACACTCACCTCACCTTGCCATGAGCGAAAATCGTAAAGCTGTAAAAAGATAAATTAGTGAAATATAATTGTGTACATTGTATGTTAAAAGCATGTCGTTTAAATAACTATATAGAGTTAAGGAAAAGGTTATAAAATAAAGACAATTAATTTTAATAATTAGTTTTACTCGCTAATTTATATCAATATTCAATAATATTCAATAATCTATAGCAATGTATTTTAAACTTTTTTTATTTTGTATATTTTGGTACTACTTTTCTGAGATATAAAATACTTTATAAATACATACGAATTTAAAGCAAGAAGTAAATGTTTCTCGCAGTAGAGAACGGAGAGTTTTTATACCAGATTCTCTCTGACTATGCGGGAAAAAGCGTGAAGCTGAAGTAAAGAAAATGCTCGTCTTGTATAATGCATATCATATATAAGATTTAAAATATAAGTAGGTACACCAAAATTCTAAAATACAGAACATGTTACTTTGTTCGTTACATATTATATATGTATACTTAATATATTTTGTTTAAGGTGGCGAGCGAATACATTATATATTTGTGGGTGAAAGGTCTTGCCCAGCAATTAGCATCACATCATTCAATGTCCGACCGTCTTGAGTGCTACCCAAGGCGTGAAGGTGTTTATTATTTACATGGCGGCCTACGAAATATGTCACCACTTGTACAAATGACTAACGTACGCCTATTTATAGCTGAAACAAGCGTATATTGTTTAGTATGACGCCATTTACTATAGCTATGAATCCAAATATTGTATTGCAAAAAACTGTGTCTGAACTTATTCAGACCGAGAACTGAACAGAATATTGCCCAACTTTTACATTGAAATGTACTTAATAAAACTAAAATGTTATAGTAATAATAATAGTAGTAGAAAAAATATAGAAAGATTTTTTTTTTCTAGTATATATATAATTAATTATAAATTTAATATATTATAGACTAGTGCCCCCTACAATTATTTCGTGTTTTTGCCCACCTCTCACGTTCTCACTTAAATCACAAACTTTGATTAAATTAAAAATTTAAACTGTTGTATCTTTTTTAATTATGAACCGATTGAAATAAAACAAACACTAAATGTTAAGAAAAGATTACCAAAATACAGTAGTTAAAACGGCGACCGTTAAGCCGGTTAAACGGTTAACGGAAAAAAAATAAAAAATCTATGTTTTGGTTTCTAATATATTGGATACATACCCCAAATAATATTTTTTCTCATATATCTTCCATGTACAGACAGCGATTTGTTACATTTTTATTAAATGTTTAGATATTAGGTATACACTCATTTAAATATAGGTAAATATTTAAACAACCTTGAAAATAGAGACTACTGCATAAACTTTGATATGTATGATATTTCTTGATTAATACGACCTACTTTTTCTTAACGCGTACAAAGTAACGGATTTTTCTGGTTTTTCATAATAAGGTAGTTTTCAATAGAAACTAGGCCGTTTTCATAAAGAAAAAGAGTAGAGTAAATATCTTAAATTAGGCTAATTAGATGAAATGGAATAATCGAATCTAGTCAAAAGAAGATGAAGTGCCTAATTAGAGCTTTAAATTCAAGAATTGAAGTCTATTCTGGTATTCCGTAAATGTTCTTTGGCAAATAGCCTGCTAAGTCTTGGCTAACACACAAATAAGAACATAAATACTTTAGAAAGATATCACAAAGAATTCATTAATTAATTATCTAGACGAAAGCGGAAAAATTATAAATAATCTAAGTGGTTAGTACTAACAGTGAGAAATACATACAAAAGTGTTCTCTTTCGTGAAGCTAAAGTAATTTAACTTGATAAAAGTGCTATTTGCTAAACTAGTGTGTTTACCGTGTGCTGCTAATAAAATATTCATTTATTCGCATTATGAAGTTTTAGTTCAGATATCATTTACGCTATTTTACAAATTAGAAAAGTTTTAAACGTTTTATTTAGGATTACACTAAGAAATAATAGAAACCTTATAAAGAAAAAATATATATAGTTTAAAAAAAGGAATTAACGAAATTTGTATAGAACTTATTACTTTTATACGTAAAACACTTTTTACTAGTGTTAAGGTGGTCGCCTAATTTGTTTCAAAATGCTGTTTTATAATAATAGTTGATAGATAAAACTAGCTTCTTCCTCACTACTAAAAAAACTGCAGTTAAAAGTTCCACTGAGAAAAGTTAGTTTTTAACGAGCAAAATTAAATTGTTCTTAGAAATAGTTAATGTGAAAATAAAGTTTAAAAAAGAACTTTACACTTGGTAACGTGTCCATGTGAGCATACATGTACGTACATATATTTTATATTATGGGTACAGAACCAAAAATAATGTTCTGGAAAATTCTTATTTAAACTGTCTTATTATATGACACCAATAACTAAAAGTTACTTATTACGCTATCATCAGTTTGAACAAACTAATATTGAAGTAGCAGCTGTAGAAAACACACATTCAGTAACTCAAAATGAAAGACGAGCTTATTTTAAAAAAAATGTGTAAAAAAATTTTTTTTGTAGGTTCGGGAAATTTCTGGCACGTAGATGGTGAAATAGGCAACGATAACCGTATTCTTTATAAAATATTAAGTTATATTTTATTTCTGATCTACGCTTTAATGACTTTATTGGAAATAATGGCTGCCCTAATTGGTGATTTTCCTAAAGACGAGAAAAGCGATTCGGTGACGTTCGCAGTCAGCCATACGATTGTTATGATAAAAATATTCTCAGTTATATCAAATAAAAAATTAGTGAAAAAGTTGATTCGGGATCTCGTAAGCGTTTGTGAAATACACGAAGAGGAACCTTTGATGAAGGAAAAGTACAAAATTATGAAGATCAATGTTATCGCTTATTTTATTACTGTTTATGGTTCAGCAGCATGTTTTGTGTTTGAAGGTCTAAGAAAAATGTTTGAAGGTATAATATATATTATGTATGTTATATTTTGTCTATCATATTGCCACTGATTGCAGTGATACTACTTAGTCTCAGACTTGCCTGTAACGAAAACACCTGTAGTTAAAAATAACTAATATATTTTGTTAACATTTTTTTTGTTTTTGTAAAGTGTTACTCCCACACTAAGGAAATTGAAAAAGACATATTTAGAAAACGTATACAAAATTTGAACGCAGCGGGATATGAACCCGCGCCTCTTGAAAACCGTTCAACTAATATATTCAACTAATATATTTTACTAGTTATGGACACAATCGCATCGCACGCAAGAACATATCACAAAAGATCAAACTGCAAACTAATAATATAAGAGTAATACAACAAAAATATTTTTACAGGGTCGCACTTCGTTACCGTTGTTACATATTACCCATCTTTCGGAGACAATTCATTACTGGCAGCCATTGCTCGAATATTTATGACAATTGTGCTATTTATGATGATGTTAACCATGATAATAAACGTAGATTGCTTTGCTGTAGTCATTCTAATTATGTACAAGTACAAATTTATAACGCTTAAAAACTATTTTGAAAAACTGAGACTACAATTTGAAGCTCTCGAAAAAAACGATTCAGGCGAGAAAATGTTCAAAGGCCTTATAGAAGGCATTATTATGCACGAAAAACTTTTAAGGTAAAAACTTATTTTTTAATCTAACTATTTGATTATTTGTTTTAAATATTATCTTGCTTGGATAACATTGAATAACAATATGTATGTGTATTTTTATGTTCATACTTGTATATTATATTTATATTTTTATATGTGGTAGACTTTCAAAAGAAATTGACAAGGCATTTGGAACAGTAATGGCGTTTCAATTATGCCAGAGTTCTGGATCAGCTGTATCTCTTTTGCTCCAAATAGCAGTGAGTAAATTTAATTGTTAATATTGCCAATAATTGATATATTTGATCGATGATATTATAACTATAATATGTGTAGCTTTCAGACCAACTCACACCTGTTGCGGCCATGAAAATATTATTTTTTGTTATTGCTTTGTTTTTCTTACTGGGATTATTTCTTTGCAATGCAGGAGAAATAACTTATCAGGTAAAATAATTGTGACGATAAATAAACTTACTTTTGCTTTTATTATACAATAATATTAACTTTTGTTGTATACGTGTATACGACTATACAATCAAATCACCTATTGAGATATTATATCCTTAAAATATCAGTATCGAAAACATTTACTTACTTTGTTAACATTTTTTAAAGTGTTATTCCCACACTAAGGAAATTGAAAAAGACATATTTAGAATATCCCGCTGCGTTTAAATTTTTATACGTTTTAAAAATTTAAACGCAGCGGGATTTGAACCCGTGCCTCTTGAAAACCGTTCAAGCGCTCTGGCCGCTAAGCCATGCGTTCTACGGAGAACGGTTTAAATTTTTATACGTTTTCTAAATATGTCTTTAACATTTACTTAGTTTCAAAAAACGCTATTGCTGACACTATTATTATTAAAAGTGCCGTGTAAGTCGAACTGAGTATGAGAATGTTGCAAAATTTCATATCGATCACATTTGCGCTTCACATTTCACACGTATTGCATTTATAATATTTTGAAATGAAACTATTTTTAACCGGATTAATCAGGTATATTTTTAGTATTCGAAAATACATTTTAGAAGCCAGCCGTTTCGAATACTTTACAGTAGTCCGTCGTCACAGGTAGACTGAGGTGGAAAGCGTATGTCAGTTGATACAATTATTATACCACACTACCACTAACGTTCTCAGTTGCCTCTCGTACTGCCCTGGATTACTCGCGGATCATACTTGGGATATATCTGTTTGCCCTAGCCAGAATATGAGGCTTATCAACCCTGATGATTACATCAGGGTTGATAAGCCTGTAAGTTGATAAGTTTGGTTTATCCGTTGTATGCTCACACACAGTTGACTCCAATACACGCCATTCTTGACATGACACGTATTATGGAATACTAAAAACATACGCGATTAATCCGGTTAAAATAGTTTCATTTCAAAATGTGTAACAATCGAAGGTCTTATTGTGTATAACATTTGATAAATGAAGTGCTATGATTGGATGACAGGCATCCTTGCTTTCGGATTCAATTTTTTACTGCGGTTGGCACTTATGTCCATCTGAATTTCCACAACGACGTAATATCGGACGGCTCGTGCTTCAAGCCTGCGCTCAGGCACAGCGGCCACTCATCATGAAGGCTTTTAAAATGCTCGAGCTCACTTACGGAACATTCCTTTTGGTATGAATACTATTAGAGTTAATTTCATTTACACATTTCTGTATATCTTATATTATTATTTTTTTTCAGGTGATAAGAGGGACTTACTCTGTATTTGCATTGTTCTATGCACGAAATCAATAGTTTCAGATTAATTTTACAGCAACGCTTTCGTTTGTATATTTAAAGTAGACGTCGCTCAACACATTCATACGTGGCGTGGTTATTTATAGCAATGTTAAAATGCATAATGGACGTCACCTCAAGCCCCGCATTGACGCTTAAGTATTATAATTTAAAAACACAATAAACATATTATTTAATGTTCTATTAAATATTATTATTAATAAATTTAATTTATTAAATAACTCTAAATCTATTAAAGTGTACACTTATTACCTCAATGCTACCATTTTAAGACATTATTATATCAAATATATAGATTATTTAAGTAGATTTTTACATATCAATAAAGTATTTTAGTATGTAAGACAGGGCACGCACAAACGTATATAAAGTG
The DNA here is from genome assembly GCA_038994665.1 of Podotricha telesiphe. Lineage (NCBI taxonomy): Eukaryota > Metazoa > Arthropoda > Insecta > Lepidoptera > Nymphalidae > Podotricha > Podotricha telesiphe. The sequence continues at coordinate 585,243 of JAOYRR010000327.1, forward strand.
AGATCGCCGATCCCGATAACTCACGACAGCTTATCAAGTTAGGATTTCTGTACCACATGCAAATACTGAATATTTCAATATTACGCATTGCGTGTTAGCAATAGGCTGCTTCATGAATAAATGATTTTCTAACCTAAGAGGTATGATATACGATAGAGATAGATATAGAGAATGTTTTCATTTTACGTTATATTTAGGTACAGAACCCAAAGGGATGCTTTTAAGATAGAGCGTGCCAATGGAAAATTATTTTCCTACTCGAACAATATTTGCCCCCATATTTAATGAGAATAAAGACGCGAATAGTAAACGGCTAACATTTTATTTCAATAAAAGCCTTAATCGAAACTGCAGACAATTTTATGTAAATTGTAGCATTAAAAATGTGAGTAAAGTATACGAACACATCGACGACGACAAGAAAGAAAAAAATTATATCATTAAATTGATGATAACTGAATTTAATTTTTTTTATTCTAACTACAGATATTTTATTTTTCATAAAAAATCTAATCTTTTACGTACACACGCACATTTACAATTAATTATCCATATATGCGACGCGTAATTAGGCGGGTCATTTATGGTTTGAAAAGATATCAGTGAAATGACCGATTTTTCAACGGCGATTGTCTTTTTTTTAAGTGTACATACAATATATTTAGTATCAATAATCTAAATTACAATATAGAGTAGTACAGGAAACATATACGACGAAATTAATAATTTATTGTTACGAAAGCAAAAAAAATTGACGAAAAGACGAAAACTAAAATATTATTACAGACACAGTTAGGTAAATTAAGATATGTATTGTGCTCCTGTTCGTTGTGATATATTGCGTTTAGTTCCAGTCCTATAAATATGTCTCTATCCAGTAAAAGTATATAAAGTATAAGGGTGAAGGAAACCATCTCCGATGTCAAGAATAGGCGAGTACTGAAATCAGCTGTGTGTGAGCATATAACGGATAAACTCAACTATTACATCAGGTTTGATAAACCTCATATTCTCGCTAGGGAAAACAGATATATCCCAAGAAGGACCCGCGAGGCAAATGAAATACAAAAACAACCTTTAATTTCAATGGAGACGACGGTTGGAAACTTTCTACCACCTGGGACCTAATACTAAACTTTGAAGTCTCAATCCCATCACACCAGAGATAAAGATACAGTCAGCTCATTTTGCAAGAATCCAGGGCAGTACGCGAGGTAACTAAGAAATCGTTGGCGGTAGTATGTTATAATAATTGTATCAACTGACAGATGAATACCACCTCGGTCTACTTGTCAACATGGGCTACTGTAAAGTGTTTCATTTTAAAATGTGTAAAAATCGCGAAAACCAAAGATCTTATTAAATTTAATACTCCTACAAGAAATAGAGTATGCGAAATCGATAAACGTAATGTGCACATTACAACAAAATAACGGTTCGTATATGTCCTAGAATAGTTATATATAGTTATATATATATATATATATATATATATATATATATTTTTTTTTTTTTTTTTTTTTTTTTTTTTTTTTTTTTTTTTTTTTTTTTTTTTTTTTTTTTTTTTTTTTTTTTTTTTTTTTTTTTTTTTTTTTTTTTTTTATATATATATATATATATCTGCTATATTTCCTAAAACATAAATTTGTTAAATAAATTTATCTATATTCTTCGGAATGGAATATTCATTAAATATTTCAAATTTGATCTTTATATAAATATATATATTACTCACTTTTACTATCACTTTTCAGATAGCTTTGCCATAGGTAGGTACTTATCTAAAAACTTTACAACATATCATCATTACGTAAACAGGTGTTTGGAACACGAAAAATCTGTTTTACCAAATCGAATTACATAGCTTGCGTTCATAATATTTATTGAAAAACCATGAATTATAAAATAGTAACTCTTACGTCAAACTATTACTTCAGTTTCTAGTTGTAAATTGATTAAGGTGAATATATAAATAAAGTATAATTTAGTATTTCCGATAAACACTAATATTTTGAAGTAGACTTACGTATAAAAATACTACTTGAACCGCGAGTTTTAATAAAATGTAGAATTATGTCACTATTTTATCTAACATTTCAAATATAAATAATTTTTTTTTATAAAATTACCAAGTGCCAAAACAGTTCGTTTTCCTCTTACCGCCCGAAATCGAGACATTGCGTGTTTAGTGTCGGAACCATGAATGCAGAGAAATGAATCCTCCGAGTGGGAATCGAACCCACTAATCACTTTAACAGTCAGACGCTATCCCACTGGCACATATATATATATATATATATATATATATATATATATATATGAGGTATGTTCTACCCTACAATTTGGACGTTATATTAAAACCGTCCCAACTATGCTACGAAGAGAACGATGATCCGTTTTGTTTAAGTATTGCATTACCTTTTAAAACGTATAAATACCCTCATAAATTCCCAATGCATTACATTTATATCATAAACAAAAATATACGTTAAATAAGTTAATTCTTCTGCTGCCTTCAAGTTACTGAAGGTAGAACACAAACGATACAAACGCTCAAGACATACAAAGAGTGTCTTATTTAAAGAATATGTTAGTGAGTCCTTGCCCAAACAGCATATGCATTTTCTGATAGTCTTATTCGAGACAGAAATTAATGGTATAATAAATGATAATTTGGGTAACAAAGTAGGTTAATAAAACGGCCAATTTAAAGATTAAGTTAATAAAGTAACTAAATATATCCTTATGGAATTGTTACTAAAGTGCGAGCTGCTTTTAATTTTGTAGCATTTTATTAAATTAGCCATCTGAAGAAAATTATTATACATACAAACACTTAAAGTTAATTAAAGATGTAAAATTTTTTTAATCATACTTCTTAAGGTTTAGAGTGCTCTGAACTTTCGGCAAGTATAAGGAAATTTAAGTTTTCTTTAGCCAGGAACACAGTTCAAAACTAAAACTTAACTGGCAGTCGAGTGCAGGTAGCGGTAATTGCTCCAGTAAATACAGTGCAGAGTGGTGTATACAACTAGAGTTATGATTAAACTTCCGCTTGCTGACATATGGGTAAAGCAATGGGTGCCACATGTTGTGAACGCTCGACCTCTCCGATATAACGCATCGAGTATGTTTGTCATTTGCAAATATTATAAAATTATAAAAAAAAATGTATATTGTTTTATAAACCTTATTTATTTACTAATCTGTATCTATATACAGATTATTAAATAAATAAGTTAATGTATCGATAATAGAAGCGAATAATCCAACCAGTACAATCTTTGTCTGTCTGTTACTTTTGTTTTCAGAACAGAAATTGTTGAATTTTGGTATGGTAGTAGGTTAGAGTCCGAAGGTACATATAGTATAGTTTTTATTTTTACATTTGATGTAGTTTACGTAGAAAAACTAAAAAACTAAAACAGTTAAATTACTATATAAACCGGTGATATACTCAATAAAAATAAATTATTTATTGCATGTAAATAACTTAGAGTATGGAGCAACATACATGATAATTGTATTCTGAAGTTCAATGTAGTTCTCATAGGAAAAAAAATTTACGACTCCCTCAAGTTACGTCGATTAATAGCAAATTTCCTTCCAATCTCATTAAGTAATGTATTTATTTGATCATAAAATAATATAAAGAAGATGTATGTACAATAATTCTAAGAGAATATTCAAAAAGTAAGACTCTACACGACATCAGGTACACGACTATAATACCTATTTTGTATTTTCGCCGGCCTGCGTTGTCACTTAAATCGCATATATTTTATCGAATTATATAAAAACAGGGTCCAGGGCGTAAGTCCAGTTAGATTTTTTTAGTTGCGTGTTATATTAAATTTGCGATAACTTCTAAAGTATTCATGTAAATGGAATAACTATAGGATAATCTACATAAAATAGCCAATGTAACTGATATACTAATTTAGACATAAAGATTAGTAATATTTTAAAATTATTTTGAAATAAAAATAGTTACTGTGATTCAACCTTAGGAAAATATAATTATGCTTCTTCGGATTTTTTGGTGGCCCATTTTATGATTACACTTTCGTAGTATATTATTTTGATGTATCTAATACAAGCGCTCGGAAATCGTTTTTAACAGTTTTTATTACAAAATATGAAATCTTCTCTATTATACAACAAATTAATTAGAACGTTTTGTATGAGTGTGCATACAAGGTTTTTACCTTTTTGAATAAATTATCTCAATACCAAAAACTGCACCAAAATCCGTTGCGTTGTTTCAAAAGAGGAAGTTCAGGAACAGACTGACGGAGGTGGAGGGTTTTATATAGTGATGATGATGAAAATAACTAATCATCCTACTAAGATAAATGATAAATGTCGCTTAGAGCTTCAGAATTAAAATAAAAACATGCTCGATCTAATTACATCGATTACTAAATTACAAATGAAGCAAACTTTTTTACAATATTACAAAAGTAATAAAACTGGCAAATAGATGAATTATTTAAGTTAAGAAAAATTGAAAGGTTTTTAAAAACAAACGTGTTATCGAAAACTACCCACCATACTGAACAATTTTTACTAAGAAACCATTTACTTATTCAGATTTTTCATACAACTTACATCCCCTATTTTAATCCTTTAAGGGTTGATTTTTGAGAAAATAAGTAGCCTATGTTGGACCTTACGTCATCAACTATCGTTCTGAGTAAATATATCGAAGTCGATGAAGCGGTTTATTTAGATTATTCATACAAACTTTCATCCCCAAAGGTACAATAACCAAATTGCAGTAGAATGTAATGTAATGCAAAGTGAACGCATCGTAAATTTCTATATTTTTTATACGGGCATACGTACGACTGCCCGCTTGAGACATGCAATCCTCCGACCATGCCACCTCTTCAGTCATACACATACGTAACGGAAATAAAGTACTGGGATTGATTATTTATCGTATTAGGATTATTTCGATATATTTTTTGTATGAAAATTTAATTAAATATTTCATCGCTGAATAATTAAATAGTATCCTATGGTCAATCCTAGGTATCGACTATATGTATACCAAAATTCATTACAATCGGTGCGACGATTAAAATTTTTCATACAAATTTTCATCCCCTATTTCAGCTACTAAGGGGTTGGTTTAAAGTTTGACATAAGCGGGCAGAGTGGTCGTCGCGGTGGGTTAAATATGTTTAACACGTCGCGAATGGAGTGCGGAAACACTGCTTTGCCTAAAATATGCAAAAAGTTGAAAGTAGTGACTCACACCTGCACCTATAGGTAATCGGCAATGGTGTGGCTCCTGCTATGTTAAAAATTTTATACGTTTTCTGAAATTAGTTATTCTTATTCTAAATGTATGAAAAATATGTAAATATTTTTTAAGTGTTTTAAAAATATGTAATATTACTTTGTCTGTTCTGGAGTCACTTATAAATATGTTCAACCTGGTCATTTAGATACAAAACAAAAAATCCATTAATGATCATCATCCCCAAATCCGAAAAAACTAAATAGTTATTAGTCGCGCTACTATTACTACTACTAACAATATAATATTAAAATGCGAAAGTAACTCTGTCTGTACGTTTGTCTATGACGTCATCACGGCCAACCCGCTGAACCGATTGTGATGAAATTTAACATAGAGATACTCCTATTTTTTTTAGTATTTCCAGGAATTTAATTATTTTACGAAAAGGCCGTGAAAAAGACGAAACAGCTGACGCCGCATGCAAACTGCGAGCGGGTCGCTAGTGTTATATTATATATTATATAACACAAAATAATTGTGTTCAATATAGATTTAATCCATGTACTATTTTGATATGTCAATACAAAATTTACCGAGATAAACACTATTTCGTGACAACACAATATAACCAGCGAAGTAAATTTGTAGATTCGAAAAGAAACTCAATGTCGTGAATAAGTTAGAAGACAAACGTGGTTTGAACAAATTTTTTGAGGCACCATTTCACCTGAAACTTTTTCTTTTAGAGAGGTTTTATCTTAAAAGCAAAAGCGGTAACCTTTTTCAGAACGTCTGACATAAGTTTAACAAAGTACGGAAAAAGTCGTCGTTCCAATCTTATGAACTGGCACTGTAGTATTTTAGTGAAAATAAGTTTTATGTTCTCCGGAATATATTGTTTCAATATATAGCAAGCTCAAGCATAAAAACAAAATATGACAAAATAAGGAAAACTAGTATTGTCTACATTCTCTCTTGCCAAACGATTGTTCGTAGAATAATCTTTGGGTATAGCAGAAATTTGTAAATATCTCTCTACAGAGATGCTAATAACAAATATAAGTTGTAATAAGCGTATAAGAATTTGTACGTAGCTTGATGTAGAACGCATGGCTTAGCGCTTGAACGGTTTTCAAGAGGCGCGGGTTCGAATTTTTATACTTTCTCTAAATATATATGTTTTAATATATGTTTGTCTGTTCTTTATTTTAAGGATTGTATAGAAAGCTTACCCCACCATTTTTCGTTAACGTGCAGTCTATCAATTTTCACGTTTATACTTAAATAGTACTAAGTTTAATACTTTTAACACCTAAATATTTTTCATTATAAGCTGAATCATTCAATTGTTAATTATCAACAGTTACATGCAGTGGTTTTGTAAAGCTTTAATTAAGCGTATCATCTAGTGTTTGCGTTTATGAGGGCGAGTGCGATGCGGCAACCGGTGCTCCCTCGTTTTTAGGTTAAGATTAATTTAAACATACTTTATGTGAATGTGATACTTACATCGCCATGCGAATATAATAAGTACTTAATTCAGAACGTAATAGAGAAATGTATGTATAAATTTAGCAGTGTGTATTCTTGCAATACAAGATTTTAAACAAAGGTTTGAAATAACAATTTGAAAACCGTGTTATGAAATTAACGAAAGAAAAAAAAACGACTATTCCATTTTAAAACTGTCTAAAAAAGAGTCCTTTTAAAAAGGCACGACGATCACACAACTTTTAATATATACTAAGCGATAACAGTTTTTGGACAGTAACGTGTTTAGACGTAAGTAAAATACTAGAGTATTTTAGGGTTCGTATAAAAAAATATTCATATTTAGTGTATTATACATACTGTTCACATACGAGGGTTTGCGCGGATTGCGAATCTCTTGTGCCGTGAATAAAAACTTTCCGAGTCGTAAAAGTATATGAGTTCGTCCCAATACTGCGCCGATGACTTCCAATCTCTCTGTAGCGTGTCCCGACCCAACCCTGAAGATTACTTTTTCTCCCTCATCCGCTAAATTGAATTAAAATGAGAAGCAAAAGTATAAAGAAAAGGGTGTGCAAGTCAATTTTCGCGATTAACCTGCTGTTTTATATGGACCGCTTGAATAGGTGTTAAAACTAATTGTTTTTTTTACAATATGCACCTACATGAAGTGGAATCGCTGTATAACTACAGCGATGAAAAAGCGTTTTTTTTATTACGAAGCTTACATATATAATTTCTTTCTTGCGCTGCTTTTCGCCATTTATAAGATTAAAATCAATAAAAGGGTGCCTGAAAGAGATCACTTTCAGTGATAAAGCCGCCTTTGCATAGATGCTCTGTGTAAAATTGACAATCCTTCTTTTATTTATATGCCATAACGAGTTTTACAAGTACTACGTAATAGTTACTGATTAAGGTAGTAATTTATGATTTTTAGCGCCCTACTGTCGTGGCGACTTTTATTTTTTGACGTTTAAATTATGTGAATATTACCGCAACTTAGGTACCTGTGGATATCCTAATTATTTTAAGTAAGATAATAAAATAAAAGAGGTGAAATATAAATCAAGATGTGTTTGTTTCAAATTTTGAAATCCTAGCTACAAAGCGTCGCAACCGCATTTTACGACATTATAAGGCTGCGAGATAGCGAGGGTTGGGGTTGCCCAACTTGATATTATGCCCTATCCCGCCCGCCTAACAATATATTGTACAGAGATATGCAGCGATATTTAGTTTAAAACATTATTATATAAGAAAATGAAAAAAGTATACAATTATTAATGTTATTTCAGCCTATATTATTTATTTTATTGTAATTTAAAATATTCAATATCGATGAAATTTTCAAAATTTGCTTATTTTTGAGAATTTGTATACTCAATTAGTTAATTCAATCGCGCACATGTTAGAAAATCACAAATAATATAAATTGAATTGGATTCTATGTTGAGATTGAGAATTAAAGTCAGGCTCGTTCCATTTTTGCTTTTATACAAACACAACGATAGAATTACATTGGCTTAAAAGGGGAAGAATTAATTTATATTGCAAAAAATATATTTTAACAGTACATGTAACAATATACCTTCAACCGCCATAGCCACATGCTCATTAGACAACTGCCATTAATTAAAATGCTAAATGTATGCATTTTAATACGCGCTTCAAAGTAGTCTAGACGATATACTACTTCATTAAAGCATATTTGATCTCCCCTTCATACTTCCTGAGTGTAGGCTTCTCTATTACGCACTTTTTTTCTTTGACTGATAAACGTTAAAAATGCTAGGTTATAATGTGTAGATGTGACTTTTAAGATAAACTATTTTATTAATTTTTTTTCAGTCTATTAGCGTCATATATAACACAGCTTCACACTTTTACAGCTTCACGCGTTTCCCGCATAGCAGGGTAGTCAGAGAGAATCAAGTGTCAAAACACTCTGTTCTCTACTTTCCGCCCAAAATCGAGACATTACGTGAAGTCGTGTCGTGAAGACATTATCGTCTTATATATATACTGTGTTTATATATTAAATTAAACGTATTTTTAAGTAAATAAAACATTGGTGTATGATTACGATACGAATTAATCTAAAGCGAAAAAACAATAACGTTCCAAGATTTACGAAGGCCATAGATGAACGAGGTTGGAGTAACATTTGGGGATTTATTTGTTTGCGTCTGCGAACTACGAGATTCTCTTAAAATAGCGAGATTCCGTATTTTACATCTCATTTGCCCACAAATAGCCTTGGATGCTTGTTTTTATTGTTGCAGACAAACTAAGTAATTTCACTTCCAAGTACAAGTGCTATTTTAGCAGAGACTAGATGGAGCTATCTTCTTAAGTAACAAAGAGGTTAAATTTAAATGTGTAAATCGCTTATATTTTATTTAGTAATATAACCAGACTTCTTACATTCTTTGTGATACTATTTTGTATAAAATTTAATAGTATGTCATTGAAGATTGATGTTACAGAGTTATATATTATGAAAAATAGAAGTGGGTACGTCGTTTGAATATCTTTTCATCTTTTTCATTAACATATTTCTTGTAACTTTTATTATTTTAGTTGTTTTTATCTCCACTTCGCAATTGCTAGTTATCCGAAGTGGCAGCCATCTGAAGCATTCGTAACTGCATGATTATGTAAGTTTTACACTGACTTTTGGTTGCTCTAGTCGACCATCAGCTCTTAACGACCAGGCGATATCAATCGTGACAATAACCCGGAGTCTGTAGCGACTGTCAAAAACGTGTTAAAAAGGCGCAGAAAAAGCCATCCGTATCTTTATTTTTAAGCCTTCAAAATACTGCAAACGAAATGTATAAGATCCTTCTCCTCCTGCCGTCGAGAAAGAAATAAAATTTGATAATATGAGTTTCATATTTTTGAACCCGCTGTATTTTTTACAGTTTCACACTTTTTCCTGCATAATATGTTAGTCAGAGAGAATTGTTCTCTCACTCACTCACTCCGCCCTCCGCTTTCCGCCCGAAATCGAGATATTGCGTGTTGAGTGGTGGTACTCACTGCCGTGCTTCGTTTTAGGTACCAGAGCGGAGAAATGAAAATAATTTCAATAGAATAATTCCTCTGAATGGGAATCAAACACAAAACCAACAGCATTTACAAATACACGCTGAGCTCTCAGAACCTACCATATAATTATTATCCCTAGAACAGTTACCATACTGCTTATTCACCATAATATGCAAATATATAAAAAGTTTTACAAATCACTTAAGTACAACAATATATAAACGTATATATGATGAATGATTACTTTTGATTGCGGCTTTCAAACGCCTAAGTATAGGTTAGCTTGGTACATATTATAAATATTAATTCTTACCTATTAATTTTCATGTATAATTTGTATTACCTAATGGGATCGTTAAGAAAATATATACATATTATATATATATATATATTTATATATTTATACTTACATATTACATTCAAAGCTATATTACATGAGCCAATTTGAATGAGCTAAATATCTGAACTTTATAGTTAAATCAGAATAACTATTTGCACGTAACGGATGCAACTGGGCGACGCAGTTTTTCGTTCATCAAAGTTTCAATCACCACAAAAATAAATAAAATCCAGTGCACACTAATTGTGTCGGACGGACTGTTTTCGGTGGCATCTATTTTCTGATACCACTAAAGTTATACTCGCCAGTAGTACTCGCCACGGCTAACACAACACCAGTCGTAGATGCCTGAGTACTTGTCAAAATGTACAAATAAACGGACTATTTAATATTGACACGCTCTTAGATGATTTTTCCCACAATGCATAAACATGTATGCAAGCACCATAAATTTGAGTTAATATCTAAGTGTGTTTGAATTGTTAGTGATGTATCCTTAAGTGCTATGAGCCTGTGTCTATGCATGTACTAAGTTTGTGTGCGCCTTTAAGGGTGCTATGGGAAATGTTTATTAATAAAAAATGATACCTACTATTGGAAATAATAAAAATCATCAAGAAGACTATTAATTCTTTCAGTTCAGCGTTCACAATTATTTTAGAATAGATGAGGACGTTTTGTATTTTATTTAAAATTTTGTTCATTTTAAACTTAATTACTATAATTGTTACGATACAAGAGTAAAGTTCCTATCTTTTAGTCTGTCTTGACCACGCTAATTAAGAAACTTTTCAAAATGACCTGTAGCGGAGAGTGTTCAGCTTAATAAATTGTTTATAAAACCAAAGCACTTAAAAGTTATCTAAGCAATTAAAAAAGGAGCACAGACATTTTAAATTAAATAAGAATTAATATTTAGATACAGTGTCATCTGGTATCTTTTTTTATCTTATATGTGATTATTTTTACAAAAAGATACATAATTGTGGCTAAAGAAAATGAAAATAATTCTGTAAGCATATCTAGTATTGGATACAATTATCAAATTTCCAAAAAAAAGTAATATCAAGTTGTAATATCAAGTTTAACGCAGTCGTAGCGTGCTTCAGACGTAATTAGACTGAAACAATTTATACACTGCCTAACCTAAAAATGCAGGACTTGGATAAAAATAAAAGATATATCATTAAAGTTTTACAAGCAACTACATGGTCGCTGTTAGTATATTATTATGGTATGTACAAGCAATAACTTCGCAGTAGGTTACAGCGAGCCATTTCCGCGGACTAACCAGCACTCACTTCCCGCTCGGTATTAGTAGCTCAGGGTGGGCGTTTGTTTGATACGGTCGCTGCTGACAAGGAATGCTGACTTGTACGTTACTAACACGCGAATGTGTTTTTGTCTATTAAAATTCTAAATGATTTTTGCCTTTAAAACTTATTCGTTAAAGTTTTTTCTTTCTTACAAACATAACAAAAAAAACTATAAGTGCGCATAATTTCGATGTAGATATATTTACAGCCGCCGTTACGGAATATAAAGCTAATAAGCCCACTATAAATATTCATTCAGTGTATACAACAAAATAAGTTTCAATTTTACTTTTAATAACACTTTATCAATAGCAAATACAAATACAAATACGAATAAGATGAAAATATTGATTCGTAAATAAAAAAGAGCTTACCAAGACGCAATGATAAAAGTTAGTATTATCGAGGTCGTTTTTCTTAATGATGCTGATAAATTGAGAAGAATATGATTGGACGGGATGATGAGGCATCGGGCGGAGATGAATGGCGTGCATTATTCGTGTTACAGATAAGGAGGTCGCTTGCGACGTTTACATCAGATCGTATTAGAAGCTCAATAAAGGAAGACCTCTGAGAACTTTGGCATGAATGAGTGGCGTTCTACACTTAAATACATTTATAAACGAATGAATACAACTTACATTTAAATTGAATATAATCAGTAAGCCTTCTTATTAGTAAATGCAATTATATTAATGATATATGAAATGATATGGACGTTTTTGAGTACAGAGATAGATTCAAGTGGATATGAATCATTCTATTTAATAGATACAAGATTAAAATAATATTAGAATTCATTTATTTTATTTAATAATGTAATGAAACCAAATTTGGTTTGCAAAATTTGCGTTTCCCTTAGAATAATTAATTTTCCATTTATAACACAATACAGTTTTGAATTTGGTCTGCTAGTGTCTAATACCGCGTTAGTATTTCTCAAATTATTTTACAAAATTATAATTGCTTGCTTGTTCTCCTAGCGTAACACATAAAAAGGGGTTATGACTTTTAAGACAAAATAAACACCTACTCTAAAAATGAAGTGGGTATATAGCTACTTTCAATTTCTAGTATATAGCTACTTACATTTTTTTTAATTTTTCCAAGAATTTCATTGCTTTACATAAAAGCCGCCGAAAATACGCATAGCAATTAATAAATAAAATACACTTAAATACCAATTTGACGCCATAAACGGCCACATTTTGTACTAATAATATTTTATGTTACACGTAGCGCAGCGTTAGGTTAAGCCACGCACAGCGCAACGTTCCTGAAATAAATGGACAGTGAAACCGTAGTAAAAAAAAAATAGCTTCCTATTCTTTCGGATTACCATTATATTAGAAAGTAAGAAGGACATGAAGATAAAAAAGAAATATTACAAATTAAACATATTAAAATTACCTTATTTACTATTATAATATATTTTTGCTTCACGCTTTTTCCCGCAGGGTAGTCCAGAGTAGTCAAAGGGAATAATGTAAGGACACTCTGCTCTCCACTTTCTGTCCTAATTCTTCCACTTTCACTTCCAAAGTTATTACCACGCAAAGTATCGAATTCGAACTCAGATCCAGATATCGGTCAGATCCGGAATCGGATTCGGATATTATTATGAGGTTGGAAACATCTCAACCTCATAATATTTTAGTAAATATCTGACCGTTTTATTTTAAATAGATAATTAAAACATTTATTAGAAAATAATTTTAAACACACAAACGATTTGTCCTTTCATAAGTTTCATTATAAACATACAAGCTACTGTAAGTGTAACGGATTGCAATGAAGTTCTCAAGCACAAGAAGATAGCTGTCGGTGTGATGACGGTCATTAGGAAAATTTGGCGAATTTGCGGTCTTACCCCGTTGCTCGACGTGAGTGGAAACTTGAAGCAGATCGTGAGCGGCATAGACCGCGTGTGACATTCATACTCGCAAAAAAATATCATATCTAAGTTCCAACCCTGCATAACTGTGAATAATGCCGAAAATATTTAACCATTTCTTAGAAAAAAAATATGGATGTACATAATACGAATTTAACTTACCTGTACGAATTGTTCATATACCTATGAAAAATAAGCCTAATCTTACTTAAAGCCAAACTTGACCAGTTATATCTCCACAAGAAAATATTTTTCCGCTCTGACCACCTAAAACCAAGCGCGGTGTTGAGTTCCGCCTCTCAATTTCCGTATTTCGTATCGATTTCAAGCGGAAAGTGAAGAACGGAGTGTCTTGATACTAGGTTCTCTCCGTGACTACCGTGCTATGCGGGAACAAGCGAGAATATCAAACTAAGAAAAATAATAAATATTTTTTTATATCGCAACATAGCTGTTAAACTATCTTGGGATATAAAAATGTTATATTGTCCTTCCTATCTACCAGCACGATGTTTGTAGATAAGCTCATAAATAAAAAATATACCAGTGCTATTTTTATTTTGTAATAAGTTAAAGAGATATCGCATCCCGTTTCGTGTCAGCACGCCTTGAACAATGATACAGCACTTCGTCTTGCCGGAGCTGAGTAATCGCTTGGTCATTTAATTTAACATTCACGAGACGACAGCAAGCTCAACTTAATTAGAATTGCATCTCCAATGAGTCTGAGTCTTACTTCGAAAAAAATCAATACTTAACATTATTAAGCTGCCTATTTAAGTTAATATATTCAGGACGGTTAATCTTACATTAATACTGGATCTCAAACTTCTTCCGACTTTAGCAAGTATGACGTATCTCGCTTAAAATATCAATAGTTAAATTCGCTCCGAGGTCGCACAGTTTCAATTAGCTATGCACTTTATGTCATGAACGCGTTAGTTGGATTTATTCAATTAACCAAAGTTCACGACGAGACGTGCTATGAAACGTCGACTAGCATCTGAATTATTACTTATTTCCGCTTAACACTGTACTTGCACTGCGACAATAGTACAGACTACATATTTTTAATAATTTAAATTCTTTTTCATATTATTTGTAAAATTATAACTTTTTTTATTGGTACTAGTACTAACAGCATATGCATCTGCCAATACAATTTTCAGAAATCCCAAAGCGCACTTAAACTTTTCTAATTTCGTACGACATTCCTCAAGCTGACCCCGACCCGTTTGCCACGACTTGAAGAAGAAATATTCAAAATGGTTTTGAAAGTGTCATTACTATTGGCAATAGAAAAAGACCGCTATCAGTCGAAACACTATGACAGCTGCGTCCTCTGAAATAACCCAATTTATTAAATAGATTTTACATATAGTAGAACATAGATAAAACGCATATTGTCTAAAAAATACTCTTTGGACAGTTCACGTTTTTGAGGAGTAGCAAATACTTAATTATAGTATTTGACTATTTTAATATAGATAAATCATTCTTCATTTGTTTTATTTTTTTGTGAAAATAGGTAAATTACTGATATAAGCCTATGTAAGTATTTAAGTATTTTTAGATCCTATATACTACTAATACACAATATTTAGCCACGAGAAATGTACCTAAGTCATTTTTCTCACACTCTAAGACATTAATTATTCTAATGGTAGATAATATCTAAAATTTGTTTCTAGTATTCAAATGTAAATGTCTTCATATCAGCCTTATCTTTTTTCTTCTTGAAATACCGTAAAATTTATATACGTTTTCTAAACATGTCTTTTTCAATTTACTAAGTGTACGAATAACACTTTAAAAACAACTCAACGTTACAAATTATATATTGTAGTAGTAGAGAAGTTCGCGTCCATTAATTAATATTACCGCAACATGAATGAATTATACACTTAATTGTTACTTATAGTAATGAGACACGATTGTGTAGTTAAATACAAAGGTTTATTTTTAATAAAGTCATTATTAAACGTACTGTTTAATGTTCATTTACTTTATAACTAATTTTGGAGTATGGACTATAATTTTGTTATTCTTCAGCCACCTAAAGACTCTGTGTCTTGTTGTATATTGCTTTTAATGTTAATTATACTTTATTATTTAAAATTACCCAGTCCTAGAGCCTTTCTTCGTACCTTTTAAATAACTAATCTTAAGCAAAATAAAAACGAATCATAACACCCACTATAATACAATATTGCCATAAGAAAGGTAAAATTTTAAATTTACAATGCTATTTATTAAATTGAGACAATTTAATATGCTAGATATTCCATATTTAGTGGCTTACACAGTTAGTAGTTACTCTATTGTGTTAAGATCTTACTCAAATTACGTATGACTCAAAGTTACAGTTCAAAAACAGACACTGTAATATTTAAAAAAAAACTAATATCACTATATACAAAAACTATGCGAATACTATATTTACTAATCAAAGTCTACCTATTTTGATTTTACGATATTTTGTTACAAATATATAAAATTATAACGAACACTGTAAATAATTAAAGTAGCATTGTCCCAAAACTGTATTAAGCAGTTAGCAAATAGGAAATACGAACGGAACTTAATCACGCTTTCCGTTCTCCTATTGTTCACATTTCTATCGCTAGGCGTGTTTGGCACTGTTTACTGTTTTAGGTCGTAGGCATACTCATAGTATGGAACGTATTTCGACCTATCGTATATATTTTGACGTATCGTCGTATTTCCGTTACAATTGAATATATGAATTACAGAATAATATTTCGGTAAAAAAAATAAGAGAATATTTTAAAATGTTTATTTTTATCATGAATATACAAAACTCTTATATTACCCCTATATGAGCTCCCCTATATGAAGCTCTTATTTGATATATAGATTCATTAATCTCTAATATTGGTAAAATTGAAATGTTGACATAGAGGATTTGCTGAAATTCTTACAGAGAAAACAGGATTTTACTTATTTAGAAAACGTATAAAAATTTGAACGCAGCGGGATTAAAACGGTTTCCAAGAGGCGCGGGTTCAAATCCCGCTGTGTACAATTTTTTATACGTTTTCTAAATATGTCTTTTTCAATTTCCTTAGTGTGGGAATAACACTTTAAAAAATGTTAACAAAATAAGGATTTTACTTATTACAGTTTAAATTACGAAAGTGAACGCAGACGAAATCGGGGACGACAGCTTGTTTTATATGTATATATAAGGTAAATAAAACACTGGAATTCACAATATGTATTGCTTTAGCTAGATGGCCGGACATTATCTGAACATGTCATATAGTTGGTATAGTTCCAATGTACCTACTTAAATTCATTTTGGTTTAAAATGAAGTAAATAAGTATCCTAATTTAACAATCTTTGACAATGTATTTACAATAAATACTTTCTACATGATTTAATTTCTAATTTTACTAGATATTTAAATTCTAATAATAATGACGCATACATTTGAATGGCAAAAGTTTAAGATAAATATCATGCAATAAATTCTTAGTTACATAAATTTTATCAAATAAATAAAACTATATAAATAAATAAACCTATGTTCTTTCTTACATAGCTTTATTTCTTTAGATTACTAAAACGCAAGGCCTATTATTTGTATGTTTATTTGCACATTGTTAACTGTTGAAACGTGGTAAAAGCTATACAAATATTAGAACGAATAATGATACCCCGTCATATGTATAAGGAAGTCCGCCTACATCCATGAAAGCTATTTGTTTTGTAAACTCAAAGGAAACTACGATTATCATAATAAAAACACCTCATTATTATAATTTATTTAAAGGAAACTAGAGTAATGTGTCCAAACGTGACTTTAAATTGAGATCTTTAAAATGTCTTAGCTATATTATTGATCGTTGGCGGAAAACTAGACCCTTTATCCCGGCTAAGCACTTAAAAACTGTATTAGCCTCTAATTAATAGTTTTAACCACTTTTATATTATTTTCCTAATCAATACAATACAGTAAAGGAATTATGGGAATTATAATTTTTTGCGTATACTCGTAGATGTATATTTTTGATACCGTTTCGAGCATGCATACCGGCTCTTTGTTAATCTTAAGTTTAATTCTGCTGACATATTAGAAACATACTCGTGGCATCCACGTGGCCAATCCACAACCATCACATGCAGTAAGTACATGTCTCAACGATGGCTTGAAATATAAACTTATATTTAAATATTTTCTTAATTTAGTTACAAATACTTTTTTAACTACAAGAATAGTAAGAAAGTTGAGGTCTTACATAATACAAATGAAAGCGCTCCAATATTATCAAGATTTTCTCAGACTAGTAACTCCACAGCTTCGTTCATTCATTCCCTTGCTGATGCTTGTAGCAAAATATTCTAAAAAACTTTAAAGATTAACTTTTTTATCATATTAAGGAAAGTATAATAATATACTATAGTTTTAAATGCAATCCTCGGTATGGGTACCGATAGTGTAGTAGACACATTGTATTATGTCTTGAAAAGATAAAATTACGTATTCGTTTAATATATGTTTGATAATAATCTCTAACGTAAAAAAATTATATATATAATGGTTCAACATTTTCTATCCCTTTACGCCTTGTGGCCTACTTATTTTTTGTGGATTTCATTTAATGTGGGAGATTCATTTAATGTTTTTTTTATTTACTTTATTTATATTGTACTTAATGTTTAAACATATATCATTTTCTCTTAACATATATCATTATATATTTTAAAAACGTCTCATGTTTAATATAGTCTATTCTTTTTTTCTTTTAGTGATATAATTCAGAAAAAATATTCTTTAAAGCTTTAATTTACTTAAATATCCAATCCAATATTTTTTATTCAAATGTTTTATTTAAAAGTCTCGATATTTTCGTAATGCAAAAGCATGTAAAGCTTCTGCGTCGAGCATACGAGCTCGCATCGCATTCCTTCGCGTGCGACGCGGAATTTTCTTATCGGTCTCGATGGATTTCCACGTCCATACTTTATTCCGCGATTTTATCAGTAAATCCCGTTAAAAGATTTAAAAGGCTGCAATATGTGTAGTATCTACGTATATGAGAAAAGGAATTAAATTGGATTTTAATATAAAAATATATAAATTTTGTATCTACATATCATGAGACTTTATTCAAACATAAGTACAGATACTAAAGTTTTTTTTATTACAATATTTGAATACATGTTAAACATTAAATAGAAAATATATTATTTCAATTATGTGTTTCAAAGCAAAATATATTCCATAATTATTTCATAGTACTCGATATTGGAAGGATGGCATTGGATGTTATAAACGGATGAGGTCACGGCCGCTTAGCAAAGGCAACTTAAATAGTAGCCAGACATTAATTTACGAGGAGCAAGAGAAAAATCTTCCAAGTGCCACTTTAATTTCCACTCCGAGATACCAAAATGAGAGGTAACATTTTACCCGCGTACAGTAATTTGTATTCCGTAGAAATTCGTTCTCATTAAAGCTGTTCCACCAACGGTATAGTTACCGTAATTACCACGTTCACCGCGACGACCTGATGACCATTAACCAACACTTTTTCTACAACAAACTCTTTCACTCTGTATATAAGCTAATTTTTATTCAGGAAATATTTTTTGCAAATATTAAAGTATGCATTTGTATGTAATATTTTTGTAATAAATATAAATTGATATTACTGGCAATAGAACAATTCTTATAATTAAATAAACTTTTACTATAGACTATATAATTAAGATTCCACTGCTTTATAAAAAAATCGTCAAATTGAAAAAAAATTTTAGTTTTGAAAATATACATAATATTTTACAGTTTTTTTATTTTACTGTTTTACTATTTTACAGTTGTGGGCTCAATTAAAAATAATGGCGTTTTAAAGAAATCATATTACTCATTAGTTTCAAAACAACGAAAATATATAGCAGCATTATGCATAGAAAGAAAGTATGTCAGCTACGTAATGTGCTCGACCGCAAACAGGTGCTTCAGTAATGAGACTTATTTCAAACTTCTTCAGCAGCTCGCGGACTTTGCGACAAGCTACAAACTTGTTACACATCGTAATTACACGTTGTATTATGTATTTACATAATTTTATCCAATAATAAGAAATGTTAAACATATTTTTAGAAAACATATAATAATTTGAACGCAGCGGGATTTGAACCTGCGCCTCTTGGAAACCGTCCAAGCGCTCTGACCGCTAAGCCATGCGTTCTACATCCAGCTGCGACAAAATCTTATAAGCTTATTACAACCTTACGATTTCTAAAAATATGTTTTTCAATTTCCTAAGTGTGTGTGTTAACTTAAAAAAATGTTAAAAGTAAGAAATGTTATATGCCTTTACATAACACTTTTATATCTATAAAATATTGCACTAGTATTGGCCTCTTCAATATTACAAAATATTGAAGAGGCCAATGTGACGCAATGTGATAGTGTCTGAGTCTGACTGTAAACGCGGTTAAAGATTGGATCTGTACTCGGCGTCGTGATTATATTTAAATAAATTTATTTTAATGTAGGGAAAAAAGGCAGAAAAGAGTAAAGGCAGGGTAAGAAAAAGTGCATTGAATTACACGACTTATGTAACAAAATTGGGGCAGAAAATGGAGTAACGAGAAAAGAATGTTTTGACACTAGATTCTCTCTAAAAAATAATAAAAAATATGTTTTTTATTATTTACTAGCTAAATAATATTATATTTTATATGAAATTGCTTAAACAATACGGATATGGATCATATAGTTTAATTTGATTATACCGAATGTGTTTTTTAAACATTTTTAAAAGTGTTTTAACATTTTTTTTTAATTCACACACTTAGGAAATTGAAAAAGATTTTTATAAAATTTGTTAATTTATCTTTTATGTAAAGATTCCTTTTTAATTTTACTTTTCTGTTTAAAGTAAGGCACAAGTATGCAAGGTGTAAAGATACAAGATGTAAAAACTGTTTCCCTAAATTTCGCGACAATGCGAGTTGAGTGGCGAAGCCTAACGACACTCGGAGCCGACCCACTGTTAAGGCAAGATATATTCTTGTAATTTTGTCTTATCACAATTTTAATATCAATTTATTTTCAGATATACTTCTAAGCTCTCCTAAACACTTTTAACTTTAGAATCTATTATACCTAAACTGGTCATATTCATGTCGTCTCTAAATATATTAAAATGCAAGCGGTATTGTTGACAAGGCTATGTAAATTTGACGAAATGGCTTCTCATTCAAATTCATCGGTATACAATGTTAACATTCGAAGGTAAGCATATAGAAAGAGTTAATATCGGCAACCCACGAACAAATGGACCATAATGAAAATATATTATGAGTTGTTCCCTCGTAAACGACTGCCGCAAAACCGGATGCTATTCTAATATACATTACATTGAGCGACGTCGTCACCGAGTTCCAAAAATCGAAAAGTTTATAACTATGGTATATTGTACACATATATGCTAAGACAATAGGCCTGATAAAATCAACCCGTTCCCTTACACGTTCTATATACTGCCGACATAACTTTTACACAGCTCTCTTTATTTATATACACGTAACATACACTTTACCTTGACAAAGTGTATTATACTTTATACCAAAGTGTGTTTCAATGCATAGTGTGTGTAATATTTTTTTTATTAATTTAACATATTATATGATACGAGCGACCCACTCGCGCCTTCGCCAGCGTACACTACGCGACCAATAGCTATTTAGATTTTTCAGTTTAAAGGATGATGATGATTAATGATTTTTTTTATTTTGTATCAAAATGACCAGGCTGAATATATATGTATAAGTGACTACAGAACAAACAAAGTAATATTACATTTTCTTAAAACTTGAGGAGTTATCACAAATTTAAAACAGCACGCAACTAAAAAAATCTGACTGGCTACGCCCTACACCTAGTTTTTATATAATTCGATAAAGTATATTCGATTTAAGCGATAACGCAGGCCGATGAAAATACAAAATTATAGTCCTGTACCAGATGTCATGTTGAGTCTTACTTTATGAATACTCTCCCATAAACAAATTAGTTTGAAAAAGAACAGCAGGATTCGAACCTGTACCTCTTAAAAACAGTCCAAGCGCTATGACAGCTAACCCATGCGTTTTATACCCGGCTGTATCGAAATTCTTAACACTTATTATATCTTCTTTTTATTGTTAATTAAATCATATTGTAATTCTTGTGAAATAATTTTAGATATATCTTCTTAATTGTTTTTATGTTCTAATAAATACGTTACTTAATCAGATTGGAATGAAATTTGCGATTAATTGACGTAATTTGAGGGTGTCGAAAAATGTTGCTCCTTACTCTAAGTCTAAGCTATATACATGCAAAAAATCATTTATTTTTATTCAGTATTTATCGGTTTATATAGTAATTTACCTGTTTCAGTTTTTTATTATTTCCACTAAAACTACATCGAATATCAAAATAAAAACTATCCTGTATGTACTACCGAACTATAACCTACATACCAAAATTAATTCATTTCTGTCGCGTAGTTTTTGCGTGATCGACACCTAAAGTAATAGACAGACAGACAGAATTCTACTTGGATTTTGATTCTACTTTCTTTTGGATTTTTCGCTTCTGTTATTGATAAATTAACGAACCCAATTGAAATTTTCCTAAAATCTTTCATGTACAGAATTGACTTTTCTACTATATCACACTCCTCTACCTGCATAATATTCGTAAAAAATAACCAAAACATTGGTAACAGAAATAATTATTACAATACATACTGCATTCCTAAATTTGTTTTTATTGTATTTATAATACATAAGTCGGAAGAGTCTTCAAATCTTAAAACAATTAATTTTTGTGTTGTTTAAAAAGCTGACTTCGAAATGAACGCAATGTTAATGATTGATAAATTGTAGGGGCGCATTTGGTGATCTATTGGGCACATCTAGGTCGGCGATTAATAATGATAACACACCCACTAACAGAATCTAATTAATTAATTTTCCTATACACGCCACTACATAAGCCCAGTGATTCATTTAACGGAAAGCACTCAATCATAAGTTATTCATATTAAAAGCTTCTATTGTTACTAACACGGAAGTTCGATGGCTACTACATTTATGTGTGGTATGGATTCGAGCTGTGTTTTTAGTACAAATAGTATTTTAATCATTTTGTTCTCTCAATTGTATTTGCAATTTTATTTGGCCTTCTCCATTTCTAAATTATGTTTTCAAAACAAATGTTCAGATAATAAATAATACATCTTACGCTATGGTCTATTTATATACAAACTGAGATAGGAAACATGATCACACCAGAAAAGGGCTGAGGGTATGATGACTGCTATTATAGAAATTCGACGAATTTACGGCTTCACCCCTTTAACCGACGTGACCTGAAAGTTAATACAAAATATGAGTTATACAACTCGCGAACTAAATACTAAACTAAATATTACATTTAGATATGCAAGTAACTACAAAATAAGCAATCTAGTATAGATTTTTTTCTAACGCGTCACATTTTGTCTAACGCAAGTACTGTCTCTTTTTTCCTTTGTATATGTTTATATTAATTGTAAATATTTTCATAAAATCTAACTAATTCTTTCAAAATTATGTCGAATTAAGATAAGATTATAACAGTGTGTACTGCAAAATTAACATCTATATATAAATTTTCTTTCTATTCGTCTCGGACATTGCATTTATACAACGATTTCGTGAAGAGGAAGTATAAACAGTGGTAAATTGAAAAGTCTCATACAATATATCAACTAACTCACTCACTTGCAAATATTCATGTACATTCCATGTACATTCTTTGTCTTTTATAACTCACTCACAACTAAACAGTTACTTCATCTTTGTTTTTAATAATATAAAATTCTGAGACGATAAATTTACCTATCAAATGTATATAATGAGGAAGGATCCTCATTATTTGGTAACTCAATTGTTTGGAGCACTTCTTGAGCGTCATCATTATCATCACAATCTCGCTCTGAGTCTGTATCGCGCATACCTTTGTCTGGATATTTCACATTCTTTTCTTCATAGGTGGCGATGGATCACCAATAATAACTTTATCTTGACATTTACAACTCCTACCATCTAAAAAATTGTTTGGATCGTTTGTCTGTTTATCGTTCACATTTGTAATAATTAATAAATAAGTAAAAAGAATCACTAATATAAGAATTATAACAAAAAGCACTGGCAAAATTTGACTTACGCTAGTCGTCACGTGGGGTCCCCTCAGAGCCTCGCACGCAAACACACACTCTAGCTCAAACTAAAGGCTATAAGTAAAAGATATGAGTCGGTAGAAAAAGTTAAAAGCTACATAATTTACACTTCTGTAAAAGCCGGGTATTCAAAGACCCCACTCGACAGGACGAAGGTTACAACTTTAACGTAAATGGAATTTTTTGGTCTAGTTAATTTAAGATTTTCTAACAAACGGAATATTGTAAAAATAAAATCTCCAATTGTATATTTAAAACATACTTCATTTGATAGAGACACAGTGTATAGAGCGCGTATATAGTTAAAATTTCAATTTTAAGTATAATTTAATTTATGTAGATTAAAATCTGTAGGCTATTAAAAATATCAGACGAAATAGTTCTTAAATATTGTTTAATAAGTTTAACTTGTACAATATTTAACAGGAATTAGACTGCTGTCGCAGATACCACTAGTATCCAATTAGTATCCAATGATATTCGAGCGACGTCCGCAAACACAACTTAATTATAAATTCAGCGACCTCTGAATTTTATTTGCTGTTGTAGCTTATTTTACAAAACATACTTACAAAGAAAAGGGTTCACCTTTTCTTCATAAATATGTTTTTATTACTTATCGCTATTTTTCAATTTTGTTATACGTTCTCATAGTTTATTTAATGAATATATACAAATTTGCAAAATATCGAATACTTATCATACGCCTATTTAATAAGACAAGTGCCCACCCACTTACAAATTAGATTACATTAAAATAGTTAAATTGTCTATGTTGGTTTTTTTTATTTAGGTAAAATCTAAATAACTCATAAAAATAAAACTATTTTATCTATTTACTAAGATATTTTTTACTAGAAATACTATAACGTTTGAAGTTTTAACTTTCCCATGAATATGGGTTTGAATTAAGCGAGTCACGTCCAACCCTTTTAAGAGAAAGTAATAAAATTACTGCCTCGTTAAAAAGGCAAAATATTTACCATTATAATATCGCCCTTCCCAAATTTTTGAAACGGTGCAAAAAATTCAGAATGAATATAATGAAAATCGTGTCTACAAAGCAGAGAGAATATTCATTTAAAATTACCTCCCTTTATAGGGTTGATTACAAACTTAACAATTATTTAACCATTAATCTTCAAGAAAAATTAAAATGAACGTTCTTATTTCTTTAAACAATAATATGTAAAATTTGTTTAATTTATAAGTACCTACGGTGTTATTATATATAAAATTTTAATTGTTTGTTTACAATAATTAGTTATTTCTGAATACCGCTAACTGTTTAGAAATATTTTTTATATTTTGTAATTTTAGGTACATTATCATCATACAAAAAACAAAAGGCTAGTGCATAAAGAATAAGATAAAGATTTAGAAGTAGTTAAGACAACGCGAAAGGGTAAAGTTCCAAAATCGTATTAAAGTTTTCGCAGCACCATATTTCAACTAAAACAAGAAAGCGAGGATTCAACCTCAATATGTGCTCAAGGTGTAGGCATTCAGTGAAGCGAAGTTAAAGGAGCGAACTTTGCGATTCGCCCCCGGGGCCGATCCAACTTCGCTGTTGCAATAAATAAGGATTTTAGCGACAAATTACCACCCAAAAGTGTTTCCCCTTACTAGGAAAGTTTATAACTACTGCAAATAGAATACGTTCAACTGACGCTTATATGTTAATAGCAACTTAGGTAATAGCAATACCTTTTCAGGGTTTATTTATTAATAAACATCTACGTTACACGTTACTTATGAAATAATAACAAGTATTGATTTCTTTAATGGAACCCAATATTTCTTATTTGAATTCTGAGAACTTGAACATGAATTTTATATTAAGATAAGCTATAATAAGTTCTTTGATTTTCACGATTATTACACATTTTGAATCCCAACAAGCGGCTCACAGTGGAGAGACAACCAACACTACTACCATATGTGAAGGGAGTTATGGACAGGATTGACAATATCTTAAGGAAAGCTTCAATAAAAAGTATATTTAACCCTAACAAATAAATGAGCCAGTTCTTGAGACCAGTGAAAAGTAACATTCCTTTGCAGTGTGCTGGTATATACAAACTAGATTGTGACTTTGGCTCATCTTACATTGGTCAAACAGAAAGGGGCATCGATATAAATGTGAAAATTATTAGATACATGTCATCTCTTTTCCCAAAATGGATATTAATGTAAAATATGATAGAACACATACATTAAAGTATGTAAAATATCTGTAATTTTATTGTAACTAAAATATTCTGAAGTATATTTTCTGTAGTACTTTATTTAATTATTTTCAAAATACCATGTCAATTGGTATACATACACACATTCATATGTGTGTAAGTGTTGTAAGTGTTGTGTAGTAAGTATTGTATCATTACAATACTTACTACTATATATCTATAAATTATGTCTTTGTATACAGTATCAATAGTCAAAGATTATTTAAATCTTTTGGCTATATTAAAAAAGATGCTTAACAAAACAAGCATTATTTAATAATGACAATTCTCTTTTTATTCAGATTTACTTCAGACATTCATTATCATCATCAGCTTGTCCACTGCTTGACATAAGCTTATTCAATAACCCTTAAATGGGCTTGATTTTCAATTCTAACCGATTACTCCTTGCCAACTACTTTCAGTATAGCGTAGCCCGAGGGTATCGTTCACTACGCTTGCCACTGTGTGGTCTCTGTCTTCGATTACTTTGGTAAAATGTTAGTATTGTCAGTCCTACACGAGACTACCACTAGGTCGAAATGCAACTCTGTAGAAGAGTTGACGATAAACTCAACAGTTTCTTTTTCAAATTATGTTTTTCATGCGTTTAGTTTCTAGATTATGTTACATATTTAGAGTTCAGGTATCTACTTTATATTAAAATTTAGAAAACAATAGCAAATTTTCAAAAATGGCTTTGTTTTAGCGAACATAATAAAGATATTTTCCAGGGTGACAGAGCGTCCGATATCTTATTACAGCGGGCTTGTAAACTGACGAAACGCTCCTCGAATCATTGCCTTTATAGTCTGCGCTGTGATATTCACCTTCTACAGTCAGATTTTCGTCGGTACTAAAATATATCTTAAAAGTTCTCAGTTAGAACTCTGAATACTCTGAATGTTCGTACGTGCGTTATAGGCTGATATAGGCAGATTTTTGTCGACTGCGATAGATAATCGTAGTAACGGAAGGGTACTTGATTGAAAATACTGTTAAACAGGAAAGAGGATTTAAGAGATTTTAAGGAACTGTGCTAAAGTCTGCTCTTTGTATTTTCCAATATAATTCGACAACCCGACTAAACAAGAGACATGCCTATATTATATAATATGTAAGTTTTTTTTTATATTACCTCATTTTATAAAATATTGAGGTGTCATAAAATAAAATATAAGGTATTTTTATAAATTTATTATTATTATTTTATTTATAATACTATATATTTTGAATAATTTTATTAAATTTAAATATTAGTGTACGTGTATCACAACTCTAGCGCCACATAAAAAATGTTTAAAAGCATTAAAATGTTCATAGCCTCCAAGTATTTAATTTCAACAAAATAACCTTTTTACAATAAGTTGTTTAATTTTCAAGATTAAATTCACGGGTAGGTAGGGTATACTTACTCCGTGACAACGAACTACAGACAACAGTTCGTAAAGTGTTCAAGATGTGGGTTACAAAAATGAACTTCATTTATAATCCACATGAAAACATTCGTTTAAGATGATTTTCGATTTACGACTGAATGTATACTGAGATTCTTAAGTTTAGCTAAAACTGGTTTCCAACAAAATGGAGAAATACAGTGTTTCTCAATATTCAAAGTTATCGACAACGATTGTTTACAATGTTTCAATGAAATATAACCGGTCTTATAATAATTTAAATACTATTTGTGAACTGTCTTTAAAAATTATTTCTGTGTGAAATTATAGTATTGGTATTAACAAAATAATACATATTACAAAATGGGATGACAGTTTTCATAATGTAGACAACGCCTTTTAAATATTTGAGATGGCAATACTAATAAAGTGCGTCATCAATGGCCAGCTGCTAATTTTTCACAACTGTCAAACAGTATTTGCGGCTGTGGTGTCTTTTGGTGGTCGTAAAAAATTGATTTGATTCTAATAAGACTAATATTTATTATCCCAAACCATCATGGGAGACTCCCTCGACGGGAGTGAAAATACTCCAGAAGCGCAAAATGTAGTAGCAGTGGATTTTCAAGAATTTGCAAATTACTTGCGTCGTGCCGCAACGGTACTTTTGCCGGAGGATGACATCGTTCCACAAGCTCTTACCACGGCACTTGACGACAAAGTAAACCAAGATTGTATTAAAAAATTCATTTCTGATCCACAAGTATCGTCATTATATGTCCAGCGATTCTCACTAAAAGGTATGTTATGATATCATAAATTGCACTTCAGACGTCTATGCTTTCTGCATTGACGCATTATGCAAATTGCCGTCTACCTTCTATTGATTATAGTTCTGAGTATTGAAGTTAACTTGTAATCCTTATAGGATTAGTTAACAATTTGCTTACGAACTAAGAAATAGTTAATATGTACATTACTTCGTAATATTAATTATTTAAATTTATAATATACTACTTCAAATTTTATGTTTTAAACTATAAACTAAATTCATCCTATATAAAAGAATAATTTTCCAATTCAAAACCTGTACTATTTGTGAATTTGAAAATTATTTATCTTTTTACATAACATTCATGTTTTTTAATTTAATATATATATATATATATATATTTTACACTAAATTCAACCTTTTGAGTTTTAAATTCATACATTTGGATTTCTAATTATTTGTTTAAAATTTTCTGATTTTTAAATTTTTCCAATTTAAAAATTAACATAACCTAAACATATATTATTGTCAATTACTGAATTTTTCATAAGTGAAATGTTATGCTAATATTATATACTGTTATAGAAGATGATAGTGAGCAGCCAACCGAAGGTGAAGAAGAAAAGGAGGCAGTCTCTTACCAAATAAGCAATGAGGCAAGTATAATACATGGTCCAGTATATAAATAAAGCTTATTAACTAAACCTGGTACCTTTGCTACTTCTATACATGCTACCATTTAACTTTTAAAAAATATATATTTATAGGTGCATTTCACATCCCCTCGAGTAGCAGCATTTGTATGCATCAAGCGTGGTATTGTGATTGAAGCTGACAAATCAATCCACAGTCAGCTACGCCTCATCAACTTATCTGATGGCTCTCCTTATGAAACCCTCCATGCTTTCATCAGCAAAACCATGGCTCCTTTCTTCAAGAGTTATGTTAAAGAGAGTGGTAGAGCTGACAGGTTAGTGATTACAATGTGATATGTGGTAAAACTAATTCATCAATATCTTTAGATATTATATTAAGTTTCAGCAATACAAAAAAAACTTTAAATTTTTTTTTATAGGGATGGAGATAAGATGGCACCATCAGTTGAGAAGAAAATTGCAGAGCTTGAAATGGGCTTGCTACATCTACAGCAAAATATTGATATTCCTGAGATAACATTACCTGTTCACCAGTCGGTTGCTGCTGTCATCAAGAGGTTAAACAATATATCCATACTATTATGAATAGAATGAGCTAGTAATATTATAGCTAAATAACCCTTGTAATACAATTTTTTTTTCTTTTAATATTTCATTACACTACTACTACTACAGATCTGCCGATGAAGGCCGCAAACCTCGAGTAGCTGACTTTGGTGATAAAGTAGAAGATTCAACATTCCTTAACCAACTTCAGAATGGAGTTAATCGCTGGATCAAAGAAATTCAAAAGGTTTGAAAAGTATTTTTTTGTTTGTTATACTTATTGTATTTTAAGATAGGATATGGTTGTCAAAAGTGTTTAATTTTTTTATTATATGTTTATTGTGCTCAGACTAAAAAAACATTGTGTTATCTTATATACATATTATGAAACAAATGGATATCTGATATTTTAAATAACGTACAGGTTACTAAACTAGACCGTGACCCATCAAATGGTACAGCTTTACAAGAAATATCATTTTGGCTAAACCTTGAGAGAGCCCTCCACCGCATTCAAGAGAAAAGAGAAAGCATTGAAGTGAGTATTCTCAATCCAATTTGATATATGTATATAATTTGAGTTTTATACAAATTATTTCATATTTTTAATTTTCTTTACAGGTTGCGTTAACTTTGGATATTCTAAAATATGGCAAAAGGTTCCATGCAACAGTGTCATTTGATACTGACACAGGCCTCAAGCAAGCATTGGGTACAGTTTCTGATTACAACCCTCTTATGAAAGACTTCCCTATCAATGATCTACTTAGTGCCACTGAATTAGAAAGAATTAGGTAGGTTATATATTTGTTTTTTATTATTATTTTATGCAGCTTTATACGTTTTCCCCTGTAGTAGGTTAATAAGGGAGAACCTTGACCACCACCCACCGAAAACAATTTTAAAATAATCATTATTCCACGTCCTCCGGGATCGAACCTACAACTAATTGTGTTTACAGTGAGACACTGTCTCACTGCGCCGCAACGGTCATTGTTTATTATTAATATAAGAAACTCAGCATATAAATGTAAATATCATTAAATAATTATATTGTTATTATATTCAAACTGTTTTATATAT
Organism: Podotricha telesiphe; assembly: GCA_038994665.1. NCBI lineage: Eukaryota > Metazoa > Arthropoda > Insecta > Lepidoptera > Nymphalidae > Podotricha > Podotricha telesiphe. The sequence continues at coordinate 615,519 of JAOYRR010000327.1, forward strand.
TGTTTTATTAAAATATATTTATACTATTTTCTGTAGATTGGCAGTCCAGCAAATCTTTTCGCATCTACGTAAAATTCGATCAACTAAATATCCAATTCAGCGAGGCTTGAGACTTGTTGAGGCTATATCTCGTGACCTTGGACAACAACTATTGAAGGTATTTAAAATTTTCAATTAATTATTTATTAAATTCTTAAATTAAAACTTAGAATTAAAATTATTTATTTTAGTTAAGCTGAATATTAAAGTATATTTAATTACTTAATTGTAGGTACTTGGTACTCGTCGCCTGATGCACATACCTTTTGAAGACTTTGAGCGTGTGATGACTCAGTGCTTTGAAGTGTTCTCTTGCTGGGATGATGAATACGAAAAGCTACAAGGTCTACTGAGGTACTTGGATTCTGGTTTTGAATTAACAATTAATAATGCAAAGTACATGTTTTATTTACTCAAAAGTTATTAAGAGAGTTTATTTTTTAATAAAATATCCTTAATAAGTAAATTTACTTGTAAAAGAATTATTGTAGAGATATGTTTTAAGAATTTCTTTAGTTATTTATATTACTATGTTAGGATAATACTTATTTTAAAAAAATAAGGGAACAATATTGAAGAATGTACTTAACACAAAGTATTTTTTAAGACCTTATTTTTATTATATAATAATAGTTAATAATTTATATCTTATTTCACTTCAGAGATATAGTGAAAAAAAAACGGGATGAGCATCTCAAAATGGTATGGCGTGTGTCTCCCTCGCACAAGCGGCTGCAAGCGCGCATGGAGCACATGCGTCGCTTCCGACGCCACCACGAGCAGCTACGTACTGTTATGTTGAGGGTATGTATTATATTCATTAATTCTTAAACTATTGTTTATTTTTATTTTTTTTCTTTCACTATTTACTGTAATCTGTCTCCTTCTTTGGGACATTTAAAAGTATGTTGGGTTTTGCTGCACCTGTATATGTCACATCCTCTAAATTAGGACATTATTTTTAGTGTTGCTGGATAAGTTTTTGGGGTATTTTGCGTTTCAGTCGTCCTGTTCCCAAATATATTCATCCATCAGAGACTGGGATTGAGTGTTTGGGTGTAGTTTAGTGGCACGTTCCTTGTAGGATTTAGTCTGTCCTACAATTTCCTGCTTTACAATGAATATCTTCAGATCGTGGTGCAATAGTTCGTTGGGTACGAACCAAGGAGCGTATTTATCATACGGAGTATTTTATTTTGGAACTTCTGTATTATTTCTATGTTCGAATACTATGCGGTACCGTAAAATTGTATACCATACGTCCAAATAGGCTACAATATGGCCTTGTACAAAACTAACTTATTGTCAAGAGACAATTGAGACTTACGACCAATAAGCCAGTATAGCTTTCTTGTTTGTAGGCCTAGTTGTTTTCTTTTTGTGAATATATTGCCTTCGCCATGTGAGTCTATTGTCTAAATGTATTCCAAGATATTTTACCTGTTCTGCTTGTGGGACTTTTATACAATTTAGAGTGACTGGAGGAAAAATATATCTTCTTAATGTCAAGGTTACATTCACTGACTTGGCTTCGTTCACTCTTATTCGCCATTTCTTGAGCCAATGGGATATATCATTGCCCCCTTGGCAATAATCCTGATACCATAATTGGATCAGTAAGCGAAAATAAGATAGCCGTATCATCGTCAAAGATACCAGTAGTTAAGAATTACGATGTGAGTAAATCTGCAGTGAAGATTAAATAAAGAACTTATGTCCCAGTACGCTACCTTGAGGGACTCCAGCCTTTATGGGTGATAAATCAGACATGGCTTCACCATTCTCTACTACAAAGAGACGCTGATCCCAGAAAGATTTGAGGACTGTATAAATAGTCAGGAAGAGCATTTTTAATTTTAAATAACAGACCATCGTGCCACACTCGGTCTAATTCTTGCGATATATCCATAAATGCACCAGTACAGTAGGTTTTTGCCTCGAGAGATTCTTTAATATTTTTTGTTAGCCTTTGCACTTGGTCCACAGTGGCATGTTTACTTCGAAATCCTAACTGGTGGTCAGGAATCACTTTTTTGTTTTTGAGTTTAGTTAGTATACGTTTAAGCAGTAGCGCTTCGTATAATTTAGATTTTTTGATTATTTTGACTTTTTTTTTTTAATTTTTTTGATTATTGAGGTTTTGACGGACACGGACGGACATCTAGTTTACTGCCATTGTTTACGTAGGCTCCTTTTTTTATTTACTTTATACATGCTATATATGACTAGCTATTATATTGTTTATGACATATTTAGAAAACGTTTAAAAAATTGAACGCCGCCGTTCAAATCTCTATTTCATTTTACTAAGTGTGTGAGTAACACTTTAAAAAATGTTAAAAATATTATCATGTTTATTCCTACATGTGTTTGTAGCTGAGTCGACGATCAAGCTGCTTCTTGAACGCTATGGTTGAAAAATACAATAGCTTTTTATATGTCCTCTATAGATTTTAAACGAATAGGTTTTTTAAATTTGTCATTAGTAAGCTTTCGGAATAGTGGCCATAGCGGTGGTGGAACAGTTCTTGTTCACATCTATTCAATTATCACTAGGAAAAAATAGATTTGTGTATCATAATTATACTTCTATATATTTAAATGCATTAATTTTATTAATGCATTAAATTTTAATTAACATTTTACAATGTAGGTGCTTCGTCCTCGCGCCGCAGCTGCGACGGAGACGGGCGCAGCGGGCGAGCCTGCGCAACCACTCTCGCTTACTATGGACGCAGCCGACGCTAACGCTATCGCAGAGGTTATAATACATTTTTTTTTATTCGAGACATAAAGGATATTTATTGTGTATAAATCGTGATAGAATCTATATAATATTTCTCAAGAATATCAATTAATTTTTAAAACTTTATTATAATTTTTAAAATAAACTTGAAATTCAACCTGTAGTCTTGACTACGACTAGTAACATAATTTACATAAATGTATACTTTTTGTTGATTAGGTAAACTTGGCATATGAGAACGTAAAAGAAGTCGACTGCTTGGACATATCTCGTGAGGGATGCGATGCATGGGAAGCGGCTGTGCGTCGCTATGAAGATAGGATTGGTAACGATATAATATTCTGTTTCACTTTTTTAATATTTATGCAATATATATAATATTTCATTAAAATATATTTACGTTTGCAATCATATTTTAGTGAATTAATATTGATTATGAGTGTTTTATGATTTATGAACTATGTACATCATTTGTATTTTTAAAACTATTGTTGCTTTTTGTTTTCTTTAAAATCTGTTAAATGTGTGAATCAATTGTGCGCGCCACAAAACATAAAGAAGTATAAAGTTTGTAAAATATAAAAAGCAAAATTGAATAGAACCTGTAAACCCCAGACCGTGTGGAGACCCGCATCACCGCGCACCTGCGCGACCAGCTCGGCACCGCCAAGAACGCGAACGAAATGTTCCGCATCTTCTCCCGCTTCAACGCGCTGTTCGTGCGACCGCACATCCGCGGCGCCATACGCGAGTACCAAACGCAGCTCATACAACGCGTCAAAGACGACATTGAAGCTCTACATGAGAAGTTTAAGGTATTTTTTTTTTTTCCCGCATAGCAAAGCCTTTGCCCGGGGGGGGGGGGTGTAGAGTGGCGGACCTCGACCTCAGGCGTCACCAGGGTGATCATTTAAATATAATCATTCCCCTCAGTGGGAATTGAACCCACAACCATCGCGTGCATTAAGACGCCGTCACACTGCGCAATGATGTCCTCAATATAAGCGTTAGCCTGGGTTTTTAAGGTAAATAATTATGTTATACAAATTTGTTGACTCCATTGTTGTGTGTTTGATAACACGCGGCGTTGGGATAAGGTTCGATTTTATATATTAATCTACCTATCTATGTATAGAACTTGAAGCAATAAAATACCATCCATATTTTCTTTTATTTATATTTCTGTAATTTTCTGACTTTTAATTTATATTTTATGTGTACAGGTTCAATATCCGCAGTCTAAATGCAGCCGCTTGTCTCTCGTACGAGATTTGCCACCCGTCGCTGGATCCATCATTTGGGCTAAGCAAATAGACCACCAGCTCACAGCTTACCTGAAACGTGTTGAAGATGTCTTAGGTAATATTACTGAATTAAAAAATCGTACATGCCTGTCAAAAGTCAGCTGCTGTTATATTTTGCTATATTAATAATATAATTTATACTTTGTTTTGTAGTTTACAAAATTACATCTCTATATTAAAGTAATAAATGTAGTTTAAAGTTCCATTTTTTTTTCGGTACATACTCCCTTTTTTTCAAGATAAAAAATATTTTAACTACATTATTGCGAAACATACTTGTGTAACTTAATTTATATTTGAGTGCAGACCTTCAATAACATTTAAATTTTAGGAAAAGGATGGGAGAACCATATCGAAGGACAAAAGCTCAAGGCTGATGGTGATAGTTTCCGGCTGAAGCTAGACACTCAAGAAGTCTTTGATGATTGGGCGCGTAAGGTAAAAAAATATATCTGAAAAACTATTGTATTATATATATCAAAGTACAATTTATTTATTATGTACTTAGTTATAGTTTTGTAATTGTATTGATATCTGTCAGTTTGTTTCCATTTATATAAGTTTATTTAACTTTATTTCAGGTTCAACAGCGCAACCTTGGTGTGTCTGGCCGTATTTTCGCTATAGAGTCAGTGCGGGCTCGCTCCAGCAAAACTGGTACTGTCTTGAAATTGAAAGTCAACTTCTTACCTGAAATTATCACGCTCTATAAAGAAGTTCGTAACCTGAAGAATTTGGGCTTCAGGTATATAAAATATAATTAGTTTATAGATCTATAAATCTTTGATTTTTCATTATAGTTTTTCATAATTTTTCTCTTAACAGGGTACCTTTAGCCATCGTCAACAAAGCTCACCAAGCAAATCAACTCTACCCATTCGCAATTTCTCTCATTGAAAGCGTACGGACTTACGAACGAACTTTGGAAAAGGTATTTCTTTTTAAACTAATACATGCTCATAATCACAGTATATAAGCACTATGTGGAGTATGACGCAGAAAAAAAACAATTGCCGCAATAAAATGAAACCCTTCTTTATAATACTCAAAGAAGTACATACACTGTTAATATTATCCATGACAATGTCACTAACACATGTGTATTTGGTTTGTGCAGCTAAATAATAGGAACCATACAAAGGTAGATTATTTATAGGCTGCATGTTTTCAATATTACACATATCAATTCAATGCTTTCGATTTTAACACATTATCTGCTTTAATATACTAACAATAATTATATTGCTGGTATATTTCATATTATTTACAGTATATATAAGTTTATATTATGTTATGTATAAAGCTTAGTAAATTTACTTCGTATTCTTTATTTCCAAATCTCTTCTCGTCTTTTCATATTTCTTCATATATTATACAGCTGAATCTATCTGTGTTTATAAAATACCATTTCTATTCGCAAAATGTTAAAAAAGATCTTTTCTGTATTTGCGACTTACATATTTTTTATAATTTGACCCGATACGTATCGTATAGTTATCGTAATTAATAAACACAGACACATTGCATTTAAAATATATAGATAAAACCATTTCCATTTTTCAGATCCGTGACAAGGCGTCAATAATCCCCCTCGTCGCGGGACTACGTCGGGATGTTCTGTTCCAAGTGTCCGAAGGCATGGCATTGGTGTGGGAGTCTTACAAATTAGACCCATACGTGCAAAAGCTCAGTGAAGTTGTACTTCTATTCCAAGAAAAGGTAAAATTATATATTAAACGAGTTATCTGCAAATTCGTTTCTGGCAATTTTCCTGTCGTATCTTTTTTTTTAATTCATAGAAATTTCTTAGTTACAACTACCCATAAGTTAAGACTGTGCGTTGTCTGTTAGTCACTCAGTATTGTATAATAGTATCTATATGTTTTTATAATTATTAAAATACACATGACAAAAACAGGTGTTAATTATTAATAATAAATAACAATATTGAATTTTGTAAATGTATTGTAGGTTGAAGACTTACTAGCAGTAGAGGAGCAGATTTCAGTGGACGCTCGATCTCTAGAAACCTGTCCATACTCTGCCCCGAGCTTGGCCGACATCCTGAGCCGGCTGCAGCGCGCTATCGACGACCTGTCTCTGCGTCAGTACAGCAATTTGCACTTGTGGGTGCAGCGTTTGGATGAGGAAGTAAGAATTAAGCATTAATAACATTTTTTTAGTTATTTCTTTTTAAATATAGAGCTATTTAGGAACAATGAACAAATCAATTGCTTAACCTAGCAATGTCATAGTATTGTATAACCATTTTCAACATTTTATTGTATAAAACTTCAAGCCCATTAAAAAATGATATAATGAATATTTTCTATAGGTTGAGAAAAGTCTTGCAGCGCGTTTGCAAGCTGGTATTGAAGCGTGGACCATGGCGTTACTTGGAAAGACCAACGAGCTCGATCTCTCCATGGATACATATTCGCCAGCTGAACCAACTCATAAGCCTGGAGGAGAACCGCAGGTAATTATGGTGATTGTCGGCCATGGTGACGTTATTGACAGGTATCTGATTGTATAGTGTATAAGCGATAGTTGTGCTTGCGATCCGGGCTTGAAAGAATATCTATATTTTAATTATTATTATTATTTTCCCGTTTAGTTAAATTTTGATGGATGGGCCAAAGGTCATATGCACTAGTTTTTTTATGCTGATCCTGCTGATCATCATGAAATGCGGGAAACATCATATATCCTCACATTATATCTTATTATACTCTATATTGAACGTTTATTGATTCGTTATGAACCGTAACCAAACCCGTTATAATAGGTTCAGATATGGTTGAGGTACTAATTGTAAGCGATTAATATTGCAAGAAATATTGGGAAATTATAGGCCGAAATTTACTTACATTCCTCATAAATGTAATATGTTTAACCGAAATTATCCGAAACTAACGGATAATCCGAAATAAATGTTATATCCGTAACACGTCTAGTACACTGTGCCGTTTCTATGTCGTCTCGTCAGATCGCTCGTGTGGTGCACGAGGTGCGCATCACCAACCAGCAGATGTACCTGTTCCCGTCTTTGGAGGAGGCGCGCTTCCAGCTCATGCGTCAGATGTTCGCGTGGCAGGCTGTCGTCACCAGCCAGCACCGCCTGCAGAGTACCAGGTTTATATTAATATATATTAATAACATAGTATTTGTTCATTTTTACTCTTGAAAGGTAAATATGAGATGATTTAGAAAAGGCGACTGCTTTTGTTTTCTTAAAACATATTTTGTATCTTGAGTTTTTTCCGTTAAACTATTAGTTATGTTTGGTAATAACATGATATAATACGCCGATAAAAATAATATTTACATAGCAACCATAAATACTCTTTCATTAAGGACAACGGACAAGCTCCTTGAGTTAGAAACAGACTTAAGTAAAATTAAATGGGACATTCTTGGCATTAGTGAAGTGAAACGAATGGGAGGGACAACATAAAGAAGAACATGATGTCTATATCCTTTATTACATCGGAGAAACATAAGTTCAATATAGAGATAGGAGTTTATGGTTAAAAAATATCTAACGTAGAAAATTAATGAGTTCAAAGGCATAAATAAGGATTGCTTTACTAAATATACAATTACCAGGAAAAAATATATGCATGCATCAACAGAAGCAGCGGACGAAACAACAATGACATTTTCTTCAGACGGCTTTCAACCACACTTGAGACTGTAGAAAACAAACCCATTATTGTCATGGGAGAAGTCAAGGACCAAAATTGGCAAACAGAAGCTTCCAAAACCGTGTCACTAAAAGCAACGCATTTGGTCTCGAGAATGAAAAGCGAAAACAAAAAGGAAGGAACAAAGAGACTTATAGACAGCAGTGCTTGAGGAAGTCATCAAAACTAAAATTGTAACAAACATATCCCGCGAAAATATGATAGTAGGTGAGGAGGAAATAGAATAGGTTAATTCTTATACTTACCTAGGACAGCTCTATTATCTTTAACAACCACATGGACTTAGAGTAAGAAAGACGAATAGCAGTGGCATGTAAAAGATTTTGGTCTCTCAAAGAAGTGCTAAAAAGTAAACAATACAACATCGCAATGAAACATTTGCAATAAATTCAGCATTAAATAATTTACTTTTCATTACTGTTACTGGTAGTATTACCAGTTCTAACTTATGGTTGCCAGACATGGATAAACCCTCAAAAACATTACCTATAACTGATTACGTGTCAAAGAGCCATAGAGCGGAGCATCCTGGGTTACACAAAAAGGGCTACATAAGGCAAGGCAAAATTTATGGATGTTATCAATATAAAACAATTAAAATGGAGATGGATAGGCCACGTGATGAGGAAAAGGACCAAAAAAATGAACAAACGTTGTAACTGAATGGACACCGAAATTCCAAATAAAGAGAGAGAGGGAGGCAAAAACAACGTTTTTCTGAAACGGCTCAACCGATATAAATGCTTCTTACAACATTAAGTGTTTATTTCATTGCAATCGGTTCATAAATAAAATAGTTACAATCATTTAAATTATAAATTTCAGCAAAGTTTGTGATTTAAGTGAGAACGCGGGTGGGTCAAAAAATAATATATTTTAATCGTGTAGCTTACGCATGCGATTCCGCGAGCGGGTCGCTAGTATATAATATACCTTGCCATCCTTGCCCTAATCTTTTTGTAATTATGTTTTTTTTATAATAACATAATACAACATCAAAGCGCAATTGTGTATTTACTATCCACATACATATGTGGCACTAAATGCAGTGATACTCTTAGTTTCTCCCACACAGTTATAGTGAAAAGATTATCCGTAATGATAAAAAAAAATCAACAAATATTTATAAAGTATATTATTAAGTATATATTTGTAAATATGACGGTACTAGCTAGCAACATTATTAATAAAATGATATTTCAAATAGATATCAAGTGGGTGTGGCGCGTGCCCAAACCGCTACATACAGGAATCTACTGACCAAACTGCCCGGCGGCTCTTCCCCTCTAGAAAACGTTTACGACGCCATCGAACAGAAGATATCCCAAGTACGCGAATACGTTGACGAATGGCTACGGTATGATTTTTTCATATTTAAATTATTTACTTGTTTTACATTTCTGATACGGTTTTTATTGTATTTTTTTTTATTCCTAACAGCTACCAAGCTCTATGGGATCTGCAACCGGAAAGTCTGTATGGACGCCTTGGAGAGGATATTACCCTCTGGATCAAATGTTTAAATGATATCAAGTAAGTTTATATATATTACAAAATATAATTTTTTTACTACTTTATTCTAGATTAAACGGTTCGTATAATTACTAATATCTATAGTTGTTGCGAATTTCAGTTAATATTAGATGTGTGATTGTTTTTTTGAAATATTTCGTGCTGATGTGACTGTTAATATGTATTATAAGCTGTAAATAAACATGATTTGTTCACAATAGGAAATCTCGTACAACATTCGATACATCAGACACCCGCCGCGAGTACGGGCCGGTCGTGATTGACTTCGCGCGCGTGCAAAGTAAAGTGGCATTGAAATACGACGCCTGGCATAAAGAAGTGCTTGGCAAGTTCGGAGCATTACTTGGCGGGGAGATGGTACAGTTTCACGGCAGACTCGCCAAGTCTAGAGGACAACTGGAGCAACAGACTATTGGTATTTATATTAGTATTAGAATCGATAAATTTTATTGCACTTTAAAGCAATTATTAAATATTCACGACCCTATTTTTTAGTCTCTCTGGTTCTCTCATCTTCCTATATCACAATAGATATGTGAAGGTGAGAGGAAAAAAAGTTCAATCATATTGAACTGACTCTTTAATAGTAAAACTTGCTACATTATCTGCATGTACTTGTTGTAAAGTAGTTTACAGTTTATATTGTGCGTTTATTACAGAGGCAGCTTCCACCAGTGATGCTGTATCTCTTATTACTTACGTGCAACAACTGAAGCGAGAGGTTTTGGCTTGGGAGAAACAAGTGGACATCTACAGAGAGGCTCAACGTATTCTGGAAAGACAAAGGTATTTGTACAAAATAATTTCCAGCATATTTATAGAATTCTATATTGTGATTTTAGTGGCTGTATATTTTATTAAGAACATATTTTTTTTTAGATTCCAATTTCCAGCTCAATGGCTTCATGTGGATAATATCGAAGGCGAATGGAGCGCCTTCAACGAAATTATGCGTAGAAAGGATTCATCCATTCAGACTCAAGTAAGATACATTTTATGTCACATAAAGTAAAAAATATATAAGCTTATATTGTTATTGTAAACCTTAATTTCGTTTGTCACATATTTTAGGTAGCATCGCTACAACAAAAGATAGTAGCTGAGGACAAGGCGGTCGAAGCCCGTACTCTGGAGTTTCTGGCAGAGTGGGAACGAAGCAAGCCCACCGATGGGTCCACGCGCCCCGAAGACGCGCTCACGCGGCTGCAAGCAATGGAGACGCGCTACACCCGCCTCAAGGACGAGAGGGATAATGTTGCTAAGGCTAAGGAGGCACTGGAACTACATGACACCGGTAATAAAACATTTATATTCTATAGCCATTTGTGACATTTCTATTTCGTATGATTTGTCTAAGTTTATTTTAAATTGCAGGTAGTTCCGTTAATAACGAACGTATGACCGTCGCACTGGAAGAGTTACAAGATTTACGAGGAGTATGGTCTTCTTTGAGCAAGATCTGGACGCAAATCGATGATATTAGGGAGAAACCCTGGTTGTCTGTGCAGCCTAGGAAGTTAAGGTATTACATATTTATTTATACACATAACTATATTAGTTTAAATATCGATATGACGTTTTACACTTACTACGATTTTTCATTCTATATAGGCAACAGCTAGAAGCGATGTTGAATGAGTTGAAAGAGCTCCCAGCTCGCTTACGTATGTACGACAGCTACGAGTATGTTCGCAAGTTGCTCCAATCTTACACCAAGGTATTGTTATAAAATATATTTAAATAATTGAATAAGAGTATTATATATAATTTATAATCGTTCACTATGTTAAAAAAAAATTGAGTCAAAACAATTTAAAGCTACTTTAGTATACATATTTCAAAGTACGTCTTTTATTTGTTGAATATCATCAATAAATACTCTACTTATATTTAAAAAATAACACAACTAAATAGTCCGATTGGCTTTCATTTTAAGTTTAAAATTAAAACATTATACACAATAACCCAATTTATAATTAAAACGCACGCAGGTTAACATGCTGATAGTGGAACTGAAATCTGATGCACTCAAAGAGCGTCACTGGCGGCAACTGTGTCGCGCACTCAAGGTGGACTGGTCGCTGTCGGAGCTCACGCTAGGGCAAGTGTGGGACGCGGACTTGCTGCATAACGAGCACACTGTCAAAGATGTCGTGTCTGTGGCACAGGGGGAGATGGCCTTGGAGGAGTTCTTGAAACAGGTGAGATGAGCAATGACAAATTTGGCGTGCTGTTTTCACATGTGACGGGGCCGACAAGTGAATTTTTTAAAATGCCAACGAGTAAGTTCTCGATTGTAAGAATTAACTTATTATTTGTAGGTGCGCGAGTCATGGCAAAGCTATGAACTGGATTTGATCAATTACCAGAATAAGTGTAAGATTATTCGTGGTTGGGATGATCTCTTCAATAAAGTAAAGGAGCACATCAACAGTGTGGCTGCTATGAAGCTATCTCCTTATTATAAGGTAACATGTTAATAATTTTATAAATAAATCCTACTGTTTTAAATCTACTTTGTTTTTTTTTTAATATTCCAACGTTTAAAGGTGTTTGAAGAAGAAGCGTTGACTTGGGAAGAGAAGTTGAATCGCATCAACGCTCTATTCGATGTATGGATCGACGTCCAACGTCGCTGGGTTTATTTAGAGGGTATCTTCAGCGGGTCTGCTGATATCAAGACCTTGCTTCCAGTGGAAACTAGCAGATTCCAGAGCATAAGGTATAAAAAGAGCAAATCTTCAATCGATTTGCTAGAAAAAAAAGTTCTACCAGCTTATATTATTATTCGCGCAACACAAGTAAATGTTTACTTTTAATTTTTAATGTTGTATATATATTTATCTTATGTATATATCTTTGATTTAACTTATTTCATAAAAAAAAAAGAAATGAAATTACCATAGAGAATGCCTGTATGAGAACACAGTTAAATTGAATTACTGAATGCTTTGCTACAGCTCTGAATTTTTGGGATTGATGAAAAAAGTAAGCAAGTCTCCAATGGTGATGGACGTACTGAACATTCCGGGTGTGCAGCGCTCCCTCGAGCGCCTGGCGGACTTACTCGGCAAGATACAGAAGGCTCTCGGGGAATATCTGGAGAGAGAAAGGAGCAGCTTCCCACGGTATATTATATACTTTCTTATTTGTAAATTATTAAGAGAAAAACTACTATGCATTCCCATCGCTTTGCAAAGAGACGGGTGTGACTTGATACCTAAGGCTTAGGAGCCTTAAAATTAATTTACACTCGCCTCCGGTATCCGAGCTCGTCCTTCTACCTAACTTCTTTATTATATTATTTTGTAAGCAATTTAATAGTAAATTTATATTTTTAAAAAAATCCTAGATTCTACTTCGTGGGAGATGAAGACTTGCTTGAAATTATTGGTAACAGCAAGAACATCGCTCGTCTCCAAAAACACTTCAAGAAAATGTTCGCAGGCGTCGCTGCCATTATACTGAACGAAGATAACACTGTTATTAATGGAATAGCATCACGTGAGGGTGAAGAGGTAAATTTCTTTAAAATTAAAGTTCCTTTGTCAGATAAAAGCCCTAAATATAAATAGAAAAAAACATATTTTTTAAATTAATACTGAAAAAAAGCGAACTATTATCGATTTGTAGGTTTACTTTACTTCGCCGGTGTCTACAATAGAGAATCCCAAAATCAACTCTTGGCTCTCAATGGTAGAGCGCGAGATGCGAGTCACGTTGGCTTGTCGTCTCAAAGATGCCGTCGCGGATGTCAAACAATTCAAAGATGGTAATGTAGATGCGCAAAAGTTCATCGATTGGTGTGATAAATATCAAGTAAGTATAGAATAAATCATCATGAATTGGTTTAAGTGTATAAATGAACGTACTCGTGTCACAGTTAGCATATAATTTCAGGCTCAAATCGTAGTGCTAGCAGTCCAGATATTGTGGTCGGAGGACGTGGACGCGGCTCTGGCGGGCGGAGGCGAGCTCAAGCGCGTGCTGCAGCACGTCGAGAACATGCTGAACATACTGGCCGACTCTGTGCTGCAAGAACAGCCCCCGCTACGGAGGAAGAAGCTGGAGCATCTTGTAATTTTATTTTCCTATTATTCTTTGTTAATGTATCTTAATTCGGTGTAATAAGATAGAAAATATAACATCCATTCGCTGAGCCTAACGGCAGTGTTAAGTATAAATATATAAAATATATATAATTTATAAACTTTTTGTTACATTTATTTACCTTTTCAGATTAACGAATTTGTTCACAAACGTACAGTGACACGTCGACTAATTGCCTCGGAAGTGAACAGTGCTCGATCATTCGAGTGGCTCTGCGAAATGCGATTCTACTTCGACCCTAGGAATAATGATGTAAGTTTTCATTACAATCAGTACATAATACATATTTTAACTTCAAAATCATTGAATAACTATTTGCTTTTTTATCACTTACAGGTCCTTCAACAATTAACAATACATATGGCAAATGCTAAATTCCTTTATGGATTTGAGTACCTTGGTGTGCAAGACAGACTTGTACAAACACCTTTGACCGATCGCTGTTATCTTACTATGACTCAAGCTTTGGAAGCAAGACTTGGAGGATCTCCATTTGGTAAGTATAATCAAATATAAATAAAAAAATATTATTATTAAAATGATTTTTTATATCTTACGATTTGCAATTTCTTTAAACCGATCTTTCTTTTGATCAGAGATAGTGAGATTATAATTTTAGTTTAAAATGTCATTATTTATATAAATAATAATCTACAGGTCCCGCTGGTACGGGTAAGACGGAATCCGTAAAGGCCCTCGGCAACCAACTTGGTCGATTTGTGTTAGTGTTCAACTGCGACGAAACCTTCGACTTTCAAGCTATGGGACGAATTTTCGTCGGTCTTTGTCAGGTATAATTAATTGCCTTTATAAACATATACGTATTCCAGTTTCATTATATTGACAGAACTTGTTTTATAATTTGGTTTGTTAAAATACTTGTACGTAGGTCGGTGCTTGGGGCTGTTTCGATGAGTTCAATCGTCTCGAAGAAAGAATGTTGTCTGCCGTATCACAACAAGTGCAGACCATTCAAGAAGCTCTCAAGAGCCACCAGGAAGGAGATAATACAAGTATTAAATGTTTACTTATTTAAGTTTTAATTATATATTGATTTATATTTAATGAAACCTTAAATGTTTTTTTATATTATTTAATATATGGTGAATAATTTCAGGCAAATCCATAACAGTGGAATTAGTAGGCAAACAAGTGCGCGTAAGTCAAGATATGGCAATATTCATCACTATGAACCCTGGATATGCGGGACGGTCCAACTTGCCTGATAACTTGAAGAAGCTGTTCAGAAGTCTCGCCATGACCACCCCGGATAGGCAGCTCATTGCTGAAGTGATGTTATTCAGTCAAGGATTTAGAACTGCTGAAAAATTAGCTTGCAAGATTGTACCATTCTTTAAGTAAGTTTAATATGCCGGAAAGCTCTATGAAGGATTAATTGTGTCTCTCGATAAATGTGGGTACATTTAGTTCCTTTTTCATTTTTGTGTTATTATATTTTGAATATAAAAAATGAATACCTTTTTGCATACCTTTAAAACATTCATTTGTTGGCGGCTCGCAAAAATTTAAATTTTTGGAAAATAGCTCAGACTCACAGAGGTAGTTAAGCTACCCCTGTTGTTTGCTTTACATAAAAACTGTACATGCTAAAGAGGTATTGCTTAACATAAAATGCTAAATATACTTATTCTACTAAAATATATTAATTATTAAAAAATATATTTTATTACATTATTACCAATTTATTTCAGACTTTGCGATGAACAATTATCTAATCAGTCTCACTATGACTTCGGCCTCCGAGCTCTCAAGTCTGTTTTGGTCTCCGCGGGTAATGTCAAGCGTGATCGCATACAAAAAATAAAGGTATGTCTATCTAAATATTGTGTACTTAATAAATTAAATAATTCTTAACAGGTTGATAACACTATTTTAGTTTTGCGTTTATTCTAATTTAGTGTCCAAATTGTAGATACACTCGCATATCTTATTTTTTAGAATTGTTTTCGCTCATCATCATTGGATTATAGGCGTTTAGATAATATTTACTGTTCTTAATGCCACGTGATTTCAGGAAATGAAACTGTCAACACATTCAGAACTTTCTTCACACAGTTACGATGCGAGGTCCGCACCAACTTATAAATTTGTGAGGGTTCTCTTGTATAATGTCAATGTTTTTTTGTATTATATATTATATTATTTACAGCTCTGTTTCAATATTATCTATTAAATTTCATATAACTTTAAAATATCCCATTTTTTTTACGAAACAATGTGGCTGCATATATTTCATATATACAGTTGGTTAACAGAAACTTAAAAGATTGTACTGCAACAGATTATTTGATATGACAATTAATTGAATGCAACCCCCGAGCCTATAGTTTAGTGTCTTCGCTCTCGATACTTGGTCCGCATTACTAGCTACGCTTTCTCTTAAAGACAAACCTGCTTAAAAACCTTCGATCGATTCTAATTTTTAATCGACTTTTAGTTTTACACTCGAGTTGATCTACGAGAAAAAATAATTAAAAAACAGAGTAAAGTACATTTGATTGTTCTTTGCAGATATATATCAATGGGATCTAATTGTTGATAGAAACTTTTTTCTATAATATATTTCTATTCCAGTATTCTTTTCATAGAAATGAATTTGTTTCTTATATTTATCTAAGTATCTTATATTTATTCTGTCATTAAATATTCATGTCCTACTTGGTTGATTGCTTCATTTGCTATTCCATTTGCTGACATGTTTGGCTTAAGTCCCATATACCTATTTATTTTCAGTTTTTTTACGCTTTCAAGTTGAAGTTTATGGACACAATTCGCTTTCAATAAAAACGTGGTAAAAAATTGGTCTCATTGTAGATTAGTCTTTGATATCATCTATTTTTTTGTATAAAAATGAGTAAATGATATTTGTATTTAATTTTTAAATGTACTGTACAATTCTTAACTTAATTTTTTTGTAAAAATCTTCATGCCACAAACACTGGATATTATGACTTATAAGTTATAATATTAATCTCGAAACATCTACTATATAAAAAAAAAGTACCTTCAAAGCTTATATTCGACTGGACACAGTAATGGCTTTGTTTGTATTCACCCAAAAATATCAATAAGAAGAACATAACATAAAGTTTTATCATGTACTTAAAATAATTGTAAATAGATTTAAAATGTTAATTTTACTTCTAGGAGAATCTAATTGAACGCAGCACAGAAGTACCAGATGAAGCGTCCATAGCAGAGTCCCTCCCCGAGCAAGACATCCTCATCCAGTCGGTCTGCGAGACAATGGTGCCCAAGCTGGTAGCTGAGGACATTCCTCTGCTGTTCTCCTTATTGAACGATGTGTTCCCGAATGTAGGGTATACTAGAGCTGAAATGACTGGTAATTTCTTTGTTTTATTTTATTTCTTTTGATTTGCGTTGTTTTTTTAATAATAAAATCATATAATTATTTTTTGTTACACACTTTATTTATTTATAAAGTGCAAATTATGATTGAAAAAATTGTTTATACAGAATGTGTAGTTTACTTGTTTCTGTTTGTGATAAAAAAAAGAGAAAGAGAAAGAGTCTTTAACTATGCAATAGTGTTCAAAATTTTGTGACTGGCAATACATACAACGTTAGTTTGGGATTTATCGAATAATTTATGTATTTCTAGTTTTCATTAATCTATTACTCTGAATACTTTCCCCGCTCGAATTTGACACATTGCGTGTTCAGTGATGAAATAATTTAAATATCTAGAATCGATTCTCCGAGTGATTTTTGAACCCACAAACATCGCGTTTCAACGCAGTTGGCCTCTGTTTCACTATAGGTTTAATTAATAATAATCGCTTAACAAAACAAAAAATATATTTTATATATATCTATTTAAGGTCTTAAAAACGAGATTCGCGCTGTTTGCGCTGAAGAGTTTTTGGTATGCGGCGAAGGAGACGAACACGGCAACACTTGGATGGAAAAGGTGTGGTTGCTTAAAATATATTTAGTTTTATGCAAATATTTACGATGACAATTAACAAAATATATAACATATATTATTTATATTATGGTATTATTGGTGGTATTTTTTATATTAGTTACTTAATATCAACAAATATAATTCAGTTCATAATTAATTTTTAATCATACAATGTTTAAGCCATACATTCCATGTCCATTTTAAGCTAATCACAGTTATAATTGTTTTGTCATATTTTGTCAAACCTATCATTGTTGATATGTACGTTGACAACCATAGTCCGTAATTCATTTTTCATGAAAATTAATCAATAATTGGTGATGGAATCGAAACATATTTTATATTTATTCTAACAAACAATTTTTTTTCAATTAACAAATTAAGTTAGTGAGGTATAACTGTTATGTAATAATATCTGCTTTATTATTAAGATCATTTTTATTTTACATTGGTCTATGTTTTAAGCTTTAACATTTTTTAACGTTTATTTACAAATATTTCAAACACTTACTGTGATAACGTTTTGAACTTATGAACATTAATTTGTAAAACACATCAAAGAAACAAGTAGGTTTAAAGACATATATTCTCATAAAGACATTTATATCACATACATGGATTTAGGAATTAATGAATAATTAGGTAAACATACATTCATTGCAAAGCTTACATTTTTCGAAAAGGTAAAACGAAAATAACATAATAATATTTGAATTTAAACAATTAGATATCTAGAATCCATTAACAAAAGCAAACAAAGGTATATATAAAATTATAAAAAATTATAATTACACAGCACTAATATGTGTAATGGTATATGAATATATAGACTTCAGAATTGTGGAAGAATTATATCTATAATACATAAATCGATTAAATATTTATAGCCAAAGATTCATATTTTACCACCAAATGGCCTAATCATACCTTTGATTTAATATAACGGGACCTATGTATTAACATGAACATAAGCTACAAAAGTTATCACTGCAAGTAATATATAAAATATATATAAAAGAGCTGTAAGACATAGTTAATGCATGTGATATGGTGTAAGAGGAACGTGAGTGTGAATGCATATGGTTTCCATGCTAACCCGTAACGGCTCGTAGAGGCGCAGCGCGGCCTCGCGCGCGCAGCACAGCACGTGGATAGAGAAGGTCAGTCCGGTGCCTGTCCGTGTGTGCTTGCCTTCGTCTCCTTAACCCTTCTCTGTATACCGACTTCAAGCTTCAACTCGATAGCACTGTTTGTTCGTCTGTTTTGTTTCTTTTCATATGAAAGACAACAGTGGAATCGATTTTATTTTGATAGTCTGTTAATTTCTATTTATGTAAACCGTAATAATAATATTTGTTTAACAAACACACTGTAGGTGTGGTATGTATCAATATAAATTCTTTAGTAATGTTTTGTTTTGATTTGATTTTAAATCATTTTCAAATGTATAGTGGTTATCACATTTTTTGGTACCATTTAAATTTTTTTTAGCATACATATTATACTTCTTATTATATTGCACCTTTGCAAAACTAAGTTTTCGTTGCACTTCGCATTATCCATTGCACATAAAGACTTCATTTCTTGTCTAAAATAAAAGTGACAAGCTTTTATATACAATGATGAAGCGCTAAGTAGAATAAGTTTGAGATAATTTTTAACCAGAGATATTTCTGTTACATTTGTTCAAGTAGTAGTCTGAAGTGTGCTAACAATAAAAGTTCTATAGTTTTTTTGCTAAAGTAAATATTACGTCTTTCTATAATATTTTATTATTATGTTTAGGTTCTGCAATTGTACCAGATTTGCAATTTGAATCACGGATTAATGATGGTCGGTCCGTCTGGAAGCGGTAAATCTACTGCTTGGCGCGTACTTCTGAAGGCTTTAGAAAGGTAAGAAATACTCTTCACGCTTGTTCCCGCATACCATAGGAGAAACTAGTATAGTAGCGGAGCTTTGTTTTAACAGAGCGAAAATTAAGATAACTTGAATATATTCACTCCCCCGAGTGGGAATGGAACCCATAACAATCATGTTTACGATCTTACGTCAGATCCTGTGAACGATAATAACGTAATTAAAAACCGGAATATATATTGTTTTGAATTGCAAATTACTTTATATCTATAATATTATTTCAGGTTCGAAGGCATTGAGGGCGTAGCACATGTTATCGATCCAAAAGCTATGTCTAAAGAAACGCTCTATGGTGTACTCGATCCTAACACCCGTGAATGGACCGATGGATTGTTCACACATATTCTCAGGTAAGAATTATTGAAAATAAAAGTGAAAAATTATATATTTATTAACAATATTAAATAATAATAATTATAGTATTGCACTTCATGTTAATCCTCTTTAACAAAACTGTAAGTCTGTATGGTAAGTTACAAATTGGAAATTTTACAGGGATTTGGTTATATTTTAAATTTTACAATTAATAAATAATACATGTATTAATGTAGGTTTTCAAAAAGTGTCTATAATTTTTTCAAAACTTGTTTTAAAAAAGTCATCGAACGGTGTTTGTTAATTTTATAATTCTTATGCATTTAGTAATAAAATATTATAGGAAAATAATCGACAACGTCCGAGGGGAGATTAACAAGCGTCAGTGGATCATATTCGACGGCGACGTGGACCCCGAGTGGGTGGAGAACCTCAACTCCGTGCTGGACGACAACAAGCTGCTCACGCTGCCCAACGGCGAGCGGCTGTCCCTGCCGCCCAACGTGCGCGTCATGTTCGAGGTACTAGTCTACGCTTATAATACACTAGTAGTCGTGTAATTTACGCATGCAAAGCCGCGAGCGTGTCGCTACTAAAATATATTTAGCCAGAGATTTGTTACAAATATTTTCTATTGACTAGTTGATGTTCGCAACTCCGTTTGCTTGGACTTTATAGTTTTATGACAAACTATTTCCTTTCCCACTGTTGATGTTAAAACTTGGACCCAAAATTATAATAACTTTCGTTAAAGTTATAATTTTCTTGTCTAGTCTGACAAAGATTACTAAGTGACACATTGCTCTCTGGTTTCCACTCTAATTCAATACGTTGCGTATTGAATGCCAAAACTTAAAGCCTATCTTTGTTTTATCGAAGAGAAAAAATTAAAACAATAAAATATAACCGTTCTCTCAAGTGAGAATCGAACCCACAACAATCACGTTTACAGTCAGACGCTATCTCATTGCATATTTATTTATTTGTAAACAAAAACTGCTAACCATACAAAACAATTTTTACATATTATATTTACTCATTATCTAACTGTATCTGATTGACTTACTGACTGACTGATCCATCATCACTATTGAACTTAGACTCATGATTTTTAGTCAATAGGTTTATTTTAAAGCGTAGAAGTTTATCAAGATTTTTGAAATTCAACCCCTAAGAGGATGAAATAGGGGTTGAAAATTTGTATGAAAGTCCATTAGTTTTAAAGTTACAAAATATATATATATATATATATATATATATCGAGAGCTAAACTTTATAATAAATAATTTACTAATTTATAATCAATTACCTACAAATATTTTTTGTAACATGATTATACAAGATGTAAAAAAATCTAATAAAATCATACCAAGCTAAATAATAATAAGCCAATATCAATATGACAATTACACTTTTTATATAATATATTTATTTTTTACAGGTCCAAGATTTAAAATACGCCACATTAGCTACGGTATCTCGATGCGGTATGGTGTGGTTCTCACAAGATGTGCTCACCACTGAAATGATCTTTGAAAATTACTTACTTAGGTATGATTATTTTTTCTCAAGATGCTTGTTTTTGTCTTGAAATATTACATTACATTTTATTAATATATTTTTTTCTATTTTAATTTAGACTGAGAAACATTCCCTTGGAAGACGGAGAAGAAGATTCGTTCAGTATCGTCATGGCTGCTCCAAGTGCTGGTGGAGATCAAAATGTCGCTGAAACTATCTTGTCTCCAGCGTTACAGGTATTTTTGTTTATATTTAAAATACCTTTTTGTTGTAAGTATGTATTTTACTAATATTATAAATACGAAAGTGACTCAGTCTGTCTGTGACGTGGTCACGGCAAAAACGGATTGTGATTAAATTTTATATAGAGATACTTGAGGATATTGGGATGAACATAGGCTAATTCTTATTTGTTCCATTTTTTAAGTTATTAATGTAATGTTTCCCCAGACACAACGTGATGTAGCGGCTATCCTACAACCACTGTTCTATGGAGACGGTTTGGTGGTGAAATGCCTCGAACGCGCCGTTTCCCTCGACCACATCATGGACTTCACTCGACACAGGGCTTTATCCTCTCTGCACTCCATGCTCAACCGTGGAGTAAGGTAAAAGTCTACATTTTTCATTTGGTATATGTTTAAATAAAATGATATCTTACTATTGTTTTTTTATATTTACTGTAGTTTATATGAAACTAGTAATTACATTTTTATTCCGCCCCATTAAAAAATATAGTGTAATAAATATTTTTTTATTTATTTCTTAGGAATATCCTTGGCTATAATCGTCAACACCCCGATTTCCCCATTACAAATGAACAACTAGAAGCATATGTACCAAAATGGCTGGTCTATTCATTACTGTGGTCGTTTGCTGGTGACGCCAAATTGAAAGTAAGTTGTATTTTGCTGTGTACTTATAAATTCACTTCAAGATATGATAAACGTCCATTGTACTAATCATTTTAATTTTTGTATAGGATCGTAATGAGTTAGGTGACTTCATACGCTCGGCCAGTACCATGCAACTGCCTAATTGCGGTGCCAACCAACACATTATCGACTTTGAGGTTAGTACTTTTTTACATAAAATAAGTTTGGTATCAGAATAAAAATATTTGTAATTTTCAGATAAATATTGTTTAATTAATGTATTGAATTTGCCATCAATATATTTAGGTGTATTTTGTTATAAGTAAAAATTTCAAATTTATCACAGTAATATTTTTGCGCATACTGTTATGGACGTAATCGAGTACGCCCAAAGTAAAACGACAGTAAATAATGATTTTGTATAATTTTAATAATCAACAACCATCCAAGACACATTTTGTTTTTAATTGAGTAATATAAAATATAAACGAAAACACGTACGTACATGACATACACACAATAAATACAATGTTAGTTCATGTGAAGCGAACCCACAACCCTCGATTCATTTTATTTTCGCTATAACCTAAAACACCACTATGCCAACGCGACAATGTCATTGTAACAAAATATATATACATATAGGTTTCCATAACCGGGGAATGGGTGCCTTGGTCAGCGAAAGTGCCGCAAATTGAAGTGGAGACCCACAAGGTGGCGGCGCCAGACGTGGTGGTGCCCACGCTGGACACGGTGCGCCACGAGGCCTTGTTGTACACGTGGTTAGCTGAACATAAACCTCTAGGTATGTTAGTTTCATTTTATGAAGCTTTATGAATGATGTTTTGTAATTTTTTTTATTTTATATTTCCTATTGTTTATGAGGCCTATTTATTATTTATTATTGTATATATTATTAAGTACTTTTTACACATTTTTAAAGACGATGGTGAATATTTAACATTTAGTCAGTCACTTGGCCACTACATCATGATGCTGAGAAATTCCAAATCCGTATTTATAATAATATTGATAATCTGTATTAAAATAAAAGATATTGCTTAATATCATTATCGATTAGCAGACAAATTAATTACCTAAAAATGAAAGCATTTTTTATATTCAACTTCACTTTCCGCCCGAATTCGAAACATTGCGTGTTTAGTGGCGGAACTCACCGCCGCGTTTTGTCTACCGCCTTACGTACACCAAAGCGGAAAAATTAAAATAATTAAATCATGGTTCGTCCGAGTAGGAATGGAACCCACAACCAATCACGATTACAGTCGGACGCTGTCCCACAATGCGCCACAATGGCATCTTTTAGGTTTTTTTCAATAAATGACCTATATTAATATTACAGTACTATGCGGTCCACCCGGATCTGGCAAAACGATGACACTGTTCTCCGCTCTGCGAGCTCTACCCGACATGGAAGTAGTCGGACTGAACTTCTCCTCGGCCACTACCCCAGAGCTATTGCTGAAGACATTCGACCACTACTGCGAATATCGTAAGACACCCAATGGAGTTGTTTTAGCACCTGTACAGGTAAATATTAATTATTTTGTACTTTTTATACTTTTTAACTTCACTGGAGTCTAAAATATTCTACTTAATTTTTATGCAACTCCATAATTACTCTAGTTTCAACAGCTTTCAAAAGAGTTTTTAAAATTAAATTAAATTGTTCAATTAACAAAAAAGATTACTTTTAAATTAAAATTACAAGTGATGGATTGCCGAACAAGTATTTAATTATTTTTAAAAATACGTAATGTGGCACATTTTTTTTTAATACTTTGGCAATTATTTCAAAGATCTTGAAAAATCTTACGAAGTCACTCATCTTATTACGTAAAAACAGGCCACTGCGCAATATAACTGACATTGTTATTTTGTTTATATTATTTTATTGAATTATATTTCTTATTATATAACATGTCAACAAGTCAAAAAACTGCACTAAATTTTATTTTTTTAGTTTTAATTTTTGTACCTTACTTATGAACTAAGAATATTAAGGTATATTAATACTTTATTTTATTGTTTTAGCTTGGCAAATGGCTCGTGCTTTTCTGCGACGAGATCAACTTACCAGACATGGACCAATACGGCACTCAACGCGTTATATCTTTCCTGAGGCAACTGCTCGAACATAAAGGCTTCTATAGGGCAACAGGTAATGAGATGAGATGACTGTTCAATAAATAAGCAAATAATATTTATATTAAATTGACAAGCGTGATACATTCATTTTGATTACATTTTGACTCCATCTTATAATTCTAATAATTTATTCTATTTGTACAAAATTACAAAATTAGTATTTTATTCGAATTTAATCTTACTATATTAATACGATACAATATAAATCGCCTATTGTTCTCTGTATTTATTTTTGTTTTTTATTATTAATATTATTAAGTGCCTATGAATGAATTTAATTTAACAATAATGGTATTGTATTAGATCACTCATGGGTGCATCTGGAGCGCATCCAATTCGTGGGCGCTTGCAACCCGCCCACCGACCCCGGCCGCAAGCCGCTGTCGCATCGGCTCCTGCGACACGTGCCCGTCATATACGTCGACTATCCGGGAGAGACGTCGCTTGAACAGGCTAGTAAAACTTATCTATTTTTACTAGACATAATTAAATTCAATTACAGATTGATAAATATCAATTTTATATTTTCATACCATATGAACATGTGTGTAGGAAAATTATAAAATGATGCCAATGAGTACTAATTTATTAATTCTCATAAGCATACTAATATATCACAATAATCTCGTCCAGATCTACGGGACGTTCACGCGCGCGATGCTGCGCATGCAGCCCGCGCTGCGCGGGTTCGCGGAGCCGCTGACGCAGGCCATGGTGAAGCTGTACCTGGCGTCGCAGGAGCGCTTCACGCAGGACATGCAGCCGCACTACGTGTACTCGCCCAGGGAGATGACGCGCTGGGTGCGCGGCATATGCGAGGCCATTAGGTACGTCGTGGGCGGTTTACGTGTATATTGTATATGCTTAATTGAATTTAGATCTCAGTATGTATTTATAACTAGTGTGTATTTTATACTTAAACATTGCTTAGGCCACTCGATAACCTGACTGTGGAAGGCCTGGTGCGGCTCTGGGCCCACGAGGCCTTGCGCTTGTTCCAAGATCGACTGGTAGAAGATGCTGAAAGGCAATGGACCGATGAGAATATTGATAACGTCGCATTAAGATTCTTCCCTGGTAAAAAACAATTACAATTAAATATAAATGTGCATTTTACGTAGAATTTATAATCACTATCCATTTCTAGGTATCAACAGAGAACAAGCATTGGCTCGGCCCATCCTATACAGTAATTGGCTAAGTAAAGATTATGTGCCAGTTCAAAGAGATCAACTCCGTGAATATGTAAAAGCTAGGCTGAAGGTATTGCATATTTTTTTATTAATTATTATGCCCGCGATTTGGTACTTTTATTTTAGAATTTCATATTACATTAGCTATTGTCAGTGAAAGTTCCTTCAAAATCGGTTCCAGAGCTTAACCTGAATAAACAGACAGACATAAAAAAAAACTTTATTATATGCACCCGTGTATACATATCAAACAGACACACCAATTTTATTTATTTAAATAAATATATATATATATAAAATTTGCCCGTTCACAAATTATAATATTAATATATTTTTTATTAGTTTTATTATGTGAGTATATCCTATTTCACCAGGTATTCTACGAGGAAGAGCTTGATGTTCCATTGGTGCTGTTTGACGAAGTGCTCGAACATGTCTTACGTATCGACCGTATCTTCCGACAGCCACAAGGACACTTGTTGCTTATTGGAGTGTCCGGTGCTGGTAAAACCACACTTAGCAGATTCGTGGCCTGGATGAATGGATTGAGCATTTTCCAAATAAAAGTATGTTCTTTTGCGTAAACTATAAAATTTAAAATACTTTTTTCTCGTTTCCGTAGAAGTTTCGAGAAAGAGTTTCTTTTAGTGATCGCCTACACATTTCCCAAGTCATCTGCATGCTAAATTTGTAGTTGCGCAAATGCGATGTCTGTCAGTCAGTCGCTAAGCAACGTTCTTCATCTGTTATAAAGGTGAAATATGTATTTTTTTTATATATTTCATGAATGTGACAAACAACATTTAACATATTTTGGATACTTAATAATTACTCAAATTGTAAGATACTAAATATTTTAATTTAATGAAATATTATCAGGTTCATAATAAGTACACGGGAGCTGATTTCGATGAAGATTTACGTTCAGTGCTGCGACGCGCTGGCTGTCGCGATGAGAAGGTTGCCTTCATTTTAGACGAGTCCAATGTACTCGACAGTGGTTTCCTTGAACGTATGAACACATTGCTGGCTAATGGAGAGGTAACCAGCTAACATTCTTTATTTTACTAATTACATCAATTTATATTGCATTATGTTATTTACTATATTTTTATTTTCTATTTTTAGGTGCCTGGATTATTTGAAGGTGATGAATTTGCAGCACTTATGACACAATGTAAGGAAGGTGCCCAAAGGGAAGGATTGATGTTGGATTCTAATGACGAATTATATAAATGGCAAGTAATATTTTGCTTTAAACTTATAACTAATAAAAGGATATGTGGCTGGAACCCGTGTGACTTTTGTTCAAATCACATTAACTGAAATACTTATGCAGGTATTTCTTTGACCTGGTTACACTAAGTGAGCGTTGCTTGCTACTAATCAATCTACAGTACTTGCAAAATATGGAAAATATTTACAACATTAATAATATAAGTCATATGCAGGTTCACCGGCCAGGTGATGCGAAACTTGCACGTGGTGTTCACCATGAACCCGTCGTCGGAAGGGCTGAAGGACCGCGCCGCCACCTCGCCTGCTCTCTTCAACCGTTGTGTGCTTAACTGGTTTGGAGACTGGAGCGACGGCGCACTGTTCCAGGTGCGGTATTTTCACTTTATTTATAACATATTTGTTTTTATTTATTTACAATTAATTTGTTTTATTTATATATAAATAATTGTAATGATTGAAAATGTATTGAATGATAATATTAAAAATGACGATCTAAGTTTTGTGATCTTAGGCAAGCTATTCGAGAACTTTCGTGCTAGATTTTTTAGATTGTTATTGAATAATTAGATGAACTCAACACTGTTCACTTGTCAGTGAAAATATGCTCAAATTGAATACAAAGTATAAAGAAAATAGTGAATTGGAGAGAAACGGGTGACACAGGTGGGCAAGGAGTTCACGACGCGCATGGACCTGGACTGGGCGGAGTACGTGCCGCCGGAGCAGTTCCCGGCGGCGTGCGGCGAGCTGGCCGCGCGGCCCAGCCACCGCGCCGCCGTCGTCAACGCCTGCGTGTACGTGCACCAGACGCTGCACCGCGCCAACGCGCGCCTCGCCAAGCGCGCCAACCGCACCATGGCCATCACGCCCCGGTTCGTGCCCATATATTGTATGCACGACTACATCCGACTTGTGTTCTTTTTTTAGAAAGGGAAATATAAATAATGTAAAAGTAAACAAACTAAAAGAACAAAATCTTTCATTTCTTAAGTAAATTATAGTGATTTTTAGTGTTTATGAAAACATACACATATCATATTATACAATAATTTATTTACAGGCACTACTTAGATTTTATCCAACAAATGGTGAAATTGTATGCGGAGAAACGCGCTGATTTAGAGGAACAACAACTGCACTTGAACGTCGGTCTTGGAAAGATCGCCGAAACTGTAGAGCAAGTAGAGGAGATGCAAAAGAGTCTTGCTGTTAAATCACAGGTATCCTTACCTGTATTTTGTAACAAATGTATAGTATTTAAAACACAAAGTGAAAAAAGTTGGTCGGAAATGTCAGGCCTTTTAAATACTGAAAAATTCTATTACATTTTTATTATATAACAGGAACTCCAAGCTAAGAATGAAGCTGCCAATGCTAAACTGAGACAAATGGTGAAAGACCAGCAAGAAGCTGAGAAGAAGAAAGTTGAAAGCCAAGAGATTCAGGTTTGACACCAGTCTACACACTTCCATAATATTATAATTGCTATATCTAACACTTTTTTGTCATAACTATTCAGGTTGCCCTCGAGAAACAAACGAAGGAAATTGAAGCCAAACGCAAAGACGTAATGGCAGATTTAGCTCAAGTCGAGCCAGCTGTCATCGAAGCGCAAAATGGTTTGATTTATTTTTTATTTGCTCACCCTTTCTTTATTAACACACTGTTTTGCCAAGCTTGAATAGAGTTGTTAAATCACATAAATGATTTGCAAAAATAGTCACGGTTTTTAATTGTTACTATAAGAAGGCGTGTTTTTAAGGTTTAATAATAAATTGACCTAAAGCAATGATATATGTGGTTATACAATAGCGTAATTGAATAGTTTCTCTGACGATGTACAAAGAGCCCCAGTAGATAGCGTAGGATCACATTCCGCAAACGTGCTAACCGTGTATCGTGGCGTAAAGCGGTGCGCTCCATCAAGAAGCAGCAGCTGGTGGAGGTACGCTCGATGGTCAACCCGCCCCCCGTCGTCAAGATGGCGCTCGAGTCCATCTGCACGTTGCTCGGCGAGAAGGGCGACACCTGGAAGGGCATACGCTCCGTTGTCATGAAGGACAACTTCATATCCACTATCGTTAACTTCGAGACTGAGAACATCACGTTAGTGCCCTTCCGATTACAAAGAAGAGATCGCACGTCCAATCACCCCACCTCTCTTCATTATTTATTAATATCCAAATTCTTATAACTTTACTTACTGAGCTGAGCTGAATTTGGATCACAGTCGAAGTGCCATCTTTTCTTGTGATATCTAAAATTTAAAGATGAAAAGCTAAATTCCATCGATAATTTCATGTTAGCTCACTAATGTTATAGTAGATAGCAAGCGTATGTACCCTTCTCAGTTCGATATTTATTGGCAAAAACATTTTAGTGTATTTAGTGCATTGAACAATGTTATATTATTATATTCCTTCGTAACGCATTTAAAATAAGCATCGTACCTTTATATTTGAATGTAAGTTATATATCCTTATCGTGAATGTATTTTTTACATTAGTTAATATTGTAAATACGCTAAGCTTGCTCGCATATGTGACTGTCATCGATGTGATCTAACGCAAGGACACGAGCGTACGGTGGTCGATACTCCGGCACTCTATTAACCCCGCGATGTGACTAACCCGCGACCGCGCACGCGCACGCGCCGCTAAACGCCTTTTGTTTCTCTCTTTTTGTACTCTCTCGCTCTCGCTTGGCGGGTGACGGACGGCGCGGCGCTCGGATATACGCAACACCGCAACACAGCCGTCAAATCCATTAAGAAGCAGCACCTCGTGGAGGTGCGCTCCATGGGCAACCCGCCGGCCATTGTCAAGGTTGCGCTCGAGTCCATCTGCCTGCTGCTCGGCGAGAACGCCACCGACTGGAAGGCCATCCGCGCCGTCATCATGCGAGAGAACTTCATCAACAGCATCGTCTCCAACTTTTCCACCGAGGACATCACGTGAGCAACCCGCTTACCACCCACCCACCCCCGCTGCCCCGCCCCTCACTGCCCCGCCCCTCACTCCCCACTCGCCTCCGCCGGTCCCGGTCCCTCCGATTGACGACTTGGTACTACTGATTGAGGTGAAGGTGGCTAACGTAATATCACTCATCACTTCTGTTATTATAATATGTATGGTAAATGAGAGAATAAAAAGACATAAAAATACCGTACAGAAGTAATGAAAGATATATATATATATATATACAGAAATTATTATAACTTGGTGTAAGGAGTTGTATTTGTTTGTTGCTTTGGGCTTGCTTTGCATGGTGAATGTCTGCATTTCTCTTGTATCCACTGGACAAGTACAAAACGAGTTTTTGATATGGTATACATGTTGGTAAAAGAACGTAATAATATCATTCGTTAAACAATATATAGGATAGAAAAAATATTAAAAACACGACACCACTTAGATAGTTATAGTAGAATTTACAATTAATAATATTGTAACAAAAAACCAATTAGTGTTATCTATGGTATTTATTCTGCACTTTTTATTTGCACGTACCGAATATATTTTGGTTTGGTGGTATTTGATGAATATAATTCGAGAAATCTTTTCAATGTTTCAAAATTTTTTGTGACGCAATGATTTTACAAAACATTACATTTGACAATATAATGCAAGAATATTTCTAGTCTTATAAAATATGGCAGCAATTATCAATTTTTGTGCCTAAACTATTTCAGATATCCAGGTATGGACCACACATACCTTCAAATTGCATGAATGTATTTGCCAATAAATAATGTCTGTAAGTCCAAAAAGCTGTTGAAAGTCACTAGCGGCAGTGAATCGATTTGCTTTGTTTTAAGTATTTTTTTTTCTTTTTTTTTTGTTTGCTATCTATATTACTTTTTTTTAATTTTATCAGAGAGGCATTTGGTTTCTATATATATTTGCTGTGTTGTCCAATGTCCATTTCATGTCATCTAGTTCAAATATATTAAATTAAATTATTGGTTGAAGGATAATTGAATGCAATGCATGAGAAAAAAAAAGAACTTTTTCTGAATTTTTTTATGGTTCATTGGTATCATTTAAAGTCAACTCTTAAGTATTTCGATGGCCTTAATTCTAATCACTTTTGTATGTGCCAGTGACGATGTTCGCGAGAAGATGAAAACACGTTATCTCAGTAATCCTGATTATAACTTCGAAAAAGTTAACAGAGCAAGTATGGCCTGTGGTCCTATGGTCAAATGGGCTATTGCTCAGGTAATTACCGATAGCTTATAATCATATTATTGAACTAATAAGAAATTTGTATTATGAAACAATAATGTATGGTTGTGCAGATTGAGTATGCGGACATGTTGAAGCGAGTTGAGCCGTTACGTAATGAGCTTCAAGCTTTGGAAGACCAGGCACAGAGCAATGTGACCGCCGGAAATGGAGTACGCGATTTGATTGCTCAATTAGAGAAATCGATCGCTTCTTATAAAGAAGAATATGCACAGCTCATTAGTCAAGCGCAAGCTATTAAAACTGATCTTGAAAATGTGCAAGCTAAGGTTGGTAAAATATTTCTTACTTATTAGATTAATTTCAATTTCAAATTAATGATTTTTTTAGAACGATAAATTATGTACAATATTAAATATTCGTTTAATTTTCTAGGTGGATAGATCAATAGCATTATTAAAGAGTCTTGTTATTGAACGCGAACGTTGGGAGGCCAGCTCGGAAACGTTCCGGTCGCAAATGAGCACTATCATTGGAGACGTATTGCTTTCTGCTGCCTTTATTGCTTATGGAGGATACTTTGACCAGCATGTGAGTGCTTAATGTTTTTGTTTTTCAACTTAATCTTCATGTAGTAGTTAAATGATTGGACTGTTAAGAAATAACCATAAAAATAAAACCCCCGTTTCCAGTACCGTCAAAACCTGTTCTCGACGTGGACGAGCCACCTGGCGGCGGCCAACATAAAGTTCCGCGCGGACATCGCGCGCACCGAGTACCTCAGCAACCCCGACGAGCGGCTGCGCTGGCAGGCCAACGCCTTGCCCACGGACGAGCTGTGCGTCGAGAATGCCATCATGCTCAAAGTACCTTATTGCATATTCTTTGCTCGGTTTCTTGTATATTGCACCTCTATATTCTACGAATTAAACAGAGAAAACTGCTATAATAACTGCTGTAAAAATATAATACTTATAAATTATATAAATTGTATTTTCAGCGCTTTAACCGATATCCACTTATAATCGACCCATCGGGACAAGCCACCGAGTTTATTATGCGTGAATTCAAAGAGCGTAAAATTACAAAAACTTCCTTCCTTGACGATTCGTTTAGGAAGAACTTGGAATCTGCGCTACGTTTCGGTAACCCACTACTTGTTCAGGTAAGAAATTATATTTTACGATTATTTCACGTACTATTTTCTTTGATTTTATAATTAATTTATTACTTGTTAAATTTTCACAAATATAACACGGATATATTTTATTCGAATATAACTTGTATTTTAATATATTGATATTTACAGGACGTAGAAAACTACGACCCCATTTTGAACCCGGTCCTCAACCGTGAGTTGCGTCGTACTGGCGGCAGAGTACTCATCACACTCGGAGATCAAGATATTGATTTAAGTCCCTCGTTTGTCATCTTCCTAAGTACCAGGTAATGCGAATCCATTAACGTAATAAGATTGTATTTAATATTATTGCTGAGTTTTAACCTGTGAATTGTAGTGTATTTGGATATGATACTATGTTGTAAGATAATCAATCCTTCTTTAATTTTCTAAATAATGCAAAATGTTTTTATTGTTAAGTGATTAAGCCGAAATATATGAAATAGGTATTAACTATATAATTAGGATTAAAAAGTGTAATATATAAAATAAATAATGACGTAGAGTTTAGAAAACCAACTTGCACCGAACACACCCTGTTGAAACACCTGTTTGAAATGTGCGCTATAGCTTTAATTGGCGACTTATATAAAGATGGAACAAAGGAGGTAGATGTTTAATATTTAATTTTCCAATACAACCTATTCGCAGGGACCCGACAGTGGAGTTCCCGCCCGACATGTGTTCTCGCGTGACGTTCGTGAACTTCACGGTGACGCGGTCGTCGCTGCAGTCGCAGTGCCTGCATCGCGTGCTCAAGGCGGAGAGACCGGATATTGACACTAAACGGTCCGATTTACTTAAATTGCAAGGTGAGCCTTCTCTTCTTTGTTTTGTAATTTATAAACGCGCAACGCATCTATTTTTAATTAACACAACTATTCAATACTACGACCCTGCACAATCTACACGACTAAACTATTCCGTTCTTTCGCCCGACCTCTGTCTCACTTAAATCACAAACTTTGTATAAATTTATAATTTAAACTGTTGAAACAATTAAAATATTAATGAAACTTTACCAAAATACAATAGTCAAACCGCATTTAATAAGGTCAAGCCATTTCTGAGATTAGCGTGCACAAACGCACAAACCAACGGTTAAACAGAAATACAAATAAAAATCATTGTTTTGGGTTCTCTTACATTGTATCCCCCCAATAATCATTTTTTCATGTATCTTTCATGTACAGACTGCGATCAGTAATTTTTATTATATGTATAGATGTACAGATGTATTTATTTGTTGTTTTATAAAAATAATTGTACCACGTACGTTATCAGTCGAGAAAGTTAATTCCTAATTTCTTTGTTTTAGGTGAATTCCACTTACGTCTGCGACAGTTGGAAAAATCTTTACTTCAAGCTCTTAATGACGCTAAAGGCAAAATCTTAGACGACGACTCTGTTATTGCAACTCTTGAAACTCTTAAGAAGGAAGCTGATGACATTGGACAGAAGGTAAGATTTTTGTTTCTTTATTATATTAAACCTAAAAAATAAGTCAGTGTATATTATAATTTTATTCCTGTTTTTTTTTTTTTGGCAGGTCGAAGAAACTGACAAAGTTATTGCTGAAATAGAGACTGTCAGTCAACAATATTTGCCTTTGTCTCAAGTAAGTTTACTACTTATTTCTTTATTTTGTTTAGTTCATGAAATAAATATATATATATCACCCCATTTTTTATTAACATCCTACAATATCCACAAAACAATATATTTAATGACTAAGCAAATTTTTTTGTAAATTGGAAATACTTTGCTTTGTCTATTGATTGGCATTGATTTATCTATTTCCTTAATATTTAGGCGTGCAGCAGCATATATTTCACAATGGAAGCTCTTCATCAAGTTCACTTCCTGTACCAGTATTCTCTGAAGATGTTCTTGGATATATTCAGCACGGTACTGGTTTGCCCGGGCCTAAATGGAGTTACGGATTATACGGCTAGACTGAAAACTATTACGGAAGAGCTATTTACGGTAAGTGTCGAAAACATATTTAATCAAAAAGTAAATATATATTTTAATATCACGATTTAAATCGTCTGCCACTCGATCACTTGTGCCATATCTACATAGTTATTAACATTTTAAATTTCAACGGGTCTTACTCGCAGGCGGTGTACGAACGCGTAGCGCGCGGAATGCTGCACACCGACCGGCTGACCTTCGCGCTGCTGCTGTGCCGCATCCAGCTGAAGGGCACGGGCGCGGAGGACACGCTGGACCAGCAGTTCGGCGTGTTCCTGCGCGGACGCGAGGGCTTCGTGGCCAACACGCCACCGCTGGAGTCGCTGACGCAGCACCAGCACGACGCCGCTGCTAGGCTCAGCTCTAGGTACTTATACGTTTAAAAGTATACTTTTACATTTTTAGAAAACGTTTAGAAAATTGAACGACCATCTCTGACCAAACTATCATTCGGCAATACGTTCTATGTAGCAACGAGCTATGAGTGGTTACCGCTACGTTAAAAAAATTATAAGTTTTCTAAACTTGTTTGCAATGTTTTTTTCTACATTTTAAAGTGTTAATCACACGATTAGGAAATTGAAAAGAATATTTAGAAAACGTATAAAAATTTGAATGCAGTGGGATCCGAACCGGCGCCTCTTGGAAACCGTCCAAGCGCTCTGACCGCTAAGCCATTTTTGCAATGTTTGCAATGTCTCTAATTGAGAGGGAAAGTGGAGAACAGAGTATCATCACGCTATGCGGTATTATAGTGTTGATGTGTGACGCCAGGTTGGTGGCGTTCCGTCGTCTGCTGGAGAAGGCGCACGAGCTGCCGGAGCTGTCGGCGTGGCTGGCGCAGGCGGCGCCCGAGCAGTGCGTGCCCACGCTGTGGGACTGCGAGGCGTCCTCGCCGCCACGCCCGCACTCGCTCGCCATGTACCGCCTGCTGCTGATACAGGTGTTATATCTACTTAATAATCAATACAATGCTTGCCTTTGTCTCAGATTAGTTTTGATCTTGGCGCAATTGGTACGTATATCTGCCGGAATGAACAAAGTGCATCATTAGTTTTAGCCACACACCACCCAAAATATTTAAAGTAGAGTGTAATGTCTTAATTAATACTGGGTTTTCTGTCTACTTCGAAAAGATTCGGGAGAAGCGTATAGCAAAAACTTATAAAACCTATAATGTATTTCTTAAGTTATGTCACAAATTGACATAACTTAAGAAATAAAAAGCACTGCCACGGCACTGCAATGAATTGTCGTTGTGAATTAATAACTTAAATACTTGTAAATATTTTATTATGTTAAAATAATTATGAAGTCTATACAATAATATAATACATTTGTACATTTTCTAGGCATTCCGACCTGACCGTGTAATTGCTGCGGCAACACATCTAGTTGCATCAGTCCTAGGTCCCACCTTTATGGCTAAGGCTGAAACAGAATTGGACTTGTCAAGTATTACTGAGAACCAACTGAACGCGACCACTCCAGCACTACTCTGCTCCGTGCCTGGATACGATGCTAGCGGTACTATATTATTTATCATTCATTATTAAATAAAAATAAATTCAACGCAAATGTTCTTGTAGTATTAGGAAAAAGTATTACAGCCTTTATTCAATGATAATGTTAGGGTTTATTTTTTTACTTATAATCTACTTTATTTAGAACTGAATGAAATAAACAATATAAAATAATGTATCTGAAAAGAGTATTTAATTATTGTTCAGCAGTCGGTTTCGGCAAAAATGTTACTACTATATTATAAGTAGTTTAAAAGTATAATTTAAAAATAATTATATATTTAATATAATTTAAAGGAAACCTTATTTATTGTATGTTATTAATATTCACAATGATGTTATTCTACAGGGCGTGTGGACGACATGGCGACTGAGCTTAATAAGCCGCTCTCGAGTATCGCTATAGGTTCAGCAGAAGGCTTCAACCAGGCCGAGCGCGCTATTAACACTGCTTGTAAGACTGGAAGGTTGGTGTTACTTTACTCTGCTGTTTTAATGTTGATCATAAACATTATTCTTACCTGCCGTAAGCTGGTTTCGAAGAGACTGTGGGTACAAAGCCATCCCTCCTTTTTTTGTTCAATGTATTTAATATTGAATGGTTAAAATATAACCACTTAAAATTATTTTTTATAAACTTGAATTAATAAAACAGTTTGAAGGTTTATTTAATGTTTGCCGTCGTTATTAAATCCAAATAATAATTTTTAGATGGGTAATGCTGAAGAACGTACACCTGGCGCCTGTGTGGCTGGTACAGTTAGAAAAGAAGCTGCACTCTCTGCAGCCCCACCCCGCCTTCAGACTGTTCTTAACAACGGAGATCAGTCCCAAGCTGCCTGTCAACTTGTTGCGAGCTGGACGAGTGCTGGTGTTCGAGCCCCCACCTGGAATACGTGCTAATCTACTGAGGACGTTTGCTACTGTATGTTTATATTGTATAACAAGTTTTACGATATTATAAAAAAAATACTCTACTGAGAGCGTAATTACTCTGCCGCCGGCTCCCGCACGGTGATGCTAACTAATTTCTTCTCGCAATCAGTTCAAAAATTCAAAATACAGTTTTAAGTTTAGTTTCCTGCGACAATCGGCACACCTGCCTCCAATTTGTTTTTATAATATTATGGGCTTATAATAGTGTAACTAAATATGGTGTAATTTTTGTTTAACTTTTTTTTTGTGCTTTTTATTTTATAATCTAGGTTCCAGCCACTCGAATGATGAAACAGCCTTCTGAACGTGCTCGGCTATATTTCTTATTGGCTTGGTTCCACGGTCAGTAAATTATTTTGTAAATATAATTCTAAAATTCTATTTCACCGTGGCACAGTGTAACGTCTGACTATAAAAGCTATTGGTTATGGGTTCGACTTACAATCGAAGGAATGCTTATATTTAAATTATTTTAATTTCTCCACTCTGGTGAGACCAAGTGCGGCGTTGAGTTTTGCCATTCAACATGCAATGTCTCGATTTCGGGCAGAAGGTTAAGAGCGGAGTGTCTTTTGACACCCTGCTATGTGGTTAAAGCGTGAATCGGAAAAAAAGAAATAAATATAGCAATATTTATTGATATCGAAAATCTGGTTTAAACTTGATTTACTGATTACTTAATGTAACTTTTGTTGAACTATTCAAAAGTATTCGCTGTATGTATATAATATATAGATGTTTTTGTTTGTTATTATATGTTAATTTAAATCCACCAGGTATCGTGCAAGAGCGTCTCCGCTACGTACCTCTGGGCTGGGCCAAGTACTACGAGTTCAACGAGTCCGACCTGCGCGTCGCCTGCGACACACTTGACACGTGGATTGATACCACTGCTATGGTAAACTGATTTATGCTTTTTTTACTTATAAATGTTATTGCATTATAAATAAGAAAACCTCTTCGTTTCTACTTATATATAAGTTACTTCACAATTTAAAACCTCTATTAATCATGCAACTCTGTTTGCGTGTACTATGAAATGTGAAATTCCATTTATTCCCGTTCACATAGGAATTTCAAGAAATCTACATAATGAAACTACATGCTACATTTTAGCTTTCTACGCCCGTTTTATTCAGCTATGCGTTGTGTCTGTCAGACACTTTGTAACGCAGCAGTTTTATATATATATATATATAGTATTATATTAATATTTTTAAAAAAATAATGAGCTATTAAGCAAATAAAAAATTACAACGTATTTGCCAGGGTCGTACAAACTTACCACCAGAGAAAGTACCATGGGAAGCGTTAGTGACGCTCCTCTCCCAGTGCATCTACGGCGGTAAGATAGACAACCTGTTCGACCAGCGCCTTCTGCACTCCTTCCTCTGCAAACTGTTCACGCCGAGGTCGTTTGAAGCTGACTTCGCTCTCGTTGCTAATGTTGATGGGGTAAGCTATACAGAAATATATAAAAAACCACGTACCACACAGAGAACCTAGTGTCATGACACTCCGTTCTACACTTTCCTCCTGAATCGAGACATTGCGTGTTAGCAATGAAAATAATCTAAATATAATCATTCCCCCGAGTAAGGTAATCGCTCCTAGAACCATCTCGTTTACGGTCAGACTGACCCACTGCGCCACGATGGCGTTTTATTTCAATTTGACTGTTTTAATGTTTGAAGCTGTCGTAGGGTATTTATAACATACTTAAGATAATGGTTGTGAGTTTGTAATCGTAGTGGGAGATTATTATTTTTAAAATATAGATGCTTCAGTCTGCTTGTGTTGGATTCCGCTACCTAAAAATATAGGTAAATATGCGAAATATGCGAATAAGTGTTAGTTACTCCTAATAATATGTATGTATAAAAATACAATATGTACTTGACTCGTGAATTATTTTTATAGTACCTGTCTAAACTCTTAATGCCTTACGACAGTAAGGTCCTGAAATAATTTAATAAATTGAAAAATAGTAAATACTTTATTTTTCATGTTAAGTTATTAATAATACTATACAGGCGTCCGGTAATCAACGACATATCACAATGCCTGATGGTAACCGCCGCGATCACTTCCTCAAGTGGATTGAAGACCTGTCTGATAGACAGACTCCGTCTTGGCTGGGACTGCCTAATAATGCTGAAAAGGTACATTTATTTCACGTTTTATATCTTAAAATATGTCAATCGTCCTCGTGCTTTTAACATTTAAATACTTGTTAAATATTATAATTTACTCAAGATTAAATAATTTTTTAGGTCCTTTTAACAACCCAAGGAAGTGACCTTGTCTCAAAACTTTTGAAAATGCAGCAACTCGAAGATGAAGAAGAACTAGCATATAATGCGGCCACTCAAGATCATGATCCTCGTTAGTTCATCCATTTATATATATATATAAATAAACTAAATAGATTTTAATACAAATTTTCTTTACAATTACACAGACTCAGCGGTAGTAGAAGGCGATGGGCGTCCAGCTTGGATGAAGACTTTGCAAGAAACATCTACAAGTTGGTTACAGCTGCTACCTAAA
Organism: Podotricha telesiphe; assembly: GCA_038994665.1. Lineage (NCBI taxonomy): Eukaryota > Metazoa > Arthropoda > Insecta > Lepidoptera > Nymphalidae > Podotricha > Podotricha telesiphe. Next base: position 654,492 of record JAOYRR010000327.1, read on the forward strand.
GAGTTACCAGTAAGTAAAAATGGTCTCTTTTATAGAGCGTAAACTAATTTTGATGTTACTGTTTCTTTTTGTTCAGTTTCTAGTTTTATTATTTATTTGATGCATCTATTACAGACACTTCGTCGAACAGTGGAAAATATTAAAGACCCTCTATACCGCTTCTTCGAGCGTGAGGTGGCGGCCGGCGCATCTCTGTTGCAGCAAGTTTTACACGACTTGCACAATGTCTCCGCAATATGTCAGGTACACAATGCTTATTTATATACACTTTTTTCGAAGCTTCATGTTTTTTCCCTGCTTAGCAGGGTAGATATGTCATGACACTCCATGCTCCACTCCACTCCACATCCACAGAAAGCGTATTTGTCGCATTGCAGGGCTCCATGAAGCAGACGAACGAGACGCGCGCGATGGTGGGCGCGCTGGTGCGCGGCATGCTGCCGGCGGGCTGGCGCCGCTACGCCGTGGCGCGCGGCTGCACCGTGCAGCAGTGGGTGGACGACTTCGCGCGCCGCGTGGAGCAGCTGGCGCACGTGTCGCGCACCGTCGCCGAACAGGGCGCCAAGCGCCTGCAGGTACTTTAGCCATACCATTAGCCATAGTGTATGGATGTCAAAATGTATAACTTCAGATTTATTAGATGATTGATTGATGATTTTACATATTCCCTGCATTCTGTGACTTAGCTAAAAAAATGATGAAATAATTAATCCCACATAAATTATGCTTACAAATTGATAATAAAACGAATTAATGCTAATTACAGAGTATCCCAGTGTGGCTCGGCGGATTGCTGAATCCAGAGGCCTATATAACAGCCACACGCCAGTGCGTTGCTCAAGCCAACTCATGGTCATTAGAAGAGTTGAACTTACAGGTATGTATTCCATTTAAAGTAAGGTTATCAATGCGCTATACTGTAATGTTACAAATAAAAAAAATGATTGAAATACAAATGAGACATACATAAATGGTACATGCATTACTAAAAGTATATTTTAAAATAATTTTATTTAAATTTTACGTTTCGTTTTCTTAGGTTACGATCCCAGACCCGGGTACTCCCACAGAGAACGCGCAGACAGAGTGGTCCTTCTCAGTAACGGGTCTGAAGCTGCAAGGCGCCACCGTGAAGGGCAACCGCTTGCTGCTAACTAACACTATTATGGTCGATCTTCCGCTCACCGTGCTGACTTGGATTCGGTATAATAATTATCTAATTTAAGTAGTTTCACGTGTGTGGTGTGACTTTTCATAATATTTCTCATAAATGGATTCTTTCTCTCCCAGTGGAGCGGAACCAGCCGGCGCCGGGCAGACGCTGACGCTGCCGGTGTACCTAAACAGCGCGCGCTCCGAGCTGCTGTTCACGGTGCGCCTCCCCATCGCCGCCGGGCAGGAGCCGCACGCCTTCTACGAGCGCGGCGTCGCTCTACTCACGTCGACCGCACTTAATTAGCACTCCTTCATAATTATTAAACTTATTCTTATTCAATGTTTATTGCACTTCTAGTATTGCATGTATGTTGCTTTGTTTAATTAAAATACTTAATATTATAAAGTATTTATAATTAATATATATAACATTTATTTATTACATGCAATTAATGTAAACACAAGTTGTTTCAAATGTTTATTTATTCACTAAATAAAACAAGTTTAATCGATTTTTGTCATTTTATTTTCTGTCATATTTTGAATTCTAGAAAGGAATCACAAAAAAAAAACGACGTATAACTAAAGTTGACTAGTTCCTTGAATAACCCCTTTCATACCCGGCGGTTTCTGCTTGGGCAATCTGAAAAGAAAATATTTACATGAAAAAGATCAATAGAGGCTCCTTGCCAATTCTTCCTTTAAATTTAGTATTTTTACAACTTTTACGGCAAATTTTCTTGAGGAATTACACATTTACATCCATCCACACATGTATCAATCGTTTCCATTTATGTTTAAAATATTATTTACATATTAACAACAAATAATTAATTACCTAATATGAATAATTTTACGTGGAGAAGAGGGATGTACAAGATCGTGCTGTCGGTCCCATTCTAAGTACTTCTGATGCTGACGTTGACGACGCCGGTCCACATAACTTATCTACGAAAAAATAGCATTTAATTTAAAAATCATAATCCATAATTAATAAAACTTTTACACAATTATATTTGCATGAGCAATGAGCTATGCATATTTAGATACAATACTCTTACTGATTGTCTTACTATTCTTACTGACTACAAAACTTTTTTTTAGAATAGTTTTTAGCTTAGGCTGAACTTAGGGTTATTATTGATTTCGAAGAGTAGAAATTCAGACGTAGAACTATAATACACAGCTACATTATAACATAGAAGGTAAGGTAATTGCGCCTTAACAAAAGTTGTTCGTTGTGTTAAAAGGTCATTAAGTCAAGTCAAGTAGTTTACCACACAGCTGGCGGGTATCCAAACGAAGGCGGTGACCATGACGACGACGCCCACGATGTTATCGCGCAGGAAGCCCAACACGTTGTTGATGTTGATATCCTCGATTATGTCCCAAAACCGCTCCACCACGTCTTGGATAGTTTTCTCGCACACCCCCTAAGTAAAACACAGATTTTAAATTAACGGTATTCCTGGTCACAGGTAGACGACGTGTTTAATCCGTTTAAAATCGTTTCATTTAAAAAGTGTCAAAATTATGTTGAAAATATAAAAGCTAAAACTGAAATATGTATTTATATTTTGTTGTATTAACGTCGCTGCAATAAAAAGTAATAAAAATATTTCTATTTTTTTTTTATTTTAAGTAACTTTGACTTAAGTACACGTAACTATTAAATTAATTAATTTGATGTGTTCTTGGTAATTTGTTTTGTTTGTTTTGATGTACCGCGCACTGACCTTGTTGCAGAAGCCCTGTATGCAGGGCGTGCCATCGGGCAGGATGTCGTTGTGCGCCACCGGGAAGCACGTCTTGTTCAGGCTCTTGCGACAGCAGCGCTTGCACGCGTCCGCCACTGCATGCAGTTACGGGATCAAGTCAGCCACATATATTTTATGTAAAGGCTTTTACATAAGGTTTACATGCAGTTAACTGCAAACTTTTTAGTTCATGGATTAAACAATTGTGGCGCAGTGTGACAGTGTCTGATTGTATTCGCGGCGGTTGATGGTTCTTCTCTTTCTCACTCGGGGGAATGATTGTATTTAAGTTGTTTTCATTTCTCTGCCCTGATAACAAGATAAAGCACGTCGTTGAATTCCGTCACTCAACACGTTTTGACACTAGGTCTCTGTCTGCCGAACAGAAGCTAGATTTCTTTAAAAAAATTCATATAATATAAAAAAGTAACAATGACAATGCACTCTGTAAGCTGTACAGCGTGCACAGCACACACCAATATCGCACATGCAGCTGTGCAGGCCCTGCGTCTCGCAGTACGGCACGCAGGACCCGTTGCGGCAGCGCCCGCGCTCCGCGCACTCGTGCTCGTCCGCGATCGCCGGCGCCTGTGAGGTCGTTGGGTTCATTAATAACGTTAGCAATGTAAACATGTACGGAGAAACTCTATTGAGTTCCTTTGACTGTCGTCTTAAATCAAAACTGGCACCATTGGAGTTTCCCCATATCTGACACATAGAAGGCCTACCTAGAAAATGTTAAAGAAACGTGGCTGGTTGTAGAACGCGTGTGTGACACTTAACTTTTTTTTTAATTAAACAATGTTCAATATATTGTGTGTATGTGTGCGTGTGCGTGTGCGTGCGTGCGTGCGTGTGCGCACCTTGGGGCAGTCTGCGGAGGCTCCGTTGCAGGTGGCCTCTCCCTCGCAGGCGGAGTGCGCCGCCTCGCGGCACACCACGCCGGGCGCCGCGAACACGCAGCCCGCGCAGCACGGCGAGTTCTTGTCGCTGCACGCATTTATTTAATTACTAGTAACTGTACACTTATTGACCCCTCTCACCAAAATACCCATCACGCTAAACAACTTCTCTTAAGGCGCAATTTTGTATATAACTCGTCTATTAAGTCTATACAATAAAAACGTTTCTCTCAAATCCGTCCAGTAGTTCCGAAGATTTGCGCGCACAAGCATTTTGTTATAACATTAAATTTGTTTCTAAAATCTATTTGACTCTATCAGATAACGAAAGTTAGACTCACATTATTTTGTAATGAAAAATATGTAAGTTCTATCCAAATGAAAATTTACCTGCATACAGCGCCTTGATTTTTCCGAAGTTTACAGTTCTTGTCACAACACATGTCGTTATCTTCGGTACCTGAATAAAGTTTAGTTACATGCATTTTATAATTGTTTTAATTATATTATTACCTACAGCAATTAAATACACTAGAAAAGAGAAAAAATCCATCATTTATGCATACGTTTCTATAAGTTAGTTAATGATTTCTATTTTATTTAAACCTATGTTAATATTAATATAAATATAATGTAACCATGTAATTTTCGAATTATATTTTCAGTTAGGAATGAAATGTTTGCTCCAGTTTAACTCAAAGGTATCATTGTCACTAGTAAATAATTGTAAATTGACTAGAAAAGAAAGAGCCCGCTGAATTTGTAGCGCCGGTCTTTCTCAGGTCCTGATGTATTAAATCTAGTGAAAAGAACAGGTGTATGTGTAAAGTATTCAAGTACAAGCGCGCGTACCGAGCAGCCCTGCGTCGCACTCCTCGCCGCCCTCCACGCGCAGGTTCCCGCAGAAGCTCTCCTCGGGCTCGGAGAAGCAGCGCCCGGACTTCGCCTGCAGCACCTTGCGGATGGAGCGCAGGCTGCACGGCGAGAAGCGCTGGAACGACAGTGCATATGCATGCTATTAAACTCGAATGAGTTTATGATGGCACCTTGCATTTGCATTCTTCTATGTAAAAAATTATTACTTATATAAATAAATTAAAATAAATAAATAGACGGCATTTGGTTTTGCCAACTAGGAAAGCGATATCTCTCAATAAGTGATGACGACTTTATGTTATATTAATCAATTAATACTATAATAAGACAGTAAAAAAGTTGTGTCTGTACATAAGATATATATACGAAAAACCAATTTAGGGGGATGTTAAAACAATAATAGAATATGAATCAATAACTTTTAAAAAAATTGTCTGTCTGATTGTACGCGCATATCTTCGTAGTTACTGGACCGATTTGAATGAAACTTTTTTTGTTGTATACCTTTTGAGACCTGGCCAGAGTTTAAGGTATAAGTGATTTCGAAGAGTGCAACATCTGATGTAGAACATAACGGACCACCTTCACTATAAGAAATAAGGAAATTACACATTAATAAAAGTAGTTCAGGGTGATGAGCATTACCCGTTGACACATAAAAATTAAAGATCTAGAACATATGATGAAAAACCATGAAAGCCCCGCTACAATAACAAAACGTCACGTTAGCAAAAAACTGTTCACGTATTAGGCATTTTCCATTGTCATATAACAATTAAAGATCCGGAAAACCTGACAAAGACCAGCTGAACTATAAAAAACAAGTCAATGCCGCATTAGTAAAAGTTAACAAATAAAAATTATTGAACTTTGCGGCCGTCGCGGCACTGTGGTAATGGGATACGTCTGGCAATAAACGCGACGGTTGTTACATTTGTATTGTTTTCATGTTTTTTTCTCCACAATAAAGAAATTCATAAAATTTTTGAGTCAGTTTTATTGCGTCCATACATTAAATGAAACTAATCCATACTAATATTATAAATGTGAAAGTAATTCGTTGTATGTGTATAGAATACTTCGGAATCGATGTCTCAAATACTTTACGGTAGTTACCAGGTAGTAGAGTAGACGATCTTTTCAAATTTGGTTAGGTAGAGAGATGCGCTCGGAGAGTAGAGGCGGTGGTTACCTTGTTGTTGACGTCGTACCCGCTGACGCTGTAGGTGTACATGAGGTAGGAGCCTCCGTGGCTGGCGGCGGGCGAGCACTCCGCCATGTCGGGGTCGTGCTCGGAGCCCCAGTTGTGGCCGAACTCGTGCGCCGTCACGAGGTCCGCCTCGCGCGTGATGACGCGCTGCCCGTAGTGGTTGCGCGACGACGACAGCCCCGAGTTCAGATACAGCGTGTAGCCGTTCTTGAAGTATTCTACATATATATGTAGATTAAAATATCATGAGTATGTTAAAGATATAGGCGATTCATTATTTTTATTATGCAATAATAATAATAATAGTCTATTTTAACAAATCATATAATGGTTGGCCTAAGCCAGTTCTTTACATGCCATATATTTATATATCCTATAGAACAATCAACTGGTAAGCCCTAATAAGTGGTATAGCGAAATAAAGTATATATAACGAATATATAAAAAACAAAAAAAAATTAAATAAATTGTTATACGTATATTAATAGGTACACAATATGTATATTGACATAATAAGCGTGTAAAGCAAAAACAAAAACAAACTAAAACAACTCACATTTTGCACCAAAACAGCTGAGAACGAAATAAACTGAAACATGTATACAATAACATAAAATAAAAATTCACCAAAACATAAAATTTTAAATTGTAGAATAATAATATACTTAAGCTTTAACGTTTTGATATTTTTTATAAAAACTACCAGAACTAGAGTTACCTGGCGTACAAATTCCTCCCACAGAGTTTCTCCGCGGAGAGCCGACGTACGCCAATCCGAGGATGCCGCCTTCGAATTTGAGATCGGTAAACAAATGTGCCAAACAGAAATCCTTATGCGAATATTCTCTGCTGAAAACCTATATTAAAAAAAAACAATGATTTCAGTATGCAATTTGCATATTTTTTATTAAGGAACTGTAAAAATAGCCCTTCTAAAGCACTTGTATCAATGTTCTTTTCTGAAAAATTACCTAACAAGCTCAAAAAATTAACAGCACAAATGTATATGGTTATTCCACTTATGAAAAAATTTGAAAATGGAAGTTCTAAATACACTGCCAAATACTAGATGCGTAGAATTAAAAAAATATATTAAACTTTACGTATTGGCGACGGCTAAGCAGCCTGGTACGTCGGAGCTGGCCGAACCCAAGAACCCTTGCTCGGCAGTCACACTTACGACCCCTCGACCGACGAGGCAATATGTGATAGAACTAATGAGGTTCTATCGATTGTTAAGCATATGTATCTATTGCTTTTTTTTAAAATGCCTATTAATAACCAGAATTTTTAAAGGGTCCACTGTGTCTCGAAAGTGGGCTGAAGAAAAGAAAACTCGCCTCAAGCAGGTTGCGCACGTCCCACTTCTCGCGCACCATATTGTAGTGCGCCTCTCCCCCGCGCACGCGCGTCGGCTCCGAGTGCACCAGGATCTTCTTTATAACGAACCCCATACCCTTGAACCCGTCCGCGTCCTATGCATAGTCACTACATTTATTATTTAAGAAAGTATGCTTTATAAATGAAATAGATCCTTAATTTAGAGTTCGCAGCTGTAATGTTCACAAATTTTAATGTTGACAACGAATCAAAAAAAATTGAATTTATTTACGAAATTTAAGTTTCTTTTTTAAATTATTTCTTATAATGACACTCACTTGTCTGTCTTGCCACACTGTATCGTTATAAATTTTATGCACTCTGTCAATGAGACTGATCTGAAACATCATAATTAAATTATTGTTATATACTTGTCAAGACAATGAAACATTAAGAAAGAGTTTTTTTTTATTATTTTAATATGAAAACATAGCATATGGGAATCCATAGACTACATAACATACAAGAGCTGGCCAATCAAGCAGTCAAATTCTACCACATGTACGTGTTTATAAACATTTTTGTCTTTAGGCCAAGATTCATATTTAAATCTTTAAATAGGATTTTAATATTAGCAAATGTGCAAACATAGTTCAAAAAATATTACTAATACTTATTTTAATTGAAGCCGATACTTATTAATTATAATGTATAATGTAACAGTAATATTAACACATACAGGCATCACTCTAATGTCCATTTTACATTTTTTAAACAAATGTGTTGTGTGCCAAAAATAAAAATTCTATTAAATCATAACAAGGACAATCTCTATATAAATAAACCACACATCTGAACACAGCAAATTAACTTATATATTTAATAAATGTATTACTTTAATATTTTTATGTTTCTCACACTTAGGATATGAAAAATATTGTTAGAAAACTCTTGGATAACATCAAGCGCCCTGATCGCTAAGCTTATTTTTGTTGTTAATGCTAACCATAAAAATAAGTTTTAATAACCGTATAATAATTTCGATGTAGCCGGGTGTAGAACGTATGGCTTAACGGTCAGAGCGCTTGGACGGTTTTCGAGAAGCGGAGGTTCGAATACCGCTGATAATGCAGTTATTTTTATAATAATATTATTTTGTTATGTTATCTGTGAAAGTAAAAGTTATTTTCATAATAAAATTAATGTTTACCAAATAACTTATTGTTGTTTTTGTGTTACTAGCACCCATCTCCTGGAAAAATCTATAATCAGCAACAAGAAGCAGAGGGCACCTCGTCTTTGTAGGGGTATACTCATAATCACTTTGTCTTTTAATTCTCTTGCCCAATATTGCTTCGGATTTATATTTATCATCTTGACTTAAATATTTATTTTTTTCATTTTGTTCTAATACAGTTTCTATGTTTTCATCTTCTTCATCGTCGTCTTCTAATTCTACAATTTTAAATTTGGCGATAACTTTTTGATTGAAATTGAAGTCACATACTAAATCTAGATCAAGAGAAATATAACCATTACTTTCAAACATATTTCGTTAATTTCGTGCATGTGCTAAGCAGAGAGAACTCAGTCTTAAGATAGTTTGCATGTTGAAAGATAAATCTCAGTGCTGCGATTTAGCAAGAGAAATGAGAATAAAATTTGAAGACAAATCATTAAATTTATTGTCATTCTCTTGAGGAAGTTACCATTGTTGTAGACACTGTCTCACTACACATAATTGACAGATTTTAAATTTCTTAGGATGCGAGTTAAAAAATGTACAAGTTATATTATAAGCTATGCCGGTGACTTCATTGGCATGGAATTCTAAAGTAAAATTAGGCTTAATTACTTCTTATACATCAGCTATATATCTATGAAGGTTCCGTCAAAATCGGTGCAGGCATTCCATAGATTAGCCAGAAAAAACAGACTGAGAATGTAACAAACAGAGAATGTAAAAATAATTTATACATTTAGAAAAAAGCAATTATTATATTACTAGCAGACCCTCCAATTTCATTTATTTCTATAGATACCTTTGCCTTCCTTGACATATCCACAAACTCTTGGTTTGACATCCTCAGTACCAGACCAGCTGAATTTTATATCTGATGATCTATATGTAATCATACTCTTGTCTTTAAGATGGGGTAAGTGGCGCCATGAAGGCTAAAAACAGTTAATTATATGATAATTATTTTTTTGTCCCTTATATATTTTGTAAATATACAAAATTGAGAAAAAGCATTTTATACAAGACATTGATATTTTTTATTTGTAGAAAAAATAAACCAGTTACATCTCTAAAAAAAAAACTTTTTAAACAAAAATAGACTAACTGTAATTTACCTCTATGTGATAAGTTTCATCAGGTGTATGTATAATACCAGTAATAACTCCATCTTCAATATGCAACTTTACATCTGATGATTTTTCTCCAAAGACTCGTCCCGTATAGAAATTGTCATAATCTAAAGATGAAATTCTTAATGTTATTTAAGCTAATTAGGATCTTTCAATGTAGTTTACTTATTCTACCCAGGTTAGTAGCTAAAGGAGCTACCTGAGTAGAATTCATTACTAAGTCTTCCTTTTTTTTAGAAAAGAGGCACCAATTTGTTATAAAATATAAATAGTTCTCTTCTTGAGTTACCAGGACCAATATAGTTATTTACTGCTAGTTCAAAGAAAGGTTAATCACCTTATATACATAAAATAATTCCTACATTACCTATATGCACCACAGTTTTGTTTCCATCAGCATCCACAGAATATGCTTTAAAGTTGGAATGTAAGACAGAATTATGGGGATGAAGGATAAGTCTAAAACTCTTGCCAAGTGTTTGAAAATTCAGTTCCTTGATAGTGTTGAAAGGATGGTTAGATAACTTTGTGCCACGTTTTACAACATGATGTGTGAATTTTGAGGCATGTAAAGTTTCAAAATATCTTAAGTTTTTATGTATAGAACCTGAAATTAAAATGAATTGGTATATAATAGGTAACTGATTATATGATAAACTATAATTTTATACATCAATTAAATATTTTAAAATCATTTATATACATATAAATTGTAATAATATTTTACAGAAAATTTATCTATTTTTATTTATTTATTAATTATCACCAATGGAGATAAATAGTATTTAAATTCTACACAAAATTGTGTTCCTTTTATATTACAAATACAATCAAATGAATAATAGTATACAATATAATGCAGTATATTTTTATTAACTCTAAAATAGAATATAAATTTATACTTACATTTAGTTTTATATACATAAATCAATGTCAACATAAAAATAAATATTAAATGTTTTGTCCACATTTTACATTTATAAAATTGATTTTAAATTGTGTGGCGTTCCTATTACTAATTTATTTTAATTCTTAAAAATATTGTAACTGATCTTGGATGTTATTAGTCAAGACAGCTTGACTAATTAATAAATTATCAAACATTGAAATTTTAACAATTAGTATTTGAATTCATCCTTTTATTTATCATTTATATCATATATTAAAATTTTATAATAGTACTTGTATGTAATTAAATGTATATGATCAAATCTATCTTCAGCTGACAGTTGACTTTCGTCACCACAGATCAGCAAAAAAGTACAAGCTGTTATGTTATACCGTATACGTAAAATTAAATTGGATTTTGTTTTGAGAAAATATAATTTATTTGTAGACGGCTACACTAAAAAGTATATTTTTTTAAATAAATGTTAGCTTTCCCACTGTCTTTAGGGATCATAAATAAATGTGCAAGCATAAAAATACATTTTATTTAGATGCATATCGTGTTTAGCGATGAAACTCATGTTTGAGTTACTGGCGTTAATTTCTTTCACCCAATATGTAGCTCTGTTTTTGGCGATTATTTCGCTTATAATTATATATTTATAATTATTTTTTACACTCCGAAGATGCTTTATAGTATGCATTAATATATTTTATATTAAGTTTTACTGATCACTTCTTTACAAGGGCGCTTACTAAGTGACCAATGACAAGACCTGGACCTCCAAAACCCCTTTTACGGGTAAAACCGGGTAATGTAAAGGTGAAAGAGAGTAAGAAACTAGGAAAGAGGCTATAAGGGTACCACTCTCATGGATTGAATTGGAGTATGATAGTGGTGGCTCGAGGATCTGGGGTCGCGTACCCGTATGCCCAAGACCAAATATCGGACAGATACTTGGCAGGACACCTTCTTGATGTCTTATTATCTTCCGGTCGTCTTAAATTTAAATCTGAACTACCCATATCGCTATTTCTTGATATTAAGTTAGTTAAAAATGCAATTTGTTGCGAAAAAAGGGTTTTTTTTTCTTAATTCATTGAAGTGAAAAATTGAGGCGAAGGAAGGTAAAATTGAGGTAAAGGAAGGTGATGAACGAATTATAAACTAGTCTGTAATGTTTTCGTTTTTATAAAGCTATGATTTTTAACAGATATTACGAAAGGCTTAATGTAAAGCTACTACTGCCAGACAAAAATGTAAGATGCATTTTCCAATTCTAAGTATGTTTTAATATACGATGTTTTCTGAACTACGTGAGTGTATATGAATGCTAATTTATGTAGACTAATGTATTGTTACAAACTCCAGACACGCATTGATTGGATAATATATAATACTTAATGATTTACTAATATTATACCTAACTTTCTTCACATTAGTGATTGAATAATAGGTTTACATAATTAATCTTTCACTGATTCTATATCTTAATATTTCTCTTAGTCGTAGTTACATACTTTCTAATATCGTATCCTTTAACACTGTTTATTTACTTTGTATAAAAACACTGCATTGTTTTTGTTCTCATGATTTAAGTTGTCATTAATGTACTTGAGAGCGACTCTAATACTAATAAGCTCACATTTTTTGAGTATTTTTGTTTAGTTTCTCACGACCCTTGTACCTTTTATTTTATGAATAACTTAATGTATATATAAACTCCAACATTAATATAGTCGGAGCACTTCTTCCGAATTCATCGTACAAGGGTATAGTTTAGTATTAAAAGAGTATATTTGTAAGAAATATGTTAAAATACAAGAACTAGTTTTTATCACGTAACGCAGCCTACCTGAAATAACTCGTTTACAGTATATGTTTGCTAAATATACTTATAAAGATAGAGATTTAGAAGATTTCGAAGAAGAGAAGATTTAAAGATAATGAAACAAAAGTAATTTCTATAGATTCCTAAATGGGGTTGGGAAGATAACACTATATAGTATGATATTTATATTCAATAAAAAGACATATAGATTAAAAGATTTTATTTATGTTTGCATTAGTAAAGTTTATACACTTATACACCATCTCTAAGTCTAAGAACAAGGTGATGGGTAGATTATTTCTGAATATTATACTCAGATAGTGTATGTTTGCATTCCTCCCCTCAGACGTAATACCAAGTGCAAAGTGGATTCTTTCTGAATATTGTAGTCCGACAGTGTGCGTCCGTCTTCGAGCTGCTTTCCGGCGAAAATAAGTCTCTGCTGGTCTGGAGGAATGCCTTCCTTGTCCTGGATTTTTGCCTTAACGTTTTCAATTGTGTCCGAAGCTTCCACTTCTAAAGTGATAGTTTTGCCAGTCAGTGTCTTTACGAAAATTTGCATTCCTCCCCTCAGACGCAATACCAAGTGCAATGTTGATTCTTTCAGACGCAATACCAAGTGCAAAGTTGACTCTTTCTGAATATTGTAGTCCGACAGTGTGCGTCCATCTTCGAGCTGCTTCCCAGCGAATATAAGCCTCTGCTGGTCTGGCGGAATACCTTCCTTGTCCTGGATTTTTGCCTTAACATTTTCAATTGTGTCGGAAGCTTCCACTTCCAATGTTATAGTTTTACCAGTTAAAGTTTTCACGAAGATTTGCATGGTGAAGCTGTAAAAAAGATAAAAGTGTGAATTTTTTTTATTACCTTTTATTTATATAGTTTTAATTTATAATAAGTTGCCGTTCTAATATTAAACATATTTTGCGGCTCTACTCCTAATCCACATAGCAAGGTAGACAAAGACCCCAATGTCAGATACTTCGTTCTTCGCCTTCCGCCCGATTTCAAAACTTTACATGTAGAATGGCGGAACTTAACGACGCACTTGTCTTTACCAGAGTGGACAAATGATTACTATGTAACTATCACTCAAAATGTACAAATCATTTAAAAATAATGGTAATATGTAAATGAATATAAATGTTAACCCACTTTCACATCTACGTAGGTATATTAATATTTCAATTGTATATAAAAAGAGAAAATTCACTATTTGGCAATAATAACGGTAAATTTAATATAAAGTCTTCATATATGTATATGGCTTAAACTCTTAAATTATTGATCGAAAGAATCGAAAATGGAATCACGTCAACCGAACAATAACAAGATGGCGGAATGAGTCACACATCACACTGCGCAGTTATAATAACATGCGCTTAAAATACAAACACAAATACTTTAACAACTGCATATATAATCTTATACAAAGAGAATACATAATAAATAAATAAAATTTACCTTTCTCTGATATTTGCGCTATTGAAAGCTTTGAATCGTAGATCAAACTATTACTTTGTATATAACACTACTAAAATTAGTTCCTTCTCGAATGAATTCTCCTTTGAAAATGCTTGCTCACGACGCTGCTTTCATATATATACAACGTAGAAACTACGATCAATAAACTGACGGCTGCGTACGACGGTCACCGACATTAAATTCTATCTCTTTCTTTAACATATTCGATGGTGCGATAGCAATATTTTACAATGTATCTCGAATGTCCGTAAGTGTTCATGACGTAGCGTTTTCATTTATCGATTTAAATTTTCATGATAATTTAGATTTTAGAACAAAGACAAGGTATCTTTGTATAAGTATAAAGTATGTGATGATATCTGCACTCATAAACAAACAATGTTTCTATTCAACTTAACTCTGTCTTTTATTGTTTGTAAAAATTTTTATTTGATGACACATGAAATTTATATGAATACTTATGAAATTTTAATATTATATCGCCATAGTTTCATAATATTGCGTATTCGACTTTATGTGCATTACTGTCATAGTCAAAAATAGCCTCCTAGTTCCTAGTTTTTCAAATTTCTCATTTATGTTGTTATTTTGTATTGTTATTGAATTCAAATATATTTATATCAAATAAATAGGTTTTATTTCTTATCTATAAAAATAATAGTACATAATTCCATATTATTCTTTCTAGTTAATGCATACTATGTAGGTGAAATAAAAAGATAAATCATTAATATTTATAAAACTTAGCAATGTTAGTGTTACACAAAGGTGATAAGGCCTGTGCCCTAAATAGATTATGTATCTATCTTGGTAATACGATGTCATTTTCATCTATTAATTATGGTTGATATAATTTACAATCTATCATAGTGTGAAAATGTACCAGGCATCTAAATAATTTCTTAGCACAACCTACATTTCTTTAAGGATATTATTACGTTTTTAAAATATCTTTAATTATAGGCATATTTATAATTACAAAAGGTCATTGTATCAGAGTTGACTGGTGGTGTATCAGAGAAACTGTTATGTTTATATGTATTCTTTGTTGTCTCAGTATAATTTGACAAAGGAGTTACCTCCTTTGTCAAATTATACATCATCATTATTATAATTTTCAATTGTACTGTATTATCACATCATTCCAATTTACCAAAGGATAATTGTAATTTCTCCTCTAGAATTCAGGTCTAGAGATAAAATCGTACTTCTATGTTCAAAGCACAATAATTAAAGTTCTGAGCTGAACTAAAAAATCTTGTTTAGTTATCTCATATGTAGATTGCATAGATTTCAATAAAATAAAGAAGTCTCAATTTAATTTAAAAAAAAATTAAAATTAATTAATAATTTTCATTTTAATATCATAAATTTTCTAATTATTACTATGACACAATTTTGATACTATTGATTAAAAATAATGTTCAGTGTTATTTTTTTATTTCTACATTGTCTTCCCATGGTCTCGGTCCTCTTTTATTTTCCCAATTATCTATATCAAGATTCTGAATCTCTTCATAAGCACCTTCTAAAGTAACAGTTTTGTCACGGTGTAGGCCCATTTTTTCAGCTTCTTCTTTGCTTACTCCCTTGACTTGAGAAAACTGGTACCTAAAATTATTCAAAACATATTTTTAGAAACAGATGAAGAAACCAAAATATTAATTTTGTGTCTTTCTGGCTAGAAATAAGAAATTCATATTTGACCAACTACAGTTAAAGTTTATATTAGAAAATGGAGCCCATGGTATGAATGTAGATTGTTGAATATTAATGATTTTATAATTTTTTTTTTATCTTATACCTGATTTGAGTCCATTCCCTTAGTCCAAATGATCCTCCTATTATAAATATTACAAATGGTAAACCATATTTAATTGATTTTGTGCTTTTGTATGCTTTCCATATATTTCGTAAATTTCTTAATGGTAAATATTTATTTTCATCACCCAAAGACATTATTATTATTACTAAGAATAAATAAATAGAGTTTGTTGTTAGAGACTTTTTAATAATAAAAATTTATTTTTAACATTCAAATCATCATAATTTCAAACGTAATAATATGCTCCTTGGTTACAACATAACATAGGAAAAATATAAAAATATAACATATATAATACATGTGACTTTGACATTTGTCACAATATATTGATCTGTCATACCGCATACGACAGACAACTTATTTTATTTGTCAGAAATAAAAATTTATGCGACATCAAAACTTTGTTTGCAAGAAAACTTTAGCTTTAAGGAAAGTTAAAACAAAACGTAAAATCTTAATTTGTGTCTGAGCAAATGCGGGACCCACAGGGCCTTAAAAATCAAATAAATCGTTACAAGTTATAAATATTCTGATTATATTAAGAATAACAATTCTGTCAGTCTCTACTATATAATTTGTTTTACATTATTTCTTCCTCAAATTTTATAAAAAGATTAACTATGTTGTTCAGCTTAGATGTTGCATACACCTGTAGGAAAAGTTTGAAAATTGTTAATCATATCTTTAGACTTCATATTACATCAAAATTGAATCAAATATACACTAAAATATTTTTATTATGTATAAGATAAGCAGCCGAAAGAGCTAATGTCTTGCCAGGTTGGTCATCAGCATTAAGATACAGGAGTGCCGTAAGGTTTATTAATTTCAATACATTATTATAATTTTTTTTATTTGTATTCAATATATATCTTATTAAAGGCCGCGTCTGGCGAACTATGAACGCAAAGTACTTTCTCTGGCCTATAGAATTTTATATGAAATCATTTGGCAGATTTTATTTCTGATGATAAAATTGTTTTAATTAATTTGTTATATTGAAGGTACAAGGTAGTCCGTAAATTACTTATGCAAAGGTATTAAATTTGTAAAAAAATATTACATGATATATATATTATCTGTATTAAGAACAGCAAGTCTGAATGACATAAAAATAAATTTATAAAATGGCGGACATATTCGAGTGACGTATATGTTGTGTTTATTACTATAATAGTTGCTGAGTGCTGTGAAAAATATTATTAAATTATGAATTGAGCTTTTTGAAGGATTGCTATTCTGAAGTGATATGACATTTTAGGTAAGTAATATTTCATTTTAGTTTATATGGTGTAAAAGCGTTAGACATGTTGTTGCGATATAGGAAATTGTAGGCGGAACGACTTCATTACTAAATCGAGCAAGAATACACTGTAATGGTTTTCGTAGAGCTTTTTATGTGTATATTTTATATATAACATTAGGTAGCAATTAATCTATTATTTTTTTAAAACTTGTGACGTACGGTGTGATAATCGATCCAATATTTACGGACTAAAAATTGCTTATTGTAAATTAGACGACAATTAGCATTGCCCATACGTTTCAATTTTTAATGAATAGATTAATTATTATTGATTATACATGTAGTTTGTTGTATGATGTAGATTTGTTTTGCAAATACTGCAATTTTTCCTTATGCACCTTATTTATTGGTAGTTATAGGTGATAAAGTACCTGATTTTACTACAGTTTTAGTTATATAACTATAAAAGTGAATACTGTAATATTTGTCATGTTAATGACTATTTATTATGATTTTTATTGCAACAGTGTAGATATAAAACAATAGGTGTAGCATAGAATGATTAATACATACTATGTTAAAAGAAGGATACCTTTTAAGATATTTGCTGTTGGACTAAAATACAGTGATGTGAAAAAACATTTGTGATGAGATAAAAAA
Source organism: Podotricha telesiphe (assembly GCA_038994665.1). Lineage (NCBI taxonomy): Eukaryota > Metazoa > Arthropoda > Insecta > Lepidoptera > Nymphalidae > Podotricha > Podotricha telesiphe. The sequence continues at coordinate 672,018 of JAOYRR010000327.1, forward strand.
CAAACAATGATATAAAAAATATAAAAATAATTTTTATTATTTTAAAGTATTAATTATACACTTAGGAAATTGAAAAACATTTAAAAAAATAAATGTACCAGGACTCGGAACCGTTGCTATGCGCACAGCTATGTTGAAATTCTTATACACTGATTATGATTCCAGGTCCACTGGGTACAAGTTAAGTCTAAACCTATTCTTAGTCAATTCTTAAGTTTGAACTACTTGTAAAAATTCTTGATTAATACGAAATCTTACCACAAACTCATAAAGGGATTACATGCATGTTTTATGAACAGAAATGTTTTGTCATTATAATCTTTCTATCCGAAACTTTGATAATTCTATTTACTTTTCAAAAAATAGGACCAAATTTTTTATATTTATAATTGTAGTCTTATTTTTGTCTGATTACTATTATAGTAATTGTCGAAGAGACCAATGTCACCAGTGTCTGATTGTAAACACAATTGGTTGTGGGTTCGTTTTCTACCCAGAGGAATAAAATTTAAACTATTTCCGTTGCTCTGGTATGGTAAGTAAAGTGTGTTGTTGAATTTTCCCACTCAATACACAATGTTTCGAAAACAGGAAGAAAATAGATTGGATTGTCCTAGCACAAGGTTCTCTGAAATGAGAAGCTGTTTATTAGAAATATATAACAGTATTAACAAGTAATATAATATGCCATATTGAACTGTAAACCCTGATACTGGTAGATAATTGGTAATTTCATAAAAACAAGGCTTTTCTACGAATTTTAAGAGAATTTCTACTTACAATAGATTCCCATCTGATTAAGCAAAATGTGGCATTGAGATCTGCACATTGTTAAACTTCACTCTAAATGGGTGGAAATAAATAATTAATATGCATGTCCATCTACCCGCAAAACACAGTCTTTGATTCTAGATATTTCATATAAAGTTACAAATATTGATATTTTGTAGTTTATTTATCATTTTAATTTTACCTAATGACACAATAAAGCAGCATGCAGATTATGCAGTTACTTACTATTTTTCTCATTATTTTCCTCTGTTGTGTAAATTTTAAGGTAAATTATAAATATACCTATAAATGTATATTACATAAATTAGATCAAGATAAATGTATATTATTATCACACCATTATTGTAAATTTATATAAATGATAGAATATAATATTCCAAAATTCCTTTCTTATTACATTTTATAACGAAACACCTAATAAAATATTAATAAATAAAAACTTTATCTACATGCTATTTCCTATTCATTTTCAATTATAAACATGACCATATCTAGGGTATATTACATAGTAAGTACATTCCTTATATGTTTGTGGTTGTCGGATGAAGAGACAACTGGCGCGTCCGATGACATCACCGCGTGCTAAAATGCTGCCACTGTTTCCACACCTAGTGTGAAGAGTACCACGTTAATATAAAAGCTTTAATTACTTAAATACTCAACCACATGTTTAGATAATATTCTTCTTATTTAATATCCGTTGTTAATTTTCTTTCTCTAAGTATATATTATATGAGGTTATATAAGTAACATACGGTATACGTTACATTGGTGTACATGTTTGAATGGAGGGCATTCGGTAAGTTAGCCCCGTGTACTCAGTCACGGGACATTGCGACGTACACATAACCGTACGACTGATTCGTCTCACGCTCTAGTTATCATAAATACCAATTCTGACGCGTTTTTGTTTTTAATTTTAAGCTATTGTTATTCTAACACCATTGCGGGGCTTGTATTAGTCGCCGTGCTCAGCCTAAACACTACGTTGGTGATTAGAAAAGTTTCATAAAATACTTATTACTTTATTATTTGAATATGTTTTATTAAAGATACAATGTCGTAGTTTTATTAAATAACAATTAATATTTGCAAAAATAATTTAGTTTATAAAAATAATCTATTACTAGGGACCCACTCGCGGCTTCGCCTGCATAAACTACATGACTAAACTATATCGTTTCTGTCGTCCGCTTACGTTGTCACTTAAATCACAAATTTTGCTTAAATTTATAATTTAAATGGTAGTAACTTTTTTATTTATGAACCGACTGTAATACAATAAACACTAAATGTTAAGGAAAGTTTACCAAAATACAATATTTAAAATTGCATTTAAATCGGTTATGCCGTTTTTGAGATAAGCGCGCACAAACTAACAGATAAACAGACACAATAAAAAAAGATTCTTTTTTTTTGTGTGTTTTGGGTACATTGAAAAATGTCCCCCAATACTATTTTTTTTTTTCATATATATTCCATGTACAGACAGTGGTCAGATTACATTTTTATTATATGTACAGATATAGATTGTTACAATATTTATTGTAATGAAGGGAAATTTAATTTAGACAAATTGATCGGCATACACGCAAGCCGCGAATGCTTTCCTGTAGCGTTGATGGCCCCTCTGACAGTTTGTGATTGACGACCTCTTGGTTAGGACGTCGTCGAACGCGAACATGAATATAAGTTGTAATTTGTGTTTTCACGGATATCGGAACAATTACGAGATTGCCACTGCCTCCCGAGCAACTCCACTCTCTCGGGCTTTTGACTCATCATTGAAGTCATTACAATTGTGTGCTTAGAATGTACAAGTTGGATTGTCATCTATTGTATTTTTCATTTAGTTTATCATCATTCTTTTAACTAAAAGAACTATAATGTTGCGAATTTTACACGATACGTTACTATCTTGTTTTTTTGCTTTGAACCATGTCTGCGGCTAAGTTTGTTTGCTGAAACGGATTATTTCTGGGAGGTAAATTACAAATGTTTCATCATCATAGCATAGTGTCGATTTATTTTCATTTTAAGTTGCTTATTAATCGCGTCAATTCGTCTATTAATGAAACAATTTTGTTTAAATCTATATAGATTCATAGAGATATGTGTTCTATACATGTGTGTATATATATTCCGTCCACCGACTTAAATTCAAGGAAATTGTAAATGTATAGAATCTGTTATATGTAAATAAATTCTAAACCTATATCCATTAAAACTGCAATGCAAATCTATTCGTGGAAAAATCAATACTCTTGTTCGGACTAAATTTGATAAACCGTAGTTTAAAATAAACCATATGGCTCTGTCTAGTTAGGCAGCCAACCGTCTGAATGTGATATATAAATAGTACCGTGTATCGCGGAATTTCTCGTATTTATTGGTTTGTTATATTATTTTCCTACAAATTAATTTAATAACAAAATTTAAGTATGAATCGTATCACAAATACAGTTCGTTTTCAAGTTTAGTTTTGTGGATATACGTCTTCGCAATTGTACAAGGCCAAAACATGACAGCCTGGTTATAAGTTGTGATGTACGTGGGTTTTATGACTCACTCCATTACCATCTTAAATTAGATTACACTTGGAATAAAAGGACATGAACACAATATTAACATGTTGTTATAAGGATCAATTAATTTTAAATAATTATATAAACAAAGGATATCTACACAGGGGAAATACTATGAACAATCGATAATAGTTCATTTTGTATATAAATGAATAACATTTGTTGCGGTTTGTTATCTTCCTCTAATTCGGAAATATATCCTTATATGTAAAGAAAATTTCTTAAATTACAACTTTCTTCATATTAATATAGGCAGGAAATGACTAAGACTCGCTCGTATTTTCCTTTTTTATACGCGGCCATGGTACAAAAGGAAGCTGCTGTATTAAGGTCGACATTCGACTCATTAAAGGCTCTATAAATTCATTTTAAAAATGTTTATTTAATAAAATGAGTATTGCTTGCGGAAGTGGAGCCGATTTAACGAAATATGATTTGGCATCTTCTGAAGGTAGTTTGCTGTTTATTTTGAACTTTAACGTGTACTAACTAGTTCCACACAACTCACTTTGACTGACTTGCTATGCTATCTGGAATGGAAAAGACACGATGAAAATGGGTCATATAAATCTAGAGATAATAACGATAAAGCCTTCGCTTAAAACGCTTAATTAATAGCTAATAATATTCCACCTAAAAGAATAATCACAATTGTATGACTTAAAAAAAAGTGTTTTTTTCTGTTTTTCTCTGTTGCAAATTACGGGTTTGGAAGAGTAGGATATATTTGCTGCGTTACTGATATTACAGTATTTATTATTGTAAAAGCACATATCATGTAAATCAAAAATTATCGTTATTTAGTTAGTATCATACTAAAGTTATGGTTTTACTATATACGATAATTGCTTTTTGATCGCGAAAGAGGCGTTATCATAGTACGCGCTGAAGATAAATGAAAGTGAAACGTAAACGTGCGCTTGGTGGTCGTTCAACTCGGCACGCGCCTTCAACCCTGCGGTCTCTTTTCTCGCGTAGCAAGTAATATTTAACCAGAGTCCAGTTCTTTAGCGTCAAGATGTTTTTTTTTTCTTAAATAATAAAATAAGAAATATAGCTTTTTACATTATTGGTGATGAAGAATGAAACAATCGCACATACTATCGGCATTTCTTTAATTATGTAAATTTTGCAGTAACTTTACTTTATATGAATAAACTACGTAAACAAGTCTTGGACAGAGAGTTTGCGTTATGATTTTGAAAATGCCTACAGTTGCCCATGTGATGGCGTTTAATAGCGTGATAAAAACAAGTTATCGTTTTGGTATGTAGAAAACGTGCAGTAGCGTGCAAGCGGCGCCGACGCAGGCAGCCGCGCACGCGGCAAATACTGGATAATCACCGACCACTGCCGCCGGCTTACGCAACGACTTATAAACATACATACTTAAATTCCCAGTGGGTTATGTAAAGATTACTAATTACCATATCCACTTCATTACAATAATTGTAATGATTTAAGACTGTGTGCCAGTTTCTAATAGTTTAACGTTATTGCCCATTTTTTATAGTACAGTTTTATATGGACGTTTACTGGACATATCCTTTTTAGTTAAGCAATTAACTTTGATATTAATTATTTTTAATATTTACTTTACATGCTAAAAGTGTTTTAAATAATTACATGTAACTACTTACAATATTTATTTCTCTTAACATATTTATTATATTAGGTACTTTAAGTACTGTAAAGAAATTACTAATAAGACAAATTATATAAAATTAATTATATTCATACGTGTAATTGCATAATTTTGTATATTATAAAATTTTATAAGAATCGTTAAAACAAAATGAATAACAATTTCTGTTGAAGATTATGGCAATAATAAGTAAAAAATAATCTAAATCGTCCGAAGCCAAGTTGAGTAGCAGTTAGCTTGAGACCGAATACCTACTATAGTCTAAAGTCTCGACCACTCGACACGGTGAAGAAATATACCATTACAAATACAACATAATCGGCTCTTTGTACATAAACATTTCTGTTTTAAATTTATACATTTACATAGTCTTTCTACATGGTCGATTTCGTACCATCATTTCTATAATATTAATGTCTCAGGCTGATAGGATGATTGTTTGCGATACGAAAATTTTTTTTATTTTAAACTATTGAAACTGATATTAGATTAAGTTGGGATAAATTATTTATACAATACTGTATTCAAGAAAATAGCGATTTTCCTATCATTACAATCGTTTATATAAATTATTTCACAAAAGCGTAATATAAGTAGAGACACGATACTGGACACGCGCGGACGGTTATACATTAACGATGAATTTTATGTCCTTATGCATGATACATGTACCTAGTACATTTTATGGCAAGAATGAGAATGCACTATTATTTCCGCACCTTTGTTTGCAACGGTTTAAAAATTTTACACATACGTATATGTGCCAAACTATCTATAGTCACTTAAAGAACGGAGTGTCTTTAATTGAGATCCGGCACCGTAGGCACCGAAATTCCGTGCCTAAAATTTAATACTACCAGATTTTTGACTCTGCTGGATAAGTTAGCTTAAAAAATGATAGCCATCATCTAAGGTCTTAGTTAGTTCACCACTTAAGAGTTGTTCTTGTTTTGAATTATGTTTGTTTGTCAGGGAGATAAGTTTGAAAGATTATAATAAGTTATAAATAATAAGGAAAATTATGATGATGATTTAAAATGACAATATTCGTGTTAACAACAAAGTCGCAACACTTCGAAATGTAAAATTAAAAATAAAAACACGAAAAATTTGAGTCTTAGTATATTTGTATTGTTTTCGACGTAGGTTGTATATATAGAAATTCTGTTTAATAAAAATATTTTTGATTGATAAATATTAAAGTTTACGATTTATTTATTTTAGTTGTATGTATGCAGTTCTATCTATATACCTATTAGGTATAAGCTGGTTGCAGTAATGTGATATTACTCCGTTACGATATAATCCGAGACTGTTAGACAATATACATATGTATAACGAAATATTACATTACCATGTTCGCCACAAAGGCTTACCGATTGAAGGAGAATTGTTTAAATGAAGCTATTGTTAAACGATTTTACACTATTATTACTTATTGTCATAAAACATATTTTTTGAGTTAAATAATACATAAACTTGCCAGGTATTTATTAGCTTGAACGGCATTCAAGAGGCGCGGGTTCAAATTCCGCTGCGTTCAAATTTTTATACGTTTTCTAAATATGTCTTTTTCAATTTCCTTAGTGTGGGAATAACACTTTAAAAAATGTTTAAAAAATGTAACACTTTAAAAAATGTTAACCAAATAGTATTTATTAGTCTACATTTTTAATGTTATCTTAATTTTTTCATTTTGCGTTTAAATTTACCTCTTTTTTTTGTAATTAATTAGCTATTATATGCATACATTATATGAATCTTTCACAATATATCTATAAATCACTTCTTTACCTTTTTGGATCACATTCATAACAAATTACGCATATCTAAACTATGTTGATAATATACAATGAAAATAATAAATATTCTTGTGATACACAAATTAAAAACTATTACACATATACATTGTGGCATTATACACATTTCGAACGTCATGTACTAAAATATCCTAAAAACCAAGTCATTTTTGTCTTCAGATAATGAGGTGCAAGTGAAGGGTGGTGTTAATCGTCAACCGAAATGAATTCGGATGTACATCGTCATCAGGCACATCCGCCCTTGGCACAGGTACTTGCTGCTTAAATATAAAATTTGGTTAGCTTTTTTATTTTGGATATTAATATAAATTATGAATGCTTATTATATATTAAATGTACGTATATGATTGCGCGAAATTTATTTTGAATTCCCAAGCATTACTTAACAAACATTGCTCAAATATTTTATTTATAAAGCTAATCCACCTAGACAGATGTTGTAGACGAATGAAACGCCATTAAAAATGCCATAATTAATAATTTTACATGGTTAACTGATATGGTATGATTTTCAGATAGTATAGTTCGTATACAATACATTGAACAATCTCGTGCTATAATAATCAAAACCACTGACTACTAAACTAATAGGCCAATTATTGCAAAGTAATATGTTTCCCAAGGCACTTGTATAACAAACAAGGGCTTGTAAGCTTGTATTGTGTTCCTTCTCAATATCACTCCAATGGCTAAGGCAATGTATAACTTTCTAAATAATTTAACAATGACTTTACTGCTTAAATGTCATATAATACTGTGGTTATGTGCATTGATTAGCATATATGAAGAAATTATAATTATATTAAATTTTATAAGACAGTAATGGTTATTATTCTAAAACAAATGTCAACATCTGCTATTCTTCCTTCACAATGCAAATAAGTTTGTCTAAAATAAATTACAAAAAAAAATTTTTTTTATTTATTTTTTAATTAAAAAGAAAATAATGGGGTAATTGTTGAAACTTTCATTTACATGATTTTATCTATACGTACATGTATAAAGTATTGCATTATCCAAATGTAGATAAATTCTATAATATAGCAAACAAACTATTTTTTAAAATATATGTGTTTATACAAATAATAGTATTTATATTATCATTTTTTGAACTTCTATTTCAGCACGGTGTTCACGGCACAAAAAGCGTTGGCCCTTGCGGCTGGTACTCCGCATCGGCCGCGCCCGCACCCACCGCCCCCGCTCGGCTGAAAAGGGCGCAGCCCCCACATCAACTACCGGTAAATGTGAAAAAGGGTTGATTTTCGATAACGTGTAACTGATTAAAATTTATGATACTGCCCTTTACGACAACGGTGTCGTAGTTGCAAAAGTTTTTTTTTTTTCGATTTAATAATATGCTTCAGGTTTGGTTTTTTTTATTTCGTATATTTGAGTTCTCTGATACATTTATCTTGAGGCTTATATAATTACATGCTTTTTAAATTAACTGGATACATTCGATTAATTCAACCCTCACTAATTATATTATAATGATTTCAAAATGGTTAGTACAAATGGTAAACTATTAATATTTTATTGATAGACCGGAGGAGGGGTCAGTGGAGGCAATGGTCCTCACGCTCCCCTCTCGCCTACAGCATTGCAGAATTCCCTTCCACATAGCGTAAGTTCATTAATTTAGTACTTTGCTAATTGACTGAGTTCCATTAAGTTCAGTCATTTAGAGAATATAGATAATTTTCTGTTTGTAGAACTTAATGTCATCATCAGTGCGTGCAGCGGCCCCTAGCGGGCCCGTGCCTGCCGCCATGCACACTTCCCAAACAACCGCTGGTAAGTTTAGATTGAACGTAACACTTAGTATTAAATATACTTTTATTGTTATATTTCTCTTTTGTTGCCTAGCGGCGAGTGTGCATTTCTTAGTTACAATTTATACAAAAGTCAAAATTTGCCAATTTTGTCTCGACATGGAACTATCTAAGCTATACAAAATGTAATATATAATGAAAGAAATATATTATATGCATTTATTTTACATCATATCTTTGTTACCTTTTCGTAAATATTTCCTAATGAAATAGTTGTGCTACATTTTCATTATTCAACTCAAGGGGAATTCCTTGAATATATTTAAATTAATTAAGTGTGAAAAATTTGAATCTTTGTATTTATGATTATTCAAATTCTTAATACAACTTTGAATGTATAAACTCTTTTGTCATGATAATGGAGTGTCCTTGCACTGGATTTTACTGTAAGGCTAAAACCACATTGAGTCATCTGGAATATTCATGTGTCATCATCTCGGCACTGTGAGTTATTTTCAAATAAGAGCATAGTTGCAATTGTGATTTAATAATATATTGTGTTTATAAACTATATATTGACCCTTATATAATTGTGCTATTAAAATAATATATACATTCGAATGAAATGAAATAGTTTAATATTTGTGTTTAAAATATAAGATATTTAATTTTGTAAATGTGTGTTATATTCGCAGTGGTCCCTAAAGGAGCGAGCGATGTGTTAGTGAATTCCTCGGGTCAAAACCCACCACCGACCGCCAACAGGCTGGGCAACATGTCGTGGCCGTGAGTGCATTTTCAATTCATATAATAAGTATAATATGGTAGGTAACAAGTTTGTGTCTTTATTGTAACTTATGTGTTGGATGAACAATTCATTTTTAAACCAACCCGTTTTACCGACATTTTCATTTACCACCTGACTAAATCTGACAATACATTTTATGCAAATATTGAGTATTATTTAATTGCGTAAAACATACTATAACTGTTTCGTATTTTAAATTTTATTATTACATAAAATTATTACAAATTAGTATTGCCTTATGTAAAATTTCTTAAATTTTGTATCGACATCTACAATTGCGTCGTGTTATCGCAAATCATTACAAAAAATTGTATATGTAATATAATCAATTTTCGATAATCTCGGCCACCATGTTGCATATTTAAAATGTGTAACTAGATAAGATATTACCTTATCTCTCATTTAAACTGGATAGTTCAGTTTGGTTATTGTGAGTATGGAAATTGACAGTGAAAATATAAACCCAGAGTATAATAAAGCTGAGCCGCCATTGACAGATTGCCATGAATATGAGTTAGATATTATTTTGTTCTTTTTCTTTTCGTTAGTTTTATGATAATTGTTTTTGTTTTTATTTTTGTTATTTCTTGTATGATAATTATATAGAAATGTCTAGTATTTACAACAAAGAGTTTGTTATTCTCGTTTGTAATTAAAAATGAGGTATTTATTGTCACTTCGTTACAGTGTAGACAGATAACAGATGAATTGTTTAATTTGTCGTCGGTCCACCTTCATAGACTATTTTATTGATGGTCCAAAATTGTCTGTCAATGCGAAAGAAATCCATGTTATAGTAGTGGATGGTTATGAGAATGACAATGATGCATTAATTTTATATCTTTTTTGTTATTTTTTTAGTTTTTCTTTTTTTTTTCTTATTACTCAGTGTTGTTGTACAGTGGATCAGTTGTGTAGTGTTTAAAATAATAACTTCTTAACATAGATAAAGTAAAAATAATTTATATTAAAACTTAATACGATACGTGTCCGTAGTATTCAAAGTCATTAATTTTAAGTAAATAGTCCTAGATTTTATTTTTATTTTTATGCATTCCGGCATTAAGCCAGATAGGCAGAAAGAATTTGGTGTTAAGATCAACCGTTCTGCTCCTTCCGCCTATTTAATATTACTTGTTGGGTTGCAAATATTCGGTAACAAACCAAATATTTGTATATTGTTCAAGTTAACATATATAGAAGGAAGAAAAGCGGTGATAGTAGGTTTTGTGATACAATTAATGCCTATGCTGTAGTCATTAACATAAGACTTCAATGTAAGAAAACAAAACTGAACTACTAAGAGGTTTACTGTTACCAAATTAACCCAATAACAGACCCAACTCAAATATTAAAACCAAAAAGTGTCTCTCGCAGAAATATGTAATATGTATATATAGCGTTGTCTGCGTTAGATGGCACCACGGCGCGATATCGCGGGAGCGCGCGGAGGCGCTGCTGTCGGGCTCCCCGGACGGCGTGTTCCTCGTGCGCGAGAGCACCAACTTCCCCGGCGACCACACGCTGTGTGTGCGCTTCCGGGGACGCGTCGAGCATTACCGGTACTTTTGTTTGTTGCCAAGAGAGTTATGTCGACTCGTACACCTTCATTCATGTGTTTGCGTCTTTTGTTAGAGTGAAATGGGCCACAGCATTGGACAGCCAAAATCAACGCCTCACAATCGACGATGAAGAATTTTTCGATACCATGCCGAATCTTATTCAGGTATGCGTCTGTTAACTGAATATTATTATAGAAATATATGACCTTTTAAAAAACATATATTTAATAAATAATCTCTTTCGTGTAATTCTTACAGCATTATGTGAAAGATGCAGACGGATTATGTACAAAGTTAGAACGATGGCTGCCAAAATCCCCTCCCAACGGTGCCGACAACAACAACGTGCTTCAACCTCCTTTTTCACCTCTACCACAGGTACATATGGGCACAATTAAATATTATAAATATTATGAAACTATGACTCCAAAAATCACATATATAAATTAAAGTAAAATATATACTTACGATGGTCTTATCAATTTAATCAGATCCACTAATAGTGTTTTTATTAACTAGATAATAATATTTAAAGTATTGTTCAGGTGTATATATATATATATATACAACAAGAACGTGCTTCAACCTCCTTTATTATACGACTTGCATTTGCGATGACTTTATAAACAAATCGCAAGGCCAACCAATCACCATGAACATGATGTGTCGAACGAAGTACCGGGTCTATTACTACTGTTAATGTTATTAAATATGTTAGTACATTCGATTTTCAAAAGTATCTAGATGCTGATTGAAAAAAAAATGTTGGATATACGTAGGGTGCTCTAGTTGCAAATTGAATATTATAATATAAAATGGCAACACCGAATATGAGGTTCGTGCAGTTGACCCTGGTGTATATAAGTATATAACAAGAGGTGTGCCGACAGCAGCCGCCGCCGTACCCGCCCACGCCGAGCCTCCCCGGCGCGCTGCCGCCCGCGCACTTCCAGCACGCCTTCCCGCACCTCCCCACCGACACCACCGACGGCGCGCAGAAGTTCGACGCGCGTTAGTATACATGCACATACGTCTAACTAGGCAGAGGGAGGAGGACACACTTGTGTCGCAAGTACCTCTCTCTGCAATGCGATGGGTGAATCCATGGAATGCTAAAGAGGTTTTGTATATGTCATGGGCCATATCGTAGAATTTACCCATTTCATGAAACGCTCAATTTTCAATTGGCCAGATCAAGGATAACTTATCGTTTAAGGATATGACATCAACTAAACACGAAGCTACTTTATGAAATCGTCGATCTTATTTGAACAAATTTTTATATAAAATAATTACTTTAATTACCGCTAGACGCTCTAAGAGCCCTTTTTATTGCTCATCATTTGTTAGTAACAATGTCAAAACTTTATAAAAAATTATTACTAGAGGAAGAACAAGAAAATTCCTACTAAAACATTATTTTATTCAAAATTCATTTTAACTTTTAATTCAAGTGTTTTAGCGAAGATAACAAATGTAAAAAATAATATTATAAAATTATTTTATAGATTAAAAAAGTATTTTTAAATGTTAAACCATCAGTTTAATATAAAATTAATCGTAATTATTATACGTAATGAGTTCTTATTGCACACTCTGGATTTATATTTATTTTATTATAAAGAAACATTATGTTACGATATGAACAGTTTTCACTGTCCAAAGATATATTTAAATGTTATATTTTCCATTATTTAATAGGGTGGATAATAGCAGAACGCGATTTAGAAATACGAGAAAATATAGGCAAAGGAGAGTTTGGTGACGTGATGCTGGGCATTTTGAACGGCACACAAAAAGTTGCTGTTAAAATATTAAAGGATCGCGAGGCAGCTAGTAAATTCCGAGCGGAAGCCAGCGTGATGGCGTAAGTACTTTTTTTTTAATATTAAAAAAAATATTTATTACAATTTCTTACGACGATGATACAAATCAAGAATTGAAGTTAAAAGTAAGGCAACGGTACGAACCAGTTTACTAACCTAACCAGACTGGAGAAAGGAAAATATTTTACAAATAAATATTTAACCACTGGGAATGAACCCACATCTTGAATATTACTACATTTGTTATATAACTTACAGGAAGCCAATTTCAAGTTGCCCGGACATATCTAGGCTTTCCGAAAATTTTAGCGCATGTACAGTCAAGCAGACACCACGCGTCTTGACATCACTAGCGTTTGTCTTCCGCCTGCGTCGCCCACTGCGTGTACCGCCAATCACTACCTAAAAATCGGTTCTGCGACGTCCATTGTAGCTAACTTCCGTATGGTACTACCGTACCGTACCTTACCAGGTACGGTGTGAAACTATATTAAGGCGAGGCCCTTTGATCGTTAAGATCAACGCCACACACGAATATAGATGGGTCCCTGGATGAGGCCTTATTTCCCTGCAGATGGAGTTGAGAATCCGGAAGGTTCCGGGGGAAATGGTTGTCAAAGAAAGCCATGTGCTGCCTGGGAGGTCAGCCCAGTCAACTATAAACCATGCATATGTCATATATCACAATAATTAGCTCTTTACAGGTCACTAAAGCACGAGAACCTAGTGCGGTTGCTGGGCTGCGTGGTGTTCAGCAGCAACGGCAGCACGTGCATAGTGACGGAGCACTGCGCGCAGGGCTCGTTGCTGGACTACCTGCGCTCGCGCGGACGACACTACGTCACGCAGCTCAATCAGATCAATTTCGCTTAGTGAGTATGCTGTGTGTTCATTTCTTGTTGGCTCAATATTAATTGTGAATTTCACATGTATTTTTCAATTATTCTCATATATTTATTATAATTCATTTTATTATGTCGTCGTCTTTATACAATGCTGATAAATCAATTATTTTTTTGTAATACGTACAATTTGTTTATAGGAACAATTTTTATTGAATTTAATCATTCTAATTTTAAAGCATATCCTGCACGATTTAGAAAAATAGTTAAATAGCTTTTAAGCAATCTATTTCAATTACATATAATAATAGTTGTTAGTTAAATTACTCAGGTTTTGTATGCAATTGTTATTTGTAATTTGTCATGCCAATCTTACAATATCATATCCACTTTATGTAATAATAAATTGTAGCCACTTTATATAATAATAAATTGTACACTTTTTATGTATTTATTTATTATTTATTTCTGATATTATATATTTAAGTTGTATAAGCATAAATAACGTTATGGTTAGTATGGCCAGTATATGTAGCTCGACCAACAATGTGAAATTTGGCGGGAAGGTAGGTTTAGTAGAAGTCCGCTATGAGCGAATTTTGAGCCAGGGTCGGATTAAGGAACTCTTGAGGGCTTTGTAAGATATGTTGTTTGGTGACAGTGACGCGTGCTGCGGCATGGAGTACCTGGAGCGGCAGCGCGTGGTGCACCGCGACCTGGCGGCGCGCAACGTGCTCATCTCGGCGGAGGGCGCCGCCAAGGTGGCGGACTTCGGGCTGGCGCGCCAGGACGCGGCGCCCGACGACCCCGCCGACGCGCTGCGCGTGCAGGCCAAGCTGCCCATCAAGTGGACCGCGCCCGAGGCGCTCAAGTACAATGTTAGTACTACACTTCTTTACATTTGTTTATATATATATATATATATATATATTGCTTACTATATTCTCTTTAATCAATATATTTGTTTTTACAGAAATTTTCAAATAAGTCTGACATGTGGAGCTTTGGCATACTATTGTGGGAAATATACTCCTTTGGAAGAGTGCCATATCCCAGAATTGTAAGTAGACATTTGAATGTTTATACTGTATGTGGATAGATGTATTAGAAGCGTGTACTAACCGGCGACTGTGACGCGACTAGCCCCTGGCGGAGGTGGTGAGGCACGTGGAGCGCGGGTACCGCATGGAGGCGCCGGAGGGCTGCCCGGCAGGCCCCTACGAGGTGATGCGCGCGGCCTGGCACGCAGACCCCGCGCAGCGCCCCGCCTTCGCGCACACGCGCCTGCGCCTCGCCGCCATTCGCGAGGCCACGCTCACGCACCAGGTACACCACCATCTGTCACACTGCCACCGAATCTGATATAAAAGTTTCTGGTGAAGGTTATATGTCGCTAAATTACAATTTCGAAAAAAAATACTTTAAAGAGCTACTCTAAATATTTTCTTTTTGGTATTTTAATTAAAAATACTTATTTTTTTTGAAATAACTATGAAAAAATAAAAAATACCATGTCGGTTGACAATTATTTATATGCAGTAAAATTTGTTATTTATACACTGTACTTAAAAAATTAAAAAATGCATCACATCACCTCTATCATTATTCTCTTATTTTGTTGTGAATTTGTTTTTAAATATTCCCTTTTTGTTCCAGTGAATGCCGCACTGTGAATAGTGCAAATTGGAGTAAAACTTTATGATGGTTAGTGGTAGCTGTGACAAAGCTGTATTTTACATACAATGTCGTAGCGTCTCGTGAGTACTAAATTATTTTGATTAAACATAAAGACACTTCCTCGCTTAAGAAGTAACCGTAATATGTATCAAATAGATGGAATTTATGTTATAGAAGATATTTTTTATCTCGTGGTGTGTAATTTGTTCTCGCGGGGCTTTTAGTGGCCTTTTCGGAAACTGTTTTGTTTAGAAATAGAACAATTTACTGCGTCTCGCTTTCTACTGCTATAAAATTATGCACAAATTAATAGAAGAAGCACAATATTTTTGGCCTTGGTAATAATTATTTTATAACCGACTTACAGAATAGTAACTTTTGATAATTTATATTTTAATAATAATAATAATTTAAGATTACAGTTCAAATATTTTCATAAACCCTTTAATGTTAAGACAAGAATAAATCTTAATGTATTGTGATAACATTCTTTTTATTGTTTTTCGTATATGTAGCAAAAACACTGTCAGTATTTTATAAAATTATTTTTAATCTTTAAAAGTTTATAATAATCTATTTTGAAATGCATGCTACTTCCTAAATACTATGCTTGTAATAAGTAAATGTAATTTATATAAAAAAAAACCCCTCGTTATTAAAATTAAATATGAAACATTAGTTAAATGAAATAGCTAATATGCGCATTTTATTTTTAATCGCAATCACTAAAAGCCCTTTTTTATATCAATGGTCTGTCTGTGAATAAGACATGAATGCGAAATTCCATAACGTGTCAACGTGACCATATGTCGGTACAATGGTACTGTCTAGTCAAATAACGGTTATAGTTTTGTTTGTATCATATTAATTTCAATGTATTTTTTACTTTAAATCATATGGTGACTGATCACAATATGTTAAACGTACACAATTATAGAATTGCACATAGAGAAATATATGGATAACTTATAATTAATATAAGATTAAACTCACTTCCTGTTACACAAAGAGGGCAACGGAAATGCTATTTTGTAATAATCTTTGAACGTTGTACTATATAAAAAAAAAAAATACGCTATATTTTTATTGCTGTATGTATGTACTAACTAAGTGACCGCTCGAATGGTTCATTCCTTTACAATAATAGTGTTAAAGTCTGATATGGTTATTGTGCATTTGTAGCTGGTCTTTTGTGTCTATTAAATGAGTATGCGCCAGTGTTGCGCGGTTACGAGTCATTGATGACGCACGTATGGAGAACTGGTCACCCCTATTCGTTACATAAATACACCTGTAGATGGCGTTGCATTATATATAGTCGGTGACTTGTGATCGCTCTCATTGACATTTGCACTTTAGAGTAATAAGGTGTGCTTAGTCAAATTAAGTAAAGTTGTCAAACCGACTTCAGGTTGTGTGCTAACGTTTAGTAATTACCAGAGCGGTAATTTAAAATCGTAATAATATTAATAATTGTTGTTAAAAATTAATAAATGTGGTCGTATGGTGTAAAAAATATATTATACATTATAAATTTACATGACAAAAATCATTTGTAAAATGGAATCTCAAGCAGAGGATATGTTATGGCTTATAATGATTTATTTTAGTATGAATGAGTGATGTCCTTACACAGTGGCATTTCACACGCAAAAAAAAACTAAATTTGTATCCAATATCCAATATTACATTATTATGAATATTACTTTAATTGCAGTAGTAATATGCGTAAAACAGTCTATTCAATTCATATTTTAAATAGTAATGTTTGGTTTTAAATGCTTCACGAAGGGAATGTCCGTTTACTTTCCTTATGCAATACTAGTTGTAAGTGTTACATTATTTTTTTAACGATTATTTATAAATTTCTTAAAATTGGTTAGTAATCCGAGCCGTACATGGTCTATTAGCGGGTAGCAGTATATCGAATGTTGCTTCTTGTTCTTTTAAGTTTGCCATTAAATAATAGATAAATCAATATTAGATAGCAAAATTCCATGAGGTTAAAACTAAACGTGTAACACTATCAAAATATTATATTTATTTCAAAATGTTCCTTCTAATATAGCTTGTTTGAGTTGTGCAACTCTTTTAAACTATGTGATGTGAAAGTATTACGAATTTCCGAGCCACGCGTTATATGAAAGTTACTTAGTGCAAAAGGCAATGAGACTGCATGTTTGTTGATTTATATAAATATTTATGACTTGCATACATGTGTATAAAATTTAATCGAGAATTTTATTAGTATAATATTTGCATCCGCTAATAGATCCCACCGACTCCGCAAGAGTCATATTTTACCAAAGTAATGTCGAATTGCAAAAATAAACAATTTAATTTGCAGTCTTCCTTCACTTTATTGAAATTTCATATCTCGAAACCTGAATTGTACATGTACTAGTCTAAAGTTAATCCCTCAACACTTAGACTCGCAGCCCATGCACACCGTGATATCTTGAACATGTGAAAAATGAAAATCTCGTTTTGTTTTTGTTTATTATTGTACTATTTTCAAAGTGTAAATATATGTAACAATAAAGGATAAATGTATTATAAGAAACTGAATGTAACTGAAGTTTTATTTTCAACAAGCGCAATCGCTTTCGCTACTGCAAGATATAGAGTGACAGCTATTATTACATTCACAGCGCGACGTCGATTTATATTTCGATCTACGCTTATTTTTTACAGTCCATATGTCAGTTTTTATATCGCTTCTTTTCGACCTCCGTTGTGTTGTCTGAGTTTGGCGTCCATCTCTCACCATAAATCCGCTCCCTTTATCCGCAAATGTTGTAACGTACTTGTCTGAAGTGTATTTTGAACATTTACAAAGACTCTGGTGGCTACTTTTTGTTTTCTTTGGCAGTTTTGAACAGCTTGTACACGTCTTTTTATTTTTTAATATCCGCTTAGGCTGTATTTCCTCGTCCACAGACATAAAACTGACACAAGAATGTAATCCTTTCTTACAAGCACATGTATAATTTGTTTCTTTTTCCGCTACTCTGTTTGTTCGGCAATAGCAAGGGCCATCGTACATAGCACCATGATGGAAATTATTTGCAGGGACTTCTGTTTGGACGAGCGCACTACCTTTCATAAAACTAATTGGCCGCAGATTCGGGTAAAAATAACAAATATCAGTGGTAGAAGTAGTATTATCGTTGTGAAACTGTAAAAATGTAGATATACAATTGAAATTTAAAAATTATAAAAGCTATCTCATTACATATGTATAAGTTTTTTCAAACATGTCAACTATTAAGAAAAAAATATTATAATTATATTCTTTTATTTACAATACTGAGAAAAATCATTAACGATGTTTCGTTATTGATACAGATTTCTACCTTATTTATAACTTCTAGCTTTAGCTTAATATTAACTTCCATAAAGATATATTTTAAAAAATATCACAAAAAAAGAATTATCTTATATCTATTATAATAATTACCTTTTGAGTATATTCAGTGTAAGGAAGATTAAGGCAACATTTTGAGTTAATCTGTGGCGTCGGGAAACGATTTTCCAAACCGGTAGGTATTTGATTATGGTCAACTACAGGCATGCTAAAAAGAAACACTTACAGGCACTTAATTTACCACAAATATTAATTATTATTGTTTTTAGGTTCACAACTTTCGCAATAAAAATTAGAGAGAGAGGAGCTCGGTTAGGCAAGTGTCATTGTGCATTTTAAAAAATACACTTTGGTCACAAGATGCAGGCACTGTTCCAGTTCTCCGAGCATATCTCTGCAACGTGATTAATCCGAAAGTTTTTTCTCTTGTAAAAATAGAATGATTTTTTTTTTAATTTACTCAAATTTATACTCTGTATTCTAGCAAATATTACTAGCAACGAACTATTAAGTTAGTGAACGGCTCGTTAAAAATTCACACAAATGCCTTACTGAATTTTATAGCTCCCAATAAGGCTCTAACGATAGACTCAGAAAATATAACATCTTTGAGGATGTTGGTATTTCATCGTTGCGACCAGAAGCTTCCCTT
This sequence comes from Podotricha telesiphe, assembly GCA_038994665.1. Classification (NCBI taxonomy): domain Eukaryota; kingdom Metazoa; phylum Arthropoda; class Insecta; order Lepidoptera; family Nymphalidae; genus Podotricha; species Podotricha telesiphe. The sequence continues at coordinate 691,369 of JAOYRR010000327.1, forward strand.
TACTCTAAAAGGTAAAAGGCAGTACTACTAGAAAAACCTAAAAGGCAGTAGGTACTACTAGAACTGAGAACTTCAGCTCAAATGTCCATATGAGTCCGGAGACAATCATCCTTAACGGTCATATTTTTAAGATAAACAAGTACTTTGCAATTAGCGGACGGACCAGGAAAATGTGAAGAGTTAATTTTTACGCTGTAGGAGATGGACATAGAAGAGTTATAACAGCGAAATCTCTTTTATCTGGCATTAATCCCGGCCTAACCAGGGACTGCCAAATCTCTATAATGTACTAAAATATCTGATCTAGAACTATCCTCAGTTCTTTTCTAAAGCGGCATCATATATGTCGTTTTGTATTTGGTTCGATAGAGATCCCGACAGTGGGTGTACAACAAGTCTTTATGCTAACTTTAATGGGGCCCCGTAAACTTAAACATGTGTTGAAAATCCAGGCATTGCTCCTAAAGTTCATCAAGCCATGGGATTCTATGGTGTTTTATCTTTCTGTATTAAAATTAGATTTATGTTACATCTTGAAATTAATAACCTATTAGGAAAATTTATTACAAACCAAGGTTCTACGTGTAGAGCTCGTTGAAAATACGGAATATTCAAATTATTGGCATTAAATTGATAGACATAAGGCCACTGCCCATGCCAGTTGTACTGACCATGCCTGTTGGCTGGTGCAAAGTAAAGCTGCACACTTCCATCTGGTAATACTATTTGTGTAATATCCCCTTCTCCTATTACTTTTGGATATGTTACTGAATACAAAAAATATTAAATTAAATTTCAAAGATACGTTCATTCAGTACTCTACACAACTTGTTACATTTACAATAACTAATATATTATTTATCACAATATTATACACAAAATTAATAAACTAACCGGGCTCAGGTACTATGTGTATATATGGATTACGTTCATATGATGTATTAAAAAATGGCTGATTGCTCTGCATCATTTGGAACAATTTGTATTTTTGACTTGCATAATTAGGTACCACACTTTATTGACAGTAACATATTTAAGTAAAAATTTATTATATTAGTGATTTCTGTCGATAGGGATCCATGATATATTTTGACGAAGGTGACATTTGTTTGACTTTTGTAATAGACACGCTCCCTTTTATAACTAGAAAAATTATTATACGAAATATCAACACTCAATCCATATTCATATTAGAAATGTATGATTAACACTATATTTTTTTTTATTAATTATAAAAATATCTCAGTGCCTTGGGATGAATATAGGCTACTTTTTCACGCATTTTTTTTAGTATGTTATTGTTTTACGAAAATGCCGCCGAAAATACGACAGCTATAGTCCACATGGGCGAAGCTGCGAGCGGGTCGCAGCTAGTAATATATATTCCTTTGTGCATATTGCCCATAAGCATTTGAAATAATGCTACGACTACGTTTACAGAAAAAAAACAATATATTAGTAATAAATTGTATAATTTGTTATATTCAGTTACCATTTCCCCATTGAGCCTTAATAATATATAGGAAATATTTGATACAAATATAGATTAAGTATATACTCTTAGTCTAAACATATATTACTGTCAACTAAATACTGCATTTCTAATGTGAAAATTGACAATGTATTCAGAATTAGTTCTTTGTACACTAATAGCAAAAGGGTCCGTGGGGTGAAAGGTAAATGCTACAAGTCTTCGTGCACTCGCCGGCACCGACTGGCCTAGAACTCCTGCGTAAATCTTAAACTTTAACAGTCCTGAATCCCTTGCATAAAAACTGTAATGTGAAAAAAAATAAGTAATAGCAAAAATTACAAAAGAATTTAAAATTTTATATGGTTTAATTTATTTTTATATCAAATAACGCAAACAATACGTACCGTATTGGATACTCTCCATAGGCCTTAGGTCTCTCCATAACCGAGACCCATTTGTCATCATAGCTGAATAAACCCAAGTCTAAGTAAGGCGAGCCGCTGTATGATTGCGCGCTTATTGGCAGCTGTGCCAGGATTCGTTTAGTTGCCTCTGTCCGCCCGCCATATATAGCTCTAACTATTGTCTGCTTGAATTTTTGTTGTGTCAATCTGGCATATAAATTATTTGAAGGCGAGCAAGTAAATTGCGAATCGGCACAGAGTCGCGCATTCCTAAAGCAATCACAGTAATTTTCAAACAGTTGAAGTAAACCTTCTGATGTATTCTCGTAAACTTCTAGAATTTTACTTTCACTTATATTATATATAACAAAAAATGACGACTGACTGTTTGGTTCAGCTACCCTCAACGTCACTACTTCCTCGCTTGCATATTTTATAAAAAGGTGATCTTCATCCAACAACTGCATTTTCCACATTCTTAAGCTTTTAAACATATCAAAATATTTATAAAATTTTCTTAACTCTAATGGATCTTTTGTGTCATCACTAATAGATTTTGCTCTCTTAAAAAGAAAAACAAGTAACCTATGTTTTAGGCTGTTTATGGTTTCTTCATAAAATGGCCTTTCATTCAATGTTGGCGCAAACACTGAGCTCACTATATATGGATCATCATCATAGCAAAATCTGCCAATTTTTCTTATCTCTATTAACATTCCCTCCACAATTTGAAATAAATGTATAGTTTGATGTTGAACTGACAAAACAGCCAAAACTTCTTTATATAAGTAAATACCCTGGTTATGTGATAAGTAGATCTTATCAGTTCGGAAATGTTTTGTATCACAGAGTTTTCCATGATGTAAGTCAACTAAATGAAGGGAATAGTCTTCTAGAGCAGATCTATAACAAAACAAAATAAATAAACTGTTAATTTTGTGTTCAATTCCAGAATTGAGACAGTAGTAATATTTAGGATAATTTTCTGTAGAAGTTGGCCATTGAATTTAAATTATAATTATATAAAATGTCACTAATGCTTTAGGTTCAAAAACATTAAACATTAATAGTTTGTTGGTAATTTAATAGTTTATACATTAATATTATAAAGCAAGGTAGGAACCTTATGGTTGGTGTAACAGCTTCATTATTACTATGTATGTGATGAAAATGAGGCCGCAAATCATCTGGAATGTGCGCTGCTGAGCCAACAATCACATATCTGCCATCCTCCGTAAACAGACTGCACTCCCTGTTTAATTGTTGCTCCATGAAAGGGATTTGACCAGAGTTGCGTTCTGATCTGGATACCAGTCTCTGTTGACAGACATTGACTGTGAATTTTGGCTGAAACAAGAATAAATTATACATTTGATATGAATTTTTGGTAAAAAGTATAAAAGAATACAAAAATATTAATTTGTATAATAATTCTTTACACAAAGTTGTATAATTACCTTAAAAAACCTATAAAATATGTGTGTTCTTATTCTATGATGGGCATCTGCATCAGCATTCAACAAATCAGATGGATATCCCGCTACAAGATCTCCAGCTGCTGAAGCTCCTCTATATTCGTATATCTGAATACAAAAACAACTTAGTTATAATATTTTTAGGATCAACATCTTAAATCTTGATAATAAGAGTCTGAAAAAGTATTTATTACCTCTAGTGATGTTTGATCTGCAGAAAAAGCTATAAAATGTTTACCATCAGGACTAAATTTTCTTAAGAAACATGGTGGCTTTTCTACGTTAACTATAGTCAAATTAGGAAAGACATTTTGATAAAACTCTCGCACTACATGAAAATGAGATCCAGGTTTTCTAGAGCCGTAGATTTCCCTGTCCATAAGCCTCATAACAATATTTTGAGGTTTGATTCTGCGTGGTACTATCTTGTCGGTACAAAAAAAATCCTCGCTATTAAGAGTTCCAGGGGGAACATCATCGTAATAGATACTATCAATGTTACTATCTAGATTCATTTTCGATGCCTTAACATATTTTTATTATTTCACTTTATATTAATAAATTGTAACAAGTTTACACATCATAGGGGTAACCAACTTATTTATTGTACTTTGAGAGGATAACAAAATGTAAAGAATTATCACAGTTACATTTTTCATAACAATTCCATAACAACTGGTTTTCGGGTAAAGGACTTCATTACATGACGTTGACTGTTGAGTATATTTGACAACTTGAGCGCATACACTCTTCAATGTCAGTGACGCTGAAATCTGAATTAGGCCGACTTGAAATCGAACACTTAATAAAATCCGTATCTTTAAGAGTTAAGACACTAATTCGACTTGAAAAAAAACTTTGTTTCCAACAACAACATCGTGTGTACGATCGATATGAAATTTATACTAGTCATAAATTATTAAAGTTACAATATTTTATTGAGTCCTATAAAGTGACAATACTTATATTATATTTATATACATGTGTATATACTTTTACTATATGGTTTTCTACTGTATATTCTCCTTTTAATCGCGTTAAAGAAATATCTTTGTACAAGTATATTGTATAGGTAAGCTTTCATATATAGTTTTTAATAAAATGTTGTTTATTAGGAAAATATTACAATTTGTATGTTATGTGTGTTCGTTATATTGTTTTTAAAATTTAAGCCTAACTTCAAAAGAAGATCTATTTACAAATGGTAATAAAACATCGTTATTAGTGACGTTACTTATCTGCATTTAAGAAAGACTTCAGTAAGCTTCTGTGCCAAAAACATTAAAAATTAAAAAGTAAAATGTCAGAGAAAGATAAATTCTAACGTGAATAACGTCAAAATTTGAATTTCATGTGGCTAGTGTGTAGTGATAACGATAATAAAATGACATACTATTAAGAAATAAACAAAATGATACTAATATTTTACAAATATATATGAATTAGCACAACCACCCTTTGAAAGTTCTGTGGTATTGATCGTTCACGACAATCATTTAAGATATCAGTATGGAAGAACCAAGTCAAACGTTACGTTATGAAAAAATTGACTTCTTAGGAGAGGGTCAGGTGCTGTAATTTTTTTTAACAATTCAGTATTCTCATAACTAAAGTTGTACTATAACAATTATTAACTCATCCAAATTTACTAATGTGTAAATTCTTGTTTGTGATAAAATTAAAATTTTAAACGCATATTTGTGTATCTTAGTTTGCTACAGTTTACAAAGCCCGAGATGTAAAAACAGACAAAATAGTTGCAGTTAAAAAGATTAAACTTGGTTCAAGATTGGAAGCTCAAGATGGTATTAACAGAACTGCTTTAAGAGAAATTAAGTTGTTGCAAGAGTTACAGCATATTAACCTCATTGGACTTTTAGGTACAAAATACCATATTTTTACTGTATTATCTGAATTTTGTGTTATTATGTTTATAAAACATTTAGTATATATACTACTACAAGTATTAATTTAGATACTCCAGTATTCTTCTATTACCATTATAAATATTAAACTTATATATATACTATATATTAACCTGAATTTAAATTGTAGATGTTTTTGGACAAAAATCTAATGTTTCCTTGGTGTTTGACTTTATGGATACTGACTTAGAAATAATTGTTAAGGATAATAACATTGTACTTACACCAGCTAATGTGAAGGCTTACATGATAATGACTGTAAAAGGTATATATTTCAATTTATTGTTTTACTCTTCACCTATTATTATTATATATGTATACTATAAAATATTTCTTATTGTGTAGGACTAGAATACTTGCATCAAAATTGGATATTACATAGGGATTTAAAACCTAATAATCTCTTGATCAATAGGGATGGAATTTTAAAAATTGGTGACTTTGGTTTGGCAAAGGCTTTTGGTTCCCCAACAAGAATAAACACTCATCAAGTGGTCACCAGATGGTACAGGTACAATGTTATACAACTTATTACTGACAATATGTTGCATTAAATAGTTTATATTTATTCATTATTTTATGCATTTTTATTTCTAAAGATCCCCAGAGCTTTTATTCGGTGCTAGACAATATGGCACAGGAGTGGATATGTGGGCAGTTGGTTGTATCCTTGCAGAATTGCTGCTTAGAGTGCCCTTTCTTCCAGGAGAATCTGATCTTGACCAATTAACTCGTATTTTTCAAGTATTTGGAACACCAACTGAAGAGAACTGGCCAGTATGTTAAAATAATAACTAAATATCAGTGTTATTTAGGCTTAAGTTTGATAATTTTCATGTTATACATATATATTTATTTGTACAGCTTAAAGTTTAAAAGCTTGCTTTTTGAAATTACTAATATTTATTTATATTGCTATTTTAATAGGGTATGAAGAGTTTAACAGACTATGTACAATATAAGCCTCTGCCACCGCAACAACTACGACATATATTTAGTGCAGCTTCCGATGACTTGATACAACTATTAGAAAGCCTGCTCTCTCTGTATCCACCTAAACGGTGTGACTGTACACAGGCTCTACAAATGGCTTATTTCAGGTAGTGTGAGACTTATTTTAGAGTTATTTAATTAATTCAATATTATTTACCAATTATATCATAAATTCTATTACAGCAATAAACCTGCACCAACAGTAGGATCCAAATTACCCATGCCCTCGAGTATATCAAAAATAGAAACTATAAAACCTTCTCTAAAAAGAAAACTTCTTGATAACATAGATGGAGGGTCACTTGCAAAAAAACTTCAGTTTTAATATTCAATTTTGATTGCAACATATTTTTAGCGAGACAAGATATAATGACAATTTTAAAGCATAGATTTGGTAGAAGATACAAGTTGCCCAATGTGTAAAAATAAGTGCAATTATAAACAAGATCCAATTAATAAGACTCATAATTTAAGATATATAGTAGGACAAATCATACGAAAATATATATTTGATACTAAACGATGTTTTAATGTTAAAATAATTTAAAAACTATATACTTTAGGAAATTGATTTATTTTCAGATTTGTAACTGAAATTTACAAATATGTTTTCAAAAACAAAGTAAAAATTTTAGATAACATCCATAGTTCACATCACTGCTTGTGTCAACACTCTTTTTTCTTGTAATGAGTAAATCTGCAATATTAAATATGTTAGTTAAAATCAAAACTATAATAAGTTTTATTTTCACCATAATTTTTGTATAACTGCAATTAAAAAATTATAAGTACAATCAAGATGTAAGTCTTACACATACACATCTTGATTTACCCTTTATTACATTAACTGTCTGGATCCAGTGACTAAACAATATTTTCATTGAATGATGTTGTTGCCAGGACAAAGATATTGAGAAAATAATTTTAAGGGTATTCCTTTCAGTTCCTTTTTTCTTCATTTTTTTTTGCTTCATGTTTTGTCGCGCATAGTAGGGAAGGCAGAGAGAACCTAGTGTCAAGACACTAGTCAAGTTCGCAGCTTTCCATCAGAAGCCCAAAGATATTGTTGAGTTGTCTTGACCAAAACGGGGAAATGAATATAATTTAAATATAATCGTTCCCCCAAGTAGATATCGAACCAACAATCATCGCGTTTACAGTGAGACGCTGTCATTGCGCCACGATGTCCTTCAGTTCCTGTTCAAAATTAATTTATAAATGTAATTCACTTAATAAAAGAAATGCAGTGTGACTTCTCTTCCTTAAATATTAATATTAGGGTTGGTTTGGTGATATTTTTTTTAAATTCCAAAACTCACAATTACAATGTCCATAGTGCATTTTCCATTTTTCCATTTTCACTACTTTAATAGACATACATCAAATTTTAGTACGCTTCTTTGTATTCCAAGATAAAAAATACTTTATAATTTACAATTCACTTATAGAAAAAACAACTTACAACTTCTGTAAATAAACAAAATTTAGATGAGAGCTTGTTTGTTTCTACAATGATAACAATATAATAATAATAGAATGCTTCATTTGGCTGATTAGCTAAATTAAAATATGGTCTCATTTATAATTTCAGTGCAACAAAAATATTAAATGTTCCTCCATTATTTCCTCAAAATTTCCTCCCATTTTAGAGTCAAAGAGTGTTGAATGTCGTAACGCCGCACCACGGTGTTTTATCTAGCTACCAGAGAAATTAAATCAATTACAATGTAATCCATCCCCTCTAGTGGGAATCGAATCCAGAGCCAAAGCATATACGGTCAGACACGCTACGCTTCGATGGTGTCAATAACAAACACATGGGTACGTACACATATTGTTAAAGTAAATATTTATTATATGTAACCTTAGGTGTATGTGAGACTACAGAGAGTCGTCCGTAAACTCCATATTTCCTTTCGTCTTCTGGCCTTAGCGTGCCTATTTTTTTCATCACCAAATAAATCTACCAAAACATTTAATTTTTAATATAATTACGATTCGAATATTAAGTTAAAAAATTAGTGGAATACGACTTCTTGTAAGTGTAACAAACACACTTAAGACATCGTGTGTTTTCGGCAATACTACGTAAAAAAAGTTGATGATATACTCCTCGGAAACACCCTAGGAATAATGTTCAACAGAATATCAGTACATGAGTAACTTTGGTACATTTTAAAAGTAATAATTTTTTTTAAGATAAGTCTTGAAAATTTATAATATTGATAAATTGATTTTGTATATTTTCTTATATTTATTGCCGCTGAATATAAGAAGGTCTAAGCTGCACGCTTGATCCCCAGCGGGGTAGTCAAGACGAACCAAGCGCCACGAAACCTCTTCTCCACCCACACACCATGGGCATGTTGTGTGGGGTCAAGGGGGGTTCCTCATGCTTTTTACGGGGCCTTTCTTCAGTACCATCAACACCGTGTTCTCGAAGGTCAACCGAGTTCTCCCCTATCTCTTAACGATCCTTCTTTTCTTTCTTCCAAAACTCGCTTCTCGACGTGACCAAACCAACTGAACACGTTTTTCGTCGTTCTTACTATAACATTCGCTTACGCCTGCCATTCTGTGTATTTCTTCATAGCGGATTCGGTCAGTTGAGCTGACTCCGTATACCCTACGAAGAGATCGCATCTATACACCTCTATTCTTCTTTCTTTCATTCTTCTTATGGCATACCCACGTTTCGCTGCCGTATAGCAGCAGCGTCGGTACCAGAATTGCGCTAAACGTGCGACAATGCTCACGTCCCGGCTTCACATCAATGCAGAGAGAGCACCGTTAATCCTGCTGCAGCAATACGCCTTTCTATATCCATATCCCATTTTCCATATCTTCTAAACATACTTCCCAGATATATCACTAATTCCTGATCTTATATCTTTTCATTTACCCTGATCTTGAGTTCTGTTCTTTCTTCATCTCTTTTAAGTACTAGAATCTTAAGTTTACCCATTTTCAGGTTTAGACCATTATTTTCACAATGGTGAAGATGGTCCCGTCTTTCAGAAGGGCAAAAATTACTGTAATTCGCATTCTATTGATGAAATAATCACTACATCATTTGAGTACAATAGACAATTGACCTTGAAGACACCTGTTTTCATTCACTTGGAGACAGCTATCCAATAACAAATTACAAAGCCAAGTTGACATGGAGCAACCCCGACTGACGAGATTTTATAGCCTACAATAAGGGCCCGCTCACATTGTACCGTTGCAGTACTCATAACTTCTTTCGTACAACTCTATCAAACGCCTTTTTCAAATCCACAAAAGCACGCCAAGGGAAAAGTATCATTTCTATTCAGAAAAAACCTTACAAAACCTAAAAAGCTGCTCTTTTATATTATAATTTACAACATATAATTTAACAATACATATTTATTTTATCGTACAAAAATGTATTCACCTGTTCGAGCATGCCATAGCTGCGCACCAGGAAGTCTCGCTGCGCCAACAGACTGACGCGCTCGCGCTCCTCCTTCTCCACGATAGGGTCCGGCTCGTATGAGCACAGCACGTATGGAGGCTTGCTTTCTTTTTCTTTTTCCTCCACTATCGTCTTCTGAAACATATTGGACACGCATCATATGATATCTTCCATTTGTGTGTAAAATACACATAAATCAGTTTTGTGGTATTACAGACAGTATAATCGACGTATTTATTTTATATGAAATTATTAATATAACGAAAACGTAGGATAATTTATTAATAAGATTACCAACAATTACAATTTAAAAACTCTTTATTATACTCTTCTGATAAGACGCAAAACATATTTTTTTTTTAGTTTCGATTTAAGTGGCGCAGGTTCGAATCCCGCTGCGTGAAAATTTTTGTACATTTTCTAAATATGATTTTCATAGACACAAAACTAAGTTACGTGCACGCCGATGCAAGACATAGATATAATAAAAAGTAGTATAAAAAAAAGGTAGTTTCTTTTGTTAAATTGAAAAAGTTATTGATATAACTAAAATGTTTAGGTAAATATCAACAAGAGTTAGAATATACAAAAATATAAACTGCCCATCATGATTCAAAATAAAACCGCTTAAATTCATATAACCAACCCCTTACAATTTCCTGCATAGCAGTGCAGGCAGCGAAAACAAGTGTCAAGATCGCCTGCCACCAACGAAACTATCGTCCAAATTCGAGATATTGCGTGTTACTAACAGAAATAACCGCCGCGTTTTGTCTTGCAACAGCAGCGAAATAAAAATCGTTCCCACAACCATCACTTTTGCAGTGAAACATTGTCCCACTGCGACACGACAGGTTTATTTATTTACGACAAAATATATATATATATATATATATATATATATATATATATATATATATATATACAAATTAGGTTAATTTAGTTTGTGTCAGATTGCATATTTATGCAAGTCCTGACATTTTTATCCTGTAGTCCTTATTCTTACCGGCACTTGTAGTAGAGACGGTTTAACAACAGGCTTGGCCTTCTCGTCCTTGTGCTTGAGTTCTCGCCGCGGCTTCAGCGAAGACGAATTCCTCGCACTGCTCACTGTATTCGCCTCTTCTTTGTCCAGCCGGTCCATTTCTTTAGGTTTCGGTTGCGACGGTTTCTTCAACGCTTCCGCTTTTGCTTTTGTTTGCTACAAATTTTCAATTTAATTTACAAATAATTAGTATGTTAAAAGAATAAATTCTAGCTCTCACTATAAAGCATTATTGAGTTCAATTCATATAAATAATTAGTTTAATCAATTGTCTATTCTGAGGGTTTTTCTTTATTCAAATATACCTCCTATAAACACTGCTGCAGACACCTGATCTGTATCATTTTATTCTTTAATATCATTAGATTTTTAACAATTACTGACATTGACTTATATTACTACTCAGAATTAAATCTTATTTTTAATTACGCTAAGCGAGTTATTTCTATCCTACTTATTTGTACAATTACATTAACTGGACTCTTATATTTATCTCCATTTCCTCTCGTCACTCGTTGCAGCCGTTCTGAACCACTATTGGTGGTCGTAGGGATTAATGGTGGGTGGTCCGTTTGGGTGCTAGAACGTGCAGGCTTGAGGCTTGACCTTTTTCCTCGTATACTATAACCTCGTGCTCTTTTGAAACAATCCAGTCGGTGTGCCACTTACCCTTTCTTATACTTAACCGCCATTGCATCTACGCTTATTATTCGCGCTCCTTGTCCTGCCAACTCGCCTTTTTCATTGAGCAGTTCGCAAACTGGTGCCCTTTGATCCTAGTCGAGCAGTATTACCGACTTGTTCTTCGATTTTACTATTGGACAAGGTGATGTTCCCGATAATCCTCGTTGGTAACGCTTCATAAACTTTGCCTCTTAATGCGATTCTATTTGTACTTCATTCAATAGTCTGGCAAGTCCAGTCCAAATCGCTATATATTTCTAGGCCTGCAAAAGTTTATACCCAGTCTTTCGGTGTTATTGTCCATGAACAAAGTCATTCGTATTGTCCTTAATCCTGCCTTGACCGTTTTGGCATATTGTAGCAACTGGATAGTGGCATTCTGAGGTTAAAATATACGAACCAGTACGACTTCTTTGACGTATTATTCTGACTTTTCGAATTTGGCGTAGTTGAATTTTATATGAAGTAAGCCGATATTTATCATACTAACGCAATACAAGCACATTAAATAAATAACGCTTAGAAACTATAAGCCACGCTTTAACTGTTCTGTTTCAAACTAAAGTCTAACTAAGAATACTTTGTTTAGGTTTATTAGGTAATAAAAATAAACAATATTTTGTTTGCTTTTCTTTATTTAAATTGTGCGTCTCTGCCCTTGACAATTAATTGTTCAATTTTTTGGATTAATTAAACAGTTCAAGTGGGAAAAATGGAGTTTAAAGACAAGAGGCAGAGCCTAAATGAGGCCATTCAATGACAGGTTATTTAAAAAACAAAGTCACCGAGTGAAGGTAATTTGAATTAAAAAGAAATCTATAAATTAGTGGCCTAAATTAACTTAAAGTCCTCAAAAATAATTCGAATGAGCATGCGCGTACCTGGAAGTCCTGTAGCTGCGTGCGCGTGCAGTCCCCTCGCGCACGCGAGGCCGCCGTGCCCGTGTACAGCGAGCCCGCGGGCTGCTGGAACAGCGCCGCGTACTGCGACCCCACCGGGTACACGCGTCTGAACACACAATTTCACACTTTACGTTCACAATTCTAGAATTACTTTCACTATATATATAAGTACAGAGACAGTTTTGAGTGGCGGACACCAACACCACGATTTGTCTTAGGATCATTTATGTAATAAATATGGACATCGTTATAACTTACCTAAAGTTACCTAGGTGAGTTTCTTCCCATTGGATCTGGGTCTGCCAAGGACTTTTCTCGGGCTCCTTTTCTTCCATAGGCGTGTACTCGGGAAATCTTTTCAGGAAATATTGTGGTATAAAAAATGCAAAAAATTGGAATCTTTTAAAATTATATTCGTGGTTGTGGTGCTGCATCATTGTTTTGGGTCAATAATCTTTTTTTTTTCCATATATCTTCTATGTTTCATTTTTATTATATGTATAGATATTTATAAACTTTTTTCAAGATAAGCTGGAAAGCTAATTCTTATTTGTTTTCGTACATAAAAAGGGCAGCAAGTAAAAAAATTGCAAAAGTCGTTATACATAATGAATGGATGACGTCAAGAGATGAATTATCACTTACTTATTATTTTGCAGCAGTCTATCCCGTATCCTTTTTCTATCTTCTTCTAACACGCGTTTCTTGTCGCACTGCCATATGTTGAGCATTGTGAACGTGTCGGATAGAAGACTTTCCTTCACTTCGCGATCCAGTTGCGTATCCGTGTGGAAACTTGGCGAATGATTCACCTAGTAAATTATTTAATTGAAAAATTTATACCACTAATAAAAAAATACTCAGTTCTCAGCTTTTATGATTTTGGAATATGTCTCTTAAGCTTCTCTTCAGACACTACCGTCTTGCCGTTACCACCACTTTATGCAATAAATCGGAACATTGTGTGTTAAGTAGCGAAACTCGTAAGCCACACTACGTAACACCAGTGCAGGGAAGCAAATATAATTTAAATATAATAATTTCTTCTAGTGGTGCTCTAACCCACAAACAATCGCATTTAGAGTTACGTTAACATATAAAAAAAATCTACTAAAACTGCAATAATATTATACAAAAAAATACTATAGAATAAAATATATTAAAATATATTACGTTAGTTAATACAGCAAAAATATCGAATGGAATATTTAAAATCGATTAGTATTGTACATAACATTGAACCAACTCACTTCTAGAATATATGGATGCAACTTGTGATCAAGAAGAATGTCGAATCCGAGGATTTCAAAGCAAGCGTGGACCTAAAACATATATTTATGTTCATTGATTGACTATAACTTACAATTTGTAAAATATAACACAAATATTTTTTACTAATATATTATAACATATGGCTGTGACAAAAATGCATACTTCATTAGAAGTTAGTAATAAAGTCAGCTAACACAATTTCGTCCCTTAGTATCGCTACTTGATATGTATGAAGTTGTTTTATGTGCTGTATCTTGATTTGGCGTATTAAGTAAGAAAATATAAAACCTAAAAGAAAACATATTTTTTTAGAAAACGTACAAGTGTGTGATTTGAAACTTTAAAAAAATGTTTAAAGTATAAAACCTACTTTATTTTAAATAAACAGTTTTTTTTCTGTCTCCTGTAAAATTCGTATAAATGACATGAGCGGTGTTGTTTGCTAAGGGACGCAAGGTACCTAAGGCAGAGAAAACCTAGTGTCTAGACACTCCGTTCTCTATTTTCCGAACGAAATAGTGCAAAGTATCGTGTTGATTAGCGAAACTCTACGCCGAGCTTATCTTAAAAATATGTGTAAATTTAAAATATAGAAACTGTATAAGATTATAACTATTAAAAGCGTAAATAACCATATCGTGGGAAGGGAAACAGGCGTGGTAGCTGTGCTTGAGTATGGGCCACGCGGATATTATAGTCTTGACTATGACTTGGTCGATGGCGTGCCAGAGGTGGTCCAAGTCAACGCCTTGAGATAACAGCACCTTGTTCAACGTTGATATCTTGCTGCCCCCCAGAAATAGTTTATTACGTTTTTTTTTATCTTTCGTACTTAAGTATAAAAGTCTACCTACCTAAAAGTAGTAACTATATACTTATGAATATATATATATATATATATATTAGTGCATCAAACAATCGAACTGAATGCCAATCCCGTCGTCTATAGGTAGATTTAAGTCATTTATAGGCTTTACATTGGATTAGCATATTGTAAGCGAATCTTATAATCCGACACTAACTCTTTATTATACTCCATTGTAATAACGGAGAGGCAAACATATCAGCATTTAAAAGTAGAATTTAACAATAAATACGTTATTTTAGCTAAATTAATTAAAAATTACAACTGAACTGGTCGAAAGCTGACGCTACAAATAAAAATGCTGCAAATGTACCACTATGTGCGCTAGTAAGGCACTTGGCGCTAAAAATTATAAGTATAGGGGACGCTATTAACGAAGAGGAGGCGGAAAGCTGGATACTAATATGAAACAAATAATAAACAAATAGCTCTCTCTCTCTTGGTACACGATTGTTCAAAGAAATAATATTTGATAAACAGAATTTTGTAAAAGCTCACAATTCTACTAAATTGTTAGTATAGTAGCCATTGGGCTTAGTGGTCAGAGCGCTTGGACGCCTTACCAAGAGACGCGAACGTCGAGTCTCGCTATGTCCAAATTGTTTTATATGTTATCTAATAATGTATCTTTAAACTGTACATAGCGTTTGAAATGTGTAAAAAGTGCACACCGCTTGCTCCCCGCCTCGGAGTCGTACACGTAGGTGCGGCTGTGCTTGTTGAGGGCGTAGTTGGTGAGGTGCATGAACACGTTCGTCGTGTTATTGATATTCGGGTCCGCGTATCTGCTAGTTGCGAACCTGTTGTTTCGTACTATAATATATATAAAGCCAATTGTTTTAAATACATACTTAAATATTATATTTCCTTAGTGTTTTGAATGTATGTATTATTTTGTCGATTAGTTCAAATCTCAACTTGACAATAATTTAATTGGCTTTAATCTATTAAGCACTTTTATAGTTTTTTTTAATAATATAACTACAGGTTCGAAGTTCTATGGAACCTCGGTCTGTATAGTAAACACACAGTATTGAATATTAAGCTAGCAGTAGTAAATTCGGCCTAACATTATTAAGTATGTAAAACAATCCCCCAGTGTCCTTTATTTACAGTATAATTTACCTACACCATACATAAACCAAGCATTCAAACAAATACTGTTTAATAAAACTATTTGTCTTATTGATGATTATACAAAATATTCAACTATACAAACCGCACAAGTCCTTCATTATACACAAAAATCCTTAGAGGATCACACGACGTAATGAGCGTATACACTCTGATGTCGAACTTGTATCCGTCCACGAGGTATGGTTTTGATAAATAAACCTGGAATTTCAATCTACTCTCATATACTATTGATAAATCTATTATTGATATTGCAATTACAGTTCATAAACTCACGTGGCATATTGGAAATTACTCTTGTTAATTATAATTAAGCTAATGGTAAATTTAGTTTCAAAGAGAAAGTAAAAGGCGCGCGTAAAAATTATTTTCTCGTACTAGTAGTCAGTTAATTCACAACCATCCACCTTATTTATAGCCCTGATGGCGTACAAGCGAACAATTCCCAACTGATTCGATAGGATTTGTTTTGTATATTACTGATATATTAAGTTTTACTGAACCTGACAAATGAGCTTGTCTGTTGGCTTAATATCTTTTAATGATTTCGTAAGATAAATTCCACGTCCTTGACTGCCACATTCAGGTTTAATTATAAATGTTTTATTTTTACGAGCTTTACTATAGTTTAATGCCTCTCCAAAACTAAAAAATATTTAGTTATTTAATAATTTGACGAACTAAAATCAATCTTTTTAGGCAAATGGTATGCTTTAAGAAACCACGTCTCATTAAGTCTGCACTACGCAAGCAGGTATGTAGTGGGGTAGTGTGTAGTGGATTATGTGGAAGAATATGACTTCATTTGTTTTACCGGAGAAATGAAAATAATTTTACAATTAAATATACTTCAGAGTGGGGATCGAATCCACAACAACTGCTTCATGAAAGCATAGAGATTGAATTAAAAACTATTTTCTTTACAGTTCTTAAATTAGAAATTTTATTTTATTTTGTTTTTAAAAATGTATTTGTAAAAAATAGATTGGAAAGAAACGAAAACTTACTCTGCTGGCAAGCACCAGGTCTTTGGAAAGAAGTTATACTCTTTAGGATAGATTTTTTGCATTCTATTTAAATTACGAGCCAGCAAATCTTTTCTAAAAAACAAAAGGTAAGTAGCTATTTAATTTCTTCAAGCACTGTAAATGTTAGTTGAAGCATTCAATAAAATGTACTTAAAATATTTGTAAGCCTTTTAAAAAAGATACTAAGTTTTACTAGACTAGACAAGGCTAGACTAAAAAAGGTCAACAATATCCACATGTCGATCCAGACAGTCAGAAATGTAAAAAAAAAATTCTATTTCTAATTATGTATATAAAATACAATACATTTTTTAAGTAATTTTAATTATTTACCTGCAAATTTCAAGCATGCCTGGAAAATGGTTAATGCGCTGAAACCTTTTCATTTCTTTGGCCCTCTCAACAGAAACACTCATATCAGTCCAATAAAAATTCCAGGCCTCTTCTTCAGAAACTTCACGCATACCAAATGCACTTGCAACTTTACGTATAGATTCATAGCGGCAGTTTGTTAAGCATATTGTGATTTGAGATCTAAAAACAATAATAATAATTTAATTAAATATGTAATTTATTATTTTGTTAATAGATTAAGCAATTTAAAATTCTAAGTTTGCTACCTTTTTCTTTTCTTTTTCTTGTGAGTAGTCTCAGCAGGAATAATCGGTTCTGTACATGAAGTTGGCTGAGATGTATCATCTTCTCCATTTAGTTTGCAATCATAGTTATGGAGCAATATTGACGATGCAATATTGTGTGTTATTTCTTCTGTAGGTAGGTTGTCAATTACTTTTTCATCTTAAATATTTAAATATATTTTTTTAAACATATCAACTACAATGATAATTAACAATTTTGCTTTCTTTATATAGCTCACCTCTAACTGTATCTTTTTTTCTTTTAGAATTTACATTGTATATTTGTTTCAAACTATTTGTTGATGGTCTCTCTTCACTTTCCATAAAATCTTCATTGTGTTTTGTCTAAAATAAATACTAACATTTAAAAATATATATAAAATAAAACATATTTTCGTCAATATATATGAAAAAATAACTAACTTCCATTTTTGAAACTAATATGTAATTATTAAAAATTTATATATAAATATAAACTATATGCATTATCTCATTTGAAATAAAGATATTTCAATTGGAAAAATCGTTCAAATGTAGCACCAAAAATGGCCTGGAACAATTTAATTAAAATATAGATTATTATTTTTTATAGTAGCCGTTTGTTTTCGTTATAATAATAAACAGTACAGCATTCTCATAATTGTATATTATTAAATCTAACTCACAAAACGTAACTGAAAGAATTGCATTAAAATTTTGTTACTATTACAACTATTGCTATTTGATACCTATATTGTTTTTTGTTTTTTTATTTTGTCAATTATTGTCAGCTGTTTGGACAATTGGTTGTCAACTAACGCTTAGAAATTATTTTTTTTATGTTAGATTCCTATATAGTCTGTGCTCTCTGTGGTTCAAAGATGAACAAAATAACATAATGCTAAAAAATATATTTTTATAAATTTTGATTCTTTATGCAATTTCTTCATGAAAATATATTTCAACATCAAAACTGTAATGTCATTTTGGTAAATTATTAAATACAGACATTGAATATAAACTTTTAATAGATTTCTTATATATTGACTCATAAGAAATCTAAATCTAAACTTTGCAAAATTTGTTATTGCGGTTAATTTTTAATATTGTAAATTATGATTCTAATATATATATATATATATATTTCTTTTAAAAAGAACGGAACGTTTTTGACTACTTTACTGTGTTGTCTGTATTCGACGCATAGTCGTCAAATTCTAGTGCACATATTGCTATTCCGCCAAAGTACAGAGTCATCTAGAATTGATAAAATGGCAGAAGGCCAAGATGAACCTAAAAAGATTACAATTACAGTTAAAACTCCAAAAGAAAAGCAGCAAGTCGAAATAGAGGAAGATGCAGATATCAAAAAAGTAAGTACAATGACGCTGGGCCTATTATCCATGGCGTAATATCATAGATATTGCATACGCAATCAGTGATGACATTTCCCTAATCATTCGGCATCAAATTGTATTAAGCTGTATGATTTTAGCTTAAAGAAGTGCTATCCCCCAAATTTAATGCAGAACCGGAACAATTATGTCTAATTTTTGCTGGAAAAATCATGAATGACTCCGACTCACTCAAGCAGCATAACATCAAAGATGGATTGACAGTTCATCTTGTGATTAAAACTCCACCAAGACCTGAGCCCGAAGGGGCGACTCGGCGACCTCCAGGTAAATAAAGTGAAGTGAACAACATGATGAAGTGTATAGTGTATAAATGTAATATTTTTTAAGATATTTATTCAAAATTATGTATTTCAGCTGATATTGGTGCAACACCATTTGGACTAAACTCTCTTGGTGGTCTTGCTGGACTTGAAAGCTTGGGTTTAGGTCAAAGTACCTTTATGGATCTTCAGGTAAAAGTGCAGTGTTTTAAATGTTTTTTTCAAGAGAATTTGATATGCATATTCTTAGTTTGTCATACATTTTTTGTTGTATAATTTATTTCAAAACTTATAGGCTCGTATGCAACAAGAGCTTTTATCAAACCCTGATATGCTAAGGCAAGTACTTGACAATCCTTTAGTACAACAAATGATGAATGATCCAGAAAATATGAGAACTCTTATAACTTCTAATCCTCAAATGCAAGACTTAATGGCTGTAAGTGTAGTTTGATCTTAAGTTTCACATTTAAAAAAATAAGAAATAGTTTTTTAAAGTTATTTGAAAGTAATAAAATTATTGTTAATTTTATTATTGCTTATTTCCAACTTATTGTAAATCCTTTTAACAATATATGTGTATGATTAAAGATAATATATAATATGGCCTAAAATGAATGCTTAAAATTAATTAAGCTAAAAACTAATTTGTTTAATCATTTTCAGAGAAACCCAGAAATTAGTCATATGTTAAACAATCCTGAATTGTTACGGCAAACTATGGAACTGGCTAGGAACCCAGCCATGTTGCAAGAATTGATGAGATCCCATGATCGAGCCTTGTCTAATCTTGAGAGTATACCGGGTACATACTAGCAGTATTTTCTTTCATATTTATTATCATATTTTTCTTTATTAAAACTGATAATTTAATAGAGATTTTGTAACAACAAAATAATTTAAAGGCAATATATATATATTCTTGTTTTTCTAGGTGGATATAATGCTTTACAAAGAATGTATCGTGATATACAAGAGCCGATGCTTAATGTAGCCAGCAGCATGGCGGGAAATCCATTTTCCGGACTCATTGATAACTCAGGTGAATTGACTTATAAAACATAATGTATTTGTGTGTAATTACTGTTTAAATAATATGTTACTATACAAAAATATTTTATAATATTGAAGCATGTTTTTATTTCATTTTTTTACTAAATTTGTTAGTAAAAATAAATAATTATATTACCACCAGGTTATTTGCCACTGTTCTCCAAAATACATATAATTATTAAATTTTTTTATAATGTTAATATGTAATGTAAATAATTATAAAGTACTCATAATTTTACTTTTAAATTGATGTACCCAGATGGGACCAACCCACAACAAGGTTCTGAAAACAGACAGCCATTGCCAAATCCTTGGAGTCGAGGAGGGTCTAATACTTCAGGGACAGCAACAGGAACTGGCACGGGCACAGGCACAGGTCCAGGTCTCATCAACAGTCCTGGAATGCAGTCTCTCCTGCAGCAAATGTCAGAGAACCCTCGTCTGGTGCAGTCTATGCTCTCTGCTCCCTACACCAATAGTATGCTACAAGCCTTATCTGCTGATCCTGAAATGGCGTCCCAATTGATTAACCAGGTGAACATCTTTTATATTTCTTAGGTCTGCTTTTGAATAATGTAGGATTTGTACATTATATGTAAATTACAAATGACTTGTGCTTTTATGCAAATTCTTATTCTAAGCAATCAAACTGTTTGACTTGTGGAGAACTGATTTATTTATTTTTTAATTTTAATAGCAATGTTACTAGTTTCCAGGAAAATAAGTAAAAAATATACTCTGTTGTCATGCTACAACTGTAGCTTAAATTTTATAAAATTGCCCTATGTACTATTTAATTTACCCTAATACTAGTATTTTCGTGCAAAATAAGTTTAAATCAAATAATCTTGTGAGAAAGTCTAATGTGTATCATATTCTTCAAAACAATTTACTTTGGAATAATATAATTTGGTGATTTTGTAAATTATATGATTAAAGTGTACATATATAAACTTTTCCAGAGATAGACATAATATCTCTTTTACTTCAATAACAATTGAAAGGTATTAGATACTTTGTTTTATAACTTTAACATTATTTGCCTTTCAGAATCCAATGTTCGCCAACAACCCTCAACTACAAGAACAGATACGCACCATGATGCCACAAATGCTTTCTCAGTTACAAAATCCTGATATGCAGCAAATGATGTCTAATCCACAGGTTCATTTTCAACATTCACTTACAGCTGCACTTTGAGATATGATAAAGATTAACTGACATAAAAAATATTTACTTATGAAAACTGACAAAATGTATACTGTTTTAATATTAATTAATACTAGTAGCGCTGTTGACTGTTCACATGTTTTTGCATCAAGTCAAGATATAACACATAAACCAACATCATACATATCGAGTAACAACACATAATACCTTTTTTTTTCAAATAATCAGTTTTTTTCTCTCTCCTGTAAAGGACATGAGTGGTGTTGTTTGCTAAGGGACGGTAATTCTAGTGTTACACTTTGGAAGCACTCGCTTGAAATAAATAATCCATACTAATATTATAAATGCAAAAATACCTCTATCATCACGGCCAAACCGCTGAACCGATTGTAATGAAATTTTATATGTGGATACTGGTGTGGATATGGGTATTGGGATGAACATAGGCTATTTTTTTTTTTCAGTTTTTTCAGGAATTTCATTGTTTTACAAAAAGGCCGCCTAAGGTACGAAACCGCTATTGTTCACGTGAGCGAAGCCGCGAGCGGGTAGCGCGCTTAGTTAACATTAGTATGTTCCACTAATAACATAAGAATAGTTCTAATTAATATTAATTGAGTGTAAAAAATGGTTTTCCGTAGCAACGAATATTAGCACTAAATAAAAGTGTGTATCAAACATAATGGTAATGTGTGGGTTAAAAAGAATATTTCATTTTCTTAATTTTATATATTTCTATTACATTATTTTGAAAAATATTGGTTTTCTTCATTTTTACATAAACATTAACTGTGCTTATTGTGTTACCCCTCATCATTTATCATTTGCATAATTTTTTTGTTTTCTTACTTTTTTTTTTCATATTAATATTCAGATTTATCTACGTATACATATGTTTGCAGGCGTTGAACGCTCTTCTTCAAATACAGCAAGGTATGGAGCAACTGCGCACGGCGGCGCCCAGCCTGGTCACCAACATGGGGTTCGGCGCGGCGGCCGCCACCGCCACGCCGGCCGCCGCCCCCGCGCCCGCGCCCCCGCCCATCCAGAACAACCAGCAGGCACGCCAACAACAGAACTCGGAGCTGTTTACACAAGTAAGTGAATTCATTCCGTATTCATTGTTTATAATTTGTTTAAATTACTGAAAATAATGTTTGTTGCCTATGTGAAATATTTTGAATTATTAATAACTTAATATAATTATTAATAATATATTTTATATCTCGGCGTCCCCAACTGATGTCGCAACTTAATAAGAAACCCCACTGTGTGGGTATGTACTTGTAATTGTGGGTAAATCGTTGGTAAGCTAGGATTACATCGGATATTACGCAGAACACACTCATTCGTCAGTACCCGTAGTACAGTTAACACCAGGCCAGAATAGGCCAGCGTTACACCATAGACACCACAGACACCACCATAAATATCCTACTTAACTATAATAGATGGAGTAGCGGACGTCAAATTACAAGCAGTTGAAACTGTACAATAAATTCTAACTGTATTCCTAATTTGTTAGTTCATGCAACGAATGGTATCTGCTATGTCAAACAATCAAACCAACACTCAGCAACCCCCAGAACAACGCTACTCGCAGCAACTTGAGCAACTAACTGCAATGGGTTTTCTTAATAGGGAAGCTAATTTGCAAGGTACTGTACTAAGTATGTTAATATGTATTTACGGAAACATTTTAACTTATTCTTTTCTAAATATTTTTTTGCTGGCAATTATAATGTGTGTATTCTAAATTTCTATGAATATATTATAGATACAAAGAGATTTGTAGGAGATGATATTTAATGAATTATTGAATTTTTTCAGCTCTGATCGCAACGTTCGGCGACGTGAACGCGGCGGTGGAAAGGCTTCTGGCCCTCGGCCAGCTGTCGATGAGCTAACATCTGCGCGGGCGCAACCGTTGTAACTCAGACTTGCTTGTACCACAATCTTTAATGTATCTATTGTAAATTATTATGATTTACCACTTATACACACAATACTATTTATTTGATACATTATTTTAGTTTCACTATATAGGTACTCACTTTTCTCTTTAAAGAATACAGTCATAAATTTATTGTGCTATGGTTTGGTGCAAGTCTGTGTGATAAATTGACGACGATTGTTCAAGAAACAAACTTGTCGCAAAAATTTTACATTGATATGTGTATAATTTTAGCAGATGATTTCGCAAACGAAATATAAATTCATTCCTTCTTACTTTAGGTAAAATAGTTTCTTTCTGTTTAGAAATAAACCAGTCATAACATTTTGGACTAAGATTATTTTGTAAACATTTGTTATGCTTGCTTACTTTATTTAATTAATATATTGTTTATTATTTCCATTATTTCTCTCTCCAACAATATAATAAAACTCCTATTTCTAGTTATCGTAAAGTTAGGTAAATGATGTAGGTTTATGTAAATAATTTGCTTTAAAATGAGTGTTTCATATAATCCTGGCAATAAAAATTGACTAAGTGCTATAGAGAACTGATTGTTTTATCTCATAATAAACCATTGCTATTATATATAGCATTAGAAAAATGACATGCAAGATACCTTTGTAATAATCATTGTCAAATTATTGTTTTAAGTTGTTTAAATATTACGTGATTTATTCATATTGTGAAAGTATCAAGCATCTTAAAATTAAATTGTCAGGTTTAAATTGCTTTTGTGTGTCTTTCTATCGGCAATAATGATTTCTAACATTGTTATTTATGGGCTAGGAACATTCGATATATTTCTAGTGAATGGGTTTAAATTGTGTCTGGTACGGTATTAGCTGATTGTACAGTTATTTTGTATTTTTAAGGTGGAAGCAATTAAGAATTGAGCTTAACGCTTTATTCTACTAAGTACGTAGCAAATTCTAAGTTGTAAAAACGGAAAACGGCATTTGCCGCTCATTTTTGTTAGGGTTTTCGTTAAATTTCAAGAATTATAATTATAGTATAATAATAATACAAAATATTAATTATGTATCAATAAAGTTTGAAAATGCTTATATAATTGTTTTATTTTGACTAATAAAATGAGTAAATATTTAAAAGTATAAAAACGTAACTATGATTTTTTAAATTGATCACAAATATTAACATAGGTAATTTCAATATTAATATAGGTTATCAATATAGTGATTAGTGTCGAAATACAGTCAGCGTTAACGTGCTTTTTGCCCATCACGTGATGGGCAAAAAGTATCGATATATCAGTATTTTTTGAGAATATATCATATAAATCGTTGATATCGTAGTCGTAACTTTTTGGAATATAAATATTTTTTTAAAAGGTTTATCATATTTTGAATGTTATGGCTTATATTATTTGGAATATTATCGATAACAACGATAAAAGAAATTAAATACAAATATTAATAGACATATCTTACAGAAGCAGTAAAATAACACACTGAAAACTACGTACAATAAACATTAGCGACATTGTTCTATTATTTTTTTAACTCATATTTCTATCTTAAAAATACGTTATTGGCATAAAACACTAAGAAGTAAAAACAACTAACATTATTTCGTGAGCATTTATTATTTATGTATTAAAATAAAAGGTAGTAGCTACTTAATCTGAAAGTAAAAAAATATATACGTATTTTTTGTTGTGATTTTCATAATAATGTATGAATCGTAAAATTATGATTTTTATTCAAGTTTTAAGACTAACTATATAATATATCAGACTTACATTTATGCGAGAACAAAATCTGAGTTGACACTTAAATTGGCCTGGCAATCTCATCAATAGCTTTATGACATTCTGTATTATTTACATTTTACTGCATGGTCAAAAATTATCCGAAAAATGTAATTATACAAATAAATAATATTTTATTAATGTAGAATAAAGTGTTCCTTATTATAATGTATTATAAAATCTGTGAAATAATGAATAAAACAATTATTAAATAAAAAACACTTATTGAGGTTAGTTTCAATCAATAACGTAAAATTGTTTGATATTAGAAAAGTACTATCATATATTACTAAATAAATCTTTTATAGGTAATAATGTACACGCCGAGGCAGAAAATTTTGTGGTTTGCATTTAGTACTAGAATCTTCATATTGTTTCTACAAGCTGTTTCAAATATTATTATACCTGATCACGATGCAAATGTTTTCCTGAGCCCTGGAGATCCACAATTGCGCAAAAACAAAGGTGATGTTATTATTGACACAATCTTAGGTGGTCTTAATCGGTGGGATTCACAGTATTTTATGCATATTGCACAATTTGGGTATACATACGAAAATTGTTTGGCATTTTTTCCATTGTTCCCCTTAATTGTAAGATATGTTGCATATATATTAAATAGTATACTGGGTACTTTTTTGAATTTCCATAGCACTTTACTAATATCTGCTACTCTCGTGAATTTACTTGTATTTATCAAATCTGCAGATGTACTACACAAGTTGAGCTTAAGAATTCTTAGAAGTGAATGTAAAGCATATAAATCAGTGATTTTGTACTGTGTGAATCCTGCTAGTATATTTTTTACAGCTCCATATTCAGAAGCACTCTTTGCATTAATGTCATTTTATACTATGTTAAAATGTACAGAGAATGAGACTTTAAGATTTGCAAACATAGACATTACCAGTGCATTACCTGCAAGTTTGTCTGTGATAAGTCGTTCAAATGGTGTGGTTAATTTAGGATTTATACTTTATACTAGCTATAAAAATGTAATTGAAAGAACTCTTCCAGAAATTATATACAAATTTAAAACTTTAAAAAATAAAATTATAATGCCATTTTTATTTTTACCATTATTTACATCTTGTGTAGCTTTATTTCTAACATTGATTATTGCTGTAATACCATTTGTCTTGCTTCAAACCTACAATTATTTTAAGTTTTGTACCCGTAGTGATCATAATTTGCCAGATTTCTTATCTAATACAGAATTTTTATTACCAGGGTCTGCGGAGAGTCCTTGGTGTAATAGTTCATTACCTCTATCATATTCTTACATACAAAAACATTATTGGGAAGTGGGCTTTTTAAACTATTATAAAGTTAAACAAATTCCAAATTTTATGCTAGGTTCACCAATTATCCTAATATTGTTATATCACTGTTTAATATATATAAAAAATAATTTCAGATTGTGTTTAAGACTTGGCCTTAAGGACAATATATTCAGTTTTGGGTATGCAAATAAAGTAGTATATAGGCATAAGCAATATTCTAAAGAATTTGGGGCCAATGATCCTATTTTCTTTGTTTATGTCGTTCATGTAATGTTCTTAACATGTTTTTGCATTTTTTTTGTTCATATTCAAGTTTCTACAAGACTTTTAGCTTCTGTTAGTCCAATGCTATACTGGATTTGTTCAAGTAAAATGAATGTGGCTCCGACACCAACATCTGATCAAAACACCATAAATGAACATTTCCGGCGCATTAGTGTTGGTAAAAGAATACCCTCTCATCATTTATCTATAGCAAATTTAGAAGGTGTGGACAATATGTATAGTAAGTGGAGAACTTTCATAATTACCAGAAGAATGCCCGATTACCAATCACAATTTATTCAATGTTATTTTCTTACTTATTTGGTTATTGGCACCATTCTATTTTCAAATTATTATCCATGGACTTAATATTATATTAAACTAACTTAAAAATTAATTATGAATTAATGATCTCACAACATATCAAAATGTATCATACATTATTATTTATACATGTCAAACCTTAGGTTATATAATCTAAGGGAAAACTAACATATCACCTGTACTAATTGTTTTCAAATTCTATTGTTTACAATAATTCAATTTATATTTACTCTGTTAAGTTTAAAAATCATTGAATATTTAAGTACTAACTACACAATGGCACAAAATATTACCCATTTAACAAATATAGTCTTATGTCTACTTATTAGTATGAACTAAATGATGTAAGTTTTAACATTTTGCTTGAAATTTTATAATGCATGGGGCCTTTTAAAATTATACCATTGTACTTTTAAATTATAGTGTAAGAGTAAATTACTTAGAATTCTTCAATATATTTAAAAACGAAAATAGTTTATTTGTACGTGATAAAGTGGAAAAGTTAAATCTAGTCATAGTTTGTTTATTTGTAATTTTAACCTATATTAAAGTGTCACAAGAGTTCTTATGTTTTGAAAGTAGATTTAGCTTTTTTATGGCAAGTATTGTTGTCACACCACTTATATCAATAAATACTTAAAACATTCACTGCCCGTCCATCTTGCAGATAAAACTTAAATTTTCACTTCTCCTTAATTGCTTAGTGTAACAATGACTATACCATCATTAGTATTATGGTTGTGATTCAATTTTAACACCTAGAGCACTAGTATTATTAAAATTTTTGCCTTAATAGTTTCCTTGCTTAAAAGGGTTGAGAATAAATTAAAATGAAAAGTTTTAATATAATGGTCTTTTATTACCCAAACCACACTTCAGATGTTTAAAACATATTTATATAATACAAAAAAATAATTCAATTTAGTTCAGTTCAAAATAATTTATTTGGAGTTTATCATATACAATATTTTTTCTTTTCCAGACAAAATATAATTTTGTCATCTATGCTTTTGTAATATATAAAATGTAAAGAGAAACTATATATATAGGAAAGTGAAAGATATAGAAGTCACAGAAAAAATACTATACAACAAAATATGAAAGATTTATTCATGATGTTTGAAAATGAAATGTTTTTTCATGTTTTCAAGCAATATTTTTATTGTATACTTACTGATACTAATAATGAAGATGTAAATAATTCAAGGCTTTTGACTTTCAAAGTCATTTTCTGACGCCAATCCCATTTTCGCATAACATATTTCAAAATCTTAATTCATTTTTTAATCTATCTCACACAATTTATTAAATTTAGAAAATATACAAAAGCTATTTTGTACATTATTTCAATATTATTATCAATATTTGTCATGGTACTTCAATTGATATAGTGAAAAAGTTCAGTAATTAATGTATAGTAATTATATTATTTTTTACCTCACAAAAATAACTGTTATCAAAATACAAAACTCAGTCGCCCTTATAGGGGAGCACTAACTGAGGATATCTCGTAATTCTGGTGGAAACGAAATATACGAGACTTTACACAAACAATGTTGTTACTTGTTGACTCTCGTCTATATAAAATTCGATGTAACTTACATTATTTGTACATCATAATACCTATTATAGTTTTTGAGATTAAATCATACATACATATATACCTAATTAGTGCTATCTGCAAAATATTCCGAATTAGACGGCTTTGGTGAATCTGCAGTTGAGTCTGGGAGCATTAGTTCGACGGGCTCAGCTTCCTGCGAGTCGGCGGCGGAGGAGACCCCGTCGCCGGCGCACCCCTATGCAGCCGCCAGCGCCTCGTGCAGCCTCACGCGCGCTCGCTTCACACGCTCCTCTTGACGACGGAGATCATCTTTAGTTATTGTCACCGCTGCTATCAATGGCTGGTCTGGATTTAAAAAAACTCCAGGATTTTCCAATATTGTTTGTTTTGAACCAGTTTGACCTGTGCCAATTAGGTGTTCATTATAGCATTGGAATAAAAAAATTTTTACAAATTGATGAATATAGTTAAATAAGAAAATAAATAGATAGAATTTCGAATCAGCGATTAATTCCAAGAGCAACAGTGGTTTACCAGATTTGTTGGTCTTGACAGCGGTCATACACCGGTGGGGTAATGGAAGAGGTTATTCAGTGTCCGCGAAAAAGCAAGTTCTATGTGGCGGCTGCATATAGTTGCCGGTCTTGGACCACGAGCGGACACAATAGTTTTAATAATTATTCACCTGTTATGGGCTGTGATGAAACATGTAAAGCTGTAGCTAAAGATTGTATTGTTGTAGCATCTGATGTATATGGGCCCAATGACTTGATATACTTCGGAAGTGATGTTGTTCCAATTACTCCATTAGAATCACAAGCAGTCAGCCCCTGAAAAAAAAATATTTTGTTATATTCATATAACATTTCAGTATCTTTTATCTATATAAATAAAACGAAATACTATTAATAAGAAAGTTACATTTCAGTTTCATGCAAACTATCAATCTATTTTCTATACTTATATAATACATACTTAGTCCTGATTCAATAATACACTTGTATAAAATACCGTCATTTTTTAAGTTAGAATCATGAAAGTTTAATGGCTAATTGAAAATGAGACTGCGAACCTATTTCAGATTCGGAACATTCTACTCCTAAGAAGGAGCGAAATAAGGGTTGAAATCCGTAATTTTTTAAGTTACAAGACATCAAATCTTTATTTTATTGTTAGTGTTTGAGAGTCTAACTTTCAAGCACTAACTACTGTTTAAGCGATTATGGAAATTCTACTCTCACGGGGGTGCAATAGTTTTTATATGGAAGTTTATTTCAGAAGTTAGAAATATGATACTTCATTGGGCGTTTGTATAAATTCTATGGTTTAAATATATCTTAAACGATCGTTCCTGACATTTGAAGTTGGAAATTTTTATATAGAGTTTTCGTAATATATTGAATTGATAAGCATTTACGGGTTTGTGATAATTTTCGAGGGTTCTATCCAGTTCTATGTAGCCTGTTTGAGAGTGAGTTCTGCGAACAGTCTAGATGGTTCTGGCGCTCGGAATTAGAAATAAGAATATTGTATACAAATAGGTCCTAAACTAACGTAATATTTTAAATTAGGTAGACATAGGTGTCGCAATGGTTTATGAGCGTACGGTAAAAGTAGAGATGTTTGCGTAGGTACACTCGAAAACAACAATGCTTGTACCCAGATTATTAACAATATTAAGGGCCTTACTGCTTTGGCGTGTTTCGCCTTCAATTTTGTGATTTGACTGTTATACTATACGATCCATATAAAATATTATACGAATAACCAGTAGAGTAAAAAATGTTTATTTTATTTTTATCTATCAATATTTTATCCTATTTTATGCGAATGTTTACGTCATTAACCATTAATCAAAAAGGCAAAAAATCAAACATGTTTGTGCGTGACATTGCTTCAGGGTCGCAAGACGATTGAATGGGGTGCGGGAATAGCCAACGGCACATAAAACCAATAGAATGCGTTGGCGTGCCGCCTCCCGCCAAACGTACTTAAAATTAATCAGCCAGCAGCGCTCATAACCCATTGACACTTATAAAACGCGAGTAAAGCCACCGAGCAACAGCTAGTATTATTATAAACTATGTAATTAATGTAAAATCTTTTAAATCATACTTCTAGACGTTTCTCCCAGAAGAGTTGTTTCGGTTTTTCTTGCGTCCCTTGCTTAAGATCAGTTTTTACTTTGCTCTCTTGTGTCTTGTAGACTGTAACTGGCTGTTTAAATATAGAGGCTGTCTGTCGTATCGGTGGCACAAGTGAAGCATCTGATCGAACACCCCTGGGATATCAAAATAGTCACTTATAAATTCACATTACATAAAGTATATATACATAAAGATGATTAAAATTCATAATTATAAACAATTTCATTATCAATTGCCAAATCTATACTGAATGAAGGACCATTCAATTTTTATTTAATTTCAATCGGGTCATAAATTAAAAATGGTTATAACTGTTTAATTTATAAATTTAAGCAAAGTTTGTGATTTAAGTGAGGACGCGGTCGGGCGAAAATACGTTATAATTAAATATACTCGTGTAGTTGCCGCGAGCAAGGCACTAGTTAAAAATATATTTGATAAAAGTAAAGTAATAGTTTGGTTGGTCTTGTACACACATTTCAATTACATTTCTTAAAAAACACACACAAAAGCCAAAAATACCTCAATAATATTTCTACAAATAATAACAGGAACACAATAAAACATGAAGTAACATTAACATGCAAAATTAGTCATGCTACAATGTTTGTAACTAGGCTTTGTTATTAACATTCGTAAAGAATGAAAGTACTATGTTATGTATGCTTACATTATTATGAGTTTTGAAAGCATCTTTTTTTGCTAATAATAGTCTGAATTTTCAACTAACATTAAATCTTGAACACTTTATTATTGTATAATTTTTTGAATTTAATAAATTTTAACAATAAATGTTTGAATACTAATTCAGTAATAAGTTATGAAGTCTATATTATTGTGTAATCCAATCTAAATTTAGTCACTGAAAATATTATTCATCAATTGATGTCTTACACTAGTATGTTGCCTACAATTACATATGAAGCTTGCATGAAAGAAAGCATTGTGTCAAAGTTAAAAAACTAAATAAACTAGCTACACAAGAGTGGTAATAACAAAAAGCTTTGCAAGGCTTTACAAGATGGATCTGTAGACTCTATTTATTTTTGTGTAACTTCCATGTGAATTGTTACCTAAGCTGTGGTGATTCAAATAGAGTATAAATGTCTAGAGTACACAGATACAAGCTGTTGGATAGAGCATGTAAAAATGTAACACAAAGCGGGACTGCACTAATGAACACAACACAAGTGAGATATGACACTAATGGGGAACCTGTAGTCAAACTGAGCTCGAGCTTTCTTGGCCTTGCACAGGAGCATTGTGTTAATCTGACCTTGTTGAAAGTCAAAACACGATAAGTCCACACTATCACCAAGATAACGAACTAGCTCGGGTTTACTGCGAAACTTTTTACCTGTTGGGCTATAGAAAATTTATTGTCACCACAAACTACTCAGCTATGAAGTTAGTAGTAGGTTAAATATAAGTAGCAATGATTATTCTGATAATTGATTGGCTGCAATAAAAGTTAAATAACATTTTAAAATATTTATTTAGCAACTTATTTTTTAGATAATGTTATTGTTATATTGTTAATAACTTTTTATGTAGATCTAGCTGTCTATGACTGTTATAATAATAATATAAATTAGTATCGTCATATAATAAAGTAATAAGTGGAAAGGGGCACTGTAATCTTATTCACTTAGGTAATATAATAACTTCATTTTCATTTTTGCTTATTAATTATTTCAATTATTTTTGTATTTTGTTTAAAAAGTTAAATTATTACCTATAATAATAAACATCGACTTTGCCTGCAGATAATCCAGATTTTCTTATTACTTCTTCTCTTTGCCAACCCTTCGGTAATGCTGAACAGTCTGATCTTTTCTTTTCTATAGAGATATTCATTCTTATATTTTTATTACAAATATCTTCAAATAACTTGTTTATGAGTAAACAACTCGATCTAATTTTAGACAACGTATCTGGAATATTTGACATTCAAGCGCAATAAAGAAATGAGAAATGACGTTTCTACTTTCTGGTTTTTAAGTATGTTCAATCATAGATTACAGACAGCGAATTATTTTGATTTTGTTATACTTGTACAGTGTACTATAGGTACTTTAAAAGCTTAAACACAAGCAGTAGTAGTAGTAGCGAGTAATATACGTGAAATGATCACATTTCTTCCCAGTTCCGTAGATTTTCGGTATACATTAGTTAGCACTTTTAAATTTCTAACATTGTTTTGTTTAATATATCAAATAATTACTAGTATATATAACACATGTCCTTTAGATAAATTACAGAAAGTTACGAGCATTACATAGAAGTTAGAACTCAAATGAAAATCGAACAGCCCTTAAATTTTGGTATAACTACTCTATTGTATGTTATCTTAATTAATTATTTGTTTAAAGACGCGTATAAGCGTGTCATTTAAGTATAATTTACTTCATCAAAAGTCTCTTACAAACAATTGTCATTTCATTTATAAATATCTGTGATTCATTTCAACTGTCAAACGTTGTCAGTTTGTGCAAATTGTGGATTTGTGGTTGTGGTTTAAGTTTACTACAGTTGAATACAAATAAATATTAATAGATGCAAATCGAACTTTTGTATATATCTCTTATTAGTGTGTTAGTGTTGTATTTATAAGAGTAAGTATTGTATTACCATAGAAACTATTAATAAATTGTTTATAATAAACATACTTGTCAAGTTTTAACTTTACTTTCACTTTTAAATATAAACGAAATCAATGTACTTTAAAATAGTATACGTAATCATATAATTTTCATAAACTTCGCCTGAAAGTTTATATTCATGTCGATGTCACGGTACGATACATCTATTTATAGTTGACCAAAATATAGCCACCAACCTGTTGTAACCGGGTAAATGCTGAGACTTCGATTTAATATTTTTTAAATATCAAAAAAATAATCATAATAAAGCTAACTTGTTATATATATTTTTTTCAAATTTATTGTATTTGATTATGTTATTCTAAATACTTATTATATTCTGTCTTATATGGCCAGAATATTTCAGTTCCAAAATAGAAAATGAACTTAAAACCATCAATGAAGTTGGTAAAGCACTCAGGTCAAATGTCATCAAATTAGTAAAGAAACATGCTATATGTTTCTTTCAAATATGCTGCCGCTGTTCTAATTTATTACAATTATTTTACTTGTTAATTAGTAACACTTTATTGGAAACACTATGTTATAAGGTTTTTGTTCTGTTATGTATATTATTTTTTCTGCTTTATGCTATATTTGTAAATAAATGTAACTTTAAACATAGGCTAAATATTATTACTCTACCATAAAATCTGAAATATACAATTTTTTTATTTAATATCTCACATATTTTATAGAATTTGAATAGTAAAAACCTGCTAGAATCACATAGATGAAATATCTATATAGTTAGATTTGAACTCCCATTCATCATTTAAAAACCAGATAACTGCATGTAACAACATACTTATTATCATTAACTCTGACCTATTTATATAAAAAAGGTTAATTGTAAAAGATATTAAAAAATGCTTATATTTCCATACTAAATCCATAAAGTACTAATAAATTGATAAGCTTTTGTAATTAATATTTTCCAGTTTTTAAATATTGTTACTGTTATCTTATAATGAGGGGTAAGTGTATGGGGAGTGTAATGAGGAGAACAGAATGTGTTAACCCTAGGTTCTGTCTATACCAAGCTATGTAGGATAAAGTGTGAAGCTCCCATTATCCTATATGATATTTGAACTCATAACCTCCAGTTTCTCTAGGAGAAATTGGTTTAGTTCCTCTAAACATTAAAATGGTGGATGTCTACTGCTGATGGATTACTTTGCACTACCAATGAGAAAATTATTGTTAAGAATAGTTTTCTGTGTAATAAACTAGTAAAATCTAAGTGACAGGTGGAAATTCTCACACTTGGATCAATTAGACTATTAAAATATTCACTATCAAAACAATGTCAGCTTGGGTATCCTTGAACTTTTCTTTTGCAATATTATAAGAATGCAAATTATAAGTAGAAAATAAACAATTATGGGTTTAAAAAAAATAGTATCTAATAATTAAATGATTTTATGAGGTGTTATTAACACACTGTAAAAATTGAAAAACATTTTTAGAAAACGGGATTTGAACCCAACTGCTCCTCTTGGATACTGTCCTTACACAGAATGAAAATGTAATTTCTTTTTTTAATATACTGTACTATTGGTTTTCTTATTGCCACATCTCTTTATTTCTTATACTTTTCTATAGTATAGTGCTTGAAAACCAAACAAAATTCATGTTAAATTGATGCAGTATTTAAATTATTGAACATTTTGTTGCATTTATTACAATCATTTGGTAATGTTGGACATTAATGTGTTTTTGTTAATTTAAATCTGTAAACTTAACCTTTTAAGTGTCTTATCTGTTTTATTGCATTACCCTTTTTTTTACATTATAATACATAATGTAAAATTAGGGTAGATAAAGGTTTAGTATTTTCCTGATCTTTTTGAATGTGCTTGTGGATGAAAGATTAAATTAGATAAAAATTGTGTCTGATTTTCATTAGGCAAATATGCTTATATATATGCATAGAAAATTGTAAATCTAACTTGTAATAATCATAGTTACGCAGACACAGTTATAAACAAATATATATGCACACTTAGGATGTTTTCTAAATATGTATTTTGCAAATATACATGGGGTTTGTAGTTATAAATGCCAAGGTGAGCTATAGAAATATGGTATAAAAAGAATTGCAACAGTAGAAATGTTGAATAGTGGTTGAAAATATTAAAGGTTTCCATTTATCAGTTAGTGCGGGTAGGTAGGGCTGCTTTTTGTTGCTTTAGTCGAAATGTCAGGAGTGGCCTGTGACGTCAGCTTGCGATGAAATGGCGCGACATTTCACGGTGCCGCCACACCCCATTCGGCCGTAATCTCTACCATGACAGGGTTGTCTAAATCTACCCCCATAGCACCCGCTAGGGATCGACCTAATTCTTTTATGTTTGCAGTCAATCTAGGTTTAACGATTTGGCTAACGGTGAACACATACTTGTATATTGGTATCCCTGTGTATATATATCGTCAACTTTATTACGTGTAACATATTAAAAAAATGTAATGTAACATTTTGGCATGATAATTAAAATATATGCGTACGTAAATGAAAATTTACGGGTTTTTGAGTATTTTGAGTTTCCATACAATTTTGCACGTACCTATCTATATGAATTGTAACAATATGTTTGCTTTTTTCAGGTAATCGTAATGGATGCTTTGCATTGGAAATCGAAGGTGTTTAGTGAACTTCTATCAGTATTTTAGGTAGGTTTGCATTAATACTGTAATTCGTGTAAATATGTTTATTTAAACTAGCAACCCGCTCGCGGCTTTGCCTTCGTGAACAGTAGCTGTTTTGTATTTACAGCGGCCTTTTCGTAAAACAATGAAATTCCAGAAATAACAAAAAAAAATTAAAAAAAAATGTCCCAAGCATCTGAACTATTTCTATATAAAATTTCATCACAATCGGTTCAGTGGTTTGTTCGTGATAATGTCACAAACAGATAGACATTTATACTATTGGTATGGATGTTCGAACTACACTCGAGGGAATGTTATAATTAAAGATTGGGTCCGGTCACTTTTCACATTATATGTCAGGTTGCGTGAAATTATAAGGGCTAGTGCGTAAATAATGAAGGAATAGAACCTCTTATAATTTTTAATGGATTCTTAATATTGTACTGGGTGGTCATATTATAGAAAAGTCAAAATACGAATTGAGTAAATTACGAAGTCGGTACAAGCTTCTAGTTGCATGTGAAATGTCGTATAGTATAAAT
The DNA here is from genome assembly GCA_038994665.1 of Podotricha telesiphe. Taxonomy (NCBI): domain Eukaryota; kingdom Metazoa; phylum Arthropoda; class Insecta; order Lepidoptera; family Nymphalidae; genus Podotricha; species Podotricha telesiphe. The sequence goes on from JAOYRR010000327.1 coordinate 727,673, forward strand.
TATATATGTTGGGATACAAAAAGGACAAGGGTAACTACATTTGTATAATGATTTATAATAATGAATCCACAGAAACTTATTTTCTTAATTTATTTAAATACCTACTGTGATTATACATAATACATGAAAAATGTGAATGATAGTTTGTGCAACTAAGAATGACCTAAAGATTAATTTTATTATCTAGTCCAATATAAGCTCACGTTATAACTATATTTTGATAAACTATATTAATTATATGATTATATGGTATGTTAGCTAGTTTTTTTTATTTTAATTAAACATTAAGCTAATAAAAGGCTTTTCTATTATTAGGATAAAAAAATAAACATGACACGTCACACATTTAGTGCTACATTAGAATTTCTATGAAATAGCAGATAGCGATACTGCGAGTTTATAATTTTATTTTCATACAGTTTCAAGTGTTTTTTATTATTTCGATCCGTATTGTGGTTATATAATATTAACAATACAATAAACGATTTAGTCAAAGCCCCATTCCCCCTTTATCAACCTATCCCTTGATAAGCTGTGTAGTTTTTCATTGACTTGTGGGTTGTGGGTAGGCCGCACTGCCGAAATGACCGCATAGGCCGCATGGTGCCGCGCCTAACTCAATCACGTATAGCAGGGACGCTTCTAATGTCGTTGAAAGTAGAACACAAAATTGTGGAAACGGGTCACCTTGCTAATTTACCCAGCAGTTCATTAAATGTTATAGATGTCGGAAGTATGACTGTTTTTTGTTAGTATAGTATATAGTGAGGCAAACTTATTTAAATCTTGGTGCGAGTTTAGTCCGGAAAGGCTTATCATAGTATTTGGCATTCGGAGAACAAATACTAATATATATATAATATTATTTAATTAGTTTGCATTTTTTTGCTTTAACGTATTATTTAGCAACGTAAACTAACACCTATATACGCTAAGTAAATATGAGAAGTTTGAATAAGCATTTATTTGAAGAAAACATGTTTAATGTTTTATATTTGTCTAATTTGCTTATTCAGCTTGTGATTTTTTAATAATGTATCAATTATATTAGTTATTACTATATATGTTACGCTCTTATATAAGAGAACTATAAAATTGTTAATCATCTAAAGGAGCTGAAATTGTTCGGGGCATACGGTCAGAGAATGAAGTCATGGTCGCGTCTTTGTTTATAATAAATTAGTGTCGATTAAAAATCTGCTTATACATATATCAAACGGTCCAGGAACGTCAATGTGAAATATTTACGTAAACTGTCTGTCTGCACCATTCTCTTCTAGGAATAATTTATCGGAATATTATAAATCCAAATGGCATAACGAATTCTACCGCGCCCGCCCCTCAATAAACCTATTTCTCCGCCTTATTCTATGTAAAGCCTCAACAGATTTTGATGTGGTCTTGTTTCATGAACCTCTCAATTATCAAGAACCGATGACAATACTAGATGTTAATAATTTGGTCCAATTGTCCTTGTCAAGATCAAAAGAATTAACGATGATTTCTCCATAAACGGGGTAGTTTAAAAATTTTTTTATACCACTCCACTTTTGTGGCTAATCAAATTACATTTTATAGTCTAAATGAAAAATAAATTGTATTTTACGTGCTTTAAAAAACTATATGATGTAGTTAGTGTTTAGTACTTACGGTAAAATAAAAAAAGTATAATCTAATATTTGACAATATAACTACATTTTTATATCTTAGTACAATTGAATTATTAGTAAACAGTATTTTAGTAATTTAGCAGTTTTAGAACTCGCTCTTCAGTTGGTTTGGAATAACTTTGAATACTTAATTTGTGCATTTGATCCACAATATAATAACTTAACTCAACAACAGAAAACCACAAAAAATATTGATATTTATAGAGTTTTGAAGTCTTTAATTGGTGACTGTTAGTTTGTGTACCTAATATAAGGTAATTAAAAAGCTTTTTTTTTTTCAAAAAAATCTTTTTTTTTTGGTATGGACTTAGAGCGATTCTTGTTCTATTGTCGCCGTTGTCGCTATTATCGCCTAGGTGCCCGTAGGCTTTTGATAGTATCTGAAGTCACATCAAGGGTTGAGAGAGTAGAGACGCTCTAGGCTAAGACTCTGATGATTCAGTGATTTGACGAGTGATTATGATTTTGAAGATGAGCACTGCTGTAGTTTTTGTGTCGATACTAAAGTTATCATGTCGCTAAGTGATTCAAATAAATACTTTCGGATGCACTGACATTTTCCGATGTATTCGCCAGTTTCAACAGCCGAAAACTCTTTATTAACATTAATATACAACCATTTCTGCGACATTATCTGCAAAAGATAATATATAATAAGTTGTAAGTACCTACATATTAGTAAAACGAAACTGGCGAGCTTAAATGTTTGCGTACCGTATGTGGAACATCGATAAAAATATAAATTGCTAATATATTTACTGAAGTACTATACAAAATAACTTACCTTTGATATATATACTACTTCTTACGACTTGCAGTATTTTTGTCCGACTACGAAATATTCAGTAACCTATTTTATTTAGATTTTAGAAATGAAACAAACACCAAATTACTTAATTTATTGTATTTTAATTTAAATTTTATTTATTATATTAATTTAAATTTCACTCTAATAACACAGCAACAGAAATAGAAACGCATACAAAGGGGAATGTTATACAGTTGCTATTTATTCGACGCTTTATAAAGAGATGACAAGAAAATGGCTGCTAATATTTTTATATCCGAACAAGAGAAACGTTTGTTCCGCATATGATACTGGGGGCATTGTAGGGTTATAAAGCTTAAACGAAAGTGGGGTGCTTTGGACAATATTTCTCATACAAACTCTGCATTTCGGAATACAATTAGTGAAATATCATAATAATCGATATCAAGCAACCCACGGTTTTAGAACAGCAACATTAATTTTCATCAATCGTTTTGTTTCTTATACTAAGATTGTTTTTTTAGTTTGATTAGTCATAGAAGCGTGGTTTTTAGTTTTTAAACTATTATCTATTTACTTATAGATTTATGGAGGGGATGTTTGGAAGTAAATTCCAGATAAAAACCTGTGGTGGACGGTTTAATATTTTATAAGTTTAAAATTTGAATGTTACTTGTAATTCAAGCAAATTAAAACAGGAAAAGCTATTCAGTATCGCAGATTTAAAAAAACATTGAAAAAAATTATTTCTAAGCATATTCATATATAGCATATATATGTTCATTATGTTAATTGTACTTGGCACATATGAGTTACGGATCCAAGCGACGGACTAAGCGTTAAACAATGTTGTGTGTTTTGGTGACGCATGATTCTCCGTTATGTTATCTTATACGTTTTTCCGATTACGCTTACAATCTCAATATATTAATATCCTACAATTTTTAACATCTATGAAATATTATACGCACTACGTGTATTTGACCATTTCACAGATTTTGGGATTGTTTTAATAAAGTCGATGTTATTCTAATACGAACGCGCAAACGTACAGACTACAGAGCCTTTGTACAAGAGTCGTATGCCTCCCACCACCGCGAGTTTCTTCAGTGCGAACGAACGCAACTTGCACTTGTAAATCACTCGACCATTATACACCAATTGCTTTTCTGTATGTTTTCGTTATTGTTCCGTACGTGTATCAAATTTCAAACAATGTCATTGGTAATTATGACGGTTTTTTCTTTTTTTTAATTTTTGTACTGTACTGTAACATATGTTAATTTACTAAGTTACTGCCGTCGTTAAGTTGTAACTTTATGCACATAATATGTGAAATAATCTCAACCCATAATTGTTAATAAAACATTTGCTATGCAGTCACGTAGAGTACATAAAATCTTTGACGTATTCATAGAAGTACTAAAGTTTGTTAAGTAAATCGTTATTGGACGATATATGTGGATTCTAAACGATATTTGAGTGAAAAAATTATATAAATACAATAGAGAATTACACGAATTTAGCCAAACAAACTTTCAAAAACCGATCCGTTTTGTCATATGGCGTATATTAATTTGATAAGTGACAGTTCTTCAGGTTTAATACTCGTATAAGTAAGCTTTGGTTTATTTTAAATATATTTACTTTATAACCAATTAGTATAATATTCTTTTCGATTTATGTACTTTTCATTCAGTATTCAAGCCATATAAGTATGTTATATATCGATTTTAGCGAGCTTTGTCCTATTATTCTATTATTCTTTTCGTTATTATTATTTGAACAAATAGAGTTGAACTTTCTGTTTTTTGATGTTATATTATTCGGTTGATTAAAGCATATATTGTAACTAATTCATAGTATTGTGATTCACCATTAAAAATATGATTTTTTATTGGTAAGTTAGGTATAGTCCGATTCAAGATGTTGTTACACTCCGCTCTGTGTTATTGCGAAATTTTAAAACCTGAAAGTTACAAAAAAAAACCTAATTTGCTCAGAATAAGACAATATAAGTATAAGCTCGCTAGACACTTCCCACTCACCTTGGGGTTGGTTATTACGTACTACGCTCAAATATACTATATACTAAGTATCAAAACGTGCAAACAGTGCGACTGGCTCTACGACGCGGGTCGCACGCCCGCTGTTCCGCCGCCTTTTCATTTGTATACATACTTACGTGGATCATGGTGCTTCTGATTTTGGTTATCACCATAAGTGTCTCGACAGAAAAAAGAATTCAAATATAATGATTCTAAAACTTACATTGGATACGTACCTACTGTATTGAATTGCATTATGTGATGTGAGTATTTATTTAAAAACGCGTTTATAATTTTATGGATGTTTTATTTAATAACGTTTTAAACAGTAAATATATTTTCTATTTAAAATGCATTAATAGTAAAATAGAAAAAAATATTTCTATTTCTCCTGTGTATTCCAATTTTTGATTTCATTTATTATTTGACAATTAGTTTAATTGCTTTATTCTAGTAATATGGTTAAAATATAAATCTATTCATTATAAAAAAAAGTAACCAAAAATGAAAACAAAAAATCTGATATCGACACAAGGCTGCGCTTTGAAATGTTTTTACTCTGGCTTATAAGTTGTAACCTTTTACCGCTATGTTATAATAGTAGTGGTTATCCTTGGCCGCAAATTATAAATATTTAAATTATAAATATTTAATTTATTTTCAGAGTGCATTAATAAGAATTCGTGTATTGTATATAAAATTACCTCTGATGCTGCTAGACTATGAGTCGCGATTAGTATTAAAATAGCTTATGGTGCGTGTGAAGTTGTAGATTTATTTTAAATTTAATATAATAAATTTAAAATTATTTTATTTAATAATATATAAAATCTATTCAATTGAGACTTAAGAGTAATTGATATATGAACTACAAATATATCGGTTTATTTATTAATACTACTTTAATAAATTTACATGCTTTTATTTATTATTTACTTTAATAAACGCAATGAGTAGAAAAATTTAAGCGCTCCATTTTTAATTATCAACATTGTAGACTTCATGTAAATATATAATTAATTTCAATTTAATGTACATATGTAAAAAAAATAATAAAAATGATTGATAAAACCGTTTCCCATTCATATTTTTAAGTGAAATTATAATGGTTTGCGTGCTGTACTTATTGAAGTTTTGCAATAATGATTATGTATAACGAACACAACAAGGACTGGATACTAACAAGGTCAAGAGCTACTCGCCATTATACGGATATTTAGTAAACAATAAATGATTACTTCTTCACGCGTCTTTATGTATAGTGTCACAGTTGCTGAAGTGTACTTTTAGTAATAATGTATCTTAGTTATAGATTTTAAATTAAGAACAAAGTTGAACATTCACTGATGATATTCTCATAAGGTTATGTACGAGTAAGTGTATAATTTCTCTGTAGCTAAAAACATATCAAGCTAATTTCTCATTATTTAGAAAGCACTAAACTCTTTCCTTTAAATTTACTTCTTAATTGTGTTACAAAGTTATTTGCGGATTGTAGTTCAAGGCGACGGCTTATAATATGATGTCACCGTAGAATATAGAGGCTCCTTGTTTCCTATCAATTAGAACATTTTACGGTTCACATGAACGTCTAATGAATTAGAGCAAATTATTGTAAATCAATATATAATGTAAAGTAATTTATGCAATGATCTAATTACGGATAGAATACTAAACGTCTATTACCTACTTGTAAATAGAAAAGTCAGGTAAAAGATATAAATAAAACTGTAGTTTTGAGCCTAGGTAAGTAATAAAAGAAAAAAAAATGTAATAATTCCAAAAAAACGAATTAAAGTTACGGATCAGGTGTCCGTAGTGATCAGAGAAAACTATTAAAAACCTACATAAAAAAATAAGCTTTAATTAAGTGCGATTTATGTTTTAATGAAAAGAACTGTAATAAACATTCTACATATTTAAATGGATATTTAATATATTACATGATTTATTTATTTAATACCCTCTAATGATAATTATAGTCTAACGTTAATTATGTTGGTAGGCACTCATGTTGTCAATTATGATGTACAATAAAGATGTAATTACAATTATACTTGCAGTTATAAACACAGTAAACCTCCTTAATAGGTATCTTAAATAAAAGAAATGATTGAGATATTTTATCGTTTATAGAAATGAACAATAATAAACGCTCATGAGAAAATATGACCTAATAAATCGCTTAGACGCTTGAAAGACCGAAGACCGCAAATTTGCTAGTTTCAGACCGTCACTTATATGAATGTGATATTTAAATATTATAAAAAAATAAATTACTGTCACTTTTGTTTAGAATAAAATAATTCATAGTTAAATTTTAAAACTATTTAAATATTTTTATATTGTTACTATTGTACAGTTTGTTTTTGAGGTCAAAACAGGAAAGCAGCTTACGAAAATCAGAGCCTATATACAATATTAATGCAATATTATTGTCGCTTTGTAAAATTGTGTCTTGTATAAAATTTATTTTTTACCTAACTTCATATAATATATGTATAATAAACAAAACAATAACTGAATGAGACAATTGACTTTTTGAGAGACATGTGAGATATTTAACAAAGTTATTAAATCACTAAGGAGGATAAATGGCTTTATTTTTAATTTTAACATTTTTAAAGTGTGCACTTTACAACAAATTAAAAATCCATTTTTAGGATACGTATAAAATTTGAACGCGCGCTCGCGGACTCGAGCGCTAAGCCATGCGTTTCCAAAAGGTGCGGGTTTGAATCCCGCTGCGTTCAAAATTTTTATACGTTTTCTAAAAAATGTTTAAAATGGCTTTATTTTATTTACGCCTTGATACCGGCTTAAAAATGACTTTCAACATTTACATGAATATAAAACGACTTATAGTATATGTCAGATGTAGTACATGTACAGATAAATGCTAATTTGTTTGGACTGACTTACTTAAGTTGTAAGAAAAACTCATTACGAAATAGAATCATTATCCGAAAGATTCCTTACAAACTAGACAAAACAACGAATTGGTAATAACATACATACAATATTTTCACTATTACATCTTGAATTATCTTAATTTACATAATTTTGCATAATATAAAATGTGCTGGCTGCAGGTGACTATAAATATTTTAGTATATTTGTTTAAATATTTAAACCAAATTGGACTGAAATAGAAATAACTTTTAAACACGTTGTCATTCACAAAGATTCATCCTATCTATACACGCTTCTTGAGCCCACGTTGTAATTTACTGAACATCACTTATCGTCCATACGACTGTGATATATTAAGCACCGCATCTCAATTCTCTCAATAAAGTTTAATTGTCTCATTAGAAGGATTTGTACTGTTTCATGGTCGTTCTCTTGGACAGATTTTTTGTTTTATTAATATGTACGTCACTTGCGTTACGTCACTTTTTTCCTATTGGCAAATGTATATTTGTATTTGAAGATGAACTTTTTGGTAATATATGTATGTCAAAAATGAAATCCTTTAGTATAGAATAGTGCCTTTACATATACTATACTATTTTAATTCATAAATCTATACTAAATAAATAAAATTAATTAAAATAAATAAATTTTGTGTCTGTTTGTAACAAAAAAATACCGCTTTCTACTAAATGCATATGTTTATATATTATGTATACACGGTATATATACCAAAATGATATTTTTTGCAATTTTTATCTGTCTGTCTGTTTGTTCCGGCTAAAATCTGGAGCGCCTAGACCGATTTTGACGGGACTTTCACTGGCCGCTGGTGTATTATAGAGTAACTTGGCTACTTTTTTTTTAGAATTTCACACCGAAAAAGTCGCGGGCACATCTAGTCATTCATAAAAATTTAAATATGTAAATAAAACACAAAAATATAATTTATAATTTGTTTTATTATTTTATATAAAATTTCAATGTGTGTCTGTGTCCGTCATAATTCACATATGCTATTGAATTAACAACAATAAAGTTAGTACAGAAGTTTTGCTTTTAAAATGAAAACTAACGACCTAACTATTAGTTTCCGTTACGAATTACTAAACCAATTTAAGAGTCGGTTCGTTATTCATAAATGAGTTATTAATTAGTGTCATAGAATTCTTATACTTATATAAACGTTTCTACATTTTTTTGAAATTATTTGTCTTTAATAGACTACAGAATATAGAATTGATACATTATTTTAAATAATTAAAAACTAAGTGAAGTAATCATTGTTACAGAAAACGAGTGCAATATTGAACCGCAGAATGCCGATCGCACCGCGCGGCCCTCCGTTAGTTTTGATACCACCTTACCGCCTGCGACTACATAGGAGACCTATCACAACCCTCAAGTGGCCTTAGATTATTTGAAGTGTACCTTTTATACACCTCTTTTTACACCGACCTAATAAATTATAAGTAGATACATAGAGAGTTAGTGTTAAGTGCCGCGTGAGTGTGAGTTTATGTGTGTCGATGGTGCGGCCGACATGGGAAAGTCCTCGGCGAGAACACATGGCCAAGGTGAGTACATTGCCTAATACCTATTTCTAAATGTACAAATGTGTGCTGTACGTCTATCCTTTAAAAGGTCATCTAGGGCTATCAATGATTTTAGCATAGCACTTTGAAATATATATTCACTTATAACACAAATCACATTTGTATAGTTCTCTTATAGATATGTAAGTAATTATTTTATTGATTTTAATATAAAAAATATATTTTTATAAATGGATATCTTAATGATTTTAAACTATTAAGCAGAAAAAGGTTTTATATAAAATTTTGACGTCCTTTGTGTTTGTTTCTCTATTTTGAATTATATTTATCTTTTTATATATTGTATTAGAATTAAAAAAAAAAACATATATTTGTTATAGCCCTCTAATACTACTAAATCACTCTAACAAAACCATGAAGCTAAGTTCAAAATTGAAATTGGTATAAATTATTACACGATAATTGAAAAATTTAACCCCAGTTACAGTAATAATTCGTCAGATTAAAAAATATTTTTTTCAATTAACGTGATTCTTTATATTACAATTAGATATATTTCCTTCCTATATTTATAATCGGCATATTTCCAGTGACCGATTGTTTTTTTTACGTATTTTCCTTGTTTAGCGAAGTGAATGATAGGTTCATTCACCATGAGGTGACAAATCACTTTATTTTTTCCTTTTTCAATTTAATAGAAGCTTTGCCTGTTGAGTTGCTAATACCACACCTACACTTATGCATATTTATTTTGGACAATTTCCTTAATAACATACATATTCATGTAGTGAAATTAAATATAGTACGATTTTGAAATTCAATTTGACTAAAAGAGATTTAAACACAAAACCGTCATACAAATACATTTGCGAATTGCCCCACGGCAATGTCAACATGAATATATCAGTAGAATTTATAATTACTTAAACATTGGTTACGAAGGACGTATGTCCGCCTGTGAACCATGGTTACTAGGTCGAGGCTAAGCATGGAGTATTTTGTTGTAATGTAGAGTCAAAGCGGAATAGTTACTAAGATTTTACGGACGGTTTACGGATAAAAAATATTGTTGTATGTAATATAATGTCGTAAAATCGTATTAAATAATATTAATAACTAACTGCGCCCTCGGTTTCACCTGCGTGGAAATCAGTGTGTCACAAAGTTTTAACTGCGTAAGTCCCGACAGAAAAAAACAGACTCGAAAATAACTAAATAATTTAAATTGAAATTTTGAACATAAAAGTAGTTATAATAACATGTACAATTAACATAAACCTTCCTCAAAAATTGCTCTATCTTTTAGCAAAAACATACGTTCAGTAGATTTTGAGAAAATTAATCACATACAGACAGGCAGCTTTTAGGGACTTTGTTTTATGAAATGTATAGATTAATTTTAACGATTTATATTAATTTGATCGATTCGAGGCCGTCCTCGTGCCTTTGTGTAAAGGTTCACAAATAGACTGTGCAAGCTATAGGGCTATCAGAGAAGAATGCAAGAGAAATCTGAGGCAGAGACTTGAGGCATGCCCAAGGAGGCTTTACACACCTGGAAGTGGGTGTTTGGACCACATCATTTTCCACATGATCACGAAGAATTTTTTGTCTTTAGCCTAGTATAATGTAGGCGGATCCTTGTTGCAGGCTGTAAAATCTCTTTAAGGTGGTCAACAGCCTGTGTATAAGTAGGACCTGGCATGTCGCCTTGGTTTGATATTCATTCTGGTATTAAACGTTTGCACCATGGCAGCTTTGCTGTTCAATTTGTACTCGGATAGCTGTCTCCAAGGAGTGAAACGAATTGACACGCTAGTGAAAGCAGGTGACTTGAAGGTAAATTGCCTATTATGCGCAGATGATGCAGTGTTTATTGCATCTTTAAAATGCGAGTTACTCATCATCATCATCAATAACCATCCTGAAAAACGGGTGTGAAAATAGTGTACTAAGCCTGAAGATATTAGAGCAGATGAATGAAGTGTAATATATATATATATATGTGCAGATATAACACTTATCTCCTCTCTCAAACATATTTTCTCTGGGAAATATGTTTATTATATAATAAATCCATATATATGGGAGATATGATATGGATGTAGTAAGGCGTATTGCCGCGGGTAACAGGATTAACGGTGTTCTGTCTGCATTAATGCGAACGGAACATCAGCATTGCTGCAACTATGGCTATAATAAGGTGTTGGTACTGATGCTGTTATATGGGAGCGAAATGTGGGTATGCCAGCAGAAGAATGAGAGAAATGTGAATGCTGTAGAGATGCGATCTCTTTGTAGGTTATACAAAAACAGATTAGCTGAGCGAATCCGCAATAAGGAGATATTTAGAATGGCAGGCGTAAGTAAAGATGGTATAGTAAGAATATAGAAGAACGTGCTCAGGTGGTATGGGCACTTTAAGTGATGAAATATTGGTAAGAAATATATATATTGAAAGGTAAGAGAGATAGGGGAAGACCTCAGTTGACCTTCTGAGGACCTCTGGAAGGTATGAATGAACTGGTCGATGACAGTGGATGAGGTGGCAGAATTATACAAACGAAGAACAGGGACATTTCTATGTTCCTTTTTACCATGTTCGTGGAAAATGAATATACATAATATTTTTAATTTGATGTACAATTTTATCTACGTTGCCTTGTATGAAATATTAGAGTAAATTTGTAAAATACTTAAATATTTTAAAAAAAAAATCCAGAACGCCGGGTCTAACCAACGGTTATCCGCGTCTTTAGCTAGGATTTAGGGTAGAGATGGGTTTGGTATAGCAAAATATTCATGCGCAATAAAATGTTGGTTTTAATATTTTGCTTTTAAATGGTTCAAAGTAATACAGCTGTTAAATGTGACTTATACAGCTTTAGTCCAAAAAAGGGTAAGGTAATTATAAAAAAAGCATTTTTTTTTAGGATAAGTAATCAGCGATTTGTGTAAGGTACCCACTTACACATCACATCTTTAATATTGGAAACTAATATAACGTGTACAATGTGACGACTTGTCTCAATAGTGCATCATGCCCTCCTCTACATCGTATTCGGTTGCAATAAAATATAACATAAACACTGAAAGCATTAAAATTTTAATGTTTAATGCTATTGTTTCATTAATAATGGATTAATTCACGTTTCTCGTGCTGTTAACATTGCGTTACAGAAGGCAACACTACATGGTACATAGAATGCGCGCGCCGACGCGAGGGCGCTAGTGCCCGTCGTTGAGGAGTATCGGTTCCGCTGTGAGTTGAGGCGCGCGTGTAAAATTAGTTTGGAGTTGTGTGGCGCGTCGGTGTATCTCGCTCGGTTAGCCGGCGGGGTGGCCGCGCGGAGCGGTGCGCGTCATGGCGCGGCGGTAGCGGCGCGGATGTGCGCGCGCTCGGAGGCGGTCGAGCTGGAGGTGCTGGGCGCGGAAGGCGAAGCTCGCGTGCCGCCGCGCCCGCTGCGCCTCTCACTCCTCGAACTGCTGGGCAAGCTGATACGAGACCAGCCTGCCGCGCCGCGCCGTCGGACCAGGCATAACCATCGCTTCCGCACCTTCGTGTCTTGTGGTCCGTACTTATGTTAAATGACGCAAGCGTTACGCTAAATAACCTATTCTTTAATTATGTAATGTAAACATTATATTGTGAATTATTTAATTCATCACTGACTTATGTAGTTTTAGAAATGTATATAGTATGTAATATTTCCTGAAAAGATTGCACAATGGGCAAGGTCGGAGTCGGCGCGCCACCGCACGGTCAACGGCCTAGGCGGTGGCGCGCTTGATTTTCGCGTATGACCTAGCGTGCTCACTTGTTATTGATTATCTGTCAATATCTTGCTGTACTTAATGAACACAATTATAATTGTCACACTACTAAGAAATACAAAAAAGTATTTAGTTTGTCTATGAAATTCTTGAAAAACCAACTTTTCTATTTGTTGGAAGGTAATCTGTTTCTTAGATAGTCTATTTTTTATGTGCTTTGTATTTATAATGTGATTTAAGATTTTCATAATCATGTATAATTATTTTCTTTCTTATAAGTTGATTTATTCATACTAAAGATTTGTATTAACACTGGCAGCTCGTTACGCTAGTAGTAACTAGTAGCGATTAACAACGGCATCATCCCATAAAGAAACCCTTCAAAGACCTGCCTATTATTATAAATTACACTTATGTAGGGTTATCTTTATATTTTATTATAAAAGTTGGTCATAATCATTAATGAAACATCAGTTAAGTATAAATCGATATAAAATAAACAAACATTCTTATCTCATATGTCTCATTTCTTGCATTATAGCAACAAGTGTGTTATGAAAATAAAAAAAGAAACAGAATTTGACGTATAAAAAGTGTATTTGAGATACAAAAATATATGAATTTGATGCGTAAAAAATTTAATTTCAAATATATTTACTGTAACGTAAACAGATTTTTTGACTTTTATATTAAATAAAGGGTTGTCACACCACATTGATTATTTATAATGCTAATTTATTAATTTTGTTTTTTAATAATGAATCCTTGCAAGAAATAGGACGTATTTATTTTTTAAAACTAATAACTTAGTTGAGTTAATATCGACAATATTATTTATACTAACTTAATAATATCAATCAAATTAAAATTTATAATGCAAATCTTATAAATTTTGAATTCAAAAATTTCATAATTTTTTTTTATGTAGCGGGACTCGAACCCGCGCCTTATAAAAACTTCACAGTGTGTGAATAACATTTAAAAAATGCTAAAAGTGTTTATTCATATGCCAGTTTTGAAAGCGGTAGAAAAAGTAAAACATTTAAATTATCAATAAAAAGCTTAATTAATAAATATAAATTTAGAAACTGATAAAATTCTTAAAAACGTTCAAGCTCCCGCTGCGTTCAAATTTTTATACGATTTCTAAATATGTTTTTTTCAATTTCCTTAGTGTGGGAATAACACTTTAAAAAAATGTTAAAAAAAAAGCTTAATTAATATATAGGCTAAAAAGCTACTATTAATTAAAGTGCCAACAATAAGGGAGCGTTAAATAGATAAAATATTGTAAACTGAAGTTTGTTTCGTAGTGAGTAAACTTGATAAACGACATGGTAAATAACAGCAAATAGCTGGCGATTTACGTTCTTAATAGTAGACTTTACTGAATGAAAAATTAGCGTGGGTGTTTCATAGTACATACATGTTCTACCGATATTGTTTTGCAGCCGTGCTAAATTTAACATACAATTGAGGCTTGTATTTTTTTTTTGTTAGCCGCCGTCAACTGCCGACGAACGTGGCCAAAAACGTTCCCACACAGACCTTGTATTTCATATCGAGATATTATTCTCCAACGTTATGTTTATTGTGAACAGCATTCAATCTATTATAAACAATTATGATTCTTAAATATTATATGTACTTTGGACGATGACATTTTATTAGCTAGTTTATCTCATTACTCGAGTAACCCTTTGATTTTTTCCCATAAAAAAGTTTTGTATTTTAAGTTTTATGTATTTTTAAAAAAAAATTTTTAAGTGTTATTTGCACACTTAGGAAATTGAAAAATACATATTTAGAAAACATATAAAAATTTGAACGCACGCCTCTTGATCGGTTTTCAAGTTAGTGCGTTCAAATTTTTATACATTTTCGAAATATGTATTTTTCAAGTCTAATGTAATTTTTTGGTGCGTGACTGAACGCGATAGTCAGATTCCACTCAGGGGAATTTTTATATTTATAATATAGTTATTACACTAGTATGGACAGACAAAGTGCGGTATGGTGCTCCGCCTCGAACTTAAAATGTCTTTTAATGAGCTGAAAATGAAAAAGAGATTAATGTTAGGTTTTCTCCGGTATCCAGCAATCGGGCGGTGTGTGAAAGTAAAATGATCAAAAAATAGTTCAGCCTGTTGGCCAGATAGTTCGCAATGCGCTTACCGACGAATGTATATTTTTTTGCTATCGCGGACTTTTTAAATGTTACTGTCTTTTGTTGACCACTCTTCGTTAATTATAGATATTATCTACATTCTTTCGTAGAATGTAAAGCCTCTTTATATAGACTTCTACGAAATATAAAGTTTTATTATACGAAAAGTTAGAACATTAATATTCATCTTCTGATAAATATAATTTTCGCAGTAAAAATATACCGACCAATTTAACCGATTTACGATTGAACCCACAATCATCACAGCGTATTAAATGCTTGTTCGTTCGTGTCGTTCCCGTTATCAAATCATATTCTTCTTGTCTTGATAAAAAGAAAACAAAATTTTGATATTTAATCATTTAACAATATTTATAGCCATAAGTGTTTGACTAGATTGTAAAATTATATTACTGACGTATGGCTGACTATATCTAAAAGTAAAACTGTACACACTTAATGTTTATATATAGGAGTGCAATAAGTAAGGCATATTATTTTATATGTATGTATTAGAAATATATTAAATTATTAAAATAAATATTACACACAATATCACTATCACGTGTTTGACATACATTACTAAAGTGATTTAAATGTTGCTAAAGCAATGTGTATTTAAATATTTAAATCAGGAACATTTACTATTGTCAAATTATAATTATCTGTAAAAATGTTCTAAAAGGGAATCAATAATTACGTAGCTAATCTTCTCACATATTAAGAATAAAATTAACCTACTGTTATTTAAAGTGGTGGACGAATAACTTTGTTGGGTAAAGTACTTGGACGTACTCTTCAAGGGCCGTAGTTTTAAAGTGTTTAGTCAAAAAAATATAACTTATTATAAAAAACTTAATATTAATAACATTTTATTTGAGCTAAACGAAAGTATTCCATTATGGTCCTTTTCTGACCATTGTGGAAATTGCAAATTAAATTGACTATGTTTTAAATTTTAAACACCATAAAAGAGGTAAGCGACATAATTTTATACGAGAGGATAAGGTTATTCTTACATTCTGTATGACGTAACGCATCACGGCGTGGATTCGTTAATCCTTATATCTAATGACGATTCTTTTTCATTGCTTGTGTAAATAGCTGAAAACTGTTTTCATATATTCATTACACACTTTACGCAGTAATAAGAATATAATATATATTTTAATTTTTTTTATTTTATGAGTTTAAAATTAAATATAGATTAAGTTCCATGTGTAAATTTTGGGTACATTGAGTATAATATAAAACAGAAAAAGCAAATAATCAAAAACTAAAGAAATTATAATTAAACATTGCATGCTACGTAAAAAATTAAAAGAATTTATATATTTTTTAAAGTCACTTGTTTAAAATAAATTTTGCTTTCATATATAAATGTGTATCAGGGTACAAGTAAATAAAATAGGAAAATTGTGGAAATGTGCAAAGTACAGGAACTATGCTCATAGCAGGCGAACATAATACTGAAATTACAGTACTAAAATTACATTGTTAGGCCACGTACTTAGTTTATCTCTAAAGATATATTTAAAATCAAACGCGTTATAGCATATAAGCAGCAATTTCATTGTTCACATTGAGACGAAACGATTCCAACAACTATATTATAATGTTTAAAATGCCTGTGCAAGGGAATTTGTATGAGAATGAGACATCAATGAAGCGTTATAGGCAATAAACTCGAGAGCAGATCGATCGGCGCCTTTGCGACGCCCATCCTGCCTAGACGGCTTTTATAGCCACCACCATTACAATAGTAAACCCACTTTCGATCCATTCAATTTCCGTTTCAATTGCATAAATAAAAAAAAAAAACATTTTACATATTTAAGACTTTACATCAAGTTCATAACTTTTAGGAGTGATAACTAGTTCACTTTATATTAGAAATAATTATGTATAAGAAATTTAATTATATTTTCTAATCATAGCCTACGGATATTTAATATCTTAAATTAGCTTTAGTATTGTTTACTAATATACTAGTTGTGTTCAAATAAACTCAACTCTATATATTAAAAATTCTATATATTATATGTACCCTACTATTTTTTTAACAAAATTCAGAAGAGAATTCTTGTAAAAATAGAAGTTAAAAAAATATATTTATATTTACAAATGGAAGTGAAATGCCTTCAGTGTTTTTTACACAAACGTTTATAATTGTTATATTATATTGATTTATTTTACAGTGTGCTAGTTGTTTTATGATATTAATGTTTTCTAAGACTCAAACTCATTTCTCGTCAAAACTATTGAATACTTTCTTGATTTGAATTTCTTAACGTTCTGGTTTTGCTTGGTTAAATTTCTGGTTAGTATCTGTATCTATGAAAGTTATGAAGAACAAAAAAAATATTTTACCTGTATTCAGGAAAGTATTTTTAGAAGAGCAAGTAAATATTATATTTTAATTATAACTTCGTCCATGTAAAGTTTTTATGTAACTGAAAAAGGTAATTATTTTTTTTTTTTGCATGCATGCATGCATTGCCGTAGTTACGCTCTGCGGGGCAGGCAAAGAAATCCTAGTGATATTCCCCCCTGTTCTTCGCTATCCGCCATTTTGTAAAATATATTCTGTATTGAAGCTACGTCCTGATGGGCTCTTTATCACAGGGACTTATTTGAAAATGGTTTTATAAAAGGCATATATGAAACAAAATTTGATTTGAACAATGAATTGACAACAAGCCTTTTAATTTTGCTAATTAGTAACATTAATAGCTCCATTCTGATATGGTATTACTAATATATAATTAAGACTCACACATAATACAGATATTTTAAATTTTAATATTTTTGGGTTTTACAATTTATTGCCACAATCGTGCTTTACTGTTTTTTTTCTTACTTCCAAATAAGTTTAATGCAAGTTCCAATTACGTTGAATTGAAGTTATTTAGTATACCTACGTAATTAATTGTGGTTTTTAACTATTTTTTAGCAGATTATAAAAATATATCTTTTAAAAATTCATAATATATATGAAAGTAAAAAAAAATCATTAGTAAATATAAATTAATATTCTAATTTTGAAATTCAGAATATATTTGTGATAATCTAAAGACACATTTGTCGTACTATATGGATCATTACCAGGCGACCAACCACCATTATATATCACTAACTCTGTAATTTAAAATAATAATGAATTTACGGATTGCAAATGTTAGTGGAGAATAACATGTTATGTTTGAGTGAAACAATTGAACATCTTGGCGCGAATCAATTTCAATTTGCAACTGATCCATTCATTATTGATTACACTACACTTCTAACCTTGAATGCTGCATTGTACAGCAGAGGCTACGCAAAAAAATTGTACTAATCAGCCACATTGTCTTAAAATATCCAATTTCCCGAATAATAATAGGCTTTACATTACCTTTTAATATATAAGAATTTAGTTCCAGTTAGAGATATTGAAATTGTTTTAGAACAAATACTTATAGCAAAGCCAAGTCTATTCAACAGATGTACAATTTTTAAAGATCGCATCTTCATTTCATTATTAGGAGCAGTTATTTAACACTTTGTGATCGGGCTCCACAAAGTAGAACAAATTACATGTTGTGACTAGCAGTCAAGTGGGGAAGCCTTGTAAAATACGTTTACGTTTCGAGCACGCTCCTATTGAATGCATCATAATATTTATTTTAATATACAGCTGCGCTTGCGAATTATATTTTATTGATATACTTAATAATATTATTCTTTTTGGAGATATTTTTTTATACATATATATATATATATATATTTATATATCCCTTTTATTAAAACTTATGCGAAACTTTCCGTTACTACAAAAGCTGTTTAATAAAATTTACTAAAAGGATTTGGTTATTTTTTAGTATCCTGGATTAAATTACTTTTCATCGGCCTTCTAATTAATACTTTATTTAAATAAATTATTATTATTGCAATTCATACTGAACTCGATTTATGATGATGATCATTTAGTCAGATTTCTAGATTAGAAATGTAATTATCAAGAATAAATTGAGTTATTTACATAGTTAGTACATCTAACATATATACTTACATGACATGACATGTGTATCTTTGATATTAAATTTAATATTCTTTAAAAAAAATGGCATAAGCCTTGTGGTAAAAGGTCAAAGGGCAAGAAAAAATTAACAAATGCATGAACTGCTTTAAAAGTTACGATAATTTTATAAACAAAATAATTATATTTCCAATGCATATTACTATTATTAAGGAGAGTTTGCAAGATGAATGGGTGTAAATCCCGCTGCGTTGAAATATTTATACGTTGTCTAAATATGTTTGTGAATTTCCTAAGTGTGTGATTAACACTTTAAAATGTTAAAACTATATCAAAAATATGGATAAAAATATTTACAGTACGAAAACTGGAGAAAATAACTATAGTTTAACTGTATGTATTTATTATTAAGAAATGCTACGTATAATTACAATATTTGACTTTTACTCAAAAGTGAAATTATATTTTTGATTATTGTTTTCAGTAAAACATTTTTAAAATTAAATTATTCTTTGTTACAGAGAATGAACGGAGAATCAGATCTAACAATAGAGAGTACAACGCGCAATTTCGATACGCCGTAAGTAAATGTTGCATTGATATCAAGACTTCAGATTTCAACTTCTTTTTTTTTAATGACTGTACAAATATGAACATTAAAATTCTTCAAAGTAAGTTTAATCAAATTGATGAAAATTGCAAATTTTGTCTCCAATAGCAATTTCGTATACTAAGATGTGTCACTGTTCCATTTTGATATTTCTTATTTTTCCACCAAAGTTGAGAATATTGCTTAGTTATGTTAAGTTAACAAAAGTGTAATTTTGTTTTAGAACAACTATATCAAAACGTCAAAGTACTCGATTGTAACGTTCCTGCCATTGAACTTATTGGAGCAGTTCCAGCGGTTGGCAAATTTCTATTTTTTGTGCCTACTGGTCCTGCAGCTGATTCCAGCAATCTCGTCGTTGACACCCATCACTACTGCTATACCACTTATAGGTGTACTTGCCCTCACTGCCGTAAAGGACGCTTACGACGATTTTGTAAGTAAAATATTTAAGGCGTAAGTGTAAAGTTTAAAAGACTTATCACATTATATTGACAATAGATTATGAAGTTTTAAAGCTAATTTGTTTGTAAGTGAACAGTCTGTCATTACTTGAATCAATAATGATAGCGTGTTCTTCGACTTGCTCGTTTCTGTTAAAGTCAGTATTTAAAGTATGAATAAAATATAGAATTATACGATAAATATGCGTCATCTGTTTATAGAATTTGTGACTAACTCTGTTTCCCTACAATTTTTTTTAAATATCATATGCCATTAAGTTTTTTAATAGTATTTTTAGTTGTTGGATTTCAAGCTCAATTTAAAGTGTTCATCTGTTGGTTAGCTTTCTAAGTTTGGTTCAAGAAAACACATTACGTCTCGAAAAAGGGGCACATTTTGTCAAAACGTCATTTTTAAATACATAACAAATAATAGATTAGAGTATAGAGTAGATTTCATAATAGAATAGCCAATTTATTTATATAGATTTATATTATTAGTATCAAAAACTATTGTCGTCACCTTAAGTAAGTACTAAGTTCCAACCCACAGATGACGATCGCTAGTTACATAGATACACACTAATACAGTCATACTGTAGTTGGTTACTTGCTTTCATTGTTTATGGATATTGTGATTGAGATAGGTCCTGATAAAAGACAATAGGTATTACCATTTAATTATGTTTGTTAAATTGAAGCAAAGAAACATATAGAAGACTAGCGACCCGCTCGCGGCTTCGCTTGCGTAAAATGACTAAGCTATCTCGTTTTCGCGCCCGCCCGCGTTCTCACTTAAATCACAAACTTCGCTTAAATTTGTAATTTAAATGGTTGTAACTTTTTTGTTTATCAACCGATTGAAATGAAATAATCACTAAATGTTAAGTACAGTGTACCATAATACAATTTTAAGGAAAAAGACATTTTAATCGGTTAAGCCGTTTCTGAGTTTAACTGCACGCTAACAAACGGATAAAGATAAACAGACAAACAGAAAAAAAAATTTAA
Source organism: Podotricha telesiphe (assembly GCA_038994665.1). NCBI lineage: Eukaryota > Metazoa > Arthropoda > Insecta > Lepidoptera > Nymphalidae > Podotricha > Podotricha telesiphe. The sequence goes on from JAOYRR010000327.1 coordinate 748,652, forward strand.
ATACATTGTTTTGGGTTCTTTTATATTGATAAATGCCCTTTATAATCTATTTTTTCATATATTTTCCATGTACAGACAGTAAAATTTAAAAAAAATTTTTATATGTATAGATTATATTGATAATATATTGTTATATAATATTATACTTGACAATAAAAGAACATATTTAAATAAAGTAAAAAAAAAAAAAATTGTATTACAACCATATATTACAATTATATATTTGAATACTAAAAACTTTTGGTTTATATTTTTCATATGTTTATTCTCGTATGACGTTATACGTCCATATACACTTGTCACCTCATTTTTGAGCTAACGAGCGGTGTTAATTGCAGCAACGTCATCAAAACGATTCCCAAGTAAACCACAGACGGGCGAAGACACTGCGTAATGGCAAACTTGTGGAGGAGAAGTGGGCGTCTGTTCAGGTGGGAGACGTCATACGGCTGGAGAACGACCAGTTCGTGGCGGCCGATATATTGCTGCTAAGCAGTTCCGAGCCCAACGGACTTTGCTATATAGAGACTGCTGAGCTAGATGGGTATGAAAACAGATGTACATATTTAATACTTTAAGTTGTGTTATATTTCAATGATAAATATGTTAATAAAAAAATACGCAATATGACGCAAGGGTGAAGTAGTAAGAGAGGTGAGTGGTAGTAGACTTCGGTTGTCCTAAAAGGACAGTGTCGATGATATTGGAGAAAGGAGGTGAGAACCCCCAGAACGCTTGTATGAAGAGGTTAATAACAGTGGACACGGAGAAATGAGTAGGAGTAGGATGGTAGAAATAAAGCATTTAGCATTAAAATTCAATTATATTTTGATCACTACCAATATTAAACTGTTACTTACATATTACTAAGAGATTCGCTATACGGAATCGGATAAGTTAATAGCGTTAATGATGCGTAAATGACGCGGAAATTATTACCATTTAATTATTTGATTCGATGCATGTTAAAATTCACAAGTTAGTCGCAAACTATGTGTAATATTTTTTTATTTATACGAGTTATAAACGTAATATACAGTTTACTTAGGTCTCTACTTCTTTTATATATTCTTCGCTTGAAGAAAAGCGAATCTTAGGAAACCCTGATTCATATGATATTTTGGTTGCAAAAACGTGATAATTTACTCCGATTACCCAATTATTCTCCGTTTTCCCTATAAAAAGTAGAAGAAATCTGTACGTCAGCTATATCATGAGCAGTTCCTTTCATTACCTTACCCATACGTATGTTTTAGTATATAATATACTACTAGTACATTGAAAAATGTTGAATTTAACAATAATTATAACTCATTTCAGCTAAATATTTTGGTAATATATGTAGAATAGAGGTATTATTAAGTGTTCATTTTGAACAACAAAATTATAAATTATTAATCTTTAAATTATTATACAGGGAGACGAATTTAAAATGTCGCCAGTGCCTTCTTGAGACGGCCGCCATGGGTCAGGACGACGCACAACTGGGCGCCTTCGATGGCGAAATTGTCTGCGAAACGCCCAACAATCTACTTAATAAGTTTGAAGGTAAACACTTATATGTCTAATTTTGAGTGACTTCATTTTTTAATTTTACAATAATTTATTTCCTTTTTTGGAAATAAGTACAATCTTTTCCCTAGAGTATTTATTAGAGATATAGAGAGGATTATTAACGAATTATGTTAAGTGTAGTCTACAGTCTACTAACAAATTATATATAATCATACGGTCAATATTAGCATGACGACAGTTAAATTTTATTATAAAAGTTTTTGGTAATCTGGTTAATTAATATAAACGTTATCGGCTTCCACGTAAGCCAAGCTAAAATACTCATATACAATATAAACATTCCAAAAACATTAAAACATTCTATATATCCTTAAGGAAAAGTGTTAGTGTATTAGTTCACTCATAAAACCTCAAATCAAAATGGCTTTTTTTCCTTTATTTTATTAAGCGTCTAAACTTTTAAGTAAGCTAATATATGATTTAAAAATGATAATATTACTAGAAATACGTAATTTTTGTTGTTTTTTTTGTCTTTTTTTTATTTTACTTTTTTTTTTGGCACTTTTTTTCTATTATTCGTGAATTATCTATATATGCTATGCTATATATATATATATATATATATATATATATATATATATATATGTATATATTGGTAAACCTAGGAATCCAATAAATAAGTTCCCAACATTCATAATTATTGCCTGAACGCGTCTCGTATAAGCTAGTTTCCATACGTGTGCCATGATCTCAACATGATTTATTTATATAAATATAACCGTTATAATACCTTACACACTCTTATATGTGCTTTGCGTCTCTACACTGTGTATAATGTAACAGTGTTGCAGTACACCGTGCTGCATTATCTGGTTTCGCAACTAAACGATGATTTCGCTACAAAATTAGACTTTAATTGCCGTGAAATGATTGCTTTTTGAATGCGCGAGACAATTTACAATTCTCTATTATTATCTAGGTTTATATGGTAAATGTATTCTGAATACTTTATTAATAGTGTAGAAATTACTTATCTAAAACAATTTGCATATTAATACAGAATAAAGCTTATAACTTTAGATTAAGAGACTTTAGATGAGATTAGATATTTATCTACTTCACACTTTCAATTCCATCTTTAACATATTTATTTTGTCCCAGTTAAACAATTTTAAAACTATTCTACACCATTGTTCTCACTTTCATTAGTGTATTAACTTAACTGTAACCATTCATTACTTTCACACAAAATGTTTTGTATAATTTTACCGTGCAAAATATTGTTTTCCGAAAGTATGAGAGAGTTGAAACAAAAAAAAAACTACAACTATCGCTTATTTTCGCTGTAAAGTATTGATTTCGATTTTAGTTCGCATGTTTTACACAAGCCCGCATAAAACCGCATCCCGTTTAGTTACATAAATATATTATAGCAATCTTTGATTTTAGCAATTTGTAATTAAACTAATTACATGTTAATCGCGTACATTTCGGTATTCGAAAATGTTTTTTTTTTCACTGGTAGACTACCTGTGACCACGGACTACTGTAAAGTGTTCAAAATGTCTAGCTTATCAAAAATGTAATGTCAAATACCAAAATATAATCGATTAATCCGGTTAAAATAGTGTAATTTAAATAAATATGTAATAATCAAAAATATGTTCAAGTCCAAGTGCAAAATTAAAAAACATAAAGGTTTTAGTCTCTTTCTTCAATCTAGGACAGAGTGTAGAGTAGTTAATTATTGTCATAATGATATTACAAAACACATCGCATTAGTATCAATCAGCTGTTAGTTTTATAGGCGTGGCCCGTTTTCAACTGGGGCATGTTTGCCAAGTTTATTCTACTTAGGCTTAGACTTTTACGTTAATACTCTCTATCCACCTATATTATCTGCTCTTTAGATTATTTAAAAGACGTCGTTAAGTTTTCTATTTTAGAAATATTGTTTAAAATTAATTAAGTATTCATATGCAATGCCTGTATCATTTCTTTTGCATAACTATAAAATTACTTATGACATCAGCATTGTGGTAGCCAAGCGGGACTTTGCGATGTTTTTTGCATGTATTTTCCTCTTATTAAAAGTAAATTGAGTAAATATAATGTAGATGTTAATTAAAATATATAACATTTTTCAATCATCTCGTACAAGCATTATTGTACTGTGTGATTCTCATATTGTTTTTATTTGTACCAATCTCGATGTACGTACACGGTTAAGTGGCTCTTTAATTTTTATACTATACAAGTGTACTTGCGCTGCAATGCGTGGTTCATTTCGTATTCACTCACAAAATATACGTATTAAAATATTTAAAAGATAAATTTTTACTAAATGTTATTTTATCAAAGTCTTCTTACATGTAGACTTAACTAGTTTATATGAACAAAGCAAGTTTATCTCAATTTCTGATAAACTAGATTATATCACCCGCACAATACTATACCGACACGAGCAAATTATGTGAAATATGATTTAAACAGCGGTAGGTGAATTTATTGAGTTACAGTAATAATAAAAACGGTCGTTGACTTCTACACAAAGAAAGTCGACTTAAGTGGTGAACGAGCACTTTAAATGTTACATATTTGGGTCAAAACGTTTTTTTAAACCTATAAATATATCTTAATTAATTTTAAAATACAATAACAGTTACTGTTTAAATTTTAATGCAAAATACTTTACTAAACTATAACTAAAAACTTGTCCCACATAATATTGGGAATATACTAGTTTCAAATTTCGTTTCATATATATAAACTTATTTAAAACACATATTATATATATATATATATATATATATATATATATATATATATATATATCATGATCCACATTTCTTATTACGAATACTGTAAAGAAATATATTTATGTACAAATATATAATTCAGTAGAAATCATATCATAATCTCTTCAACACTATTTTATCAGTAGAGTTACACTACAAGAAGTGGATACAATAAATACTTGTATTATAATTACAAATGTTAAAATACTTCCAAGTAAATATAGCATTATATTAGCAGCTAGACTATTATAAATATAATGGAAACCATTTCTTGTTGAATTACTTTAAATTCATAGCATCATTTGAAGTCGTCGATGTTTTGTTGCCTTCGTTTACCTTACAGGTCTAACTTGCTATATGCCAAACATATCGTTATATATTTATACATTATTATACATTATTTTTACTTTTGTATAATTAATATATATTTTTATCATAAACTAAACTAAACGTCGATAACATTAATTAATTTTAGTTTCAAAATGTATGTATTTAAATTCTAAAATTATTTTAAACCTAACATTCGCGTCGGATATTGGTTTACAGTGACAAACTATGAAGTAATTGGAGTATAGTAGGTACATATATTTAAACACTGTAAAGTGCTTATTAACCTGTTATCGCCTTTCAAGTTACTTTAAAATTATCTATTCTAGCTCACTCACATTATGATAACTTTACTAATTTCTGTGTCAAGACAAAACCTATATTGCACATTCAGGTTCCTCTGCCAGTCCTGAAAATGCTCTCCTAATTTGATTTATGCTTGTAATGTTTGCCTTGGTCTGATTAAGTCGACGCCTCGTTGTTTTGGAATTATATTCTGCTATTCAACCCATACAAATGATTTATAGTCCTAGTTAGATGCGTTAAGACCAATAGGAAATAAAAATAACTTGATTATAAATTATAATATATTAAAGCCGTTCGATAGTTGTTTAGTGGGGTTGCGTCTGACAGCAAACGATTATTGTAAATTTAAATCTTATTAGGCGATTTTTTTATTAGTTGGTCTATCGGGACAGACACGGACTTAGGTTAAGTTAGCTGACCCCCCAGCTGTGTATTTTAAATAAATGAAACATTTAAAACGTACTGATTTATTGGTAAACTGGCAAACAACTGCCAACTCTGTAAAATAGATGAAATTCGTGATAATAAATAAAATAATTGTGATCAAATTTTGTCGATCCTACAGTACACCTCATATAAACTGAATGTACGGTAACTTAGTATTAAATTAATTTGGCCTCATTTTGTAAACAATATTAAAGTTTTTTGCTTAATGTATATTTGTTACAAGTTTATTTTTTTTTAAATAAGGCATAATATTTTTAAATGACGATTAAATCAACAATAATTGTATTTTTTCAGGCACGTTGAGTTGGCGTGATCAACATTTTTCGTTAGATAACGACAAAATTCTTCTACGCGGCTGCATTTTACGGAATACGTCGTGGTGCTACGGCGTGGTGGTGTTTGCCGGAAAGGACACGAAGCTTATGCAGAACTCCGGAAAAACAAAATTTAAACGCACCAGCATTGATAGACTACTTAATTTCCTTATAATAGGGGTAATTGCCATAACTCTTACTATTCACTGTCGATAACTAATGGGCTTTAATCTTCGTATATTACTTTTTAAGTGCGCGAAAGATATATCGAAGTAAAGTATTATAAATACGTTCATAATTTTCAGATTGTTCTTTTTCTGCTGTCTATGTGCGTATTCTGCACGATAGCATGCGGCGTGTGGGAATGGTTCGTGGGTAAGAACTTCCAGGTGTACCTGCCTTGGGACAGCCTGGTGCCGGCCGAGCCCGCGTCGGGCGCCATCGTCATAGCGCTGCTGGTGTTCTTCTCGTATGCCATCGTCATGAACACTGTCGTACCCATATCGTTATACGTTTCAGTAGAGGTATTTACTGTGTATTATAGAAAATAGTGTTTAAATCTACGTTATATAATAATTTACTTTATTCATAAAATTATTTTTCTTATAGGTCATAAGATTTGCACAGAGTTTCTTAATAAATTGGGATGAAAAAATGTATTATGAAAAGACTGGAACGGCGGCAAAGGCACGCACTACCACATTGAACGAGGAGTTAGGTATATATTTTCTTTAATTACCGTCATTGACACGTAAATGGAGAAATTTATGTATCATACAGATTTTTCAATGGATTTTAATTTCAGGTCAGATCCAGTACATATTTTCTGATAAAACTGGCACATTGACCCAAAACATAATGACGTTCAATAAGTGTTCAATAGCAGGCGTCAGCTACGGCGACGTTGTGGACGAGAACACCGGTGAGACCATCGAACTGACAGATGTAAGTTGTGAGAAGTTGTGTGACTTCTGTTATTTAAATACCCGAAGTAGATAAGCACCATGTTTTTTTTTTTAGAAATCACAGCATTTACGCATGTAGGCTGTTCCGTAAGATGATCAGCACTTGTTTTATATTGAACATGCAATTGTATTATTATATTATACATAATGAGATAGCACGAATATAATAGACATTTTTGGCATGTTTTTGATTCTTGCAATACTACTACAGTATTTGAATGACTTTGAAGTTTTTTTTTGTATGTTTCATATTTTAGTGTGAGAACTGACAGATTTGTATTCTCATTGGTTTCTTGACACATGATATGTTTATCGTTCCCACAGTGTTGTTTTCATGGTTTTTTGTCATTAATGTATAGTGTTTATTTGTTTTTCAATAATTCATTTTTCGTTACATTACGTTACTTCAATTCTTAGGGTATAGAAGATTTCTCAACATATTACATGTGGCTTTAGAATATTTCTTAATCGTTAGAATAGTAATTTATTGTGTTCTTATATGTAATTTTATATTTAAACACAACAAACTTACCCGAGTATAATATTAAATTTCATTTACAATTACATTATTAGAACCAAGTCTTAAGCGATTCATGTATTACACATACAAATACATACGCACATAAACAAAATAAAGTTAAGAACCTTGAACGAAAGACAGTGCTGCCAGGTTTTAAAAATTATACAACATGTTCGAAAGATTATTTTTATGTATGTACATTGAGGTTTTTATCAATTGCATTCTTATAATATCTTTGATGACAACTTAAACTTACACATATGGTTCATAAGTGTAATAGCATAAAATAGAATGGTCAAATGAGTACCGTACCTGGCAACACTAGACGGGTAGGGCACAGTGTGACGCGTGTGTGGCGCAGCGGAGCAGGCGGCGCGGCGGGAGCGGCGGCGCGGCGGCGGTCAGTGTGACGGCGCTAGGCGCGGGCGGCGCACGCGCGCGCCTTCTGGAGCTGGAGCACGAGCAGGGCCGGAGCACGCCCAGCGCCGCGCCTCACTCGCACGCGCACGTACGGCACACTTACACGCTCAGCATGACCACCACGCCTTGACTGATGCGATTTCACGCTTAATACACTTAACTTTTTTATATTGAAATATGTATGAAATTCATATTTTTCTGGTCGCATAGGTCAAGGTGATTACAATTTATGCTTGGTCTCTTCTATAATCAAAATTCTTGCTAGCGCTAATAGACACTGAATTAATGTAAATCTATTGTCGACATATAATGCTATATAGTTAACCTAATATTGGTACTAGCGGATAGAACCTTTCATTTACTTAAAATATCAATGTAATATTTATAAATACAATACTATCACTTTACTGCCCTTACTACTTGTTAGAAGCAATAATATTTGGCCGGTACTCTTAACAACTGTACATTAACATTTGTATAGTAAATGTATACGAATATTATGTAACTAATTTATATGTATATGTTAAATAAACCATTACTTTAGTATGTTATGCTAATTGACTTGTTAAACCCGCATGTATGTGTATATGTATATAATTAACTCATTAACACATTTCATTGAGTTGCTTGGTGTGGCATGGACTTTGCATGGGATATAAGCTTAATGAATGTAAAAGTGGGTGATGGTGGTAGAGTTGTTTATTTTATAATTATATTATCAAGATTTCCTTTTTTTAGTAAATTGATATATCTGTTATTTAGTTGTTTTTAATGCGTTCCTAAATGTTTTTTTATCGATTAATAAAAAGAAATAAAGAGAGTGTACAGTCTGTCTGTTTTTGCTTCACAATTAAGCTAATCTAAATTAAAGCTATTCTAAATTAAATTTATGGTCAGTAAGGTCAATTTTTTTATAAGTTTCATATCATTGGATATTGAAGAATAATAATCTTTATTTATATAACGAATATATATATATATATATTGAAACGTCACACAGAGCACAGAGCCGCTGGACTTCTCCGACAATCCGGAGTACGAGCCGGAGTTCAAGTTCTTCGATTCGAAGCTGTTGAAGGCGGTGCATCAGGGAAACCGCCACGTGTTCGATTTCTTCCGGCTGCTAGCTCTCTGCCACACTGTCATGCCTGAGCAGAAAAATGGCCGACTTGAGTATCAGGTGATTATATTGGAAAATTAAATATTTTAATACATACATGGCATTATAGTTACTAGGTAAAATATAAGAAAAATAAACATAAGCCTTTTTTACCGATATTAATTTTTGTGAAAGGATCATATCACAAGTGTTGTTAGCGCCGAATAAAAAAAGAAATAATATATTGTTAGTGACATTGGAACCTTAAAATCTTCTTATAATATAGCATGGAAATTAACTAGATTTTTATTCTGCACTTGTTTGTTTGATTTGAATTCATATATATTATATAAATATTATGGAACACAATGACAATCTATATATAAATTCATGATTATTTTTGTGACTGAATGATTATTATTATAAATAATTGCAAAATTTTTATATTCATTTAATTTCACAGGCACAATCGCCTGACGAATCAGCATTAGTATCTGCAGCTCGGAATTTTGGTTTTGTGTTCAGAGAGCGTTCCCCTAATACTATTACAATAGAAGTTATGGGTAAGACAGAGGTAAGTCCAGTTTTTATGTTTAGTATTTCCATTCTATAATTTTAAATTGTATATATTTATAGTTAATAATTGTTTTTGTATTTTCAGGTGTACGAGTTGTTATGTATATTAGATTTTAATAATGTTAGGAAAAGAATGTCCGTGATATTGAAGAAGGATGGTGAAATTAGGCTATATACTAAAGGTGCTGATAATGTAATATACGACAGATTAAAACGTAGCAGCCAAGATGAGGTTAAATCTAAAACACAAGAGCATTTAAATGTGAGTAATGCATTGATTGTAATATAGATTTTTTTCTATAAATTTGTCTTAATATACAAATGGTTTAATTTTCAAAAGTTTCTATTAGTGTGTATAAGCAGTTGGTGAAATAGTGGTTTCGTTGTCAGAAATTCGCCGGCGAAGGCCTGCGCACGCTGGCGCTGGCGTGGCGGCCGCTGGAGGAGCGCGGCTTCGCGGAGTGGAAGCGCCGCCACCAGGCCGCCGCCCTCGCGCTGCGCGACCGCGACGAGCGCCTCGACGCCATCTACGAGGAGATCGAGACAGACCTCATGCTCTTGGGTCAGTTGCAGCGTTGTGTTTGTTCCTAGGTTCGTGCTTCTTATATGATTTATAGTAGATTGCTATATAGAAATTTTATGTTCACTTTGCAGGTGTCACAGCTATTGAAGACAAGTTACAAGACGGCGTACCAGAAACGATAGCGAATCTCAGTATGGCAGGAATGAAAATATGGGTCTTAACAGGAGATAAACAAGGTAAAATTAATATATTTAAAATATATATATATATGGTCAAGTAAAATTAATTTAAATTAATTGAAGAGTTAAAATAAAGTTACAGACATGATAAATTTATTTTAAAGTGTGATTAATATTTATATATTTCTAAACAAATTCGTTAACAACCAGTCTGAGACTGCGTGCTGTAAACGTGAATTTTATTTATTAAATATTATTTCATGTACATTGTTATGATAAAACTAGAAGGCTCCGCCCCCCTGCCCGCCTCGCTCGCCAATCGCCACGTGGGGTACGAATGATAGATGGAATTTTTTTTAGACCGATTATTTAGACAATCGCCTCGCGGCTAATACTATAAGACAAAAACCACCCGGCATAGAGGCGTAAAACATCATGCACAGATATACTTTGACTATGGTAAAAAAACAACTGTTTTGGTAAAATAATGCGCTGACTAGTTTTAACACGTTATCGTTGTATAATTCCACAATAATAAGGCTAAAATTACAGCAATTGTCTTCAATTTTATAATATTGTAGTTCCTTTTACATATATTCTTTTAGAGTAGCAGTAATATTTTATTACAAAGTTATATATCTTTATAATTATTTTGTACACTGTTTGTATACAGAGACAGCTATAAATATCGGCTATTCGTGCCAGCTGCTGACGGACGACATGGCGGAGGTGTTCGTGGTGGACGGCGCGGCGCACGACGACGTGGAGCGGCAGCTGGCCAAGTGCCGCGACTCCATTCGTGTCGTTAACACCTTCCTGCCGCACGGTACGCGACGCTCTTTCAGTAATTAGTTGGAAAAATTTAAAATTTTGACATTTTGATACTAGATAAAATATCGTTATTGTTATGGTAAAAATTGATTATCTAAATGCGCATATGGGCATATAAAAATACATGTTTAATAAAACGATTGCAGGTTCATCGGACGTCAAAAAATCGAGCACGGAGACGGCCAACGGCGGCTCGGTGTCGGGCGCGGGGCGGCCCTCCCCCTCCCCCTCCCCCGGCCGCGCCGCCAACGTCAAGCTCAACGCGCCCGCCGTCTCCGTCGTCACATTTAGGTGGGAACATAACGTAACACGCGACAGGTAGAGAACTACAGCTACACTTGTACTCACGCCTCGCACCTCGCCTCACCCGCGCCCCTCGCGCCCCCTTACACCCCGCCCCGTAGCCCCTCGCGAGCGTGCCGCTTGTTCGTCTAAATGTCATGTTTATTAGTCTATGCCGAGTCTGTATAGATTTTATAAATACATAAGTTAAAGAGAAAAAATGAAATCCTTGGACGGTTTCCAAGAGGCGCTTTTTAAAAATATGCTTTTCAATTTCCTAAGTGTATGATTAAAACTTTAAAATGTTAAAAAATATAACATTATTTTACTGATAAAGACTCACAAATATATTTTTCACCTAAGTTTTGTATGCAATCGAAAAAAATAAACGTTAGAATAAAGAATTGGTTAACTGTATGTTTTGACATTTAGAAACACGGTACGATTTTCTTCTTCTCTCTCTTTCTTTGCCTGTACTCCTTGTGCAGTGTGGATTGTGCTGTGGCTAGTGTTATCAAATGTTTTGATTTTTACAGAAAGTGCCCATTTATAGAAGCACTTGTGTACCACTCTGACCTAACGCGGTAATGGTCCTGGTGCAACACTGCCTGTGCATTCAATTATTATATTTAATAAAGTAAATTAAACTGTTTTATTAATAAGAATCATGAGGTAAGTATGTTTGTCTTTACCAATATAATGCGTATGCATATTTCAAACATTCAATTGGACATTACAACTTAACCTTTTTTAAAACTTATTTTTAGTGAAAATTCGAAATTTAAATAGTAAAATATAATTACACAACTATTACTGACAGGTTCTTTAAAAAGAAACAAAATAAAATGCCATTGTTGCACACAATCTTACTCTCATGTGGTTTGAATTTCTGATCCTTTCTATACATTTCTATATATCATCAGTAACTAACCCATCGACGACACACCGATCACACTTGAATTTTCAAAAACACAAATTATATAATACATACTTCTAGTAGACTAGTTACTTCATGTTAAGCTCACAAATGGTATAATATAATTTTGATATATTTTCAATAAATTCATGATTTTTACATTTTTGTGAAGCTTTACTATTTTTTACCCTTTGTGAGCTCACTATTGCTAATTTGCATTTGTGTGTGTGTGTGTGTGTGAACTTTAAGATAATTTATTAGTACAATAAATTTTAAGTTATTTAAGTTAATTTAATTGAATTAAAATGTGTTTAATAGTTATGATACAATACAATTTAATATGTTATATTGGTAAATGTTCAACAATTCGCAGGTTCGAACCTGTCTACATAAATGTATAGCTTATCTTGTCAAAGTTAACTACTCCAGGCTAACTTTACTTAAAATGTTCTTAGAATTACAATTTAAAAAAAATATTATTAATATGCTTCGGAATCTCCGTATTTACCAGATGAGTAATTTATTTAGGAGTAAATACTCTTAATATAAGACATTCATGTGCATTACATATTAGTATGATAAATTTTATTCTGTTATATTGATCAATTCGCAGGATCGATACTGTGGTAATTAAATATTTAGCGATCCTATCAAAGTTATTCAACTTAAGCTATTACAATCTACAGTATTTCAAAGAAATTATTATAAATAACCTATGGAAACTCGGTATTTATAATTAATTTACATTATGAATGATATTTATTTATTATATAGGTCTGTAACATGTGTGCTGCACATTGTTACAACAGTTAACATAAAATACAGACCGAGACTTAATAATGCCCTCATTAGAAGCAACAGTGTGTTATTATAGGACAACCACTTAAATTTAAAATTATAGATTAAATTCATAGAAGCCTATTAACAAACAATATATTTTATTTAGCTTAATTTATTATTAAGCTTAATGTGTATATTCTGACGTACTGTATAAGTAAAAAGCATAAGTTAGACGTGCGAGTGCATTACAGTAACGAGTACGTGTCGGGCGGAGGCCCGTACTGCGCGGAGCACGAGCACGCCAACGACGACTCCAACGGCTTCGCCATCGTCGTCAACGGACACTCACTGGTGCACTGCCTGCATCCCAAGCTGGAGGAGAAGTTAGTTATATGTTCAATTTATTTTGTTATACGCCCTTGTTGTACTTTTTTATCATATATTTCAGGCTATTTAATGGGTTACGTAGAAAAAAAAATTGGAGAACATATTAGGTTTTGCAACGAGTTGTTATGTGCGTTTGGTTGAGAGTGACAAATGACATATTAAATGATTGGCAGAATGTATCGCTCGATATATTTGATCATATAGAAATTGACGTCTATATTAGTGATGAGGACGAGTACCTCCTATTTTAGAGATATTGTGTCTTTTTCTCCAGACCGAAAAACTAAACAAGTTTAAGAATTTAACAACAATTGTGTACAGCCAACTGTGAGACTATAACATTGATACCTGATATAAATCATAAGAAATGTTTATAATGTGTGTATTCTTATAGGTTTTTAGACGTGGTTCTACAATGCCGATCTGTAATATGCTGTAGAGTTACACCATTGCAGAAGGCAATGGTGGTGGAACTCATCAAGAAAAGCAGAAAGGCTGTCACGCTTGCGATAGGAGATGGTGCCAATGATGTTTCCATGATCAAAGGTAACATGCTCGTTTATTTTACTTCACTCATATCCCATAAACTTTTTTTTATATAGACATTTTTGAATTATAAAAAGCAACAACGAAAATATATTCAACTAAAAAATGTATGTGCAATTGATGTGTAACGTATGTGTATAGCGGCACACATCGGCGTGGGCATATCGGGGCAGGAGGGCATGCAGGCGGTGCTGGCGTCGGACTACTCCATCGCGCAGTTCCGCTTCCTGCAGCGTCTGCTGCTGGTGCACGGCCGCTGGTCATACTACCGCATGTGCAAGTTCCTCAGATACTTCTTCTACAAGAACTTCGCCTTCACCGTGTGTCACTTCTGGTTTGCGTTCTTCTGTGGTTTCAGCGCGCAAGTGAGTTGGTGATATCTTGTTACTGTTGTATTTGTATTCTGTGTGCATATTGATGTTAGACTTTTTAGAAATTAAAAATAAATTAGAAATATTACAAGACTTGTATTCTACAAGAAAGAAATATCATAATAACTTTTATAGACAATGTATATAAAATGTGTACTGTGATTCAAAATATCAAAATTTTTATACGTTCTAAATAAGTTGTTCTAACCATAAGTGTTGTGAATAACACTTCAAAAAGCATAAAAGAAATGCCAAAATTAAATATTTGTTGTTTTTAATGGTATCATTATGTATTAATAATAGATAAATCGGCTCGATTACATTATGAATACAAATAAGCCGTTAAAATCATAATAGTTTTAATTTAGGTACTGAAATACAAACACCCTCAGACGGACAAATATTGTAAAATAAAATATTTAATACATTAAATTACAAACAGATGATCGAATTATATTAATTTGTGTGGTCCAGACGGTGTTCGACGAGATGTTCATCTCGGTGTACAACCTGTTCTACACGTCGCTGCCAGTGCTGGCGCTGGGCGTGTTCGAGCAGGACGTGTCGGACGCCACCTCGCTGCAGTTCCCGAAGCTGTACGCGCCCGGACACACCAGCCAGCTCTTCAACAAGAAGGAGTTCATCAAGTCCACGCTGCACGGCTGCTTTACGTCGCTCGTGCTGTTTCTCATACCTTATGGTCAGTACTAGTTCTAATTCATTGAGGCCCTCGTGGCGCAGTGGAACAACGACTGGGTGTTCGATTCCAACTGGGGGGAATGATTATATTTTCATTATTTACTACCCACACAACACGCGCTGTTTGAAATTGGGCGGAAAGTGGAGAATGGAGTGTTTTATAAAACCGTGAATTAAAAATAAAATATGGTGAATTACAGAATAATAGATATAGTGAAATTTTTTATTGTACTTGTATCGTATATTGTGGCGCTTTTTCATAATATATGTCGAAATTTAAGCTGCGAGTATATAATATGGGAGAGACGGTCCCATCCATATTATGTTTACACACGTTCTGCATATTATGATTATCACTCATGACATGAGTAAAACAACACAAACTATTTCCATTCCAGGGAAAACACTTAACACTTTTTGCAAACACTGATTTCACAAACACTAACTTGAAGTTTACACTGCGCTTGTCGATGAGTTAATCCACACCTTGCCGCTTTTTTGTTCGAAATTGTTGACCCTTATGATCTTGACAGCGACACCGGAGGGTTGAGGGATGAGGGTGCTCAATCCCTGCGATAAATGCAAACAGTGTATGGCTGCTTGAGAGAGGGGTCAACGAACGCAAGAGCGCCCCATGCGGGGCAAAGACCTCGGCTTGCGTCGTTGAACGGGCGGCAGAGGCGAGCCCTATACTAAACAAACCAGCCGCAGCGTGAAGTCGCGACTGGATACAATTTAGAGATCTTATTTCTAAGTGACAGTTTATTGTTCTTGTTCAACATGGGAACACCTTGCTGCCAGCGCACTCCTTATAAATAGGCTGGATTGGTCCCTCCATTCCGTCCAGTAAAACACTCTTATTCGACAATTTCCTAATACTGTTTTCGGTATCGATTTATAGATGGCGACACTGACATTACTAAATATGTCACTCGCGCCGACATATACATTTATATTGATTTTACTTTTTAGTAATATAAAAATGCTTGCAGGTACTTACAAGGACGGATTGGCGCCAGATGGCAAGATATTATCGGATCACATGTTGTTAGGGAGCGTTGTTGCGACTATATTGATTATAGACAATACTACGCAGGTAAAAAATTGTTTACATTTTTCTTTAATAAATTTATTATGTAAAAAACCTAACACTTGTTAACTAAAATACTGAGAGCATATTTTATTTACTATTTTCAATTTTATACAGATCGCACTGGATACGACATACTGGACCGTATTTAATCATATCACAATCTGGGGTTCGTTAGTGTCATACTTTGTCCTGGACTACTTTTACAACTATGTAATCGGCGGACCCTACGTCGGCTCGCTCACGGTCGCCCTCACGCAGGCCACCTTCTGGTTTACTGCTGTACTTACTGTGAGTTGCTTATCTGAAGGTATTAATTATTAGGCCGGATTCGAGATATTGCATAATGTGTCGATTTAGAGCATAAAGCGGAGTGTTTTGACACCAGGTCCTCTGATTACGCTGATATGTAGTAAAGATTGTGAAGCTTAAAAATTTTTTTAAAAAGATTATTGTGATTATTTAATTTAAAAAGAAACGGTTTTTTTGATTTATGATAAAAAAAATCTGTGCCTTGCGATATAGATGATCATCCTGATGGTGCCGGTGGTGGCGTGGCGGCTGGCGTGCTCGCGGCGGAGGCCCACGCTGGCGGAGCGCCTGCGCGCGCGCACCCGCTGGCGCAACCGCTCGGCCGGCGTGGACGCGCCGCGCACGCCCTCCGCCCGCCGCGCGCGCCGCTCCGTGCGCTCGGGCTACGCCTTCGCGCACCAGGAGGGCTTCGGCCGCCTCATCACCTCCGGCAAGATCATGCGCCGCATCCCGCACGCCGACGCCGCGCTGTCCGCGCTCGCCTCGCTGCCCGGCAAGTTCCACCCGCGCGCCTCCACGCCGCCGCCCGCCGCCTCGCCGCCCTCCGCCTCGCCGCCCTCCGTCTCGCCGCCCTCCGCCTCGCCGCCCTCGCCGCGCGCGCCCAAGCAGGACCTCGACTCGGTGGACTTATGAGCCCCTCGGTGTAGTGAGCGAGAGACGCACTGTGTACAGTATGATGATATCGACAGTTACGTTTGTAAATAATCGAGTGGTTACAAACGACCCGTAATTTTCTATTAGACGGCATAATGTCGTCGCAACTCGTATTGTGATAATGTTAATAGATTTAAAAATTCGTATTATATTATTGCCTATATTAAATTATATTTGTTGATCGAGAGTATATATTGATAGATATTTATTATGGTATGTACTAAGATTACTCTTTTATATTGGGAAAGCGTAGTTATCTGATGTTCCTTTGTATGTGTAGGCGACGTAGTTCAGTTCATCGCGAGCACGACCCATCGACTAGGTTTCTTTAGTTACTGTCGACGTATCGTTTAACGATGTCGGAAATGTTATGAACTTGCTATGAAAAGTGTTCTCGTCAGTTCTAACATTTGAAGTCGACAATATTCTTTGAAATTATTTAGTTATGTATATTTATTATTTTTGGTTTGTTATTTCACTTATAAAATAAATGTTTTTATATGCTTTTTAATTGTCGTCTGTATCAGAGACCTTAGTGAAATGTGCATTTAAAATTATCTACACAGAGAGCAGTTAAAATATACAGGTTTTTTTTAATGTTTTTTCTTTATTCTACAGTGGAAGTCTTAAGCTTAATAATCTTCCATTTGGTATACGTCCATTCATACTTTTAAATAACTGACAAAATATTTTAACTTAAAAACCTTCTGATATTTAAAACATTTTGGTATATTTTAACTGTTCTATACATTTGCTTTGGTATCAATTTTTTAATAAAAAAAATTACTCTCTTAAAAGTTATTTTATTTCTGAAAATATATACTAGCCTAAGTTTATAATAATTTTAAGTCGGAGTCTATATTATTTATATAAAATTTATATTTCA
Source organism: Podotricha telesiphe (assembly GCA_038994665.1). Lineage (NCBI taxonomy): Eukaryota > Metazoa > Arthropoda > Insecta > Lepidoptera > Nymphalidae > Podotricha > Podotricha telesiphe. The sequence goes on from JAOYRR010000327.1 coordinate 766,395, forward strand.
GCATAACTAATTATGCTGAATTATAAATTACATAAGCACTGATGGCGTTGTCATAACTAAAATTATTAAATCATCGTGGAGCACAGTGGAGTACAGTGTGTGACTGTACACGCAAATGGTTGTGGGTTCGATTCCCACTCGAAGGAATGATTATATTTAAATATTTCATTTCTTTGTTCTGGTGCCTGAGACAAAACGCGGCGTTGAGTTCGGCCGGAGTCCAGTCTTTTTTAGTTAGCTCTAGAACGTAGTGTCTTGACACTAGGTTCACTCTGACTACCCTGCTATGAGGCAATTATGATATATATGATAGTAAAAGTTGTATATCAAAAATAAAACAACAATGTGATTAACACATTTATTTATTTTATTTCTTCTGCCGCCCTGTGCACATTATCTCTGAATGAGTAATTACCAGACAAAACATTTGAAATTAAACTAATTTTAACCGGATTAATCGCGTATATTGGTATTCGAAAATACATTTTAGACCCCGACGTTTCGTACACTTTACAGTAGTCGTAGTAGTTATCGGCGATGAGCGAAGATGAATTATGTAAACTTATAATTCAATCATTAATATGAATAAAAATAGGTATTATATTTATTAAGTCATAAATATTATTCAGTAACAATGTATTGAATGTACAAGCTTCAGATGAGACTTTATTGATTGTATTGTAATTCAATCAATGCGCGTCTGAAGTTTGTAACGATACATAATTGATTGTTGAATGCTAAAAAAATATATTTTATATAAATTGGACTTTACTTTTCATATAAAAGGAATAGGTTTTATTTGTAAATATTTTTATCAAATCTAAAAACGTATATTATTAAACATATGTCAAAATTAATAACTGGACTTGAAGTAATGAACCAGAAATCCATACTTCCATAATAATATAATAAATGCGAAATTAACTCTATCTGCCTGGCTGACTGTGATGTCATCACGGCCTAACCGCTGAAACGGTTGTGATAAAATTTTATATAATATACTTGAGGGTCTTAGGATGAACGTAGACTTTCCTATTTTTTTAGCTTTTCCACGAATTTTACTATGTTTATGCATGAATATATCATGTACCTGTTAGTCTATTACATAAATTTAGATGTATAGTTAATATAGTAAAATAGAACATGTACCGTATATGTATGTTTATTTATACCACCCACTATTTACTTAAAATTTAAACATTATAAATAGAAATCGCTAATTCCAATCGTAAGATTGGAGCTGTCAAATGAGCTTCAGAGTAAGAATATTAACGTCATAACGGATTTACCAAGTTCATTTAGTTCACATAATTTCCACGAGCTGTTTGACAGCAAGGCGTTACTGCATCGCTTGACAATTGACATTGCAATTCAAGAGAACGAAAACACGTGAAATTTAAATTACCAATAATTAGATGTCTTATATTCGCGTCATTTAGCGTCAAGAGTAAGGCCTTTGAAATATTTTTGGGTCGATAATTCGGTGGCGATTGTTAAACATCGATGAATATCGACATTTGTAATTTCAATTTTGACATTCTAAAAAGTACACATGATATTTTTAGGTTAGGGTTTTATGTATAATCAAATCAGCATTTATTAGTATAGTTTTAACATGAACACTCCATATCAAATAGTTCCTTGGTACAATGTTGAAGAGTGGCACGAAGTTTATAATGATCTGTTTGATTCTGATAGTACACTGGCAAGCAAACAAAAAGGCTTAGAACATCTTTTAATTTGGAAAGCCCGTTGTCCAATTCTACCTTCTGGCATTGAGTCTACTCTTACATTACTGGAAGTACATATACAAGACATAACAAGCCATATTCAAATAAATAGTGATTCGTTAATGCGTTTAGCATACTCATCTGCTTTAATGAGATTTGTGAATCATATGCTCGATTCTGAAACATCGAAAGGTCTTAATTTGTTCCGAGCAGCGAAGAATATCGGTATCCCAGATTGGATTATAGAGTTACGTCATGAATCAGCTCATAGTGAAAGACTCCCCTCTATTGAACAGTTAAGAGAGGCATCTTTAATAAGTTTGGAATGGTTACAAAATTTTTATTGGGATAAACACAAAGAATGTATTGATAATTATTTTCTTGAAAAAGCCCAAGTTGGGGATTTGGAAAATAAAGTAGAAGGAGTTATAAATTTTTATCTTTCTCTCAGTATATGTTCCCATTCACAATGTAAAATAAAAAAAATTAGTGATATAGAAGATAAAATGATGAGAAACTCTTTAATAAATGATGCAAAAGATGTATTAGGAAGCAGCATGGATTTTTCTAATATAGACTCTGTTACTATACAATTACTAATAGAGGCAGTGAAAATGAAAGCTAAGAAATTATTTAACAATAGTAACTTAGTATCTGAGTATGTAAATAAGGTGCTAATATCCGAGGGATCTCTATTTTTATCACTGGAAATACACAATTTATTGGATAATTATAACTTTGATTTTACCAAATCTTTAAATAAACAATATATTAAATGTTTTGTAAAATTATTAAAATTCATTCATATAAATAAATTACTTCAAGATTTTGTAATGGGACTTATAAAATTAACACAAAATGAAGAAAATTGTAATAAAAAGCGTAAACTAGCAGCCCGATGGGTATCCACAATATTACAAGCTTGGCAAAAACATCAACAATTTACAGAGCAATTAAAAAAGTAAGTATCCATTATTTGCATTCCTGTTATTTTATTAAACAAAATAAGTTTTTTTCAGAAATAATATATGGTAACTGGATAACTGAATTTATAAAAATATTATACTATGATTTCAGGATTGGAACAAAGGAATCTATTCTAAAAGATGAAAAGAAAATAAAATCATTATATTTTCACTTGTATCCAAATGAAGAAAAAAATGAACTATTTTTAGATTTACGCATGTGCGTACCCAATGAAATGACAAGTATGACATTTATTCAGCCAATAATATCGACATACAACCCCAATCTCATATATTTTATCAAAGATTTACTGCATTTAATAAGGCCTTGTTTGCCTTGTGAAGTTATAGACAAAATATGTAACCTAGCAAAAGTGGTTGCATATCCTGAAAAATTTCCAATTACATCATCAAGAATATACACTGTTGATGATCTCAAGTCAGCAGATTCTATGTCATGCTCTGTTCCTAAGGATAATAAAAATATAACGCAGGAATGTAAGGAAAATAATATTAAAACGGACCAAAATCGGATTCCTCTCAATGAAGAGGAACATCAGAAAGTGTTTGGAGTTTGGCAGATGGCATCATCTAACTACAACTGGGCTTCTTGCCCTATAGGAGTGGTACCATGGCGTCTACGTGCAGAACCCATGGAAAGTTAATTTAATAAAAGTCAATATTATTCACGGCAATTGTTTATTTGTTATCATAATTGGTATTTTAATAATTTGGTTACATTCCATTAAAATCATTATATTGACACATTATAGGACAACCCTTACAACAAAAGATTAATATAAATATCAATAATATATATATTACAAGTCATTGAATAAGCTAGTAATGGAAGAGAATGCATCACTAAAATAAGTAAATCCAGCATTGATCCTTCAAAGTACACCAATATGCTAATAATTTTGAATTTATAAAACAATATGGCTTTTTTGTTTAAAACGTAAAAAACTAAATATCAAATTAATATCGTATCAAAACCTTCATCATGCACATTACACATCAACTTGCAAAGTATCTGTTTGCTTTCATATACTTTAACAAAAAAAATCAAATAAAATTCAATATTCATAATTTACAAGTTGTTTAGAACAATCATTTAGCAAAAATGATAATTTCAAAGCTAATCTTGAATAACTGAATATTCAGGCACCAGGTCGAAATTTAAACACCATAAACAATAAAATATGAAATATCCTAAACTTGAATAAACTTAAGTGATTCATTTGTATATTATTTATGATATAGTAGTAACTTAAATGGTTTAAACTAAGAATTATTTACATAAACTTTACAAGGAAATTTCACTTTTATCTACATGGACTTGTAATTTATCTTATCCTAGTATGAAGCCACAATGCATGTTATTCAAAACCTACAACATACACTAGAACAAAGCAATATATGGATTCACAGTAAAACACACTTCAAAGGTATACTGTATATAAAATATTGTTTTTTTTTTTAGATTTTAACATGTATGTGGCTAAATGTAATAGTTCACTTCACTCTTAAAAACTGTAATATACATACATATAACAGTTAAAATTTAATAAAAGACAACAATATCTAAACACTTAAGACATGAACTGCTGCTTACTGAAAGCAAATAAGTTGAAGGCACACAAAAGTACAGATTACTGCGACACAACCTCTAATAAAATATTTTTGAATACATAGTCAAAGAGTTTGATCGGCACCTGAGCAAATATCTATCTATAACATAATTAGCAGTAGTTTACGTAATGCGTTGCGTATCCGCGGATACCTGAGATTCAACAAATATAATACATATAGGGCAAGTTAAAACTATCAAGCCATCAATCACTTAACATAGTATCATTGTTGTAAAGTTAACAGATAACAAATATTCGTTGTTTGAAGGCAAGTACAACTAATAAAATCAGATAAAACGTTTGTGACTTAACAATAAATTCAATAGCTTAACAATAGACAGTCTTTTAGATTATGTACTGAATAAAATACAAGCAAGGTACAATTTATAACACGAACAGATACAATATACTTACTATATGTAAAATAATTAAATGTTTCTAACATTTAACTTTATAAACAAACTGTATATAAATACACTAAGCAATTAAGATATATTTGTTGATGTTTGTAAAAATAGTGTCTTTATTTTAATCTCATTGCTGTGGTAAAACAATCACAACTGGAAATCTCGGTTGTAACATAAGTTATGGCCGCTTTCGAGATTAATTACATTAATTTTGTTAGCTGGTATTGCTATTTTAATTTATCACAATATCGCTCTTTTTTTTAAGAAATATTAAATAGTTTTATTATTCATCGTAAGTAAAAATTTTAACCAACTTCAGAATGTTAAAATTTTTGATCTAAATAAAAAAATCTGTAAGCTCTTATTTAAAATCTTAAAATTACTTTTAATATTTGTACAGAATAAATCTTTTGTTGCCCGCCTCGTTTAAGCTTTATACATTTTTTCTTTAAGTAAGGAAGTATGTAAAATGCGGTTCTTGTCTCTATTATTATCATGTATAAATGATATATCTGTAAATCACATTGTTCAAATATGGTAAAGGTTTAAGGTTTTCTTTATATAGCCCTGTTCAGTTTAAAGTCTTAATTATTTACTGCTGGAATTTTATAATGTAAATTGTTAGAACAAAGCTTCTTAGCTTTGTTCTAATAAACTCATAAAACAAAGGTTGGATATCATCCTATTTTCTTTAAACATTTTAAGGTATTAGTGGCAAAGTATGTGATTACCGTAAAATTACCGTCATAAAAAAAAATAGCAAATTTCGACAAAAATTAAATGTAACAAGATTTATAATCAAATGTATTTATTTATTCGTTGTCTTAAAATAGTTACTAAAACTGAAGCACGAGAAAGATATCTTCAATTGTTAGATATAAAAGAAACAAAATATTATGTTTCCACATATATATGTAAACCGTTACGCCCTTAGTCTGAATTATGTGTATATCGGCACTAGCCTCGAGCCTAGATCAGATTATTAATGAAAATAAGATATATTTAGCAAGTTTAAAAAGCTCTTACAATTTCAGTAAAAGTGTTTTAGAAAATATAAATATGTAACAAATTGAAGAGCTAGAATGGTTTCTGTTTCAGAGCTATATGTACTATATACAATTTTGTAAGCAGATAAAACATTCATATTAGTCTCTAGTTCACAGATCTGGCTATTTACGAACTGCATATTGTATACGATAAAACAGTAATTATTTCTTATTAAAATTTATATTCTTTACATTCATATTAAGTTGTATAAATTTAATATCAATATGCATACATGTTCCTCATCAAATAGTATGAAGCCATTTCCCACTGGCACATTGACACCGACAATATCTCACGACTGATTATTACCTCGACAACCTTTATTAATTTGACATAAAAACTTAATATAGGTGTATTTCTTTAGACATCCTTTAACACTATAGGGCAAAAAAAATTTGCTCATATAAAATATATTATTAGTCGAGATAGTATTTACAGTTTTATAAACGTATTTTGCTATAAGCGACGGAGTTTGTATGGTTGGTTGGGTTTTGTTTACACCATGATAGGGTCGTCTGAGGAGAGCTGCCGGTGCAGCAGGCGCTGCGAGCGCAGTGAGGAGCCTGCGCTGAGGTCGTCTGTGCTTCCGAACTCACCGTCGTGGTCCGTGGTGGAGAGTAAGTCGTCGTCTGACGTCGCTCTGATAAATTAAATACAATCATTCAATTAATTTATTTGTTTTTTACTAATCTCCTATACCATATGAGCCTAATATAGGCAGAGTGAACCTATGTGAAATGATACATGACCAATTAATCAAATTATATGTCATAGTAGGATATTAATCCATATTCCATTATAAAACTAAATGTTGTGTTGCACTTTATGTAACTAGATCTGAAATATTTCTGTTTTAGTTATTTACATATAACAAAAGAAATTAAATTGAATGAAGAAGCTGTCACGTCATTACTTTAAACATATGAATAAATAGGATAGATTTATTTCTGTAATAAATTAACTTCAACTGTACTAAATTCCAAAAAATTGGAACAATCAAAATAAATCTTTTACTAAGCCGAGTCCTTATCATACATAGTTGTTAACTCCAAGCTGGGTATTTCCTCTCACCTCATGAGCGAGGGCAGATGCAGCGTGAGGTTGGCCTTCTCCTTTTCGATCTCGTGTATGTGTCCCTCCAGGATCTGCTCCTCGGAGCGCGGCGCGAGGCTGCGCGCGCGGATGTTGGACAGCCGCTTGGACGCCGTCTCCGACGCGCGCTCGAGCGTCGCGATGTCGGCCAGTGTGCCGCGGGTCTGCCATTATTCATTATGAATATGAACCATAGCTTAAAGATATTGGCACATAGATTTTCAGATTAGTGAGATTGACTGGTATTATCGATATCATGGTTTCGAAACCAGTGCGTATAAAAACCAATTCCAGTCTTTAAGTCCCTCCGGATCTTGGTAGTAGTTTAAATAAATATTGATAAACATTCGTTAATCTTATATTACAGACAAATGTCAGGACATATTCCGAACACTGTGAACCTCTATGGGAGCCATATGAGAAGTATACACACACTAACAACATATTTGTAGAAGAGAACAGAAAAGTGAACAGCGGGGCATATTTATAGTTAGTTACATTGCTCATCTTGTCGACGAGTATGGCCTCGAGGCAGGCGGTCTGCCGCGCGATGTCGTGCAGCGAGTCCTGCGCCGGCTGCACCTTGTGCGTGCGCAGGATGCACGGCGCGAACACGATGGCCAGCGCGTTGGGGCCCATTCTACAATTTCATATATTTTTATCATCAATTTTTACATCTGCTTCACGGCATAAATATTATTATAAATACTAATTTGTCATGTTTTTATAACAGTTAAAATAAGACACCTAAATGATTAGCCCTGCTTCATGGAACTAAGTATTAAGATGTTAAAACAGTGCAGAAATCTAGAGATAAATATCATAGCAAGCCCTAATCTAGAATATTCACCTGTTATGATTTTCTCCCAGTGCCACCCTCGCAAGGTGGAATATCAGTCTTTCAACCAGATCGTAGTTTGGTTTGGGTAGTTTTTTCAATATTGTAAAAATACTAGACACTCGTTCCTGAAAACAAACGTTACATATTTTTATTAATAGGTGAATTATAAAATTTAAAGAAATATAATGTTAAATACATACTTATATAAAAAAAAATTACAATAGCAAAATTGTTCAGGCGTAGTGGAACAGCGTCTGATTGAACTCACGATTAGTTATGCGTTCGATTCCAACTCGGTGAAATTATTATAATTTGAAACACGCACGGACCGAAAGCGAAGAAGGAGTGTCTTAACACTAGATTTTCTGACGGGTAGTCGTGGTAGATATGCGAAAATATAAATAACATAACCGAGAGCCTCTATAAAAAGTGCACCTGAGGGTCCGAGATCTCAGCGGCGAGGATCAAGTCGTCGTAGAGGTCGAAGGTGAGCAGCGGCTCGGGCAGCTCCCGGAAGAAGGACTTGAGCACGGACGCGCGCACGTGCACCGCGTACGCGTCCAGGCGGTCCACGCCCTCCTCCGGCCGCTCGTCCAGCAGCCGCCGCAGCTCGCGCACCTGTAACCGCCCTTGGATTAGTCTTTGCACTTACTTTGCAGTCCATGTTCACATTGTTGTCCAAATTTACTATTCTAACACAGTCTTGTGAGCTAACTAACTAAACTAGTAACCGCCTCGTATGTAAAATCATTGCGGGCATGATTTAAGATTGATAATTATTATATCTTAGTTAGAAGTCTGACATTCTTATACATCTGTATATTATAAATAGTAATTGTAAATAACGATCAATACACACTTTGGAACTGAGGCCACTCTTCCTGTACAATCCTTCAACGTACAGTCCGGTCATTTCGATAGTAGTTATAAGCCTGTCTATAACGACAGGTATATTGCCCTCCCCAGTGGGCAGCTCGCTTAGAGAAACACCGAACACCTGAAATATAGTAGATAGATCATATAATATATGAAGCAGACAAAAATGATATATTATTATTTTTATATAAAATAACAAATGTATGTCAATTTCACTCTTCCTAAGGACAAAGGATAAATACCTTTCCTCGTTTAAGCACCCCGAACTGCTCCCGGCCGCCCGCGTCCACCGCGCCCACTATGGCAGCCGACGACGCGCCCGACTCCGCGCGGCACTGCGTCGTCACCTTCACGTATGCACATAACAAATTATGTAAACTAAAACTTATTTTGACTAAATAAATGTCTAAAAATTGTACGTATTTTCACTTTGCCGCATCTTATTACCTCAAACATAATGATTTTATTATTTAAAAAAAAACCCGGAATTCTTAAAAATTAGCAATGCAATAATAATATTTTTATGGTATGTAGAAGTGTTAAAATACTCTCAAACTCGACATATTTTGCATATAAAACCGCAAAATTTAAAATAATCATTCCCTTATTTGGGATTCGAGCCCATAACCGTGAAATTAAAAACACAGAAAGACTAGACTAGACTTTCTTCAATTCTTCTATACGTCGTATACAAATTTTATCTAAAAAATATAATGAATGATAAATTATAATTGACAATAGCACATGTATTTAATTTAGTATAAGATTTTTTAAAAAGAGTACCATACCTTCATGTAACACTTCTTATGAGACGCGAGCTTGCAGGTCTGGCATATGAGCGACCTCTCGATGGGCCACATGAAAAAGGTCTTGCAGATCTCGCACTCGGTGGGGATGTTGATCATGGAGAGTATGAACGTGTGTCCCTTATACTGGATCGGATCGTCCACCTGGAAGCGGAGCGACAACTGACCACACGAATAAGTGGACCATGCACTAGTGTACTGTACACATGCACGGATTAAGGTGATAAGGTGTAAAATTTATCACTTGTCATCCAAATTATTTCGATGTTTCATAGTACGAGTATATTATTGAAAAAAAAACTTAATTTATATTTATGTTCGCCAAGTAAAATTTTAAATACGTTGGCGATAAAAAACCACCTTCATCCACGCATATCTCCAATAAGCAATGAATCAATAATATAATTACTATTTTTTAGAACTAAATATAAATCCTCTGCCTTTAATATCTTTCCAAACAAACAAAAAAATATTAAAAATCTGTAAGAACCTCCACCATTGTTACTCACCAAAATTAACCAATACAACAACCATACTTACTTTTCTCTTTTTATCTTTTTTCCGTTTGGTCCTAGCTTTGTCAGTTTCGTGCTGGCTCATGAATTCGTCCATGAATCCTCTAAAGGCGTTCACTCCCATCGTAATAGAGAGGGTGGAGCCCTCCCTCGCGCAGACCGTTTCCATGACGTGTAGGAAGTTGCCTATCAGGTCCTTGTATTTGAGGGCCGAGCCCCGTGTTTCCACAACGCTGTACGTCGCTACTAAGTTATCTTTGAACTCTCGTAGCGCGTGCTTAAATACTCTGTCCACCTGTTCAAGTTCACGTTATGTTTATATAAAACTATATCATTTTGTTGGTTTCCTGCAACTTCACGCATTTTCCCGTATAGCAGGGTAGTCAGAGGGAACCTCCACTTTGCGCCCCAAAAACGACACATTGCGTATTGAGTGGCGGAATTCAACGCCTTAAGCACCAGAGCGGAAAATAAATAAATATAATCATTCCCCCGAGTGGGAATTGAACCCACAACTAATCACGTTTACAATCAGATAATGCCCCATTGCACCATGGCCTAACCTTATTACCATTAATTAATTATAATTTTGTTAATTTAATAATATATATCCTTAATTATATACACTTATATTCAGTTTTTAATGACATGTCATTCAGACATTCAGAGTCATAATGGCACACTTTAAGGATGTAAGTATATTAATTACTATTTTCAAATATCCTATTATGAAAAATAAATAATAAATAACAGCTTTTCTAATGAGACGGGATTTGTTTTTATTATTTCTCCTAAAGAATTGATCTCAACTTCAAAGTAAATATATGCAAATTAACTTACTTCAGACTGTTTTGTATTTTCCGAAGACTCCATAAGATAGATTTTCCTTGTGATGAAATTCTGCATTGCTTGTAACTCAGTGGCATCTGATATGATCTTGTCCGTCCTGTCCATAAACTCGGAAGTTCCCGTCAAACTAAAGTTAGAACTCGTGGCAGGTCCCTTAGACTGGTCCGTTGTGAGGCTGTATGGCGAGTCTTTATTGAGCATGATTCGTTTCCTGTTTTTGTGTCGGCCTCTCGCCGCGCCCGTGACGGGGCTCGGACAGGGCATCGTGATCACGCCCTTGTTCTGGATACATTTGGTGTGATACAACTGCTTGCAGTCAATGCACCGTTGGCCTTGTGTGATGAAGGCGTCGATAGCGTTGTGGCAATACACGCACTTGTCACCTTTAGCGAATCTTGTGCCTTTACGAAACCTAAAGAGAATGATTGATTAAAATATATTATTTTAATAGTTTCACGCTTTATACTGCATAGCAGGGTAGTCAGAGTTCTCCATTTTCTGGAATGGAACTCAACGGCGCGATTTGTCTTACTGGAGCGAGCGAAATGAAGATAATTTGAATATAATCGTACAACATAAATTGCAGTAACAGTAAATTGCGTGAAATTATGTAATATAAAGTTATGAACATCCGTACCTATGGCCGGCAATACCAAACAGTCCATTCCCGGTGTGGCCGATGTAGTCCGGTGCGGGCGCGCGGGGGTCGGGCGCGGGGTCGGAGTTGCGCCGCCGCAGCGCCTCGCCGCTCCCTCCCACTGTCACCTCTGATACGGCCCTATTCATATATTCATAATATTCAATTCAATTAAACCATGTGATACCTAAGAAGAGTATGTGTATTTCAATAAAATGACTATTATAAAAAAATATTTGTGTAGACACACTTAGTAAATGTCTTGTAATAGTAATTAAAAAAATAAGCAATTACATACCGCTTTATGTCCAAATGGTCAGCGGGTAGCGGCAGCGGCATGGGCAGCGGCAGCGCCAGCGGCGCGCCGAGCGGCACGTCGTCGGGGCGGTCGGGCGGCAGGCGGCGCGGCGAGCGGCGTGCGGCGCGCACGGGCGGCGCGGGAGGCGCGGGCGGCCCCTCGCAGCGCGGGACACAGCCTGCTGATTCAAATTATTCTTTATTCAAATACACTTTTGCAAGCACATTTTAATTTACGAATTAGCTTCCACCGGGCACGGAAGGCAACAAAACCCGAGAAACTCTACATTGTTTTCTAATCTGACTGCAGGGCACTGTTGCTTTTTAAGTGTAAAGTTGTTATGCACCGATTTTGTTGTACTGACTTTTATTATTAATTCAGCTCCCCATTTACATATTGCTAGATGTTTAAATTTACTTCTAGCTTTGGCTTTTTTGTCACTAACAACTATTTACCTATTTTTTAACATTTTTTAAAGTGTTAATCGCACACTTAGGAAATTAAAAGACATATTTAGAAAACGTATAAAAATTTAAACGCATAAGGATTTGAACCCGCGCCTCTTGAAAACCGTTCAAGCGCTCTGACTGCTAAGCCATATGTTCTACATCCAGCTACTTCGAAATTCTTATACGCTTATTACAAAGTGTGCGATTAACTCTTAAAAAATATTTAATAAATAGCATCCTCTCTTGCCATAACGTACGTTTGTAGAATAATCTTTGGGTAGCAGAAATTTGTAAACATCTCTCTACAGAGAAGCATCTCTGTTTTACAACTTATATTTGTTGTTAGCAAAAAACAAATATAAGTTGTAATAAGCGTATAAGAATTTTCCTAATTTTGTTAAGTCGAAATGTCGAAATATAAACAAAAAATAAAATATATTTTTTAAATCATACAAAATCACAACTTACCATGATATTGAAAGAATGTCGGTAAAAATGCATAGTAATTAATAAAAATAAATGAAACAGAAATTCCTATTATGGACAAAAAACACTTTTCACCAAAAAATGAATATATTTCACTAAAATAATATTCTAAGCCAACTAGTAGAAAATACATGTTATTGATATAGAAGTTCCACGATAAATACTCTAATACCTTGGACGGCATGGACGATGGACAACTTAATTAGGGTATTTTATTGAAGACATTAATGTAAACAACTTTGTTGGACAAACAAATTAGCAACTAAGCAGAAGGAAATAACAGTACTGTTTTTTAAGAATAACTGTAAATTATGTGTGTAAGATAATTAAGATATACATTATGCATATTTGTGCTTCATTAATTACAATGAAGAAATTAAGAATGCTATGATATTAATAGGTTTTATCAAAATATAAACAAAAAATAAAAGGAAGAACAGACAAATGTATTATCGAAATATTATATTTATTAATATCAAGTTTCAATTGTCATCAGAATTAGGGCAATTCAAAGTCAGATTCAATTTCTTTTAGCTTCACGCTTTTTTCCGCATAACAGGATATACTTACCGCCCAAAATCGACATTCGAAACATTGTGTGTTGAGTGACGGAAATCAACGAAGTGCTTTGTCTTGTTCACCAGAACAGAGGCATTAAAATAATTAAATTATGATAGTTCCACCGAATGGAAATCGAACCCAATCGCGACCATGCACCATGGAAACAAATAACCAGTTGTGATTACAGTCAGACTCTGCCAAAGTCACTGCCAAGTGCCCCAAGATGGCGGATCAATTTTATAATTGTTATAAACTATGTTATAAATCATAATTTATAATAGACAACAATCTATATGACATTCAATTACATTTATCAACATTCAAAAATTATTTATGAAAATGAAGACCACATCTTCCGATGATGATTCCGGGATGTAGTATTTTACAATTGAAAACTTATTAGGTTAGTTGGAAAAAACAATAGGATTTCTTTTTACTTTTAAGTAATATTATCCTTGTTTAATTAAGTATAATAAAGGAATAAAAAGCAGGATTTATAAAAAAGTTATATTGCTTAGTTAATAATCGTTTGACATCTCTACATGTCTTTATGTTCAGATATTTTGTTGAGAAATATTAGACAAGGACTATCAAAGTATATCATTCACTGGAGAATCAAGTGTTGAAACTCAACATTTCCACTCATTTTGGCGATATAGATGTACCAAAGATTGAACACACCCATCAAATGTATAATTTGACACTTGCCTAACTAACCGTTGAATAAAGAAAATAATGTCTACACAATACCTGCATCAATATTGTCAGATCGATGCACCGCAGCGAGGTCGCGAAGGTCTCTGGAGTCTCGGGGGTCCCGCGGGTCTCGTCGCACGGGCGGCAGGCTTTGTAGCGCGCGCGTCGGCGGCTCCAGCGTGGTAGACGAGAGGCTACGCTGGTATACTTGGGGTGATGTTCGTCTGCAACACGTCAAAGATATATTTTTTGTAATTATTTTGAGATTATATAATAAATGTTGTTAATGGCATTTTAATTTATTTAAAATTGCATCTTTAACGATAGCGTTTGCTGATCACACTCCACAAACAACGCGTATTTTCAAGATACAAAATAAAATAGAAATTTTCATAACTGTTAAAGTAATAGTAACCTCGAACTACTTTTAGTAGTATCAGAACTCTCCGCAGGACTCCAGTCGCCTACTTGTCTGAGATATTCTTCACTACTGCTCGCAATAGATTCTGCTAATTCACGTTCTCTCACCTAATAACAAATAAAAATACTATAAGATATAACTAATAACAAATCAATACTAATTAATACAACATTTTATTGGAAAGCAAGATATTTGAATTATAAATTAATATATAGAATATGTGGTTATGGGCAAAGATATTTATTTGCATTGGGTGAAACAAATATAGGTCGTATATTCGTCCGAATTTACTAAGCGTGTTTGTTTTTCGTTCTTTACAATTAGTAGTTTTCAATAATATACTCCAAAAGTAACTTAGTTTGTGATGTTTTAAATGAGGTTACATTCTTTAACTTGCTGTATTATCAATATATTTTTATTTAAATAAATATTAACCTTATTCTTTTCAGCCATTAAGTAATTTTGATCTATCCGAAGCCATAAAAGTTCGTTAGCCAGGTCCTCTGCCGTTATTTTATTAGGCCACGCCACTATACCCTGTGGATACTTAGCAGAGTTCACATTCCAACTCTCATCTGGAGACGATTCATTTCCTTCTTGATGTATTAAACTGTAAAAAAAACATCTAATGATAAAAAAATTTAATTATAAGTACTATATACATTTAAACTATGTCACTTCAATAAATAAATCATTTCTAATGAAAATAAAATAAAAATTGAGACCATTGTGGCTCAGTGGCACAGCGTCTTAGTGTAAACGCGATTGGTCGTCGGTCCACATGTGGGTACAGGGAAATGATTGTTTAAATAAATTTGATTTTTCACCTCTAAAAAGACAAAGAGTTCCATCACTCAACACACAATGTCATATGATAAGTGCGAAAAGTGAAGAATGGACTGTCTTAGCACTAGATTGACTAACCTCCTTGCTATTCGCGAAAAAGCGTGAAGCTGCTTTTTTTAATAAAGTATAATAGTTCTTAATTCAAATCTACTTTTTAATATTAATAATATTATAAATTGTATTACTGTACCTCGGATTAGACTGTTTCAGAGGTAATTCTGTGATATTTTGTGTTTTAGACACTCTTCTTTTGTTATAGGTCTGTGCAGTCGAACTTTCTAATAAGCTATCTCGTTTTATCTCCAGGCTAAAATAAAAAAATGTATATTATCAAATTTGATTAGGTAAAGAAGAGCTGGGACGGTGAAGGCGAGAGTTAATGCGCGTTTTAAAGGGACTTCTTAAACCTATACTATGGTCTTCTTGACAAGTCTCACGCACTGTCCCAGCTCCCCTCTTTGCAACGTCAATTTAATACTAAGGAGTTTTTTTTAAATGTTTCCTATAGTAATGTAATTTAAATGACATCACAATTGTTTTGACGCTTTTTGGAAATTTTAATTAAATTTTTTTATCTTTAAACACACCCTTGAGTTCTCATATAGTATTTAAATAAGAGCTTTTTTAATTACCTCGCTAAAGGCAAAGATTGTGTAGCACGTAACTGCCTCGTTTTTTCTGCCTCTTCTTGTATAAGCATGTTTCTGAAATATAAGTTGTAAGCTTATATATAGGATAATTTATATTAGCAATAAGTTTACCGTCGATTAAGTAAATAGAATCTTTACAACTAAAATCTGTGTGTCTGTACATGATGTGTGTGTAACAAATTAACACAGTGAATGAAACATGCAACACTTTCGTTAAATGGGTAAAAAAAACAACTAATTTCCTATCTTCATTTTCTTCTGTAATTAATATTAGATTGGCATCAGATTTTGTTAACTATGTAAATATTTATTCAAACATTACTTACAACTGTATGTCAATAATATTCTTTAGTTGTTCTATATTGGGCTTCCTCATCTTGAACACTTCGTCGGTGGCGAGCGGCGTTTTACTCTCATGCTGTCAACACACATGGACAACGATATATGTATAGACAGGTGTGTTTTACAACACTTTATTTGCAATTAATATGTATTAGCACATAACGTTTGTAAGGATATGAGATTAGTTATTAATCATGCGTGTACAAAAAAATGTTATCTATTTGAATTAGAGTGTAGTGTCTGTGTAAAAAAAGACAAATATATTTCTTATTTCCAGTGTGAATGTACAAGTATTTAATTCCAAATACAATATCCTGTGTGCTTTCAATTTTAAATGACATAAAAGTACTTCCTGTGTGAAACAATAAATATGCAACAATCTTTATGCTCCATCCATACCTTAGGTTTAGGCGGTATGCGTTTCTTGATTTCAGGCAGGGCTCTCCTTAAGAGGTGCCCGCGCGCCGCCGCCTGGAAGCGCGTGGCGGCATCGCGCAGGCGCACGTACCAGCGCCGCACGCGGCTGCCGCGGAACCACGCCTGCACCTTGATGGCCGCCTCGCATTTCATGGCATGCCGCATTATTAACCATTGTCTGTAGATTATTCATTAAAATTTATATTTCTTTTTTAAGTCAGCGCAGATTGAGTAAAGTATTACTGCAAATATGATGTGTGTATAAAATAATAATTATATAAGCGATTTTCATATATTAGATGCTTGTGGCGTTGTATGTTAAATATAAATTGATGACCTTCAACGTATACTTAAATGGCAAGGCATTTTGTGTATAAAACAATCCATTTCTTGCATTTCATTATATTTATTTGTTTTTGCTTTGATTAAAGTACAATCAAATTTTAACATTCATACAATAAGAAAGTTATAGATGATATTTTAAAATGCAGTTAAGACTAGATAAATAATTACTAATATTTAAGGACTAATCTCAGTTAAATTAAAAAAGTATATTTGTCAGTTCGACATAGGTTACAAATTTGTATAGAAGTAAAAAAAAAATATTTTTTAACCTGCAGTAACTCTGAAGCACTAACGACGCTCTTCGCAGTGCTAAGAAGCGCCGCCTCTCCAAGACGGCTCTGAACCATCGCTGGATGGTAATAATGGACGCCATGATTTGCTGATGCAGTCTGTACTCAAGTTTTGTCTGTTCACTTTCACGCATGAAGATTTTTGTAGCACCTGCAAATTGTATAGTAGAATATTTTTAATTCAATTTATTTTAAAGAATAACGTTATATAATAGTTAAAATGTTACGATTAAATTATATGTAGGTTGTGAAATAGTTTTATTAGGTAAGGCGCTTAGATAGCATAGTAAGCGCGTTCTATGTTGAATAAACGGAAGCTAACTACAATCGGCGTCGCAGAACCGATTTTTAGGTAGTTATTGGCGGTAGAAGCGGTGGGCGATGCAGGCGGACGCATGGTGTCTTGGGTTACAATCACTCAGCAACACTCATTGGCTGTACCTGCACGAAATTTTCGGAAAGCCTAGATATGTCCGGTAAAAATTAATTGCGCTTACTATATATATAAGAGACGCGAGTTCATAGTTTCATTCATCCTGCTATGTTAAAAAAAATTGTACAATTTAAAAAATATCTAGGTCATACTAACCCACTTGATAATTATCTCTATCGAGATTTAAAGTAGCGAGGAAATGTCGTACGTCTGTCTGTGAACTCAAAAGTCCTTTTGGCAAGAGTATTCTGTATAGCTGAATGAATTCCTCATAAGTGAGTCGCACATTGTATCCGGCTTGTCGGATTCGCACTGTTTCTAGCATCCCTGTATAACGAAGTTGACGTTGAACCGTTTCCTCGTCAAACACATTTGGCACTTTGTCGCTGTTTGATTTTATACACCTGATAAATAAGAAAATGTTTTGGTTATAAAAAAAAAGATTTAAGAGATTATATTTTTTTTCGTTTATAATATTATACCTTATAAAGAAAGGATTGGCTTGATTCAGAGTTTCCATGAGTGCTGCAAGAGAGTGTTGGAACTGTGCGGCGACGGTGAGCGGCTGCTTCCGCTTGCCCGCGGGCGCGGCCGTGCGTCCCGCTAGTGTCTTCACACTTTGCAAGTTCTTTAAACCTTTCTTAGCACGCTCTCTCGGCCTGAACGACTTGTTTTTCCTGTTAATTCATCATTTTTTTTAGAAATCTTGCATGAATTGTCGTGAACCCCGACCACCGTAAAACATGCATCATTAAAAATCATAATTATAATGTTTCGCCGAATAAAAAAGCCGTGATTAGTAAAATTCAAATTTTTTTTATACAATAAAAAGAAATATAATAAAAAAAAAGAAACATAAAAGAGACCCATAAAAAAATAATGATTAGAAAAAATGCGGAGAAAATTAAAAAAACAAAGATCCATCACCGTAACGGAAAACCCAACAACCGATTAAACCCCAAAACTCATCAAACAAAGTCTATAGCGCAATACATGATACGAGTCACAATGCGTGATCACTATCGAAGGGCGCATAGGGCACGTTTGTTTGACGAAGCGCAAGTGTGCAGGCGTCAGGCGACAGGCGACAGGCGGCAGGCGGTCGGCGTGCACGTACATGACGATCTGGCTGGCGCGCTGCAGCACGTCCGCGTCGTCGAAGCGCTCGTGGTCGCGGTCGGGGCGGCGCGTGCGCGTCTCCGCGAGCCTGTACGGTTTGGCGGCGGCGCGCTCCCCGCCCCGCTCCCCGCGCTCGCCGCGCTGCCGGCTGTCCGCGCGCGCCTTGCTCGCCCGGGCGGCCGTCCTGATCGCGGCGCGCGGGAACAGATGCATCATACTGTACTATAGTCCGGCTCTCATACGAGACCTCTCACCCATTTTGTGTCACACGACCACCGTTCATTAGTCATCGACTATTGTTACTGGTCATTATATATTAATAATATATAATATATTATTTTATTATTGATTGATCGTGAAAAAAAGAATACCAAAATGTGTGCGTGTTTTTAGTGCACTTTTTAAATTTAAATTCATTAAAGTTCTCTCTATGACTACCGGACCAGTACACTCGTATTCATAACTTTTAATTACTTTACTGTTTTACCTACTTCAAGCAATATTTAAAGCAGCTATATTTCAAGTTAGCATTCTACTTGTACAAGAAAAATAATTTTATGTTTTAACCGATTATGTCTATATGTTTTTTTATGAATACGAGCGAAAAAAACATAAGTTAAAAACAAACTAGTAAAAAATAAAACCAAATTAATTAGGTGCCGTGTCAAAATATGCATGCGTGACCGTGTGACATGAGACTATAACGATTAGTTACAACGACACTAACAGTGACATGTTTGAGCTGAAATGTTAGGCTGTATTTACTTGTGATTCTTATTAAACAGATCGTGTACCAGTGGCACACTTGTTTCTTTTCCAATTACTATTCAAATATTTTCTCAACAATTGGAAACAGTTAAACACAGCCTTATAACTAACACTGATGACAAATATTGATATAATAAGTAAATAAAAACATCGACATCAACATGCGAGTGCACATAGAAGTGAAGCATGCCATAAACGGTGACTTACGCAATTCGGTTGATTGCGAGATTGATTGACGAAACTGTCACCAGTTGGCTGAGCAGAGACATATCATTACGTCACAATACAATATTAGCGAAGCTTATATTATATAATATCAAGTTCAATGGGTATCTTTAGGGACTGTCAAATTTAAATAGTATTTATTCATGCTTCATATATTATGTTAATAGGTCATTTTTGTAAAAATAAATGGTTAACTGTAGACAGAAGCGGTCATTGTTTATTGTCGATGCAATTTGGATACAATTTTTAAACAAAATTATTAGGATAATTTTCGTTTGGAAACTGTCGTTACCTGATAATGCTGTCATTAGGCGCGTGTATTGAAGCTCTTTGTACTCTAGACGCTCCGTCTACTCTATTAACCCGATGTCGTCTACCAGCTTCTAAGAAAGCGAAGTATCCTCTGAAATTAAATATAAATTAATATTATTTTTCGTTTTTGGTAAATAAGACTATTATATTAAAATGATAACATAGGTTTAAAGGTAAGTTATCTATATTTTAATAGGCATGTTTAAAGGTACCTGAAAAATGCACGCACGATGGCCCATCTGAATACAGCGACGGGGTCGACACCAACCAATTCCCTCACAAAAGCTAGCGACGAGTTCTTCAACACGCTTACAATGTCTTGACGCATTAGATCTAAATTCTTCTCTCGCATTGCGGTCGCCTGAAAAATATGTATGGACCGTTATAGTTTATGATTACAATATAATTAATATTCCACGCTTTCTGCATTTGTATGAACAAAAATGACGTGATAATACACTGTTTTTGCACTTTTTACTCATTCAAAGACATTGCTTTGGGTAGTCACGCGAGCCGCTCTTTGTCGAACAAGACTAATTCTTTTGACTTTTTCTTATTTTAGTTAAATTAGTATCAACAATATAGCAAACATGAATTTGTTTACCTGGTATTTCACTTTGCCCGCGTAATGTTTTACGACGAACGCCGGTTCTCGTCGTTGAGGTTTTTCATAGAACGGACTGTCTTCATGAACTGAATTGAACTTTTGCAGCAGAGTCTCATTTGTTGCCCAAGGGAAACTGTAATTATTATATTGTGATTAGCTTTTTTGCAATAAATTACTAATCTATTTGTTTATCTCGTAATTCTATTTCAGTCTGACTCAACAATAGTGGAAAAATAAATTGAAATTTTTAATAAGTTTTTACCAAAATTATAACAATATATATTCAATAGTTTAAATAAATAAACATATTTTCAATATTGAAACTAGATGCATAAGACAAGTTCTGTATGAACCTGTTGTCTCTTAGTGTTAACGCACTCACTTGCACTGATCATCGAGTAAGCACAGCAGCCCACCAGGCTTGCCCTCAATGAGCTGCAAGCAGCCAGTGTTGTCGGAGAAGCCGATGTCCGTCCACCGTATGCCCTCCCTGCGGTACTCCTCCTGCTCGTACTTGAACACGTGCTGGTTGAAGTAGTACTGGAGGTGCTCGTTAGCGTAGTTGATGCAGAGCTGCTCGAAACTGTTGCTTGGACCGAAGTCTTCGAAACCGAATATGTCAAGGACGCCTGTGTATTTTTAATATTTATTTTTATTATTATACATAGTCCTACAAAAGTGTTTATACAGTTTAACTGATTCCCTGCGTATATCTTCAGGCTAATAGAATATTAATTATGTGTGTTCGTAATTTTTTAAAGTTAAGTTATTGGTGGAAGGGGCTATTGAGTTTTAAATATGTTTAAAATAACATTTATTTAAAAATTTGAGGCCATCATGGCGCAGTGTGAGAGCGTCGGACTATATACGCGATGGTTTTGTGTCCAATTCCTACTGGGGGGAATGATTGGATTCGAGCAGAAAGTTGATAACGGAGTCTCTTAATATAAGGTTCTCTCTGACTACCCTTCTCTTCGGAAAAAAGCGTGAAGCTGCCTGTCCATTTAAAACGTATCTATAGAACACAAAAAAAGAGAAAGATTTTGTTTTTTTAAACAAAATATTTTTTATTTTTAGTGACATCCTATTCTAAATATACACTTTTTACATTAAGTTACAGTATATTGACTGTAAAATTAAGAACCGTAACCATAGTTTAGAAATTGATAAATAAATGTATTTATTGGTTAAAGTAATTTTGTTTGTAAACATGTTCTGACAATTGACAAGATTAGATTACCTATACTATGTCCCTGGTGCTCCCTGAGAGTGTCCTTCTTGGAGAGCAACGCGTGATTCACCTGCATCACTATCCAATCGAAAAGAGCTCCATACAAACATTTAGCCATCGCATCCCTTGTCGCTATTGCTTCTGGTAACCTATAATTTTAATATTTATTGTTAATTACTAAAAATCTAGATTAACTTAAGGTGTGTTCTCTTTTCTTTTATTGAATGTGCCTATTATATATAGTAGTTCTGTTACACAATAATAAAGTATTACGAATTTTCTTTAGTTAGTTTGACCGTACATAAAATATTGAAATACAATCTATATATTTTTTATGTCATAGTTAACAAGTCATTACTGTCAAAAGACTATTTCTCTTATATAGGAAATATAAATATGTGATCTTTGTATTACATCATACTTTAAAATTTTGGTGATCTAAACAATGGAAAAAGAAAGTACAAGAATTAAGTAGAATCTTTAAAAAATAATTACGTATTATACGTATATATAATAATACGTATTATATACCTATAATTAATAACTAAAGTTTCTCCAGACGCCCTCGCTCTTTTTGAAGTAAGAGCAGCTAGAAGGGTTTCTTGTTTAACTCGTAATAGTGATGATATAAGTGAGACAACTTCTGGATTTCGAACCCCAACTGCTTCATCATGATGATATGATTTTCTTTGTGGCTGAAACTCCACATTACCTGTAAAAAATAAGAATTATTTTTAACTCGCCCTAATTAACTTCACCTATATTTATTTATCTATCAATATAAAATAAGCGTGCAAAGTTATTTTGACCTAATTCTTCCCGTCCGATTTGCTTGAAATTTGCACACGTGCCTCGGAACCGATGACAGTACCATATTTTCATACTATGAACCTCACATCTTTATCATTATGACCAGGAGAATAAAAATCAAATTGAATGATGTTTCGGGTCTTTTTAAACTATTTACTTGTATTTACATTTAAGCTACTTACTGCACTAAATGTGTAATGTGTGTAGGTTTTTCATAGGTTTATTGATAATTGTAAACTTACTAAAAAACTAGAGCTAGATCTAAAATAGTAAACTCCATAGTCGTAAATTTCCACATAAAACACACATAGAATTTAACTTTACTGTTATTGACTTCAAAAGTAGAGATGATTACTTATATGAAAACAAATTGTAGATTTTGTATCTAGTTTTCATGTAAATTGTCACTCCATATATCAATTTTATTTACATAGATATTCTTTAACTTTTCATAACAAAAGTGAATTAAAACAATAGTTAAAAAAAAAGTCTTGAAAAAGTGTGAAAATTGTAAAGATGTTAAATTTAAGTAATAGAAGTGTATGTTCAATCTTTAAACATTTTATAACAAATTGCATTGCACAAGCTAGTATTATTCATATATTGCTGTTTAATTTTACAAATAATTAAATTTTGAGCTCTTATAACATAAGCAATATTAATAAACAGGGAAAATACTAATTTTACCTGTAGCAAACAAGACTGTTACACCAACAAAATTTGCAACATATAGTTGTATATAGATTTATATGTAATGTGTTTTACACTACTGATTAATTATTAAATTATTATTCTTTAATTAAAGGGTCTTTTAACTTTGATATAATCTTGTTTTTCCTTATCACAGTATAATAAAATAGATAAATAACATAAAAACTCTGATGTTTACTAGTAAAACTTTTTGATAATTGTCATAATACTTTCTATTAGAAAAAGATAAGATATAAAATATTTACTAATTCCAAAGTTGTCAAAACTTACCCAAGAGAAGCACAGCGGACAGTACAGCAAACAGTCTCCGCTGCTTATCCAATGTGAAACCAACCATATCCATAGACTGTTTTAAGCGAGAAAACTCGTATTGTTCATCTACACCAGGCACTACACTACAACCAGTTTTAGATAAGTAATTATATTTATCAACACTAAGCAAATGTAACTGTTCCTTCTCTTGTTCGGAGGCGCCAGCCAGTAGATAGTAAAACACATGATAATTCCTCTCGTTACGGCCCTGACTGCATATTCTAGATTTTTCCAGCAAATATTTCTGTACCACTGCACCGTGGACCATTCCATTTTCTTTGTAATTAACTTGGATAAATTTGCCGAAACGACTGGAATTGTTGTTGTGAGCTGTCTTGGCATTACCAAACGCCTCCAATACGGGCCCCGCACTTAATATCGTCTGCTCCACGCCACTACCATGAGAGCCTTTCTGACTCAGCGCTGTAAGGTGATGTAGAAGGAAATTCGTACTTTCTGTTTTCCCTGAACCACTTTCACCACTTATCACGATACATTGGTTTGTCCTCTCCCGCAGCATACAATGGTACGCCGCGTCTGCCACTGCGAATATGTGAGGGGGGAGACTTGAACCGATCCGTTTGTTCTGGTACAACTTTACATATTTTGGATTGTAAATTGGGTAAAACTTGAAGGGGTTGAGGGCTATTAATATAGAACCCACATATGTGTATATGTACCCGCCGGCAAATCTTGCTCTTAAATTGTCTAATAAAGTTTGTTCGTTCAATTCTGGGAGCTGGCAGAGGTCAGGATATTCCCGGTCTTTCGGTTGGTAGAGGAATCTTTGGAAATAATCTTTAATAAGTTGCGGGTCCACTGAAAAGTTTTCCATCCATGGCTCATCTGGAATCTTCTCACGTAGATAAAACCTGTCGACAAAAATACGTATATATATAAATCAAATTATAAATAAACTTTAAATGTTTTCTTTTATTTTGGAAAATTACCAAAAGGAGCTTTTAGAATTCATCTGTACTCTGAGCGGTAGACTTTTAGTTTGAATTTGATTGGCAGGATGGTTGTTATCACACGGCCAGAGCAGGAAGGAGTGACTCACTCGCATCAACAATACACTCCGACCAGTGGTAATACTGCCCTTCGTTAAATCAAAATAATTTAAAATGTTTCATAATAACTATTTTAAAGTATTTAACTAAATATAATTATACTGCAGGACTATAATTATCTATGCAAAAATACACGTATTGACACTTTTAAGGATACGAGAGCAAAAATACCGCAATTGTTATATTACACGTAAATAATTCTGCATGAATCACTGTACTTATTATATAGACCATTGTCGTCTACAAATACTTGTCCAGTGACAGGATAATTTAATGGACCCAAAGATATCACGAGCCATTCTTATAATATTATATATTACATATATTATACAGCATACATTTATAAGTATTTATTTATGAATCTATAATAAAATTTTTTTTTTTTTTTTTTTTTTTTTTTTTTTTTTTTTTTTTTTTTTTTTTTTTTTTTTTTTTTTTTTTTTTTTTTTTTTTTTTTTTTTTTTTTTTTTTTTATTAAAACTGGCATTTTTATATTATATAGAAAGTTACATATGTATAGACAATTTAAATTGATCGATATCAAATGCATTAGCGTGTATATACTACATTGAACATTCGCTAATGTAATAATACATCAGAATCTAGTCTTCTTAATACAAAGTGACGTTGGGGTGATCGTTACCATGTACTCGTATGCATATAAGTAAGATATCGTTAACGCATTGAATGTGAATAAATATGTTGCTGGCAAGGTTAAACCCGCTGTTGTACTTCGATAATTACACAGCAGACTGGATACTGCATTGTTGTTAATTAAGTCGTAGAGGAAAAACATTTATGAATTCATTTAATATTAATTAGCCTTTTAATAATTTATACGAAAATTAATAATTATTATAAAAAAAATGTACTTTAGATCTATTTTTGTTTATAATACCAAATTTACTTTAAGTATTTACTCGTTCGAGCTTAACTTTCTGACTCTAGTATTATTTTTAAAGCTCTAAAAATTGAAATATAATGACTATGATTAAAAAACATAGTTAATACAAAGAATAGATAAAAATGGGTAAATTCTTTTAAAGAAGGAAGTTTGAAAGTAGGCCTGATAAAATGGGGCCGAGCTGTCTAGTAGAACACGTCATATAAATTCCAAATATATTGAAAATACTGTACGTGAATAATCTTATTCCGCACGTATTTATGATTAAAAAGTATTAGTCAATTCTTTGTACGGCGCTGTCCGTCATCGCGGCTAAAGCAATGTTTGTTTTCAAAGTATGACGGGAAATAAATGCCAACGCGCCGGCCGCTGCTCTTGTTACAAATTGTGGAATATTTTAATGAAGTAATTGTTCATATAAATAACCACAACTATAAAATATCTATAAATATAAAGACAAACAAGCAAAATGTAAGATATAAAGAATTGTTATTTCAGCAAAATACAATATTTAATTTAGACAAAAATTATTTTATGAACAAACCTGTAGTATTGACCAGAGTTATTGTTCGGCCACAGCATCATGACGGCGACGGGCGACTCGTTTGGTCCAAGTCGCCTTTCTTTACATTCCCCGCTAACCATATCTCCCACAACCTGCGTTTATTTAATAGATTTATTGAGATTATTAGTGGGGAAATATGTTTATTTAATACATATTTCCCCACTTCATTTTCGTCTGAATTCCAGGCATTGCGTATTAAGTGATGGAACTACCGTGCATTGTCTTACCAGTGGGCAAATTCTTTCCCCTGAGTGGATATCGAATCCATAACCATTGCGTTTACGGTAAAACGCGATCCTACGGCACAAGTGGACTATTATTTTAAATACATAAATATCTATATCTGACTGTAAACGTCAGTTTGAATACTGAGCTTAAAATAATAAAATTTGATACAAACAATAGATTGCAGCTATATCAAAAGAACTTCTTAAGAATTTAACTCATTCCTTCAGAATAAAATATTGTAGAAAATGGATACAGTATGTTAAGGATGGAATAATGTGAGATTGTTAAATATATTTATTTATGTATTTGAATTATACATATTCTCTATAGTTTTATATGTTAACTAACTACAACAGTGCAACATCACAACAACTTTCTGCTAAGATTAAAAAAAAGAACATTTTCATATTAGAAATTTTAATTAAATAATATGTACATGCACCTATAATAAAGAAATATAACATTTAAATAGAAACTCATTTTTATACTATCTAGAAGTAATGATTGTGTGGAATTCATACAAGTAGATACTAGCAGATGCTACCTGCTCATAATGCAGCAAAAAATTAATTGATGATATTTATCATCAGTGACTAATCTTGTCTTATACTAAGGTTATAATACTATTGTTTCTAACAAAACATGTTTTCTGTTATTATAGTATTTTATTATTATTAAATTAACAACTATTATCAAAGGAAAAGCCTTGTAATGTCTTCTTGCTTATGCAAGGCCTTACTTACTTATACCTTGATTATTCAAGGTCCCAGAAATTTCAATTTTTTCACTCTAGTAATTGAATATATTTGAAGTAGCCAATTGATTTACATACCTAATATACATATGCTGTTAAAAATATTTTTTACAAATTTATGTAAGGTGCAAATTTTATACATATAAAAAATTGTATTTGGTTTAAAGAAATTTTAATACATTGTTTCTGGATATTTTTCAATATTTGAAGTGATTTCTTAGTAAACCTTTTTTAAAATTAGGAATGCAAAGTAAAGAAACCTAAAATATTAAATAAAACATACCTCTGCCAATTCATATGGCCCTCCTGAACCATCATTTAAGTTGAGTTTGTCAGCTATACAGCATACAATTTCCTCCGAGCTTGTCTGCTTTGAGGCTTCCACTGACAAGGCTTCATATTGTGCAGAAAGTGCTCCGACAAATACCTATAAGTAGAATTTATTTTGCTTGAAAAAGAATAACATTAATTTCTATAATAATAAATTGTAAAAATTAGGGCTTATAGATCTTGATAAATGTACTAATATTGTCCCAGATGTTCATATATATGTAATATTAACTAAATTATAACATATAACAGCTTTATTTGTTTATACATTTGTTTCATAAATGTGATTTAAGTACATATCAGAGGCAAACTCTGTATACAACTTCATTATAGGTATAACTTTTTATCTAAATGATAAAAAGTTCTTAATCCATAATCATTATTATCATATGATTAAAAGTAGTCCATTTATAAAGAAATTTTATCTAATTATATGGAGGTTTTGCACTCCAAATTTTTAAGCTTGTACATCATTCTCTTCATTAACATATACATCCTATTCAATACTTATGATCCAAAAGAATTGAATTTAAAGATATATGAATTGATTTTAAACTCCAAAATGCATGAATATTCTTTATGCATGAAATTCATTCATGCCCAAAGATCTGAATAACAAATTCTAAAATTGCAAATTTTGCAATACTAACTAAATGGCTAACAGACAACACAGAGCCAAAAGTACTAGAAAGTAAATAACTTTTATAATACTATTAATTAATGCATTTATCACAAATACTTTCTTTGTTGATATAATAGTGATAAATTGTTATATGCAAATAAGTAAAGACAGAGGCTAATTTCAAATATATTTAAAAATTATATTGTGATAATGTACAGAAAAAGGCAAAATATTTATTGATAGTATATTTTAAATAAACTGACTGTGTCACTTCTTTTTGTTGAAATGTTATGGGCAGATGCAACACAATATATACTATTAATATATTTTAACAAATATGGCTATTGACATTATTTACTTAACAAAACTCAAGCTAGATTTAACTTTAATTAAAATATAAAGCATTTTAAAATAGTTATTCAAAAGTTGTGATAAAAACAGGAGCAAAGGTCACATTAAAATTATATTATCAACAAAAAGTTCATTGAAATAGAACAGTAATTTATACTTTATATTATTATTTACTCAATATATACATTAAGGCTTACTAGAAAGAATATTTAAAATCCACATTTTTCAAAACAGGAATATATTTTTATATAATCATATCAATATATGTATAATTTGTATCTGCAAAGTAAGCTCAAACAAACCTGCACAATATATCTATGATTTTCAGCATGAGCCATCCTGCTTCATTGTTCACTTTCATTAAACATTAATTAAGATATCTTAATCTCATTTTAATTCACCACATCACTTCACATAAAAATCTTTAAAATATAACAATTAAAAACAACATTTTCCGAATATGATGTATAAACCACTTTAACCACTTGTTAATAATTATAAAATAAGTTAAAAAATAGTTAAGTGTTTTCAGTGTAAGTGATATTTGCAAAATCCCTGCATTGTGTATCTGACCCCCCAAGAGCTGCACAGGTTGTAGTCAACCGTGACAACTTTGCTAAATGTCATGTCCATAAAGGTGATACACAATTAAAATGAAATGAAAACTTAAGCCGGTGCGTTGTCGGTGTTTGTGAATGTAGAGTTTACTTTAATAACAATCTAAGAGGAAGAGAAATCTCAGATGTGGGTCACATGCTGATTGTAAATGAAATTGCTCCAGCTTGATTCATTCAAAATAATGTCACTTTAGATACAATTTGATTAAGGACTGACAATATGTTGCTTTGCACTACTTAAAATGCTTTCACCACAAATTGAAAAGAACACTAGTAATTGTATAAAATCTTATCCAAGTCGGTATATTCAACAACCTGTTATTTGTCAAACACAACTCTCGCTTACGCACCGCGTAATAGCACCAGATGCACAATTACAATGTGATACTATTAAATAATAAAAATAACATTTAATAAACTTATGTTGCTTTTATAACATAATTCAATTTACTTAATGTTTTATAGAAATTGAACCACCATTTTTATTTGTATGTAGAGTTGAATTGAATCGTGTATCTATTCATAAGTCGTTCACTTCAAAAATGTGAAGACTTCATATCAAACGTAACCAAAGAGCCACCATTATAATTTGGTCGTATTATAAACGACCATAGAGTAATAATTTTATTTCACCGTAGACATTGTAACTTTTTAATAATGTTATAACAGTTTCTATTTTTCATTATTTAGCTTAAAAGCGTTTATTTTACTTTTGCCTTAATTAATTAATATTACTTTTGCCTTTTATCTATAACTGTTATACAGATATTAGTCTATGAAGTTACATCATCATATCATATAAAAGTTATGAACAAAAAAATTAAAAAGCTGTAAGTAATTTACCGTGTTTTGTAAAATTAAAAAGCCGTTTACATTACTTTTATAAGTCATCTCATTTTTTTACTTATCTAGTATGGATGGACGATCCGTACTTTTTGTTTACATCTTTATTTTACAAATTATTTTTCGATGATTTTCATTAATACAATAACAGGTGGAATGATATTATTAAAAAATAGACATATTACACAAGAGTCAGGATTCAGGACTCTTACTTCTAAAGTACTACAATTTTTTACATACAAACTAATTCTTTATGTATTCAACATGTAATTCCGTTTCTCATTTAATAACGTTTATTCAACTTATTACTGACTGATTGCTTAGTGCCTAACTGACAAGCTCAAAATGCCATCAAAAAATTGTAACTGATACTGCGAGCAATAGTTATTTTTATTATTATCTCTAGATAGTTACATTCGTGGACATTGCAATGTACATTTTTTTAAGTTATTAGTTCTTCTTCTTCCTAGCATTAATCCCGGCGTTACACCAGGGTCGGCCTTCCAACTTAAACTTCGCCACTTTGCACGATCTTTGACATCCTCAGTGGTTATTCCATTGGCTCTCATATCGGGCTTCACGATAGGCCTCCAGGCATTCCAGGCATCGCTTCCTTGGGCGTCCGGGAGGTCTAATATAGTTCCCAGGCCGGTGCGTGTCGTGGCAATACCATCTTAGGCGACGCTCTTGGAGCTTATCTTCTACTGACTTCAAGACTACCTCGAATGAAGCGTAGCCGTGTAGCGCCACACATCCATCTCAACATCTTTATCTCCGTGAATGCATCGAGACTGTGCTAACCAACATTCATTGTCGTTAACAGAACCGGTCGGATTATGCTCTTATATATTAGTCCCTTGAGCTTGGGCGGTATTCTACGGTCGCTGACCACACCTTACCTATGACCTCACGCAATTTGGCCCAAGCAGCGTTTATCTGGGCTTGGACATTGTGGTCGATGCCTTCAGACTCGTGCAGAATTGATCCAAGGTGCGGAAACTTTTCGGACTTAACGGCTGGTTCAGTACCTATATGCACATTGCTAGAGTCTGGGCTCCCGCAAGCCATGTACTTGGTGTTCGTTACATTTAGTTTACGACCGCTGTTTTCTAGCGTACCCTTGTAGAGATTCACCCTCTACTCTAGCCTCAACCGATTCACATCAAAGATCGCTATGCCATCGGCATACATCATCAGCCATGGAGGCTGATCCTGGATGTAAACCGAGAAAGTATCTAGCACTACATTAAACAAGAACGGGCTAAGAGCCGAGCCTTGGTGAATGGCAACCGCAATCGGGAAGGCAAAATGGCGTTCATGGTGCCCGATCCTAGCTGAAATCCATATTGACATCCAGAAACTCTACACTCTTGGCAAAGCCTGAATTACATGAAACATGATCTTAATGCTCATATAACTACCACAATCATTGAACACTGCCCCTGTCTTTGTCAGGGTAAATAAAGCTATAGCGCCACTGACGTGGCATCGTCCCAGTGTTCAAGATGTGATTAAAAAGTTCAGTAAGCACGAGTACACCAAGAGAGCCCTATGATAAGCAGTTTTAAGTGTATCATATAATGGTGATAACTTGTTACTGCGGGCTCTGATTACACCTCTTCTACTGGCACGTGTCCCTGCGATATACTCTAACCTGTCTTCAGAGGAGTTGGATTGCTTCCACTCCTTAAACACATAATTTTTTTCACGAATCATCTCCTGCACTTTGTAATTCCACCTTCATGTTTCCCTGGTATGACCCGTCCTCCCTTAGAAAAGGCCAAGAACTCACTTACCCACCGTAATAATTGCCAATTGGGCTCGATCCCAAACTTTTGATTAACACAGTTGGACAGTTTTGGTATTACTCAATAAATTTTAACTCTCAACTTCTGCCAGAAAAAGTCACTCTGTATCGGTCAGGTCCGGTCGGTAATGTTGAGATTTTTGTTTGATGAGTGTAAAATTTTATAAATTAAAAATCAAAATGTTTAAAGAAAAAATTGTTTTAAGTAAGAATTTACGAGCCTAACAGGCGTTCACATAGAGCAATTATTCACAGAAGAAAACAAACATGTAAGAATACAGTATTTTTATGTTCATATAACAGTAACACTAGCTGAAAGTATAACTAGCTGTTGCCCGTGGCTATGCTCGCGTATAATATAGTTTATATTTACAAACAATACTACTACCACATTTCTGGTTCGACTCGCAGAGCTCACCCTGGAACAGGCTACATAGAACTGCATAGAAACCTCCAAATGTTTCACAACTTCTGGAGTACTTATTTATTTAATATTTTATTATATGAAAATCCTAAAATAAAACGTACGAACGTTCGAGATATATTAAGTGTACCTAGAATTTTCACAAACTCTTTATGAAGTTTCACGTTTCAATGTTCAGAAATGACAGACTTACCTATAAACTTGTGAAGTTTAGTTCTCAGGGGTAGAATTCATATAAAAGTTCAAACAGTAATTTACTCATTTTTAATCAGTAGTCAAAAAGCTTCAATTTCTTTTTATATTTACAAAAATATATCTTCTAACCCCTAGTTCACCCCCTTAGGGGTAGAATTACAACAATTCCTAAAATAGATAGTTTATCCTAGTAACTTAAAAAATGGCGGAATTTCATATAAATTTAAAAACTTCCAAAAACCCTTCCTTAGTGGGTGTTTTTACATGAGATCTAGTTTCTACCCAATTATTATTTAACCTTGTCTGAAATAAGCTTAGTGGATGGGTATTATTTGTTTGTTTTTATAAATAAAAAATTCAGATATTCAAAAAACTTTTGCTTTAGGATGTTTTGAGTATATTTTCTTATATTATGTAATGTTTCATAATCAGGATTAAACAGGAAAGTCTTTAAAATCGTTATGCGTTTGTTATTAGAGAGTTTGCGACTAAGTATCATCCCAAATACAAAATAATAAAATCGAAGTAATGAATCTCAATATTAAAACATTTAAGCAATATTGATAAGTGAAAATATGAACACAAAACGTACAATGTAAAATCGAACGATTACAAGACAGATAGTAAAGTAGTGAATCAGACTGCCTAAAGTGACACATTATATTTATTAGTGTATCCGGTCCAGAGCTACTCATAGTAATATTATTATCCTTTTGTACCACTTTTAAAGATTGAATTATAAAAAAGAGTATTGTATGATATATATCGCACCCTTAATATAGAATTAAAGCGACCTAACTCAAATTTTGCAATTTGTGAAGAAAGCTATACAATCTATGTTAGATTGTAAAATATGGGCTTTTGTGGTCGATTTTTAACAAACTTAACTCGAACGTTAAGTGACTCTTATTGTTAGGGTGCGATATAGCATTTTTTTACTTTCATGTATCTCTCTATAAAAAGATTCATTTAAGCTCTGGTCTCCACACCCCGCTAATTATTAGAACTTAGCGAATGACGGATTCTATTGGCACTCAGACTTTTGTCAGGAGACACATCTGACAGGAGAAGTGAACATAATTTACAATTACATAATTATTACTCGAGCGAAATAGAACCCACAACCATGGCGTATACATTGTTCCACAATTGTTTTTTCAGTTCCAGTTTTAGTTATTTCAGTTAATATAAAAATAATCTGTGCACGTTATTCTTTTAATATTTTCATTTTTAACCAAATTTAAATTTAGTACGTTTCGTGACTTTGCCTTTAAGGATATTTTTTTTTGTTACGAAGAAAAGTATTCTAATAATTTTAGTAGATTGTAGTAGAAGTTAGTCGAGCACCTTTACACTTTATTTTCCTTGGAGATAAAATTAAATTTCCAGTATAAATTAAAACAATATTAATTTGTTCCAAATAAAATAGTTGTACGTACTAAAGTAAGTACAAAGTAAAGTCCAGCATACTTTTATTATGGTTACTTATCTAAAAAGTAATTAATATAACAGTATATTCATGTTTTTCTGTTCTTCTGCTTACAAAGTGCTAGATATGTTGAACATTACAACAAGAATTTATGTAAACAAAAATATTTAACCATAAAAGTAGGTACCTACGTAGGTACGTTACTAATCATGCAATGACTTTACTAATAACACATTGCTCACATCGAGATTCCTAAGGTCAATATAAAAATATGTATATTAACTTACAATATTATCATTTCATTTATCTATATACTAAATAACAGTTTGGCACATAAAAATAATTTATAATATACTATAGTTTAAGCTTACATATTATTTTCAATGGTACATTTAACACTGAACATTGCCTGTCATATGCCTAAGTACCTACTTAAGTTTTATGAGCACTTCAAAATAATTTGCTATAACTAAAACGAAAAGTTCCGAGAAAACCACACAACAAATCATAAGTATTTAATATGTGTTTTATAATTTCAAACTTAACGGTAAAAATAAAATTAGCAACGCGCCAGCGCGATCTTTGGTTGTGTTAGAGAAATATTTTATGATTTTAAAGTAGATATCACATATTCAAAACAGTCTTCTGGTTCGATAAGAATGCGTAGAAGCTCTCTTCGCAGCAGCGGCGGCGGCGGCCGCACGTCGCGCGTGCACGCGGCCGTGCTTGGCGAGGTGATCGGAGCGCGCAAACCTTTTACCGCATTCGGCGCACCGGTAGGGCTTGTCACCTGAGTGGCTTCGGCGATGTCGCGCCAGCTCGTCCGAGCGCGCAAACCGCCAACTACAGCCTCCCCACGTGCATGGGTAAGGCTTCTCCCCGCTGTGACGTCGTAAATGCGCGCGAACGTGCGACGCTTTTGCATACAGCTTACCGCAATCGTCCACCGGACATCGGAAAGCTCCAAGTTCAGGACAGAACGTAGGTTCACCCCATGTTCGATTTTTCGTTTCTTGTATTTCGTAATGCACTTTTTTACAAGTTTCATTTATGGTATTCGGTCTGTGGGTGCGCTGAATGTCTTCAACTGAAGTTGTTTCTAAATCTATTCCGAGCACTGAAAGCCTCCCTAGAGATGTATCAGCGCTGCGTAAGGGAGCTATGCTTGGTTGTGGTACATCGTTGGATTTATTACTATTTAAGGCTCCTAAAAGATAATCGTCCAAGTCAACATTTTTGTCAAAATCATCGAAATCGAAAAGTATTGGTGAGCTATCTTCAAAAGTAGGATCCCTGCTCGAACTATCCAAACCGTGAATAAAAGCATCACAATTGAAATCCAAATCACTCAGTTGCCAATCTACATAATCACATTCAGTGTTCACAGATGATGGTAATTCGAAATTTATTAAACTTTCAGCAGGCGAGTACTCAAACATGAGCTGATCGTTTAGCAGAGCGTCCTCCAGAAGCAAACCACCAGTATCGCGGTACATTTTAATGCTGAAATACGAAAATGTTACTTTTTGAATTTTAAAATAAAAAAATTAATATTACTTGTTACTTTAGACGTCGTTATAAATTACTTACAATATCAATAAGCCAGACTTACAATAACGGAATAATTAAAAAAATATGATTTAACAATAAAACATTTGGCTAGACCGGCACATTCAGTGCGTAGTGCGGATCGAGTGAGTGGCCGCGGCCACTCCGGACAGCGCAACGGACGCGCGATAACAGCGATCGACGATTATCGGGCGGCTGCGCCATGCGCGGGAGCAGACCGACCGACCGGCGCGGCGCCCGCATCTGCGACTCATGGCGCGAGACCACCGGCATATTCCAAATTACCAACGACGCTCTATCACGGCCTATCTAAAAACGCAGACGACGGAGTAACGAAACGAAACAATGTTATATGTTTATTGTTTTTCAAAGAACTGTCTTAATTCAATTTATGCATACGATCACTTGCAAATAACAACGATAAGCGTGTTTGTATGTATTAAATATCAATAAAAAGTTATTTATTGAAGATAATGCATGGTACGGATCATTCACTCTTTCACTGTTATCGCTTATTTGTCCGACCTACCCAACAGTTTTTTTTTAAATATATATTATAGATAATTTGTATTTATTATAGAAAAAATTAAACAAAATCTATTTCCATATGAAGATGATTTATTTTTAAAAAAAATTAAATTAATTAAAAATATTACACGTGGTCGTGATAATACTATTATTAACCTGCACCTGCCAAGTCTATTTCTATTGGATTTATATTGTTTACTTTTTTCCCTTTCTATTTCAATAATAGAACTTAGTTCGATAAAAATTATATTCTAAAAGGTTTAAAGGGTAAAATCACATAGCTTGACGTAACGGACATTCCGCTTGTAGCGGAATTGATATAATTTTTGCAACGCTTACATCCCTTGATAAGGACATGATAAAATTCTTCGGAAGTATCTCGTGGACGTTGGAACAACAACAAACATACGTTATAAATACCAGCCTAAACATATGATTTCAATGTCAATGCTACACAATATTGTTACTTTGTATAAACAGGTGTACAGAATTTTTATGTTGAATATATATTTCAAGTATTCATGTGTATAATTGATATGTAATATTGATTTTTACTAAAACAGTTTTATAAATGTATTTGTTAATCATTAATCCATTACTACCTGCTCGCTCGTCGTGAATTTGGCTGAGCCCGAACGGAAGAAAATTGTGCGCCATCAGTGGCTGGCACTACCGGCATCTGGTCCGTGCACGTCTCAAATTACAACGCTCATTAATAAAATGACAAAATATTTGTAAGCTTAATATATTTTAAAAGTTAAAAACTACTTATGTTTAACTTAATAAAACAAATAGACATCGATAATGCCATATTATTTTTAATTTACGGTAAATAAACACGTGTCAGTCTAGGTATACAAATGTACATATGTAAATAATAATGTTAGTTAACGGCATAATTCTCAGATGCATATTGCGTAATGAACTGATATTACGCACGTTACCATAAAGGACTGCAAACCTGTGTTCACATAAAGGCGATAACGTTCGGTGGCTGGCGGTGCCAGCGTCTGTCCGGCGAGCTCGTATCGGTTTCACACTAATACATTTTCTACAACAATACTGTGTACCGATGGAAAATATTTTAATAATAAATAATACCGTAAGTGGAGATGTAGCTATTTAATACTTATTGCATTCTTAGTATTAGCATTAAGTTTTTTTTTTTACATTTTATACGCAACATGTGTCCGATTGAATGTAGGTGTTTACCTACTTTAGAAACTGTTTCTTGTCGTAATAAAAGGACATTGTGTCCGTTTGTGCTCCAATTTTATATAGGTAAGGTTCTTGTAAGATATTGGCGAAGTGATTTCTGCAGTATGCTCGAAACGCCATAAGTAAACAAATGAACGAAACAATTTTTTTTAAAGTTTTATTAGACTATTTAATACATTATTGTCACTGTATTAGTATTCGATAACTAATCTCTGCAAAAACCCACGATCAGCGTAGTACTTAAATTGTCGAGACACTACACGAATCTCTGATCTATTTTGTATAATTTTTTATTTGCACTGTTATTGGTTTTACTAATAGTCACTTTCCTTTATTTTCCGACTTCTAACATGATCACAGGATCATAATATCCAGACTGTCATATATACTTAGTCTGGCCATATATACTGATATAATTAAAAATAAACAAAATATTACTTTTGAATTCGGAATCTGTCATTTTTATGTTATTATTCATTGTGTTTTCTTATTTTCGCGCCAATATATTGTAAAATATTATGTGATATTAAAATGTAGTGGGGTGAAAGAGAACAGAATTACTGTGATTGCATTACATACAGTGGGTATGGTGCTAAATACAATTTTTTAATCCTCCATACGCTTGTAATTAGTAAAATGTGTATGTGTGTGTATCAATAGATAGATACAATGAAGCCTTCTCTGTTTGTGACAGAAAAAGATCTGGCCCTCCACGTAGTGTTCGTATGAAAAAGCAGTAAGGGAAAGAATTTGAAGAAATTCTGTCCGAAAGCAATTGATTTTACCACGGGACATGAAGAAAGCACTTAGAACTATGTTATGTATTTTAAAAGATGACTTAGGACTTGTATGCTGTAAAAGGTGTCTCTTATAGGATGCAAGTCCTAAGTTGAAAGAGATGCACTAGTAATTTTTTAACTGATCGTTTAAATTAAAAAATAATAGGGTTGTAAAATCAAAAAACAAATTGAAACGGTGCGCAAAGGGAGTTCACGGAAAATATTTGTTTACAGATGAGACTTACCAATTAGTCAACAGAGTAAAACGTGAAACAACAGATGGTTTGGTGGGGTGTTAGCTATGAAGGACCAATATTTTTGTGAAAAAGGTATCAACTCATCGGCACAAGTGTATCAAGATACCATTCTTGAGAAGGCACTTACCCTTAACAACACCATATTCAATAATCAAGAATGGTCCTTTCAGCAAGACTCGGCGCCGGGTCATAATACTCGATTCACCCAAAGGTTAGAAACGCAAGTTCCGAACTTCATCAGAGCTGAAGACTTGTCATCATCTAGTCTTGATTTTAATTCACTGGATTATGATTTATAGTCAGTTTTAGAGAGTAGGGCTTGCTCTAAACGGTGGAGTATTTTGGAGTCCCTAAAACAATCCATATGATTGGTAGTGAAGAATTTTCCTAAAGAAAGAGTGCGTGCTGCCTTTGATAACTGGCTTCAACATTTGAAGGACTGTATTGCCGCCAATGGGACCACTTCGAATAAGCTTTATATTTTTTTTAATAGTTTCATATTAATGTATTAAACTCACACACTGTAATAGTAATAAATGTTACATACAATAACAAAAATGATGTTTTTCTTTGTAACAATATTTATATAGTTATACACTAAGTATGGCTTATGTATATTATTCGACTCGAAGCAATTTACTAAAACTAAACTAAATTTTATAGAAATAATTATTTTTAAATAAAAGGCAAAACTACAGAACTTGTAGAAACATTGCTTAGTGTTATTAAAAACATATATGAGGTAAAATTAAATATATTTTCAAATTGATAAACCTATAGTAAGTATAATAATATGTAATAAAATCAGAGAATATCCAATAATACTAGTATTTTGTTCATAAACAGATAACATTCAGACTCAAAAAAATACGATAAATAAAGCTCGGGGGAGTGATTAGACAAAATTTCCAACATGATCGTTACTGCATGGTGAGATAAAACCTCGTAAATCGACCATATGGCTATTGTGAGACTAATTTACGGCGAAATCCATTGATAAACGTAGTTTCAAATTACAGCTTTTGGGGTTTTGTAGCTAGTTGATTTACGTGCAGCTAGATACCAACTATTATGTACGTCATTATCTACGTATATATGTTTTTTTATAACCAACATTATCAACATTTTGCAAGGATTTTTACAAAGATAAAGCTTACTGAAGAACCGTCGCTATGTTTTTCATTGATTTCTTTCAGGACAACAATATATTAAGCCGTACTTTATCTGGATAAGCCAAGAATCATCTGTATTATGGACTTTGAATCTAAATCTGTACTTATATTATACAGCTGAAGAATTTGTTTGCTTGATTGTACGCGTTAATCTCGGAAACTACCGATTCGAATTCAAAATATATTTTTGGATAAGCCATCGAGGAAGGCT
The DNA here is from genome assembly GCA_038994665.1 of Podotricha telesiphe. Lineage (NCBI taxonomy): Eukaryota > Metazoa > Arthropoda > Insecta > Lepidoptera > Nymphalidae > Podotricha > Podotricha telesiphe. The sequence goes on from JAOYRR010000327.1 coordinate 805,993, forward strand.
ATATAGTATCATGCTGCGATCAATAAATCGCAAATATCGCAAAAACGGGGAAAATATTTCCCTTAAGACAGCTTCCGTTGCTTACGCTGCTTAATCGGTTAGTTCTGTAAAATCATGTATGATAAGAATTGTTCCCCTTTTAAAAATTCTAAAAAGCAATCCGCGACAGCATATTTCTGTTTTTTAAGGTCGATTAAATATAACATTTTTATAGTTATGAAATTTGTTCTAAAATGGTGCATTATCTGCGAAGGTGTACATGATATTAATCCTTATTCAAATAAATACGTTATTCATCACAAGTATTTAATTAGAACTAAACACGCCCTTTACATTATTTGATTTCATTGAATATTAATTAGATATCAAAGTTTTAAAATAACTCCGCAAGAAAATTCCCTTATATTAATATTAAATTTATTTTAAACTAGTTGATGCCCGCAACTTCGTTTGCGTGGATTTTATGTCATGTTACTTCTATTTGATATCTGTTGACATTGAGATTGATTGAGAATTTATTAAGGAAAAAAAAACCAAAATCATGTCCTCGAGTGGGAATCGAACTCACGCCCATTGCCTTAACAGTCAAGCTGTACTCCAAACATATTTGTTAACGAAGCCTGCCCACTCTACTCAACAACTTTGCTAATGCGGCCTTTATTTATTTCCTATGGTACATCTGGCCTATCTTGATTCTTCATCAGTTGTTAATGGAAAAGGTGCATCACCCTGTACAAATTTTATTAAGAACGAAGAAAAGCGGAGAAAATGGGATAAGCGAAATAAACTTAGAATAGAGGAGAGAATGTAGTAATTGGGAGAGTGAATGTTAAAGCTGAGAGTACAGAAATGCTGATAATATGTAAAGAAACAGAGAGTACGGAGAAATGTGAAGATAATGGAGGGTTGCATAGAGTACTAACAAAAGCCGGAGAATACGGTGAGCATAGAGAAATACTGAGAGGAGAGTGAAATGCGGGAGAGAGAAACAGAAAAACGAGGCGAGAACGGTCAAATTCGGTAAGAACGGAGATTTAGTGGAAATATGGAAGAAACGGATAGTTGCTGCTACTATGGAGAAAAGCGAAGAGTACAACGAGATGCAGAGAGAACGGAAAAAAAGCAGATCATACGTAGGAGCAGGGATAGTTAGTAGACTGAGATTATGGAGAAATGCGGAGAACACTATGAGTTGCGGAGAATACAAATAATTGCGCAGAGAACGTAAAAATACGAACATAACGGTTAAATGCGGAGAGCACTGAAAAAACAGAGAGCAAGGAGAAATGCAGAGGGGACGGAGTAATGCTGAGAGTAGGTAGAAATGCGGAGGGTGTGCAGAAAAATGGAGAAAGTGATCTCAAAAAATAATGGATTAATGCAGAGAGTATTTGTTAAAGCAGAGCACAGAGAATCGAGAAATGCGTATGGCATGCAGAATTGCGGAGGGTGCGGGTAAATGCGTAGATATCGGAGTGTATAGAGAAATGCCTGAGAAATGAATAGTGTGGAAGAATGTGGAGAGAACGGAGGTATGCCGAGTATGGAGAAATGTAGAGAGGACAGATAAAAGTGGAGAGCATAGAAGAAGAGAACGAGTGAATTTAGACGTTACTCGATAAGGGGTAAGTGTAGAAGCCTACACTATATATAAAACATCCATGAAAATTGTATATAATTATTCTCTATATCTTATATTTTTCAGCTTTCAACTACAGAGTACATTATTATGACAGAAAATATACAAGTGGAGGAAATGCGAGAAAATAAAGTTTCATGACAATTTCTGAAATCATCTAATGCTCATTTTTAATCAATAACAGATAAATGAATCCAATAGTTCTCTTAAATTTCGTCATAAAAGGAAGACGAACTTAACAATCCTAGTATTCAAAAGACTACATTTACTAGCTTTATTATCGCAATTTTGTTAATATATAAAATAAAAATTGAGGCTATTGTTGCGCAGTGTGACAGCGTCTAATTTTATACGCGATGGTTGTGGGTTCCCACTTAGGTGAATGATTATATTCCAATTGCTTTTCTTCATTCTGGTTACCAGACAATTCGCGGCTTTTCTGTTCCGCCTGCTTCGTGGAAAAAAGCGCGAAGCTGAAAGCTGAAGCGAAAGCTGAAAAAATAACTAAAATTTTATAACATTATTCCATATTTTTTTTTAAACGAATCGAATAAATTCATACATTTATTTGTGCGTACATCAGTAATATAAGATAACAATTTTTTTATAATTAATTTTAACTTCATACAACCTATGGAGGACAGCAATTCACCAAATTCTGTCATCTAATTTTCTAATATGAAATATTGTTGTAATATAAGTTAATATTGGTACTGATTTTTCGTGGGCTCTGATTTTAGTTTTCTTCGCATTTTAGAGGTATTGCGTGAAGGAACTTTAACGCCGAATGTTGTTTTCAATAAAGAAATAATGTAGGTAGTCAAACTTTGCGTATAACCCCCGCAGAAATGAAATTATTGCAAATTATCCTTTTGTTACCTATTTTTAATTTTTATGTTGAGTAAACAAAAAAAACTTAGTGTTAAGGATTAAGGATATTATATTCCTCCATTTTAAAATCTACATGTCAGGCGGCTAAACCCGATATCACATTTTCTCTAAGTAAAGAAAAAGGACGAAATTCGTCAACTGTTATGTTATGTTCGACTCAATAAGGGAAGCCAATTGTCAATACATTTAAATGAATCTGACAATTTAACTGACATCCACTTTTATTTACTTTACTTAAATATATAACTCTTTATACTCACAATAATACTCAAAAAAGTGTACTCCACTTCCGCCCTTATTACCAGAACGGAGAAATGAGAATATAATTTAAATATATTTATTCCTCCGAATGTAGACTGTACCTGTACAGTACCTGTAGTCAGGTGCCGTGCCACTGCGTCAAGATGGTATTACATTGACTTAAGGGTATGAAATAAAACTACGGAAATATAATTTGCGCATATTTTTCTTTAATATGAGCATTTTACAACAATATTGAAACGAAATCATCATTTTGAGATCTGCTGCCAACATACACTACGGGCGCTCAACAAATAAACATAAACCGCGCACACTAATCTATATAAACAAGTCGCATAAGTACATACAGGCTTCCCAATATACTATACACTAAAGCTATATCACTTGCCACGCTACATCCGATAACGTCACCAGCGCGACACTAGCACGTCACCAGCACGCCACTAGCACGCCACTAGCACGTCCCTAGCACGTCACTTTGATCTGTTTTGTTCGCAGTCCGTGCGGCGCGCGCGCACTAGTAGATCACTTCGTACACTGTGGCCTTCTTGTCGCCGGAGCCCGTCACTATGTACTTGTCGTCCGATGAGATGTCGCAACTGAGCACCGACGATGATTCCTTTGACTGGAAATAAATAAGACGTATATATTTATAATTATTTTCTAATGATTTTTTAAAATATTCTAGTTATATTACATCAGTCATTTACATACAAAATTGCAAGGGCCTTAAGGACTATACACTTATATATAAAGACTATATATAAAAGATTTGTATTAAACACTAAAGAAGCAAAGCATCTAATAACATTCATGTCATAAATGATACTTGTAAGTTGTGATTACTTATAAAAACAATTCTTACTTGATAAAGTTACAAAATATTATTTACATATTAATACTACTTATAATTTTAATTTAATACTTGAATTTTATATATTTATTAATAATTGTTATAATTAAAATAATACTTACTTGGAATATACTCGCGCCGTAGGGCGTGCGCCACGCGTTGAGCAGGTTGTCCTTTCCCGTGGAGACGAACCATTTTCCGCAGGAGGCAAAGCGCAGTGAAAGCACACACGACTCGTGCAGATGCAGTTGGTACTTGTCGGGCTTCACCGCGTGTAACACCTCCACGTTACTGTTCTCCATGCCCACAGCCAGCCATTCGCCTTTAAATCATTATTTTATGTCAATAAACTGAGTATATATTAATTAATACATATATATATTAGCAGAAACGAAAATGCAAGACAATTAAAGGCCATCGTAGCGCATTGTGGGTTTGATTCTCATTCTGAAGAATTATTATATTTAAATTATTTTTTTCTCCGCTCTGGCAACACAAATCGTGGCTTTGAGTTCCTTCACTCAACACGTAATGTCTAGAATTCGGGCGAAAAGTGAAGAACGGAGTGTCTCGACACAAGGTTCTCTCTGACCCTGCTATGCGGGGAAAAGCGTGAAGCTGATATATTTGAAATATTATCTATACAAATAAATGATATTGGTGTGTCTGTTTGTAATATGAATATAACAGCTTTTTACCAAATGCATAGGTATACTACCAAAATAATAAAATTTTCAATTGCTATCTGTATGTTTATTCATTCATTCATATTTTAAATCATTCGGATATTAAATTGAATAAGGCCATACGAATCCATGGTATATAATAGTATGAATACGAAGTAACTGTCTGTCAGTGACGTCATCACGGCCAAACTGTTGAACCAATTGTGATGAAATTTTATATAGATTTAGGAGGGTTTTGGGATTAAACTAGGCTACTTTTTCCAGGAAAAAGGCCTCCGAAAATACTATAATTCACAAGGGCGATGGAGGGAGCGGGTCGCTAGTTACATATATAGAGTTTGTTTTATACCTGTTGGACAATATCCTAATGAGAATATTTGTGAACTGAAGTCATGTTGTTGTAATTGTCTTCCTTCTCTTAAGTCCCAAGATCTGAAAGCAATAAAAAATACATAAATAACTAAATTACATTGTGGGTAAATAATAAAATCTGATTATCAATCATGTAATAATTTTCTTTATGTAAGTGGTATTAAATAATGCTGTAGAAGTTAAAATAAATAAAAAAGGCTGCAAATTAATAATCAACACTAGTAAATTTCTAAAAAGCTATAAAATTTATTTGTTTACCTTAACAATTATTAAAAACGACATTTAAATAGTTAATAATTATTATTATTATCGTAAACAAATAAATCTTTGTAAAATAGCTATTGACACTAGTTGTAAACAAACTACAGTCAAGAGTTATATGCGTTGTATAAGTCTTGAGTATTGATTGAGTAGGTGACAACAGATTCTATTCACTTGAATAGCAACGATTTTAGTTTAACGTAAATATGTTTGATTTTTAACTGAACACAAAATTATTTATTTAAAATCTTATTTTAATTAGCTATATGTATATAATTCATATACAATGATAAGAGGTATTTTAATAACAGTATAGGCTGGTTCGATGTTGCATAGCCATGGTAAGCAAAGGCTTATATATAAATGTGTAGCTTTACACTGTTTTCCCCATAGCAGGGAAGTCAGAGAAAACCTAGTGTCAAGACACTCCGATCTCCACTTTCTGAATGAATTCGAGACATTGCGTGGTCAGAGATATTGTCTGAACAAAGCGGAGATATGAAAATAATTGCAATATAATCATTCCCCCGAGACTGAATCGAAAACCCAAAACAAATTGTGTTGACAGTCAGACGCCGTCTCACTGCACCACAATATGGACTTAATATATATCATAAATGTTTGTTGAAAATAAAAGAACTTTAATATAAATGATATATACCTGACAGTGTTATCGAGTCCTCCAGTCCAGAGTTTGGTGCCATCTGCAGATATATCAATGCACGAGGCACCGTCTGTGTGTCCTTGGAATTGTCGTACAAGTGTTTGATTGTGGAGATCCCATACTGCGATGTTGCCGTCAGAACAACAACTAAAGCATACCTGTAAAAAAATAATTTAATATTAAAATTTTGCTTAAATATAAATTTATAAAATTAAAAGATAAAAACAATATATAATATTGTACAGTATTAAATTTATATAAATGTGAACAAATTAATTTTATATGAACTAGTTTAATCTGATATAAGCAATGTTTCTTTTTTTTAAAGTTGTTAGTTATATAAAATTTTTCAGTTAATCTGCTTTTGCGTTAATTGCTATAAGATACGTCTTTTGATAGCATTCTTACTCGTACTAAAAAAATGTATTTTAAGTGCAAAATAATATTTTAAGTGCATTCACTTTCATCATTTATTCTTGCATATATTATTTCACCTTGCACTTTGCAAGTAAATTGATTGGAAATAAAAGCATACATTATAAAAAAATATATTTAATAAGAGTTATATATTAGATTAAAATGTTATTGAGTTCCTCACCTTTGAGTCTGGACTTATAGCTAAGGCATAACAAGCGGGGGCGGATGAAGTAAGTTCAGCCTTAATACGTGGCGTCGGCGACGCCAGGTCCCATATAGACAGATTGGACGCCTCGCCGCCCACGATCAGCGTGCGCCCGTCCGGGAGCAGCTTCACTGATCTTATATAGTTGTCCCTTTGCTGGAAAAAATATATTGTAAATTAAATGTTAAATATTTAATTTTTTTATGAAGAATATATTTTTCATACAAAATAAAGAAACTAGTAAATTAACAGAAAAATTACGTTTGGGAATGTATTGGAAATTGAAAATAAATATCATTCTAGCATTCTACAAATAAGATATACATAATTACAAGATGAATCGAGGACAGTTACCCACTCACCAAGCAATCCAGCTGACTGACTGGCGCCTTGCTAGGCTGGCTGATGTCCCACACTTTGACACATCCTTTGCCTCCAGTATACACGTATTTAGTAGGCGAAGAGACTGTGACCGCGCACACTACTTCACCGTGCGCCAAGGCCGACACTTGCCTCGCGTGTCGGGGAATACCAGGACCCATCAGGGCATCGGGGGGAAATGGCACGGGCTGCATCTGTCCTTCCGCTGATACGTGAAATGAATACGCTCTGGAAATAAATTCACAACATTTAATTTAATTTTTTTTGTTTTCAAATTATGCTAGAAAAGTTATAAAAATGCATATCAAAAAAATATTACATGAATTGGTATATTGCAATAAAATAAATTAAATTAAAATAATATATTGTTGTAATGTATATAAATAATTACAAAATAACCAACTTACGGTTTTCCGCCAGGTATAGGCGCTAAGGAAGCCGGTCCAATGGGTGGGCGCAGAGGTTCATATGCCAGCGCCGCCCTGGCAGAGTATCCCGCGAGGCCGTACGCGTCATGCGCTCCATTTCCCAAATATGGGTACTGAAGTGCTGGAGGTTTGACTGCTGCTTTTAGAGGTGCACCCGATGCACCAACTCCACTAGCACCAGACGTTGGGGTCACTGGTTTCGAGATGGGCGTACTTGGTTTTTCATCTAATTTTTTTGCTGAAGGTGTTGATGCGTTACTTGACGTACCTGATCTGGAATTAAAAGAGTACATATATTAAAAACAATATTAAATAGGAACAATATAGGTGTCCAAGATTAAGAAAACTTTATATATTACAGATATTACAGATAATATATTCTTTTCATAAATACAATTTTAAATTAAATTATTATTGTAATTAAATAGTTATCACGGACGCCTACTAAGTGCTATTAATTAATTATGAAGTGTATCACAATCTCGCGTTCACATAGGTACGTAATAACGTTACAAGTGTAAAATTTAAACTAAAAAGAACTGACTGTTAAATTTCGAGTAGGCAAAACCGTACAAAAGCAACATTTCATTACTTAAGTATAACATTATTTTTTTTATCGCTAACGAGATCGTATGAACTTGTTAATGATCAATGATACCCCCGAGGTTTAAAGTTAGTAAACGTAAGTTTGGCTGAAGATTACTATCATCGGCCATCCGTCAAGCGTGTCTAATCTTGTTGCCGTAACAGGACTATCGCGCGGCGTTTGTAATTGATTTAAATATCCACACTCCTGCAATTGTGTTAACTCATGTGTGTTAATATCATTAGACTGCCCGACTTAAATTACATAGAATAAAGTTTTTGCCACTTTAAATACAAGATTACTTACAAAATACTTATTTTCTTTTCATTATAGCACATAAAATGTTAGTTAAATATACCGCAAATTTGAATGGAAATGAAAAACAGTACAATAATTTCCATCGGACTTATTGATTTTACATAAGTCACAAGTGTGATTGTATCCAAGAGTCGTAGATTCACATCCCGCCCGCAAGGGAATTTACAGATATTACGACGGTTTCGTCATACAAAATGTACCGTTAGATTTTATTTTTTACATTTAAATAAAGCTCTTAAAATGTGAGAGACTTATAAAATATATCACCAATATATAAAAAAAAAAAAAAGTTTTTACTAATAATACTGGTACCCATAAATTAGATCAACAATTACAATTCATAGCGGTCAAGCTTAACCGCTAGTTGTAAATTAACTTTCGACTGTTCAATCGCTGTACGAACATTGAACCTTCCACAACAAATGTAACGGATAGTTTACAAACTATGGCTTCCCTTAAATGGATGGAGCGATTATCATGAATTTACACAACATCGGGCTAAGGCGCGACTGTCCCCGATACATGTTTGTTATACAGATTATCTTGCGCTATAAATGTTTTACGACCTTTTGTGATTATTCATCTGGAAACATTAGACTTTCGGTTTATTGGACGGTGTTTTGTTTTCTTTTATTCCCACGAGAAGTACAGCCGGCTGAAAGTCAAAGCAATATATATGTAAATCATATAACTTACCTAGGACTGTGTGGTGGGTGTTCTTTCTTAGGCTGTAGTTTGTCTAATCCATTTTCTCGCGGTGAAGGCGCCCCGTTGTGAGGAGACGTTGGTTCTTCACTGGCGTCATCAACTACCAACTCCTATATAAAGCATTAAAGAATATTAATAAGCATATAATATGATTTAGTATTTTAACAGCTGGAGCATAGTATGAATAAATACATAAATTTGTGGAATAAGGAACTCTATTCTCTTTCTATTAACCGCTTACGACTGTTAATGGTTATGCGTGGAGCTGGTTTTAGCTTTATGTTCCTTCAACAATTCAAAAGTGCTTGCAAAAGTGTATTTGAATAAAGGATATTTTAAATTTTGTAGTAATTTGCGTTACTCAAGAGATTACTCAGATGTACGATGGAACTATTGTGTAACTTTAGAAATCCTGTCATAAGGTTAATTGCTGTAAAATATGATATTTTCTCAGATTTTCTAATACAAAATAAGTTTTATATAAGTTCTACTTTGTACACTATCTAGTTAAAGCAGCTACAGTATAATTAATCGATAGTAATAGAAAAATAAACTTACATGACCCATATCCTTTTCTTCCTTTTTCATTTTTTTATGATCGGGTTCTGCTGGACTTCGCGTTCGGTATTTTTCCCTTTCACCCGGAGATATAGAATTTCTCTGAAACAAAAAAGCACGCTGTTTAATTTATTACAAGCCCATGAAAAAGCTCCATTTCATATGCATGCGGTATCCGGTCTTGTTGATATAGCAAATAAGAGTGGGTACATATAATCAAAGCGTTTACGGGCGAGCTTACGTACCTACGTATAGCAATCAATCGATCATTGTTCGCAAATAAATCGGTGCGCAGCGATGCGAGCGCTACAGTCAATATCAATATCAAAACACGCTGAGGCAGAACAAACTGACCGCATGATTAGCTCCGGGAGTGGTCATCGCCCCCCCCATCTGTCAGGAGAGTGGGGTAGAGCGGGCGCTACATTCGGATGAACGCGCAAATACGATGTAATGAAATAATCATAGACGTGTCGACGATCGCCTAGCCTGCTGAATTCGTCTGGGTTGACATTGCCGGGTCAAATGTAGCCCAATAATATGTTAGGCCCTAATTATATTTAAATCTAATATACATTCCATCGAATTCTGACAACCATTGTATACCCGATATCCTCCATAATCAGTTATAATCGAACGATATAAAAAGTACCTAATAGTAGGCATTACTGAAATCCCCTAGAGGGATCTAGTGGAGACTAGTTTTACTACTAACTTAAGGACAGTAACAAGGTGTTAATTACTGGTTTTGCCGGCAAGCTGTCGCCGCCCGCTGTGACCTACAGCCGCCCTGAAAGATATCATCCTACTTGGTACATCTGTGATACTAAGAGCTAAATATTTTGTTAGTATCTACCTGTTTAAAAGTTTCTTGATTTTTCAAATTATTTTACTTGGAATTATATTTAACAGTGACTTATATTATTTATGTCAAAGAAAGACTTTCACAAAGAATTCTAAATTACTTGCTTATACATGACACTAGTCCTGTATTTAAAACGTTTCGTACCGTCATTAGCACTCTTTGTTTAATTACTTAAAAAGATTAGTAAACCGAAACAGAAATAACAAGTTTCATTACAACTTGGCATTTATTAGTTTTCGTATGTGTAGCCGAAGCCCTAATTTTACGAGCACCCGCTTTCTATGGCATTGGGTATCGAATTTCAAGTAGTGCTATTTCGGGAGACCCACGGTGCGAGCCATAAAGCGACGTGTCGGATTCGATTCAATGTATTTTATGTTGCCCCTACGAGTCATTCACTCTGGGGTAAGCTCTTGTGGCTAATCGTTAATTTAATATAGTTTGCGGTTGGCTGGCATTATAACATAAATGTGTAATAACGGCGGCCATTTGGCCGAGACTCTGAGAATAAACTTCTACATCGTTATGGCATTATACGTACTTATTTTAGCAATCGATACTTATATGTTGTGAATTTATACTTATTAAAAGTTTATCTTCAATATACCGAGTGTTTATAAAATTTATAATTAAGAATTCATTTTGTAATATTCGGTTCAGCAATACATATAAACATATGAAAAAATATGGACGTTTAACATAAATATTTAAGTACTGAACATTTACTGTATTCGAAATATGTAATAATAATAAAAAGGCGTAATTCCTGAAAAAGCAACAGCATAGAAGAAACCTATTTCATTTTCGTCCGGAAAACGAATGGAGCTTATCTGTACTTTATCTCATTACGTGGGTCGACCGCAAGAAAAAGGCAATCGAGCCGACTACAATGGTCGGGGGCAGAGCGACGAAGGCTACATCGCTAAACAAGGCGCTACAAGGCTCCTACAATACAACTTAACGGCTGCCGTTAGGTTAGCAGAGGACGAAAGACGGAAGTCGTCATCATATCGTATCGGACACATGTGAGGAGCGGAGAGCTTGGCGGGGGTCTGACGTAACATATAAAGTGGCAACACACAGGCGCGCTGTTAACGCCGCCCGGGCTTATTGTCTGCGGTCACGCGACGAGCCGTTTAGCCGCGCACGCCGCGCCGCCCGGTTAACCGGAAGGGGGGCGGTTAACCGGACGCTTGGGGGCGGAAGTGGGGGAAATAGATAAATAGACCGCCCACCGCTCGGAAATGTACGGATTGAGTTCGGACTATATTTCAGACACAATAGTTTTGAAAAGTTATTCGATTTTCTGCTGTTATCGTGACTGTCGAATCTACCCACATTGCTTTATAGTCGACGAAATGTTTATCTCGTAAGTTTGTACTCTCTTACATTCAACGATTTAAAATTTAAATTAAGTTTGACTTCATTTGCAAAAAAATTTTATACTTTTACTTTAACTTTTTCTTATAAAATTGATGAAAATTCATACAAACAGAGATTTAAACAGCCACATAATAATAAATGAATAAAATAATCGTTTACAGAGAGAAAGTATCTAATTCGAAGCGCGGTCAACAAACAAGTTACAAAAAACGTATCTTTTCCGAAGGCGATTACTAAGAGGCGCAGCGCGACTTTAAAATTAACTTCGCCGGTTCATTCGTATACATAAATAATGAAGGAATTTCTGAATACACATTAAACTCCTATAAAGAATACATTAGCATAAATTTATGGTAGCAAGTCGGCATTTCGAGCGTGTTTTTACGTGACTCGTAAAGTTTATAGTCGCGAGTGGTGGATTGCGTTTACTGCGCTCGCTATCGGTTTATGGCCGACCCCAAATAACCAAATTGCCTGATGCTCGTTGTCGAGCTGACGTGTTTCGCTACCCACTCTGCGTTTGCTGTAACCACCGTGCCATCAGTGTATCAGCCGACCACCAAATGACAGTGCATTACCTAAATGTTGTGTAACGATTCAGTTCACAATGTGAATATATGAACTTAAAATATTCCGTAGCTACTATTGACAAGTATTTTTTTTTATTTAATATACATATTTAAATTTAGCGATGTCTCCTCGGATAATTTATAAGTATTGACTGACGTTTCTATATATTTTTTAAATAAAATTCTTAATAGGTAGGCAGACGTGTCAATATTATATTCGAAAGTGTTTTAATGCGTATGTGGCTCGACATGTGTTTAAGACAAGTAATCTTACTGTACCCCTACGCCATTTCAAGAGTAATTAGCACAATTACCATAAGGGGGCTAGGGTGAAACCGCGGGGAGCGATCGCTTTCACGCACGCAAACAAATGTCACGTGGCATAGCAGCGCCTTAATTAAAACGATAATTGAGTTGACTTGCGAAACTCGTCTGCCATTTCAAAATTCTGAGAGAAATTTCATGGAACTCCCCTCGAAACTACGAAGCCCTTAAGTGTCGACGACTTTAATTTTGTGTTAGCGTCTACTTGGCGGTCTCGATTCAAATTTTAATACGGTGTACGCGGGCTCGCTTTGTTAAAATTACTTAAATAAATTACCTCGAATCGAGTTAAGTCACCGTGTTGCGAGCTAACTCGCTTGGAAAATTGCTACTAAAGAAATAAATCATCTAAATCTGCGGCAACGGTGTCTTTTGTATAATTGAATACTTCGTGAACCTTAAAACTACAGGAAGTACGAGAGTTTTATAAACTTTTGATTTATTCGCATAAAATAATATGTCAGAATATCAAAACCATGAGTTACATTGACAAATGCCAGCTCATTTAGTCGTGATCCTGTGAAAGGGAGGGTGCGTCAATCCCTCGGAGATTCCTTCGTCGGCAATATGTGCGTCGACACTCCGCTACGACTTAATACCGGGGATAAACAATTCGTTCCACCTCTAACGATTCACCTCCACAAAATAATATATCGAAAAATTAATTTGTCAGGGTGAACGGCCGTTTATAATACACGTATCTATGTAAGAACGAGCAACTGTATTTTTATTCTTCATTTTAAGTATAATGGTACAAAAAAATGTAGTTTAAAATGAATTAATTAAATTGTTATATATAAATTATTTTCATATGCTGATAAATGATACTGTAAAAAAGGTATTAAGTAATAATAATGATACCAACTTTAAAATACAAAATGTCAAATTGATAGACAAAGAAACAAAGTTCACAACGTGGACGGACAGCCGCCAGTAGGTCACTGTTCAAATGGCGCGAATACGGGGATTATTCAACTGTTATTTAAATGAGACTGCCCTCGCCACCCGTCAATAAAACATTAAACACGTAACAAGTTTATGCGCGGCGACAACCCTAGCGGATTCCGCCACTTCGTTAATCCGGGGCGGGGGCAGCCCTAAATTAGGGTCGAGACAAGCCTTAATCCCCCGCTCGGCGCGACGGGGGATTTATATTGTTATTGCTCCGCGTCCGGAATTATACGAGGGTTGAGGGACTAATGAAAGGGGAAATTTAATTCCTAATGATTCTCGTCTTAGCCCGTAACGAGGAAACTCGAAAAAGGGCTACGATTCGCTCTTTTTATGACGAATCGTTTAAAGTGAACCGGTGATTACTCGTTTCAATTCTCTTTCTCGGTTATTTAGTATCGTTAAGTTAGCTTTCATTAGTGACGATCAGTGTTAGCGTTTCGTGTCGATCGTGTAAAAAGTTAAGCCTGGAATTGGATTACAAATTTATTCATGAAACATTTTCAATGCTCGAACACGGCTGCGAGAGGCGTAGCATATGTAAATGTGTGATAAGCAACGAAGGGAACGACGCGGCGTGCATAGGAGGCGAGCGGCAATGCGACGATGCGGCGGCGGTGCGACGTGCGGGCGTGCCCCAAGTACACGAACAAGTCGTGTCGAGGCAATATGGTACATACCGCACGTCGCCGCTCTCCGCTCGCCGCATGCCCGCCGCATTGTTAAACACGCCGCCAACGACCGCAGGGCTGCACACTCCCATACTCCACTATATGTCGACCTCCACCTCGCTCGCCGACGTCGCTTCGAACTAATATCATCAAATGTAGCAAGTGCTATGGGTGGCAACCACAAACCGAAACACAATATGCTCCTAGTTTCTATAGTCCTATCTTAATTGAGGAACGCGAATAATAGACATACTGGAACCTTTATAGTTTTACATCGTTCCGTCAAATTATCTTTTAATAATCGTTTAAGTAAATAATTTATGAAATGTCAACATATGCGAAAGGAACATGACACGTCACACGTGTTGTGTGTGAGCTAAAAATAATAAAAATGTAAATAGGGAACATATTCTTAAACTATGTTTTTTATTCATCACCATACACAAATTATAACATAATTAAACATACGGATGGATCGAATAAACAGCAAGTACGTTGAGTAAGCGCGTCCGCCGCCCTTCCGCCCATTACACTGCCAACTAATTGAGATAAATTATGAAGACGTGAGCCGAGCCGAGAGCTATCGCGCCCGCCTAACTGCTAATTACTTGCAGCGATTTCAATTATCCGATTGCTCTGTTCTGTTTATTTGCTTATGGTAAACTGGTTTTAGGTGTCGGGTAATGTAAGATATATTTGAAAAATGCAAGACTTTAAATGTAACCATAGTTTTATTTTTTACGATAGAACTTTTATGCAGGGGATAAGACCTCACACGAAGCAACTATAAAGTGCAGGCCACAACCGCAAGTCCGCAACAGCAGAAAGTACAGGGAGAATTTCTGGGTACGATACATGCTCATTTACCTCGCGGTCGCGCATCCTGTAAATTTTACAGATATGTCTTTATTAGAAGCTTTCATACATTCTATTTGTTTACTAATCCAAACAACAAAAATTTATTATAAAAAATTGTAGGTAATGTATTAAAATACAGTGCCTATCTACTGTCACGTATTTAAAGATGATATGATTATTTTATCTGGCTCACAAGACTAAAGTCTTAACATTGTGCACATTATGATATAACCTAACCTAACCTAACATTCATTTACACAGGCTCACATTCCAATAAATATATAAGCCACAGTAAAAGAGCTTTATAAAATGCCAACATGAAATATTACAACTACAACTTTCGATTTATGCGAGTGAAAGCATATTGGATATTTGAGTGGGAATATTGAATCGCGGAGAGTACTAGTGTCATTACGTAGGCCACGCTCTGCCGGCTACCGTGCAACAATGAATTGATAAGCCACGATTGCATTCACAAATGGAATTTTAGCGCGAAAGGTCGGACTTACAGTAGCGTGTTTTCAATTACAGGTGTTTAATTTAATCGGCATTGCGTTGATTGTATTTTTAAATGAAAGCCGTTCAGATTTTTTTTGCCTGATTAATAATAATATCGGACAATATAATTTATAATTGCCTTTATTAAAGGTTTGCTTCTACTTGCGTAATCATTTTTCGAGCATTGTTAGTTAAATTAAAAAAGATTGTCATTCATTTTACGGTTTGAAATACGAGTACCTTTACAAATGTTTACAAGTGGTGATCGTGCGAAAGAATGCAATAATGCTTTTGTCATATGCAGCGGAGAATGTAGTGGCAGCAGGAGGCAGGGGCGGCGGTGGGCGCGATTCGATCAAGCTTGCATAAATCTATACGATACGCTGGATCAGAACAAAGCCGCAGAGTCGAGACGAGCAATATCGTAGCATCCTACCTCTACTATATCGCTATGTAAACCCACCAACTACTCACTTATCAAAGCTCTCGAATTTCCAATGAAACAGCGTGGTTTGATCTCAAATAATGGCGCACTTATGAAACTAAAAGCCGTTGATGTGATGCATATTCATACAGCGTATATATCTTCTTTAAGTATTGAATATAATTTAAACATTATACAATATTCCAAAAATAATTGAAAGGTGAAATAATTTTACCACTGTCTGAATTAAATTTAACTTTCAGATATTTATTCTAAATTAATTAATTTTATATATAAATTACTTATATTTGTATATAACAAAGAATAATTAACATTAAAATGAAAAAAAAATATTATATTTTTTTCTAAATATAGATGCATAGGCCTGATGCTGGTATACTTCCTATAAATACAGTTTCCTAAAAAAGTTCTAGTCCTAAAAGTCCCCTACAAGAAGTGAACGTAAAAAGTATTCACTTTTAAAGACATTAAAAGCCATTTTTATTTTTATTCTCGAGAAAAGAGAAAAAGAAAAAATACAACGACTGCTATCGCGCAATCTGTTTCACTTTAGGGCGTCTTAATAATTACAAGTGGCCATTCTTTCCAATTAAGAAAAGTCTCGAGCGATAAATTGTGAGGGTTGTCTCGAGCGGCGATGTGCACGGCGTTCTACATCGAGCACAAGTGCCGACCGAGCGTAAACATGTTTCGGTAAGGTTGCCACTTGCCACTTGTATAAAACACCTTTATATAATTTGATTTTAATGGTTTGATGAATTACTAATACCCTATTATAAGTAAGCCGTTTAATATACGCTATGTGGCGTTACTTAATTAAAGCCATAGCTGCTATAAAATACGAAACGAGCGAAGCTGATCAAAAAAGAAGCTCAAATTTATTCCGATCGAAAATTCTTTTCGGCTGCCTATTTAATAAAGAACTCGAAGAGAATGCTAACCAAGGTAGGGCGGTCTTTGCCCTGTGAGTTTTCACTTGAAGTGGCGAGTGAAAACGGGGCGGTTTGGGGGTTAGTGGGTGGTATTCAGAGTAGCTTAGATAAGGTAAGGAGGACGGTGAGGCGAGATGTGCGGCGTAATGAACCAGCTCCAAGCACTTTTTGTGTGATTTGGGCGCTAAATTGAATGTTAGGAGCAATTCAACCGTAAATAAATGTGCGGCAAAAATAAATACGTTGTTATCATATTACCCAAATGAGATCGTGAGAAGAGAGGCTGTGCGAGATCTGTTTAATTTGATTTTCGATAAATATGTATCCTTATGTTTTATTGTAACAAATTCCAGCATTGGAGTTGGTGAGTCATATTCTGGTAAGATCTATTTATATTCAAATCCCAAAGTAACCACTTTGTTTGTTCAAACAACAGAGAACGTATAAATATTTTTATAATTAATAAGCATTGTGTAGTCACACTTTGTACGCGGTGTTGGTATTACGTACAAGCATCAGCCGCAACAGTATAGTCCTTCGTGATTCGCACTGAAAACATTTGCCGGACTAGCTAGGCACGAACAAGGAGTGTAATACGATGCCCCCTCGCCTCAACCAAGATGGTTTATGTAAACTTTATTAAAGCTTGCTTTCTCCCTGCACTCCCTCGCTTCGGTCGTAAGACGCCGGCGCATTACTTAGTTCGCCGCGTGTTTGCACAGATCGACGGCTTCTTGAATAGACTAGCAAATGACTCCGCCACTACGTATCGGTTTCATACCACGCCGCTTCTTACAACCTCGTGCCAACTTGCCTCAATAAATTTTTTACATTTAGTTATTATTCAAAGTTGTCTGTAAAAGTAGCTAAGGCAAAATTTTTCTTTATTTAGTAAAATTACAATTTAAGCAAGAATTTGAGATATATAAGAAATTTTTGCTCACGTATTGAAGAATAAAGGATAGTAGAATTAAATTCATATTGGTATAGTAATAAAATTGAAATGTCAAAGCCGAATACGTGAAACAGATTGGAAGTAGGTTAAGCAACAAAGACAATGTTATGAAGCGGGGGCTTGATATCGATTCGCATGCATTTCGCTTGCAGTTGCGATGGCGGTGGCGGTGGCGGATGGTGAGTGGCACATCTGTGCGGCGCGCCGCACGGGGTGACGCCACCCACCGCCGCGCTAGCACGATAGCCGACATTCGTAACACCTCGCGAACGACGCACTCGGTCGCGAGCTCACTTTAATGTAGGGCTGTCAAATATCTACTTACCTAGTCGTACATGTAATGAAACATGCAGAATGTTCCTACTTCGAGTAGTATTTTAAATGTGTTTTGGAAAATAATAAATACTATTTTTTGTTAGTACAATAGATTTTATTACAATGAAATATTACTTTTTTGTAAATATAATAAATAAGAAAGAAACATATAAAAAGAAATAAATAAAACAATTCAACGTCAAATTAATAGGAATCACTATTTACATACTAGACATAAAAATCTCGATATACATATCTTATTTAAATGTAAAAACAATAATTATTAAGTAACGTCAAGTAAAAAAAATGTTCAAGCTACGAAAAGTCGTGTATTCAAATTATATTCTGTATATAGTTTAGAAGTGTCGCCGTGACAGCCCTACGCGGGGTGTGCCACTTGCACCACCCACTTGTTTCAGTCAGGGCCGTGTTATGAAATCAACGCGTTCGAGCACAACACTCCTCTCCACGTTCGCAATCCCAAATGGAAAAAGCAGAACGCAGAGTACACCTCTACGAGAATTTTTCAAAGCGAAATTTTGTCGTTGAAATTTTAACAACTTCAACTTTGTGAAATTGGAATTCTGTTGGTACTCACATGTCGTTCTTCTGCTGAACTGATACCTGTGAACAATAAGCATCACGTTATGCAAAATATTCTAGTTATTTCATCTAATTACTATTATATATTATTAATTATAGATGACAGGTAATGCAAATAGTTTATATTGGTTTGTATTTTCATTGAAACAATAAAATCCATATGTGCATGTTTATACCTCGAAGAAATACGATTAATTAATACCGACCAATATTAAATATATATATATTTTTTAAAAACTAAATAAGCAGGAGAATGAAATGTTCACCTGTTGTGGAAATTTACGCTTACCAATATCAAAGACTATTTGATCCTACTTTGTAATGCAAATTTAATCTTTAGCTCAAAGAACGTTTATAAAACGGTGATGTATATATGAATCGAGTATAATTAATAAGATTTCGCGATTTTTACACATTTTGAAATGAAACAATTTTTAACCGGATTAATCTCGTATCCGTAAGATCTGTGTGTCTGTCTTATTTTGGAACCTCAAATTTGTAATTTATATAAATTTCTAGTGCCCTGACCAACGCATAGAGCGTTTAAAAAATATTGTAAGAATTGTTTGCGCGCCACCAACTAGACTAATTTCTTTTTTTAATATTTACCGACTAGTCACAATTCTAATTGATTATTATATTTTACTTATGAACATTAAATGCTAGAAAATACTTTGCGTTCCTAAATTACATCATATAACGTAATCTCGCTTAATATATTTATTAGAATGTTGAATTTTATTAAACATAATTCAATATTTTTATGGGCCGCTTTACACCTAATGGAAGGTTTATGAATAATTCGTGACTAAACTAACAATAGAAAGAACTAGTATGTGATCAGGCTGCAGTGGGTATCTTCTTCCATAAATAACTACTTACTGAACTAAATAATCAATCGTTGTCATTATTAATACCTATATAAAATTTGTGAATTTTATTTTAAAAACAGCATAAATAATATATTATTTTTATATAGTTTAGTAATGTATTGTTAAAATTTTAACCAATTTTGAAAAAAAAACGTAGTGAAATGAGAAATTAAATTTGATCCATCGCTTCATTATTAAACCTGCAATGTATTTCTAGGTATAATGTATGTATTTAGAAGTAAGATACGTAGCGAAATTATAATTAAGATTAAGCATACAATATAGTCAAACAAATCTGAAATATGATACGATACGACGCGAATACACCGTAATATGTTCTGAGGCTATTGCAATGTCAAATGATAACAGCGCAATTCCCTGAACATATGCACAGATTATGCAGCACACATGTCACTATAATTTAGCCTTAACACAGGCTGGGCCATGTCTACTACGACCGACGAGTCAAATTAGTCTAAGTCTCTGCCATCATTAATTTATTGCGTTTTGCCACGAACGTTCCAGTCAATTTAGGCTACGATGTGAACGAATAAGATTAACTCTATCGTCAGGGTCGGAATACAAATTATATTATAATATACATGTATGCACGCAGCCGAGTCTTTTATCCACCATTAATATGCATGATATTCTCTATAATTTACATGAAGGAAACACAATATACAGAAGCGAATATAAAATATAATTTGAACAACTTGAGCACGTTTACCCAACAATGTGTGTTAATTTCATCGATATTACGTTTTCCTGTACAGGGCCATGTATATTAATATTGAACATCAAAGGCATTATCTTATATCGGTTAATTCGCCTTAGTTTGTGGGCAATAGCCGACCCAATATGTCTATGATTATGTGCATATATTGCGTGGATATTACGTTGTTAATACAAAGCAGAGGGCGCGACGATGCATGCATAGTTTCAATTAATTTAAATGCAATAGCCTCAATTATTGGCCATAGAGTCGCTATCTACGGATACACACAAATTCGGAATGTGCACTGAAACATATCACAACAATAGTCAAGCGAGGCCGAATGTCGAATTCATCATAACAGTGGGGTGAACTAATTAATTTGCCGGAGCTATCATGAGTGTATGAAACGACCACCACGTATAAGTTGAAATTTAAAACTTTACATTGTTATTTTTTTATTGCTTCGTTTACTTTTACTTTATATAAAAAATATAGCCTAATACAATCGTGAGTAATTACTGTTTTGCTAAACAATATATTATTAAGTACTAATCATTAGAATCCTGGTATGTTTAATTTGATTATTAAAACGTAGCGCTTGAACCAGTCCGCGGGGCGCGGGTGTATACTCAAGTCACCCGCAAAATTACGTTACTAATTGACTAAAACACGCGACGCTCACACCAGCAAGGAATAATTAATTGGGCGCGGGCAAGGTGCGGGGCGGGGGAGCTAAGGGGCCATCTGCACGGTAACTCTTACATCAGTACACCGATAATGGCACAAATTAGCCAGGGAAGTGGCAGGCGGAGGAGCTTGGGGTGGCTGAGGGGGCACTAAGCCGGAACATCCCGGAGCGCAGATTACCGCTTGCTTTTGTAATTAACCGAAGCGACGGGTGGCTTCCAAATCCATTTCTGTGTTACATTTTCATTTGCGGCGCGCCCTTGTTCCCAGATTTCACATAGCACTCGTTAAATGTTCTAGCTTTGTATACTTATACGTATATATAAATCTGTTTCACAACTTTTTTCTTAATGTAAAGTTCAAAGTGACAACGGCACCGAAAGAAGTACTTTTAGCTTGTCGATATATTTGAATTTTGTGTTTACAAGTCCTATACAAACATTAGTATAGGTAGGTATCAGTTCTTAGAAGTGACTTATTCATGTTCTCAAAGCAATATCGAGAGTCATAGCCGTCAGCGATCCGAAAACAGGCAAACAGTGAGTTCAAAAAGGCTCTTGTAGATGGTAAATATTGAAACAGAAGTGGGATTGGAGACATCTACTCTGGTAGCGAAGGTGAATGCGGGAGGGGGTCTCTAATAGTCTCCAGTGAGTGGCGCATGGCAAACAAGACGAGCATTACAAACACACGACAGCTTTTAAAATATTCATCTTATGTATTGATCCGTACTATACCTACTTTATACATTCACCTTAAACGGTTTCAATAAGAAAGGAAAAAGTCGATCAAGCGCAACGCTTTAGAGAGTTATCCTGTATAGCACTAAGATGGAATAATGTTTCTATTATTAATTTATTATGTTTATTAATAATGTTGAGAAGTAGGTACTACTTATATTTAAGCACTGTATCGCATAAGCATTTCGAAAAATTTACATATGAGAGATTATATGAATTTTTGATGAGTCAATTTTCGAGGCAATTTCGCCACTGAAACTTTCATATCAGGCAAATATAGTTATGAAAGTGCTAATTAAACTGCGATATCATTAATATTTTAACTTTGATTAATGTATAATTTACCGTTGCCTTTATCGTCCGGTCGGTGTATGTCTGGAGGTTTTGCAAGTACGGAAAGGGGATGGTGAGGTACGCCGAGGCCCAGAAGGCCCGCAGGCGGCAGCGCTCCCTGGCCAAGCAATGGCAGTGGCGGCGCTCCATGTGCAGGTAAATGTGCTGCGTGCATTTGCTGCAGTAGCCGTGGAAGGTCTGGTCTTTGTTGCTGCAACCAATTAACAATTGTTATATAGTTAGTCAATAAAGTAACAAAATATATATATATATTTTTATCTTCATGCCTATGTAGAGGTATGTACGCAAAGATAACCTTGTGTTAAAACACTGTTCTTTCACTTTTAGGACATATTTAAAACCGTAAAAAATGACTAAAATATTTACTATTGTACGCTCTAATATTTACATACATTATGCGTTTTCTAAGATATTGGTGATTCAGTCAGATTTCTAACAATAATCTGCATTCATAAATAGATAACATCGCACACAAAACTTCGATAAATAGGCACCTATTAGGTATATATTCGTGTTTAAGTAAAAGAAAACCTGTTTTTATCAGATCGTTAGAAATTATGACCATCTAATTACATGTAGTCCATTACTTACAAGATAAAAACAATGTTTAATGAACAAGTAATATTGTATCAAAATGTAGATACCTAATGTAAAACATGAATATACACCCAGTTCTTAATAACGTTATCTGTAGTTATAGTCGTTGCTTATTGATTTCTAAAACGTTAATTAAACGTTAGATTATCTTATGTTTTTAATAAAAACTTTATTTTATATGAATAATATTCTACATATTCGAAGTTCGGAATGTCGACGGTCAAAGTGAATTGGTATGTCACCGCAGAACGCCGTGCATTTTTAAAACAGAGCCGAGGCAAATTAAAAAGTCCTCTACGGACCCCTAGTACCGCGGCGTTTTAAAATTTAAATGAGAGCTCCGCCGCCGCCGGCGACGACTGTGCGAAATTGATTACTCCTTCTCCATTATTCCCCTTTTTCCACTTCCCTCGTTTTCGTGCGCTTCCCATTTCTATCTCGTCACGTTTAACTTTATTATTATACGGTGCTGGCAGGTCTCTCCTCTGAACTTCAATGGCTTCCCCGTTAACCGCTTCCGCCCCCGCGTCCGCTCGTTCGTGTTCACTCCAGCGAACTCGATTTTTTTCCCGCTCGAGCGGTCACGATCTTTTATTTAGCTGCCGAAAATTAATTGGTTTTTCGCTGAGGGTAGAACATATTTTTTATTGGCCGCTCATGGCTGTGATTTATTGTGTGTCAAAAGGTGGCGAGCGCCACTTAGCTGAAGCATGCTTATAACATAAAGACTTAAAATTTTATTAGTATTAATTTTGTCTGAAGCCAAATGTTCTTATTTGGATACAATATAAATAATCTTAAGTAGGTATACGAGTATAAGAGGGTTAACCCGGATGAATTTTACTTGTATTATAATGAATTAAAGGATCATACTTCCATTTAATTTTAAATTATGTATTAAATGTCGCACCTATATTATTTTAATATAATATTTTCAAATAATATATTTTCTTTACTACTGTGCGAATAAAAGAAACCCACGATGAAATCTAATGTTGATATAATCAGTACAAGTTGTAGCTAAGAGCATTCACTTCAAGTTTAAAGGTGTTGCTTCTGAAAAGCCGGGTGGGAAACCAGAGGAATCTAAACAAAGCCGAGGCGCGTTGAAACGGCTGGCATGACACGACCCGAGCTATCGAGACTCACGCCTCGCGCTCTCCTCCTTACCTCGCCCACTGCCTCCTCCCCATCCCGCTGCGCTCGCTTGTTATTATGAATGACAATAATGTGCCGTTCATATCTCACCGCGATATTTTTTCCGAAGTGCATTTTACTTTAGAAGAGATTAAATACCAGCGGGTCGTGGGGGATCGAAACTCGTTACTCTTAACGACTTCGCTATCTGTTTACTTATCTCGCCGCTGACTTTTGGTGTTTATATTATCTACAAATTAAAGTTTGCTGAAGTTTCAGTTGTACAAACAAGGGGAGAATATTTTTCAATGCACTTAAGCTTTTAAGAGATGATTAAAATTTGCAATATTTCAACGAAAACAATATAAATATATTGAATTTTAATATTTAAATACTTAAATTCTTATTTAATTTCACGTAATATAATAAAAAATATTGTATATAACATATTATACAAACAAAGACCTGTACAATACAAAACTTTACTCAATTTAATACATAAGCTATAGATAGACATACAATACATATAGTGTACCTATACTGTCGCTTATCCGTTGCGTGAAAAGCTTTTGTCGTAAAAAAAATGCTTCTACACGTTTGGGTTTCCACGGCACATTTACTCTTCCTACACCCGCGGATAATTCTTCGTTTATAAATGCATAGTGTTCGAGCGTGGATTTTTACTCTTCGCTCGAAACATTTTACGAATATTAATATGCGATGAATATGTAAAACGCCACCACAGAAATCCGTATTTCAAAACATTTTACGCTTTATTTCGATGTGTGATACCACTTGTTTTATATATAAATATAGTTATCAAATATTTGTCGCATGTTAGGTGTTTCGCATATTCTGTTTACATCCTGTTCACTTTCACACTCGTTATAAAAATCATTTAATGTCCATTTTATTATATAGAATAAAATGTATTTGTATTTAAATTTTATGCTATTGTAGACAGCAATACAGTGGGAATGTTATAGGAATGTGCATAAAATACAGAATACTAGAAACAGATGTTGTAGGTTAATTGGAAACTTTAATTATACCTACAATTAGAAATATAACATACTTAATTCTTTTAGCTTAAATGTATATAAAAAATAATATTGAATTTAGGAAGTTTAATGAAAAGAACAAACAAAAGAATAAAATTTTAATTTTCTATTTTATATAATCACATATAAAAATAAATTTTATATTGAAGTAGTCATAAAGTTGTGTTATATATCTATATCTACGTACGTATATTAAGACTTGATCAAATTACGCTGTTTTAGTCGCTTTGAGAACAGTGTGAGCTACAAGGAGGGTAGAGGATGAGGGGACGAAGGGTGAACACGCACCATTAGGTACAGAGTTCGAGCCCGTCAGGCACGCGACGCCAACACTTGTTACAACATAAGCTTTCAACATAATTGCGTCTAATCACATACATATACCCGAATGTGGGATCGAATAAATCAGAGGCATCGCATTTCGCATCGCTTAATGGATTCATGCCTATTATGCGATTCGAGGTTTATTTGAAATAACTCATTGTACAATAGATTTTGAATATCATATGAAAATGTTTTAGTATTATTAGTGATTTCGAATAATGTATGCATCTAATATGGAATATAATTTATTCAAACACCTAGAATAAGTAATAAGCTTTATATATATATATATATATATCTTCAACTGTATTTTATATAGGTATATTTCTTTCACAAAATACAAGCGAAACATATTTTATACTCACAGTTGCTATAATGCAATACAAAGCTAATGGGTATAAAGAACACAGAACGGATGCAATGCAATATTTATTACTGAGCCGCGAACGTGCCTAGGAAAAATGACAAATTCATGTTTCCCCATCCGCCTCCGCCACTCCGTTCCCTGATTTATTCCTGTCGTAATTTTTATCAGAGCGCAGGACCCGCGCAGCGTGAACTAGATAGAAATGTTTTCACGACCCGCTTGTTTATAAAGCCATCGACGGGGGAAAAGATACGGTCTATTTACACGCCGAGCTGAGTGTTTGTTCACATAATATCTCTTCAGATAATATTGCATAAACTACGCATAATACACTTGCTTTAATAATGTAGTTGTGTTAGTAATAGCTAAGTGAAATAATAAAAGTTTTACTTCTATATAATAATGAAATGTCTCATAGAATCCGATACGTGTAACTCTTACGCGAGGTCACACGTCTTACACATATGTTGAAGGTACGTGAATATTGTTTCAATGTGAACAATCGTGTCATAGGTGAACATGAGAACGAGATTGTATCGAAAAGCTATTACCTCGGAGGGGAGCGACGCCACCCCTTCGATCGGTGACGCGGAATAAAATCCGCACGAGAATTGATAAACCTCCAAAACGTATCGATAAAGACGTTACACGGCTTCATCTATTGTTATAGAATTTGCGGATTGTAAAGATATTAGTGTTATGTAAGAGGTTTACGTAAGTTTAGCTTAAGGAAGTCATTTGATATACACGTCATTTAACATAATACTACTTCAAGTCATAAAACATGTAATTTTAAATAAAACAATAAAGTAAACGAGACGTTTTTGTGAAGGAGTAAGTGATTTTAATAGGCAAGCAAACAGTCCCCAATTTGAGAAGTATTCCCTCTTCACAAATCGGCGCTCTACAGAATGGTCGCAAATCAGATGAGGAGGGCGACGGCGTGCAGGCGGCCGCTCTCAAGGGACTCTCCCTTTGATCCCTAGCTGACCCGAAAATAAAAAAGGTTCGCAATAAAAAAGGACCGACATACGGAAGGTGGCGCCGCTTTTTTATTTAAATTAAAGTGTTTTATAGGGAGAGGGCGATATTACGTTTTGCCGGTTCCTTAGGGGCTGTCCCATCAGTCAATGGGGACACAGGTAAATTTTAAATTCCCAACACACAATGGACTAAATGTACTCTTGATATAAAATAATCATTTTTAATTGTCAGTAAAAAAATTTTATGACAAGCTTTATACGTGTAATAAATGAGTAGATCTCGTGTGTGTTAAATTTAGAAGATTATTGACTCACAAAAACCTAACATACTATGGTTCAGGTGCTAATCATCCAAGGTGAAATGTTATCAACTCTTTGGTAAAGAATAATATAGTGACAACTAATACTTCAAGGTTTATGTTGAACTTTAAATTATAAATCAGTGTTGTGTGAAAGTGGAAACATTGTCGTCAGAACGCGAGCTCTAAGAGTACTAATCGAGTTGGCTCGGCGCCCGAGACTCAAGATTAACAAGAGTCTATCGGCCGCACTCTGATGAGAGACGAGCGAGTTTCGCCGCTTTATTTTCGAACTCATTATGCTTGAAGTGATATATTTTGGGACGCGTCGCCGCAAAACTATGCAAGAATCGTTTAAACGTCTGTTTATTTAGTGATTTTAACACATGGCTGAGAATTATTACAAAAATATATATAAATTTACGCACTTAGCCTTTAAGATTTAGTTAGAACATGGAGTATTTATAAATTCAAACGTTTGTTAGACTTATAATAATTAATTGTTTACATAAAAACACATACATTAAGTTTGCACATATGTTATATTATAATTTAATATTTAAAAAAAAAACCGATAATAATCTCATTCGGTAGTAATTTTATTAATTCTCCGATGTTGGCCAGCAGCCAACTCGAGTAGCGCGGCTTAGATCGTTTAATTAACGACCGTCGAACTTTCGACCTGTTGAAAGCCGCGTGCCTTTACAAAATGAACTTACTTTACACGTACTTGTTCGTTTTAACTAATAAAGTTTTATCGCGTACATTATCATGTATGTTTGCAACAATTTTATTGAATTATATATTTTTATATTCACGAAATAATACTTAGATACATACATATTTAACTTTCTCATGAAAAAGATCTACATTTAAGATGTGAATAAACAAACAATGGCAATATATAATTGCAAATAATAGTTATGCAGTTGTTGGTCACATGAATAAATAACGCAATAGGTAACAGAAGCTGTGAATTTGTTTGGAAGGTTGCCACAAATAGAAAGCTCCGCGCCGAATGATGGTATTACTAAGCATATTGACAACGCCCCTGTAGACTTGTACGTATAACATACATGAAACGTATGTTATTATGTAAACATACATAATACGTGTACAAATATTTCTTAATAAACAGAAAACTAAAACTCTCACTAACTTCGCTCACAAAAATTAAATATTTACAATTTAATATTATCATCGGCTTAAACTATTGAGTATCAATTATTTATTTATTGAAGTGAAAACTTTTTTAAGTGCATTAAGCACTTTTTGAGTAAACAAACATCATGAAATTCGCGTTATCGTCACCGCCTAATGGGAAATATAATTTTATACCAATTGGTGTTAAAACTCAGATCGATGTTGAGTTTTAATTTAAACATGTGAAATTTCTAATTTTGGTATCAAAATACAAAATTATAAATTTTCACTTCTATTGTCAGTCCATATGACTTGTTTTTTTTTTTTTTCAAAATATACGATCCTATTTTATAATTATATATTACGACCAAATAATTTTTTATGTAATGTTACACAATTGTTCATGTTTTGATTTTCGTATATTGGGCTTATTTTACATTTAATAGAAGGTAAATCTGCTAATATATGAATTATTAGAATAATATTATATTAAATTAATATCAATGTTTGGATACTCACCCCAATAATAGCGTTAAGTTCGGTCATGGTGACCTGTTTCGCTCTCTCAACCGCTGACGCTACTTGCTGTTGATGTTCTTGTGAGAGAAAGGGCAATATTTGAGCTATTATAGCATTTAGTCTCTTGGCGATCTCCGTCTGCAATATGAAAATACCGGTAAATTAACAAGCTCTTGGCATACAACACATTATACTAAATAGCTTGTAACATGTTAATATTTATTTTATTATCTCACGTACGCCAAGTTTAAAGACATTAATTAATTGAAGGTACACGTCTCATTATATTATCATGGATACTGCTCAATCAGCCACAAACTTCTGTCTCACAAAATATTCACTTAGTTTATGTTTAAATAATGAGTTCAATTATCTATATCTATATCTATGAATAAATTTAACATTAACATTCAATAAAGATGAGGGCAATCATTTATTAACCGACCACTAACAGCGGAACGCGTTTTCCATATAAATAGATATTCGAAAATATTTCCACATTCCGACGCGACCGGTGGCGACTCGATTCAATAATAGCGTTTTATAATTGTAGCCGATAAGTTGGCCGGTCCCGACTAACAAATAAAATTAACACGATAAACAATATGCATGCGGTCAAATGGAATGATAAATGGCCGTGTTACCCGAGCCACTCGCGATTATTGGCTTTGTACGTATTTTCCGTTTAAATGCACATTAATTTTATTCACAGATTCGCAGTGAATCGAGAACGAATTATCATAATGAGCCTTTTGAATATCAAGCACTCATATCGGTGTGTTGATTTCACAGAAGTGGTTTTACAATATGACACCTTATTTTTAACTTGTCCATTTGCATTTTTATTAAATTGTCTCGGTTCAACGCGGTCGTCCCATCGCGAGTTTACAAATAGGTAATGAATTCATATTCATGTTAATGTATTCTCGCGTAAGGTGATTATAATTGGCCTTTTCGTAGGTGACATAAACAATAAACGTATACAAAACTGATTTATGGCTTTACTTTATTCACATTATTAGTAAGCAGTACAGTTCAAGAGACTTGTGCAAAATGTAAGATATAAATATTTAATAAGTTCTTTGATTTTCGCGATTATTACAAGTGTGTGTAGCCAGTGGGCTGTGCCCGCGACTTTGTCCGCGTGGAGATCTTACATCAGCTATTTGCCAGTGAAAGCCCCGTCAAAATCGGTGTAGCCGTTCTAGAGATTAGCCGGAACAAACAGACACAAAAATAGCCGGAACAGACAGACACAAAAATAGCAAAAAATAATATTCTGGTATATGTAGCGTGTATACATATGCATTTAGCATATATATACCATAATATTAATTTATTGACTACAATGGTTCACTATTTTGGCTTTAATGGCTTGAACATAAGATACTTACTTGATATTTTAGTCAATTCACACAATGTCTTTATAACTTGTAGCCTATGTGTTATTCTGATGTATAAGCTATATTATTGTAAAGTTTCATTAAAATCCATTCAGTAGTTTTTACGTGAAAGAGTAACAAACATCCTTACAAACTTTCGCGTTTATAATATTAGTAGGATTTTGAAATGAAACAATTTTAACCGGATTAATCACGTATAATTTTCGTATTCGAAAATACATTTTAGAACCCGAACACTTTATAGTAGTCCGTGGTCACAGGTAGACTGAGGTACCACTTGTCTGTCATTTGATACAATTATTATCTCAAACTACCGCCAACGATTTCTTAGTTGTTAAATATTAAAGTTTATAAATATTTACTTTGTGTTTTAGCTCTTGTCTACATCAAACTAATGCAGATATGTGCATGAAATATGAACAATTTGCATTCACGCTGCCACAAATTGTACACTGATTCCATGCTAAATATAGTATTTGTCGCGAACCGTGCTTTGGGCAATTTATTCCCCTTTAGCTCTGTTTTGCCGAGGGAAAGAACTGGTATTTTATTACTGTTTATCAAAGTAAATAATAAATGTTTTCAATATGTTAAGTATCTACTATTTAGTATTTGCTTTATTTATTTACTGTACGAGTTCATCATAGTTTTAGTAAGTAAAAGTGTAAAGTAAATAACAAAGCTTCTTCCGTTTTGTTGTCACGAACAAAAATAACGATGAATACATTCAGATAAAATGTAAATAAATGTATCGCGGGTTGTATAACGCGAGCAAGTGACGCGAACAAGCCGCGGCGCGCCCGAATTACCGCAAATTACATTACATCCTCCATCGCGCTGCATCGCTCCCGACACCATGCGATATACCATCATGAAACATCTGCTTGCTAAATGTTTTCTTCTTTTAATGAAACACTTCCATCTTTTTCTTTTGCTTTCAATATATAGTGGAGGTTCTATACCACTGCATTTATATGAAACGCATTTTAGTTTTCTCTTCGAATATCGAAAACTGTATTTATATGGTTTGCCCACCAATTATATATTATCTAACGTAACCAGTGTAGTGTAGGATATTTTTTATTAAGTTTATACAAAATATACAGCTGTTTTAATAATGAAACTTGTCAAACTAGCTGGCAACAAAAACAACGTTTAAAGTTAAAAATGTATAACTTATTTATAATTGCTCAAATTTGGCACCGTAAAAAGTGAAAATTTAATTGTATAATTCAACAACACATTCGCAATGCAAAATAGAGAGATAAGTGTTGTTTTTTATTCTCTTTAATTGTCGGTATATAATGTATGCCGGTGTAATGCAATTGGCAAGTGACCGACTTCTTTAGATGATTATGGACTTGAAGATTAAACTAATGAGATTTTTTTATTAATGTATTAAGGCTGGTATTCCATTTAATATTTTAAATTATTATATAGTTGCAACGTGACATTTACTCCTAAAATTATAACGCAGATTTTCTTGTAAATTATTAAAAACATTATTTGCAATACCAAACGTAAAAGCATAAATTTTACATCTACTTTCTATATATACCTCACAGCAGCTGCGAATAGCGCGAGAATAAAAAAGACCGTACAAAAGGGCCGCAAAATACGTACTTTTGCGGGTTCTCGACAAAAGATATAGTAAGGTTTGTCATTAAGGAGTTCATCCCCGCGCGAGAAATAAAAGAGGCACGTGGGGAGGGGAGGTCGGGGTGAGAAGCGGCGTGGGAGGGCGCACTAATGGCTCCGACACTCATCCGCTAATGCCGCGGGTGACTTCTCTTTTTGCACGATTTTCACGTGGTTTAGTCGGTCGAGCTTTTAATCTGGAGTTGCATCTTACGGTGACGCTCCATTTGTTCACGAATATATTTCTGCACTCACCTACTTTAAATACATTTCGAGTTCAGTTTTAAAGTCTGTTTTACTGAATATTAAATAAATTGTATATTTCTATGTAATTACATAACTTTTACTATTGTATTTAATGATAAATATATATAAACGTATTTTATAGGTATCGTACATTTTAGGTAGGCAGGTATTAAAAAACATATATTCATATTTTACATACAATCGGCTGGCTATATTTGATAACAATGATTTAATATGTAATATTTCAAATTATTGTATAGAATACATTCAATAGTAGTGCAGCAAAGTGCTGTGGTAACCGTTGCGGTGCGAAGTGACAAGAACATGGATAAGACCAGGGTGCGGCGGAGTGGTGTGGGTGACCTAAATGCGGGTCGCGCTCGCGGTTTATTGTCTCTCAGGTCTTATGGAAATCTCACGTTGCCTGAACCAAAACAATTTTAAAGAAGAGGAAATATGTTAAAATTACAACAACATTTACAGTTGAAAGTTATAGGCATAATAAAAAAAAATCTCGTAAATTTCCTTCTATTCTTTTGTTTTTTTTTCCACAAAGTAAAATGATTTAAAGCAATTTGAGCTATTTACATGCGCAAAGTCCACATTAAAATATAATTTGAACTGAAACTGAAAATTGCTTTTTGAATTTTCCATATAAGACACATACAATAAATGCAAAGATTTTCAAACAATTTGGAAAATAAACAATGCTTATTCGGTTTTGGACTAATAAAATAACTGTAGTAAACTTCAACAGTCCATTATTTCGTAAACATAATTAATAGCATTGTAGCTTTGATGGAGACGATATATCTATTAGATTACAGTTCCATCATTAATTACAAGAGATAATTAGGTCTAGACAATTAAGTTAGTGCCTACGTGTATACCTACTTACTATTTATTAAGTATTCATTACTCAGTATTAATATATGTACCTACACATATTTATGGAACATTAGTGATTCCAGTCGCGAGATAAACCAAACTCATGCGGGATTGGTCGCAGTCGGTTCCAATGCGGTGTGGACCTTCATTACTGACTGCAAGCTCTTTTTATGAATTACTTATGCACACCGCGTTCAGCTTATCTTACCCGCAACGCTCCCGCGAAATTTCCACTTTATTAAACAAAATATGTATTCGTCTATAGACGGCTCCATTGTATTGAAACCAACATAGCTTTTATGCGAAGCAATAAATAATTCTCTAGCGAAATGGCAGTCGACTCGATAAATGGGCTATTATTGCGGCAGACAGAGGCCAACATTATCATTGATTCGTATCGCTTTCGCGTAGTTGTAATTATTTAAACGTACTCCGCCGTGAAACATTTGTGGTCAGCAAGTACTTACCTACGTAGATGGTTCTGACACACCTGTAACATTAACTTACGCTTGTCTTTACTCATTATACAAATGATAAGGCAAATTAAGAAAGTCAGTAAAAGCTTTATTTCAATAACACACTGTGTTATAGATAAAAAGAATTACATACATTACAAAAGGAAATAACTACTCGACCATTAAAAGAACACAAAAAAATACAATAAAAGATAGGCCTTACTCAGGATAAATGTTGGTTATCAGTGACCGCCTTGCAAAAGACGCGATCGCGGCCTGCCATCGAAACTAAATATTATTCACGCCGGAAAGATTGATACATATTATATGAAGTATATATACTTAAAACTAACTGTGTTTTAATATAATAAAAATATAATACAGAGACTACAAAAATAAATCATAAATATATAAGTTTACGCATTCTGTTCGATATTTGATTTCGTGATCCAAGAATTACAAAAAAATGTTTTATTTTGATTTAAAACGAGACAACTTCTGACCACAAGGCTTGTTTAAGTCACTGCTTAATTCTTGCACGGCATTATTAGGTAATTAGATATGGTAACACGAGTAATTAAAATTGTCTTTGTACTGTACTCAACCTATTAAATTTCAATCCAGTAAGAATTATTATTCGACGTCTATAATTTAATCGAACTCGAGTCTGTGTAAGGGCTGAAGCGTGACATTAATATTCATTAAAAACAAATGGATAATATAATTATGCGGCAAGAACAAGTTGGTTCGAGAGCCGTCGAGTGGGTGAGTGGTGCGGCGCGGCTCGAAAGACATCGTTATCTTAATATCGAGAGTATCGGCTGAATAGAGTAGGTACTCGCAGTCGCAACTTGTAACAGCGCGGCGCGGTGGCGTCGTCCCATAATCAGTTAGTAATTACATGGCATATATGCAGTTTATAGACTACAGACGTTATAATTAAATGTTAAAATTAGTAATTTATTGGCTTAGTAATAACAATTACTAAAACTAATTTAATACTTAAATAAAACAAAAAAATATTCACCGCTGAGTACGACAGACAGACAAAAAATCATTCAATATGCTTCAGGTTAATTGTAAACCAATATTATTCATACTAAAACAATATGAGTATACATATTCCATTCTTTAAAAAGTTAAGACTGTTCGAGAAGAGTCACTAATAACTAACAATAAGTATAGAAGTTATTAAAATAGGGAAATCGCGTAAGTCATTATTCACTGATTGAAATTAATTAAAAAGTAATTATGTATCTATATATACAATAAAAATTAATTTATGTCTTATCACTATTAATTTTACTAACGAATATATAATAGGGCCAAATATATGAATTTTAGGTTATTGACACTGATTGGAGAGTTGTGGGTAACAGATCGGCGGGCGTTCACAATTGTCTCCTCAATGTTGACTCGTATGTTTCTCGTCAAACAAAGAGGCAGCTTCCTAGCTACCCTTGTTTGTTTAGGTCCATACCGAACGTTTACTGCCCTTTGTATATCCTGCCTCCTGCCTGCTGCTAAGCGTGAAGCCTTTTTGACTCGGCACTTTTTTCAAGAGGGCTTATGAGCGCGAACGAACTAAAGCCCCTTCTAATTGTTTACGATCCTATCTTATCCGAAGTGTAAAGATTACATTGCTGTTTATAGTCGTACTTTTAAGTTAATTAAATTAACTTTAACACAAGTATCAATATAATAATATAATAATATATTATGTAATATTAATACTTCACTGTAATTGTATGTCATTTTATTGATTACAATGGCTTTTTATAAAACGAAATTAGTGTGTAACATCGATAATCTCTGATAATCAGTTAACATTCGAAAACAATATGTGCCATAGACAAGTCAATCACTGGACCACATGTAAAACTTTTTGTTGGTATTAACGAACCGCCTCAGTTAATGACGGCGCGTTTCTGCCTGTGACTTGTGAGAACATTGTATAGCGGCACAATAGAGCGCCGACACAATACTAAAAATTACCTATAAATTTATTTTACTAGTGCAATACCTACTAGCAATTGGTGCAGTTAATATATCTATATTATCAAAATTTTATGAATGGAAAACACAAAACTTTTAAAGAGTATTTTAATACTCTATATTATGGTGTAATGTGGTAGCAAATTATTTTTTGTTACAATTACAAGCTTATCGTTAATAAGTTACGATTTCTTCGCACTGTCTGTACGTCGAGATAGTGTTGTTATCATGGATTTGTTCAAAAATTGATTGGTTTGATTACAGCAAATCGAAACCATTTCATATGATAAATAAGGCTGATAAACATGGTATTATGAGATCAGTGTATGAATGATAAAGTACCTGCGATAAAGTATGTTGACTTAAGATAAGCTTGATGTATAAATATGTACGTTCCCTACGTGTTCCTACCTTATATGTCTTAATCATACGTTTTAAATAAAACTACAATCGTAAATGTAACACGTTAAAAATCATGTGTAGATATATAAGATTAGAAATATTTCCGTGAAATATTTTCAATTTAGGAATATTACTTTATTAATATATTCATGAAAAGAATATTTTTTGAAATGTATAGTGTTTAGCAAATTGACCACAAATACTTAGCCTGGCCATCAATACGGCTATAATTAAAAATAAACTAAAGTTTACTTTTGAATTTGGAATCTGACATTTTTATATGATTGTTCATTGGGTTTCCTTATTCTCGTAACAATATATTGTAAAATATTTTGTGATATTAAAATGGAGTGGGGTGATAAAAAGAACCAAATCGCTTCGCTATCATCGCTTGATTACATAAAGTATACGTGTATACCGTCAAATGCAATTTTTAAAATCCTCCATACGCTTGGTATTAGTTAATCTTACGAAAAAGGCTGCCGAAAGCAAAAGATTTTATCTCTGGAGATGAAGATATGTCGCGTATTTTAACAGAGGCCTTAGGATTTTTGAACTGATAATTTAAAAAAGAATTGGGTGGTAAAATCTAAACAACCTCTCGAGCGGTACGTATTGGGAGGAAATTATTTATGGATTAAATAATTTTTACAATTTAACAAACAAAATGACCGAATTTATTTTGAAAGATCTAAAGTAGGTTATAGGCTTAATGAATATTTATGGTTAGTTTTAGAGAGTAGGGCTTGCTTAAACGGCATGATAATTTGAAGTCCTTAAAATAATCCATACGATTGGCAGTGAAGAATTTTCCCATAGAAAGAGTGTGTGAAGCTATTGAGATTGGCCTCAATGTTTAAAGGACTGTATAGCAGCCAATGGAGACCACTTTGAATAAGCTTTATATATTGTTATTGGATTTATATAAATGTTATGTATAATAAAAAAAGGTGTTTTTCTTTGTAATCATATATGGTTACAAAGAAATAGGTTACTAAATACTTAGTCTAGCCTATAGACTAAGTATTTAATACAACTACTTTATACAAATAATTAGGATAACAGTAAATATGACTACCAGTAATTAAAGTTAAAAGAAAAACTCAAAACAAAATCAAATACATAATTAGACGAGTAAATTATATAAATATTTAATTAGGCACAGTACGTGAAACATAATAGTCGTGGCGCGGGCGGAGAGGCCGGTGTGCGAGGGTGAGTCGGCATGTTTACTGGCTGTGTTTGCGCAGGCTGTTTGTATGCCCACCGATGCTTATTGTGTGCGCTGCTCCGACCTGAGCTCAATGCTGTTTGCTTTACCCGCCAGTGCACTAGTACATATGAAATAAAGAAGACGAACTTGCAAATTCCACGTAGACGAATATTTATTCAACTGCTACATACCTTTATATATACATAAATGTATTGTTATATGCTAAAACAAAAGCTCGTCGCGATTATGCAAGGCCTTAGTAGTTAACGATGTTTCATAATTCTTAACATTTCCATGTTCCTAATTATTCAAGTCGATATCGGTTTGTGTCAATAATTATGTTAATTTTGTAAATGTCAAAACATTCACGCATACCTACTAATGATTGTATTATATGGCCAGCCTTAAAAGGCATTTCATTAACATAAAAAATTGCATACGAGATGACTCTTATAACCTTGTTTCTTTTCGTAATTAAGAGTCTGATTAAAATTTATACCACGCTTCATTTGTTATCAGTATAAATTTTATCGTTTTATATACAATTTTTATGGCTATCTGTATTATAAAACGGAATTAGTCATTCATTTCCCTTGATTATTGTGTTTGATACGATAGAATAGAATAAATTATAAACCAAAAGGAAGCAAAACCAAATTAACATTCACGATGAAAAGAAATAAAACTCAACCTTATTTAAATGCACGATTTACAAATGCAAAATACAAAGTGTATATTCGAAGCGGCGCGGATTGGGCGACCACGACCGCAACCACGGCGCTGCGGATAGCCGCGGCCGAACCCACCCCAGCCGCCCCCGCTAAGCCTTGCCTTTACATTCTCGCAGTGATAAAGACAGCCGTGTTAAATTGTTACAAATTTGTGTATGTAAATAATACCTGCTTCGTTAATAATCTCATTTTATTAAGTGTTACACATAAAATGTAAAATTTATTGAATTGTTTGCATCAACGTGCCTACCTTAATTCTATATTTTTTATTATACGTTAATAGATGTCATATATTTTACATAAAATTATAATAATATAGTAATAATAGAAATAAATAAAACATTTAAAAGCAACCACGTACAAACACGACAATAATAAAGATAAAAATTCACGTTTTATATTTTCTCTTAATATTCAAACTTGATAAGAAATAACAATTAAGTAAAAATATTATAATAAAAATGTACATAAATTTTCAACTGAGCGTAGAACAAATAACGTCGCTTTATTAAATAGGTACATTGCAATATGTATCACGAACACATCGCCGTTGACTTTACTATTATACAAACGAAACCAGTGTTTTAACGCTAATGAGACATCATCGAGTCGTGAAGTGAATCATGATTTTTTAAACATAATAATTATAATACCCTATTACACATATTGCACCTTGTTTGATAGTAACAAATTGCCTGTAAAATTACGAGCGCAAGCAATTACGTTATTAACTATATATGTGTTATTTGATAATATACTAAAGGGTTTGTTCATAGTGGACGACTTATCCAGTAATAGAATAATATTACATAAATTATTAGTTTGATTTACGTAAAAAACAAATTAATAGCACATTTGTTCAATGAAATATATTAAAGTAATAAAACACACGTTAGGCAAGCCAGTAGCCTATACCTATCTGAAATCCAATGAGTGTCCTTAGTGTAGTCAACAAAAACACTTGAGTATCTCATTTCTTTTGAAACACAAAGGATTTCTGTGATTATATAAAAGTATAGGATACCGCTCCGATTTATCAATTTTATATTCATAATACAATAATTCACATTTGCTGGTGACTTTATATATCTAAATTAAATTTTTACTAAACACACATTCATCAAAACAATGTCATTATAAAATGATGGAATGCAAACTTTACAAGTTATATATATGCATCACAATAGGTAAAGGTTTAATTAAAACCAATATGTTGATATACGAAACCACACCGATACAAGAGCGAATTACATACAATAAAAATGTTAAATTAACCATGTTATATAAAATGTTTGTAAATTTTAATTTGAACATTTCGTTTGCCAATTCATATAATAAATATTTTTTGAAATCAAATCGTTTCGTATTCTAGGAACTAATTTACAAACTCTAAAATTCTTTCTGAGTTTCAATTTTGTTGCTCAATAACCTAAAAAGTGGCACATTATATTTTAGAGTTAATCTGTGATCAAAATGACTGGTAACGTAGCAATTTAAAAAAAGAAACAAATTTAAAATGGCCATTATTGTTAATGTAGTTAAAAAAGCATTTTTTATATACATTCGCTTTCTATTCGCTAAGTTTCACAGACACTTATATGTACGTATGGAAACAATTATATCAATACGTGTGTAATCATATTAACATGAGGACATATTAAACTGGAATATGTCATTTGTGTTTGTAATTGAACTTATCTCTAATACCGTTATTATACCAACAGAATTTTTAATTGTATAATTATAGTACGTAAGCCACGGCGGCTACTTATTAATAATTCAACACGCTTCGCACGCAATTACTGTTAAATAAACATATCCTATATTGAATTACTTTGTAAATAGATACTTTTTTTATATAAATCAAGTTCAGATTGTTTTTAATTGAAAACATATGCTCTAGTACTCTATTTAAACGGAATACAAAACAATAAGTACACTATAAAAAACAATGTATAGTTTTTTATAGAGCATCTACTTATTATATTTTTTATCTACTAATATCAGCTTGGCTAAATATTTTTTTAAAAAAAACAAGGTACACAACGTAGGTATGTCATGAGCATTTTACATTCATTTCTATTTACATTTTAGACATATTTTCTCAGAGAATATGCAAACTATAAGGCTTACGCCAGATATTTATATTCTGTAGAGCTCAGACTGCATTTTTACACAGCATGATGGTGAATGGTAAATGAGTGAGTCATGGGCGTGTGGTTTACGAGTGGAATAGAAATCGTCTGTTTAAAATGAAGAGTCAAGGAGCGAACAAGGCGTCCATTATTCATGAATACCGTTTCACGCCCGACCACCGCCGGGCCCGGCCGCGCTGCCCTTCGAATAAGCTGGTATCAATGTAAACTGCGTCGAAATCAATATCTGTGTCTCAATCTATGTAATTAAGGCTCCTGATAAGACGAAGTAGCCGAAGTAATTATCTTAAGCGCCGGGTCACCGACAGCGGAGTGCCGTCAAAATATATGTTATATAGACTATAAATAAAAGAATAAAAATGCTAGTAGAATACCTCTAACGTATTTAACGCCTGCCCGCGCACTACATCGGCTTCCATGCAAAGCCTATAAATATAAAGACTTACGCTTCTTCTCACTTTCAATATAATCTAAACCAATTACAAGGATAGGTAGGTAGCTATGTCATAAATTGGCTGTATTCTCAAAGCGGTTTTATAAATGTCAATAATGTTTGCGCTAAATATTTAATGTTATATAAAAAGATAAAAATTATAACAAAACAAAATGATAGTGTATTATCAATAATAACGTTAATATAGTTATTACCGATAATATGCAATCAATTAAACCAAGTGTAAACTGTATTAGAGAGTTAAATAAATCCGGAGGGATGAATACGCCCTATTTTTTCACATGACGAACATACCATCCCTGTTGTCATTATAGGGTCCGAATTTGAAAACACAATTAGACTTAATACAGAGGTGATTGTTGTCGGGATAGGGTCGTAGGCGAGGGGTTACGGTAAATCCTTTAATTTGGCTCCCCTATCAAATAATAAAGCGAAGGGGCAGTGAGCGCAGAGCGAACGATATCGCGTTTAGTGGTTTTATTGCAAACGCCATCTGCCGCACGGCGTGGCGCGACGCACTCTGTAGATAGAGAGATAATTTCGCTTTTACAATGAGGGGCGACGGAGCGTTCATTGTGAGTTGTTGCGTTCATTTAGACAATTCACAACGCGGTATCCGCTTGTAGATATAGCGAGATAGCGCGCCCATTATTATTATACGGGACCCTTAATGACACAAAGAATGTGTTTATGAGAACATTCAACGTCCATAATTTGATATGCCACACGGTGCGTTACAACTCAGCTTGACTAAGCGCATATACTAGCTATAGATAACTCTGTTAATATTGTCGAAACTAAATTCGTACGTTTTATAGTCCGAAGATACTCTTTTATAAACAAGCTATATAAACCAGCTTATCGCTAATATTAGCTATTTTCTATTTATCAACGTAAAAAATAAACAAAATACTCTAAGCCCAATTACCTCAAACCTTGGTACATGTTTTAATATAAAGTAACAATGAAAAGATAATAATACGTTTGAATGCAAGTTAATAGCTGAGTGCTACAACAGTATTGGAAAACAAACAGGATTAAGGACATCTCGAGCGAAACGGGTTGGGCCCCTGTTGTTTCATTATAAATAGTAGCTAAGCGGACCGGGCACGTGCAATGTTTTTATCAACGAGAGCCGACGCGAGGCGGACGACCCTAATGCAAGGGTAAACAATCCTCCGCCCCGCATATGAATAATTTCGCAACAAGGGTGAGGGAACACAAAAGAGGTATTGTAATAATGCGTAAATTATTAAATTATACAGATAAGATCTTTTAATTTATTTTGCTGTGAGTTTCAGAGCTTTCTTTATTGAAAGCGGGAAATGGACGAGTGCGTTGTTGTAAAGAACTTCTATCCAAAACTTAGACTGTAGATTTCTACATGTTTTTTAAATTATATTGGTAAATAAAAATAAAACATTACGAAAATTAAAAGAACACAAGCACTGAAGCACGTAGCGTAGGGGTGTGAAAGCTCGTAAACACGACAAAGTATTTTATCGATGTCCTCTGAAGCGTAGACAAGCTTGCGTTCGGCACAACCCTATTGTCTCGCTGTCGACACTTGTGACACTTCATGAAATCACTCCAGCGTTATGAATTTATTGCTGTTCAACTATCGGCTTCTATTCACACCCAGCTATGTATATTAATCGAAGAGATTAATATAAAATTCGTTTGTTATTTCGATAATTTTAAATTTCGCTATACCATTCATAGGTCTATAGTAACACAATTCTTATACAAATTTAAAAATATTACATTTGCCGAGTATTAAGTGAAATACGACATTACACTGACAGGATTTATTTTATCAAGTGAAAATATGCAAACAATAAGACTGATTAAATATATGTGCATACCCTATATACGGTAATCATTAAAATAATCGAGAACGTAAAGCCGGTTCAGGCGTATATAATGGTTAGAGGAACGGAACAATAAGACTCCGTGTCGATACAGCCACACAAAGACGAAACAATCAATTCACGACGTAAGTAGGTGTAATTCGGCACGGCTTAACTGCAGTACGGCCCCGCGACTAACAAAAGAAAATCTAAGCAATTAGTCGTCGCCAGAAAGAGCGGAAAACGCGTGTTAGACGCGGTCACGCCGGCCAACATGATGCGGTCACGACACAGTCTATTCAATCGCGACAAATTCAACCTTATTAACTCTTTATATTACTTTTATTTAGTACTGCGACAAACAAAAAACCTTGGATAGTCACTGTAGTAAAATTACACGTAGTGAGGCATTTTGGACCGCATTTGGGTGAATCGAAATGGATATTTCTAAAGCTCAATCTGTTTTTTTTTTTTTATCGCTGAACTGTTACGCAATAAAAAAAACAGTATGAAGTTGAATAAAAAGTAAATACGTGACCTATTGTTCTACAATTATCGAACGTATTAAATCTATACCAATACCAATACATAATAGAAGTAAAGCTTTGCCTTTGCGGTTGCTGCTCAACTAAGCATGTTAATAAATAATGTAATAATTCATTATAATAAAGCAATGCACTGCACTACGCAAAACATAACGTGGACTAAATAGCGCATTCAAGTATTGAAGCAGTGAGCCATCTGTCCGCCGCAGCACAAACAATACGACCCTTCTAAATCACCCTTGTTTCTAGTTTGCCAGACCCTAAACAAACATAAGTTTCATACCGTCTAACGTCATATTATTTGAAAAATATATAATTTTATTGTAATATCTAATTACAAATAAGCTAAGTATCATAATATAAATAAATACTTAACGATCTATTCACTTTCTTACTGTTTTACTTAGTAGGTATTATTGTTTTTTTTTTAATTATAAAAATATGCATATTTGTAATTATTGTTTATTTGTTGTATTATATAATTTTATTTATATATGGTAACATATTAATAATGTATTACAAAAAAGAATCATTTTTTTATCGTTGAGTTGATGTTATTAAAAAAAAAAAAGCTATTGAGTACGGCAACTGCCAGAATACAGCGTTGTGAGAATAAAATGAACAGATTACTACAGAACCCCTGTGGATCACCCCTTAAGACCCAACCCCTGCAAAATATAAGTAATAACTATTCGTTACTCAAGCTATTGATGTCCTGCGGTTAGGGTTGTCGAGTACACTATAGAAGAATTAAATTCTTAAATTGGAGCTTTAATATTGGAAGGGTTGTATTTTCAAACCTTTAAGCAGATAAATTGTTTGGG
Source organism: Podotricha telesiphe (assembly GCA_038994665.1). Taxonomy (NCBI): domain Eukaryota; kingdom Metazoa; phylum Arthropoda; class Insecta; order Lepidoptera; family Nymphalidae; genus Podotricha; species Podotricha telesiphe. Next base: position 849,191 of record JAOYRR010000327.1, read on the forward strand.
TATCAAATGTACGTTGCAATAATAAATAGTAAGCTTGACTTACAAATTTATTTATTTTTAATAAGTAAAGTGTGATTATTTCGTAATAAAAACATATAACTTTAATACAATAACTGATGCAGTCCTCAAGTATTTTTTTATATCTTATACAATATGAGATAGTAAAAATTACAAATCTTCAACGCTACGTAAACAAAGAAGGCTATAAATCCACAAGCGAAATGTAAACAAAACGGTTTGACCATACTTTGCCAAACTGGCCGGAGCCCCAGCCTCCCCAGCGCCCCACGGACCCCCCACGCGGTGGGTAGCTGTCAAACAACGTTTATCCAACAAGCGGGCGCAGCAATAACACTTTTTTTTTCAATTTTACAACATTCATTTTCCCCGTGCGCCACTTTGCTCGGCTGCTAATAAAATATCGCTATTTTTCACCTTCATCACACAATTTTACTTAAACGAGGATACATCGAAATGTGGAAATACTTTTTGTTTATTGAATTATATAAACTTTGTTTTTTAAACGTTTCGTTAATCGTGATTACATTTTTGTTATAATTCAATTTATTACACGTGCGTAGTTAGTCTCTACCTTATATGAAAAATTAAGATGTACATACCTGTTTGTGCATTTCCACATTGAGCCCATAAGACATTTCGTAGTACTGAAACAGATAATAATAATTAATAAGAATTATAACATTTGCGACTGTTGAAACAATGTTTATGTGACACAAAAAGCTTCTGGCACGGATTAGCTTCCTCAAATCATTTGAGAGAGTGACTAAACATCCGCAATATCACATTCTGGACCGCAGCCAGAAGTGTTTCCGACACATAAAAACGCTCGCGAAAATTTCCTCTAGAGCGTATTAAAATAAATTGCAAACGATTTGGCAACACTTAATCGTGATTCATATCGGACGGGAACGACCACGCGGGGATTACGGACTGCCAAATATCTATTTGGTTAACTGAAAAATGTTGCCACTTGCTTTTTTTATCCCTCCGCGAAATACGTCTAAACAGTAGTCTTATTTTGATATTTTCAACAAATCATTGAGTATGTACTTATATATATTTACATAATATGAGAGCAGACAGATCGCATAAGTTTTGTTTATGCACATATATTGAAATAAATTGAGACATTTTGATGACTACGATATTATAACTTACACGAGGAATTCCAGATACTACTTGTCAACATGTCAACAATTAACGGCTAATGATACATTTACAGGCGTTATTAAACAGAGCAGCCGGTTTAGTAAAATGTACACGATATATATAATTTACACCAGTGATTATATCAAAATAATAGGGTGCATTAAATAGAATGTCTGTTACTATAGCATCGCTGTTGTAATGCGCGCTCCGCGATGCGGGTGTCGCGCGTCCAACAAAAGATACACTTTATTGATTGTGCGTACACTCAACCATTACAAGATAATGATCTAACAGCTCGTAAAACTTCATCGTCAGTAAAAATACATCTCAATTTGTTTAGGTATAGATATAGTATGCAAAAAAACATGACAATATTCACTTACCATGACATAATGCCTTTGTATTTCAATTTTTTCACTAGCCAGTTTTTCACATTCTAATTTTAAACTGAAACAATACAAAAGCAAAATTATTTTTTATAAACAAAGTAAACGTTTCAAGAACGTCTTTTATTGTTTAAAAAATTTTTTTTTTAATACTTATATAATTACATGTAAGATTATAAAAGTTCTTCGTAATTTTTAAGTTATGAAAGAATTAATAAAAGTTTTTTCGTTATTAAAAAAATTCGATATCATCAATAATTAAACCCAAAAAGGACTTATATAATCAAATCGCCCTTAATACATATGAAATTTAAAGAGCACTCTATATTATACAAGGCGATAAGCGATTTCATAACAAATAGCTTGTTTTATTGCTGTTATCGCCAGTAATAGGTCAAACTTGTAACGAACTATCAATGCTCGAGTGCTCTACATAAGTAATTCTTCAGAAGCTTATGAACATGTTATACTCATTTTAAATTTTATTAGTTTAATATAATTACTTATTTAATATGCGTCAGCAATTTAAAATAAAATTTAAATATATATATATATATATATATATATATATATCGATTTGATCTCATTATTCTAATTGATATGTGTTATTTAATGTATAAGAGGGTTGCAGGTTTGTGTTTTTACCTGTACAAAACAGATTTTTTTTGAGTTAACAGTAAAGGGTCACAAAGGGTCTGCTTGTAAAAGGGACTACTTAGCTCACAAAGGGCTGATAAGGGATGATTCACTGATACTCAGCGACAGGAGAAATCCCGGATGAGCCCTTTTTAGCTGATTTACTTTTATATCTTTTTCAAGTTGTATGCCTAATGTACTCGGATTTTGTTCTACTTTTATATTATCTTTTGTTTGTTTTGACAAGTAGGGTGAGAGCATTGACATAAAGATAAAAACGTATGAAAATATGTACGCTATTATTAATTTACATTTACAATAAATAGAAAAGATAAAATGTCTATTAATAATTTTATTACTTATGTTACAGCGCTATATTTATCACTGCAAGCAATCAACAAAATACAATAAATAAATATTACGTTATTGATACAGAGTACCCACTTTTTAAAATATAAAATATTTTTTAGTCTACGTAAACTCTTAGCTATGCTACACTTACTTGTGATATTGAGCCTGAAGAAAGTTAAATTCTTCCTTGATACGGTCACACGATTCACCAACCGTGAATTTTATAGGTTGCCCAGGTTGCGGCGGACCCTGGAGGAAACGAACTAGGTATTAGACTAATAACATAGTAAGTCTATATATTATACTATATTATATATTTAACCATTGACATCAATATACAGCGATATTACCTCTTAATATAACATGACATAAAAACATTTCTATCACGAAACAAAAATTACACGCATCCCAAATTACCATAATACAAATTATCCTTTAATGACTATAATTCAGTGTGAGGCTCGATTGATGAAAAAAAAAACAACGCCGACCGCTCGCCTCTTAACACAAAAATAAAATATGAACACGCAAGCACCTAATAAAGTAAAAAATAAAAAACTAACTCCATAATAAGAAGCAGGAAAATAAAAATAAAGCGAGGGACACAACAACACACGGTCGCCGGGAGGCCAGGCGGCAAAAAATAAATAACCGTCGCTCGCCGGCGCGCGAGGAACAAACGGACTTTAAAAATAATAAAAGGAGCGTAAATAAAAGCGTAAAAGGAACTGGCGCGGCGTGTAGACGTTGTAAATGGAGCTGCGGACAATCGAGCTCGGGAAAAATGTGGCCGGAATTTTGTGAATGTAACCGCGGAGATGGGCTGCGGTCGCGTAGCACCCGCGACTCCGCCGTCTTCTGGAGCACTGGCTGATCACACTTAATAACGTAATGCTCACCGCAACCGCAGCCAACTACTAAGTGCAAACTTTATTATAGTTTGACATGTTTTTGCTTATAAAAAACAAAATTGCATTAACATACCTATTATTAAATTTAATTTTTTTATTGTAAATAAAATCTGACCATTCGTTTTTATATAAACGAATTGAGTGACTACCAGTAATAAGAATAAAATTTTGTCCCGGTAGCTGTTTAAAAAAAAAACAGTACGCCGAACGAAACGACGCATAGCAGCGCTCCGTAGAAATATGTGTATTCGTTTTGTTTTATGTGTATATGTTTAAACAAAACTACTTGTTAGTTTAGGAATTAAACAGTTGTTGAACGTTACTTCTGGTAAACAATTTTAAACAAGTTGGCAGTAATGTAAGATTGTATGAACGACAGTAATTGCTATGATTCTAAGCTAGGTTTAAGTTATTAAAAATGACAATTTCCACAATTTTTCAGGTTTAACTTAAAATTTGACAATATTGATATTTCAATATCATTGACAATGCTGTTGCTGGACACATTATATTACCAATATAAAACAAATAATCGGTACCTTTATAATAGATGAAATGATTATAGATACGATAAATAAAGTTACCGGTTAACCGCAATTATATCGCCCGATATACCAATTTATGAAATACAATACCAAAGTAATTGGCGATTTAAAGTAATTAACATTTGATAAATTATTTTTGCAATAATAAAACCATATTATCGTAATAATATTTATTGAATATGTAATGTTAATTTGGAAAGTTAATACCAATTACAGACTTGCGTCAAATGTATACTTCTCAACACTAAGAAACACATCCCTTGAATCACTTACAATATTTAATCGCCCCAAATTTAAATCGATCACAAAAAATCTTGACAATAATAGACTGAGTAAACGTTCCCCTCAAGAAAAAGATTCCCATAAATTATCGCCGAAAAGGTCAAATTAAAATACAATGAACAGTTTTTGAGTGGCAGTATTGTGCGGAGGGCCGGCCGCCCGGATGAAAGGCCCGCATCCAGCATCCACGCTCATAAAAACAAAACTAAACAGAATGCGTTTAAACGGATATAAAAAGAAATACGTGTTCTTATTTCAAATTATTGAATACGTCTGTCTGCCCACGTCTACCTGTTCACTCGGCGAGAGGACTTCTTTTGTTGGAATTTCGAATGAACTGAATGAATTCAAGCGAAATTTTATCCGTAAAAATTTGTTGAAACGCATTTTACCTTTTTTCTAAGTCGTTCGGAATATAATGAATAGACGCGAAACCTTTGTTTAGGAGCATTTTTCTTCATAAGAAATTAGCTTCCTATGTTAAAAAAGCTTTTTAAGATTATTCTTAAAGGCGCGCATGTAATCTTTGAAATATTTTAATAATGTTTATACAAATCAAGCAAATTGCTTTTAAATTTACTTTTTGCACAATTCAATTTACATAGCAAAAACGTAGATAAAAAAGAATAATTCGTCAATTATTATTTATTCAGAACTGAGTAAAGAATTTGCATAATTTCCCATTGATTAAAAAAGTCACGCGATGTATAAGCGCTTCACGCGCAGCTATTTGTTATTTCTGTCACGAAGTCATTATCATCTCCGTATTCCGAGAAAAAGGAAAATAGATCGATGTCAAGTGTTTATTAGTGATATTGGATGCTAACTCCGAAAAGTATACAGGTTCAGCAGCAATGTAAACTAAGCACCATTCGCACTTATAGAGCAAACACTCGTATACAAATATTTAAGCACAGAGATTGCTTTTGAAATTATATTGTCTAATATGCATCACCAACGATTTTAAACCTTATTTGTTGAGTTTAAAAGTCCACAAATATGTGGACATTTTTTCAAACCATGGCAACGGATAAAAATGTGAGTAAAACTAATATGGTAGCTATAATGCGGTTTGGAAAGCTGATTCGGCTTTCCGAGAATGGCATCCGTACGACGAGTTCGGTTACAAAATTATTTCTCACAAAAGAAAATGCAAATCCGTCGCTGTGATTCGGCGTTCAAGGAACTGTGTGAAATGTTTATTAAACAACCAAACTTATTGCCTACTTGCTTTATAACAAGTTTTAGGATAACCCATTACGATAAAATCAAAGTAAATTATTAATATTCACGTATCTCCCGCCTTTTGTGTGTGGCAGATTACAGAACCTAGAGTAAATAATATTTCTACATTGTATGTTGAATACCTAAAGGGGAACCCAACGTTTACTCAAACTAGAACGAGCTTCAATGGAGTTTTTATTCATGGCTTAATGTAATAAAAACAGTGCCTAATTTAAATATTAATAAAATATAAATTTAAATATTAATAATTATACGACATTATTCATCTCAATACTAATTATTATTTTTAAAAAACCTAAAGAAGAGGAGGTAATTGATGGTCCGGATCATACCAATATGATGGACTTTGTTAGCATACTCCAAATATGATGTTTGTGCGAACTGATAACGTTATCACACGAACGTGGGGAATCATTTTAGAGCATTGACTCAAGGTACTTTATCAGTGGCCCTGCATCGTAATCCCAAGATATATTTTTGTCAATAAAGTAAAAAGGAGTACATATGGACTGATTAAATATAAACGCAAGATGAGGTCAATAGCATCGTATTTTAGTACCGATCAAAATTGAGAGAGTAATTTATACGCCCTTGACAAATAATTAAAAAAACACCGGCGACAAATAAGCAATATTTTTATTAGAGAGCTTTACGAAAATAGTGTAAATAAAAGAGGTTATTTGTGAAGACGTGAAAACGCGAGACGCCATCATTTGTTCGTAGCGGTAATTCTGTCTGTCAAATATTGACCGAGCGAGAGAGTACCTAGAACGCGACACGGATTTCGAGCAAACACACAAATAGGCATTTACATTAACACCCCCTTCTCCCCCCCATACCCCCTCAACCCCCTCGCTCTATGCCAGTCATAAAGTAGAGTCGTAAAAGCGTAAAAAGCCTTCTGTCATACGTAATACAGTTAACACTCTACAAATCCGAGAGAATAGATGTAAAATTTTCTGGGTTTTAAATACATTCGTATTTCATGATAAATGGTTAAATTATTAAAAATTATGCACGCCTATAGCTTATCTTTTATATATAATATAATACTCACAAAAAATTAAGTTTAAATATATTTTCGAGACTAGTGTTGTTTTCTAAATTTTGAAATGACTTTCAAATTACTCAAAGATAAACTCCGTCGGAATTCGGAATTCAGTAGGCACGACAGATGTACAGCGGGTTATTAAGCGTTGAGAAACGTTTTATTTTTATTCAAGAAACGTTATTAATTTACTGACATGTTTACAATGTTTTCGAATAATACTATAAATATTTTATATTTCGAACATGTGCATGACATATGTTTTGCCGCTTACGAATGTTACTATAATTATTTAAAGCAATTTATCGAAAAACCATAAGAGTGTGATACTAAATTACTATAAAAGTTTACAGGCAATTTCACAGGTAATTGAGTGTGTCCGACATTGCTTCTATAATTGCCTCAGCGGGTGGCGACATTTGTGCCTTTGTATTTAACAGTATTTTATTTTACTTTTAAATGCCCAAACACAATAACTTGATTTTGTATTCTTTAAATTACAAAAGATATAATGCAATGCATTCTCAATATAGCTTTTAAATGTTTATATGTATATAAGATATCTAAATAATAGAAACCGTTAAAACTAACACCTCAATCTTAACGGGACAATTTTCTCCACACTTTCTCACACAGAATGATTTATCATAACAATGCAACACGATAATGGCGGGCATGAAGATTATATCAAGAATGATTTATGTATGGAAGTAAGCAAAGTACGCGGCTCACCGGATGCCTGGCGGCCGCCACGGCAGCAGCGGCGGCGGCGGCGTTCATCGCGCCCGCGCTAGGATACATCCCCGCGTCAAACACACGCGGTCATTATCTGAAGCACAAAAAATAAAAGGACACAGCACACACTCCACTGAAGCCACAAAATCAACACTGGTACGCGCGTGAACTTGCGAGACACACGCGACTCGTAACGGCAACTGGCACAAAACACAAACGCCACGTACGATAGCTGCAAGTGAACTGACTCGAGCGCGGCGGGGGGACCGCCCGGCTGCCCGTCCCCCGTCTCCCTTCACACCCTTCGCATGCCGCTGCCGTACATATTTTCTCCACTCGAATTTTTCGTCGACTATCTTTATGTTTGAGGAATACTTGGGCGAATCGGAGATATACGCTCTAATAGATACGTATTATTTGGGGATTTTGTAGAGGATTCGAGGGGTCTTTGGATCTCGCTGTAATGCTATAACTGTTTCACAACTTCCATTACACGGCTGATTTGATGAATATATTGTTAAGCAAAGTTAAATCGACTTTATATAAAAAAATATACAAATAGAAATATAAAGATAGGGAATTAACAGTACGATAACAGCTTCTTTTATTTCAAGTCACGCGGCAGACTTACATCAGAATAGATGAGTCGGCATTCGGAAGCGCCACGAGGACTAAGTTTGACAGATATCTACTTTGGCGAAAGTTGAGAGTAGATAGGTACCTGAGAAACAAGGATAGATGTACACCTACTTAGCTTTAGTGTTTTCAACGGGCTACAGTACCTGATATCTTTTGGCTAATTCAAATTTTAGGAATATGTATATTAATTAGAATAGTAGTTCGTGGTCTTCATAGAGAAATGAAATTGGTGTATAATACTATATACCAATGTTGGTACATTAGTTAAAAAAATGTCATTTTGCCTTATTTTTTTATTAGAAAACAACATCTATTTGACTCTTTTAGCAAATTAATATTTACCTATATTACTGCTGCCAGCTCACGTTGGCGCCAAATGTTTTTTATGCTTGATTTCATTAATTTACCCTTGAGTACAATATCTTATATCGGAACATTCAATCTATAGATATGATGTTAAATTACCTAATTATCTTTTCGATAAATCAAAGACCAAGAGTGGAAGTCAGTACGTAGGTATTAGAAATTTTATCCTTATCGATATATATTACTATTCAAACGCTTGTCTAAAAAAGTAAGTAATTTAAGAATTTTTTAATATTTTATGTTTATAAATTTATCTAGATATTAGTAATTATAAGAAATCTTGTTAGTTTTTAGGTACAAATTGCTTTTTTCAACTTTAGAACGCAAACTAATTATCTGTCCATATTTCTCACTCAAGTAAGCGAGCGGTACATAAAAACTTCTATAGAAAAGCATAGGTATATAGATAGATAGGTAGTTACATCATCAAACCAATGATGCCAGTAAAAACATTTAATTATTATTATACGAATAAGCTGACGATGGTTTAATGCTTCTTCTATAAGATCTCTTATTACAATAGTATAGCGTGTAGGTGCCGATATATTCTACATGATGAGTAATAAACAATAAATAACTATTTAATGAAAAATAAATTTAATTCCTGAAAATCTATACTTAAATTTTAAGATTATACTTAAATTGCATTTGAGCGTTCATGAATATATTCAACAGGTTGTTTAATCTTTAGTAATTCTAAATAGAGTCACATGTAAATGCGTCTTCTTAACAAAGCTTGCATACTTAACGCAAATTCATACTTGGGAGTTTTTCAACAAGTATAATACTTGTAAAGTATTCGTATGTCCCGTAATTTACGTAGCGCTTACAAGTACGAGATGTAACGAGGCGCGACAAAAACCTTCACTCCCTCCTTGTCTCATTTAATTTTATACGCGTATAGTTTTTAATTCGGCGTTTATTTTTGTTCGCCACAGATACGTTGCGCCCACAGAAGTGTGGGATACGACTTCTTGACAATGGACGGCGTTTATTTTATGGCCGTTATCGTCTGTATGTCCACCTCTATCTTGACTTTTTTATTTTATTTTTATTTCGTTACACTAAGCTTCTTGATTACGACTTGATATAAAAAACAAACATTCGATGTGGTTTGAGGCGTAGCTTCACAATGCGGTCTCCTAAAATAAAGTTTATAGTACTCTCCCCTGGAATTGGTCCCTCGGCACGATACGGTGAGCGGTCGTCATGATAACAAATAAATAGCAATCAACTGATATTCCGGAGACGTCACTAAGTTGCCCCTCTAGCTATAGCTATTCCATTTTGTTACAAATATCTGTCGACAGTTACATTCTATCGTTCGGATATTAATAAGAACTTTATTCAACAATATAACTTGCAGTGGCTAGTCCACTGTTGTATAATTAATGAAACCATTAAATTAAAGGCATTAGGCAAAATAAAAACCAATACTAAACGAACAAAATTGTCTAAATAAATGTCGGTAGCGTTTCTCAGACGCGATCAAACACCAGTCGGTTCATTACTGTAATGTAAACAGGCGATTAATTGGCAAGTCTGCACAACAAACGTGGGCGAGTCAGTCAGTATAGCGCACCACGCGTTAGTGCTCTGATAGTATAGGACGTGCTTGCAGGTCTCGTTAAATTTAACATATTTTTTCCTCCTATGACTATGGCTAAAAACAAAATATATCCTCAATTAGCATGTTTTCTCGATATTTGCGGTTGGAACATTTTAATGACTTCCTCGTTACATAGAACAACTCACTATCTGTCATACTAATCGATTTTCCTTCATTATATATATTAAGTAGGTTGTATTTATTAAAAAAAATTATATACTTTTATTTTTACCGAAATCTGCTTGCACATCCAATATTTTATATTATTTTGCTTATTATCGTCACTCAAAATAAATTCACCTATAACATACCAAAAAAAGATTAGATGGAATAGACAATAGAAGTAACAGCAAACGTTTTGTTGTCTATGTTTATATATAACCGAAGTTTCAAAACTTTTAGCCTAAAGTTTTAAAGAAGAATTATAGCTAAATATGATAGCTGATAATTATATGACAAATCTTTACTGGCGGGAGTTCGCACACGCAAGCAAAACGAGCTGCATTATTAACCGGCGCGAACAATTAGTTGTATAACCCGGCCATTGTGCCAGTACCAGCCTTTGTAGTCGTCCCGCGATTCCCAGAAGGCACAGATTCCATTCCATTCTTCTTAATTCTTTTTACTTTTTTGTTAACGAATTAATGTTTATTATGTATCATTTAAATTTATATAAATACAAAATTTCCTTATTTGTCAAAGAATTATGTGTACGATTAAAATAATTATTATCTACTTATTACCTACTTATCTGGTGAATTAAATCTACTTTGAGCTTACTGACGGCGATAAGTGTATATCACTTTGTAATTATACAGTAAAAGGTTAAGTTCTTGATATATTACAGCCAGACTTAATCTCCCGCTTTCGTAATTACAATTGCTTGATTAGTGCGTTTGTAAATCAAGTCGAGATCGAAGCAGACAGTGTTTTAATTAGCGTTCTATTTTAGATACTGTAACAACTATTAATATTAAGTTAAGTACGTAGGTTATGTAATAAATGTAAAAAAAATATTTTGTTTACTTTGTGATTCGATACAAACGTATCGAATACCACTTTTCTACTAACGTTCTTTACTCACAATTTGGGCAATTAATATTAAAATACATAATATGCCTATGCAATGTTTATTCTATCTTATATGATGTAACCTACAAAGGCAATATTGCAATCTTCTAATTAATAAATGAATAACATATTAATCCATCATATTCCTTGTTAAAATAGTTTGTTATTACACGCATTGAATTAGTGTTGAACTTATGATCTTGTCATCGCGCAATGTTCACCCACGTAAGTTAGCTTACGTGAGTAGCTATTTTGTAGACATGTGCTATACGTCTACATATATAGATATCACAAGTTTTTTTTTAATTACATGTACCTAGTTGTGTTTTATTGTAAACCAGCGACCTGCTCGCGGCTTCGCCCGCGTCAGCTATAACTGTTTCATATTCTCGCCGGCCTTTTTATAAAACAATGAAATAAAAATGTATAAAATGTCATCACAATCGGTTCGGCGATTAGGACTTAATGAAGTCACAGACAGGCAGATATAGTTGAATGAATTTGTCATGGATGAATTTTTGAAAAACAAAATATGCTAAATTTGACTCCACAACCTACGTGCTTAGTAGACAAAATTCCCACAACACAGTTCTCAATTGCGTCACGACTCACGAAGGCGCCGATCTTATTAGATTTCAAGTAATTATAAAATTTATCAAAGTATATTATCTAAGATAAACGTACAAACATGTTAATTGTATTATAATATGTACCTATGTGAATTTCTGTAATCGCGGCCTTAGCATTATCAAGGTGCCAACAGGCAACATTAAAGCGGTGTTGGCATGAAGGGGAGAAATGTAAGTAAGTACTCATAGTTAGTGCGAGTAATAATACGATAATTTGACACGGCTGCATTGCAACTTGGCATATTCGCAATCTAATGGATGATTCTACTTAAAATCTATCGAGATTCTAAATAGGTACGTATAAAAACTAAAATATCTTTAACATAGGTAAATAATTTATTAGAGACGTTAATTAATGAGACCTTCTTTCTACGATACATGCATTATTCATATTGATAAACCATACGGTAATCAAATAGTTTAATAGTAAAGTTTTAATGCTATAAATTCGTCAACAGTGAACACATTAAAGATTACTAAAGGATGTAGCAGGTGGCAGCTAGTGTAAGCATATTAGTCCCAAGTGTATTATAGTGGAGTGTAGTGCACACTGTAGGTACAGTGAGTATAATATTGTTCGTGAAGGAATGCCATTTTAATGACCGCGGCATTGTTCGGGCGGCGTGCGTCACCGTAGTTTAAGAACTGGCCAACTATTTCTCTCGATTCTCTCCTCTTGGCTAAGCTTAACTAGGCGATTGTTAGTTTTCATTAAATCACTCGCAGCTCGAAGGTGAGCGTTTTAGGAGATTGATTTATGATTGCTTTTATTGTGACATAAGTTACCCCACGCATTGCTACTACGATTTACTATGCAAATAACAAACGAACTTAATTTCCTAATGACTCATATGAAGAGACTATTATTTTATTATTATCTATATAGTTTTAAACAGTCTGTAAGTCTGCAAGACTGTACAAGGTATTATATGTCTTTAATATGTGCAATTTAAAAGGCAATTCAGTGCAGATACGTCGATGCAAGGCGACGAGGAGGCAAAGCGAGCTCAGGTCGCCGAGCGGTAGCGGTAGGTATCATTAATTTTTTAGACAAGACGCTTGTGTGTTGAATAGCGATTGCGGCTACCGGACAAGCATACTTTATCGGATGGCAGTCGACACAATACGCCTACGTCGATAGCTATCTGGCTTGCGTTCCACCGCCACCGCTCGCTTTTATTTCCTTTTAGACAGGTTCTTACCTCAGTATTTTTCTTCTTATACGTACTTTAAGTGTCTTGTACCATTTATGTTATTAAAACACGACGTATTTTATGAACGATATAATAGTTTCAATTTTCTTAAGAACCTATTCCGCCTAGCGAGCTTAATAATCGATATCCGCAGGTATCTCCTCGGTAATAATAATGCAGCGAGTGCATGCCCGCGAACAAACGGCGTTCGCCGTCGGAGGAGCAGGAAGTGCGAGAGCGACCCGCGACCTGCGACGTGCCATTAGCGCCGCGCATTCAATAATAATGAACGAGCCGCACCAAAATATCCCCTGTTTACACCCACTCGCTCGCTCGATCCGCCGCCGCACCGACCGACCGCATTTTATTTTTTCGCTGTCGCACATTTCGCCGTCATAGCTATTTCCACTCGAGGCATTATACTCGCATACGTGTGTGAGTCAGTCCACGTGGACTGCTCCGTCGTCGTCGAGCGGAATCCGCTGAATTCATGTTACCGATTGGTCGTGCAGCTCGGATCGCTTATTAAGGGCGGAGTTACACGCGATTCGAACCTCTCATTGGCCCGGGAGCCGTACGGAACCGTTCCGATTGGCAGAGGTGATTTTTATAAGCGCGGTAGTCCACGTGGACTCGTTTATCTATTCAGACGCCGGCGGCGCGGTCGCGGGGGGGAGGCCGGGGGGTATACGGGCAATCAGTAAAGGCGGGAGGAATACGGCCATATTTATAAGAGCTGCGGGGATGCAATCACGAAGCGGCGCGGGGGTCGGCGGGCGGCCGGGGGAGGGCGGCGGCCATTTTGAGGGCAGCTCTTTTTATTCGTTTTTCGCGCGGGGTGCGTCGGCGACGGGAGCGCGGCGTGCGCTAATTGCGGGGGTAATGAGGGCGCTCCACTCGGCTCGCTCACTCTATTAAACTCGCTCGCTATCGACTGCCTTATTGATTTGTCCTTAATCGAACCGCGGCGAAGCGGTGAGACAAGGTTCGGCGTAGTGTAAACAAAGCACCTTGCCACACTGTGCCGACTCGGCCGCGTCGGTCGCGTCGGTCGCGGCACCGCTACATGCGCGCAAATTGAATTGCAATGATTGGAAGTACCGACCACCGCAATCACTATCGACACCGACACAACACAGCACTATAACATGTATACACTGTACAGTACAACGAGTAGCCTGTTCACAGTTCCTTTTGTACCGATACATTGTTGGGTTCCGCTAAATTCACTTTAATTATCCAATTATATAGGTATCCAATTATATAGGTATCCAATTATATAGGTATCCAATATCGAAAATAAACAACAACCTTACATAGGTAGTTATTTGAAAACGTAATATCTATAAAATATTTTATGCTTAAATAACTTAAGTGTTAAATTAAGAGACAGTTAAATAGAGATAGGTCAGTTAGGTTCACGTTTCACATACTTAGTACCAACATGTAGTAATAATTTATGAATATTAAATATCATGTGAAATAATAAATAGATACCTACTCACAAACCTTTTTTATAAGTAAGTTATATAAGCAAATGTTCAAATGTTAAAAAGTAAGATGAAATCATACACCCATCTAATGACTTTATTTTCAGATTTTCATTTTTTTTTATTTCACAGTTCAATTAATAATTAGGCATTATAAATAAATACATATTACATGAGGTACAGTAGTGAGTCTAATGTGTATTAAAAGTACTTTAATAAGATATTATTTTTTGTTCACTCATCGGCCTTGACACAGACTTGCGAATGCTGTATCTGAATAGATAACCGAGAGCAAAGTGACGTTGAGATTTGTACTTATTGCATATGTTAATTGGTAGGTAGTATAGGTATATTTTTTGTTGTAATATTTACATTAATATACGACGACAAGGCGAGTCTTGTTCATGTGTTTGACTAGGCAGATATGATTAAGGACTAATATGTATAAGGAAATTATATTTTATTCTACAAATTATATAGACAATAATATTAATAGGGATAATAGTTATGTTATTTGCAATTTAATAAGTATAATAGAATAGGCTGCAGTTCGAGATCGTTCATTTTCCACAGTCGACATAGGTGTACAAATTATAGAGAGGCGATGTGGACGTGGAAGGCGCAATACGAGCCCGCATATTAAGCGGACGAGTGCATGCGAATGGCAAAGGGCTCTCGGCATACGGAGCACATGCGGTCGAACGCATGCGAATAATGCATGTATGCGAGTGAGTCTTCAAGTGGGACTAGCGGACACACGCGTGTGAGCTGCCTTCCCTGGAATGTAATTTAGACAGCATTTGCAAAATTTATAACTAGTTGGATCTCGGGTGTACGTAGCTGTAGGTACTAGATATTTTGTCCGATAAAAAGCCAAGGAAACATTTAAGAACAAATGTAATTTGCGAAATATAAATTCGTTATGTTATTAAATTTCATTAATTATTTATTTATTATATATTACAATTTTATTAATTCAATTATATTTAATGATTTTTCGTGTAACTTAATGAGTCGTGGTAATTTATTTGTTTATAATTTAGACATAATATTAGTAAACGTACACCACCTGTACCTACTCATGTTGAAACTCGCTAAAGATACTTGGGCAGGTACAGGGTGTACGGTAAACAGTGGGTGGGTACAACTGTGTCAATTGTGAGCAATTGAAGTGCGTCATTGTCTCGCGACGACGTCACACTAGTTCATTGTTTCTATTTCTTGTCGCTTGTTTAAATGTTTGCCCATTCATTACGTTACTTCATAATTCATATCAGTATCGACGTTAATATCTTTCTAGTTTAATAGCAATAATCATCCTCGCTGCCTGAGCTTCGTCATGTTTACGATCTACTCTACCTATATCGATAAATTCGGAAATGTTATGATGCGTTCCTAGATTAGATAGCGAGGCATTTAATATTTATAGGCTTTAGGGACATTAAGCATGTTGTTTAATGTGAAATCATAATGTAGGTAAGTATATAATAATAAAACATGTTCTATACTCATATATAGCCTTATCGGCAACAGTTCTGTTTGAGTAACAATTGGAGCCTAATTTCTATTCAAGTTGAACAAACATAATAGTGTTTCTCTACATATCCACAGTCAAGTGTAACAATCCCGCACTTTCAATAGGCAGGAGGGTCGTATATGGAGTTAGAGAGTTGTGAGCGACGACAATGGAGCGAGACGTGGCGAGCGAGCGATATGAAATTTCATTAACGAGGGTCGGCGCGCACTACTCTACAAGACGGCGGACAAACAGCGCGCGTGAACCCACGAATAATTCACACGCGAGCCCTACAAATAACGCTCCCCGCCGCCCGCCCGCCGCCCCTCGCTCTCGCACGCCGCAAACTAAGTTATTTATCGCACCCCCGCCCCGTCACGTCTTCGTACCAGGAAATACCCGCATGTATTTTAACTGGTGGCTGAACAGCGCGCGAAGCCCAGCGACATCTCTCGAGGGGCGACGGCAATGTCAACCGGCACTTCCACTTCGCTTGGCAGTTGCGCTGAATTACAAATGTTCCTATATCTGAGTTCACATCTCGAATGTACTAGTCACTTTCCGCCTTATCAATTTACGAGTGCGCCCAACGACGCAAGTGCGCTCCATAATATTAGCCCGGCTAATAGGCGTGTGTCATTATAACATATAAGTAATCTTGTAGATAGGAATATAATACCGTGAAACGTGTTTTTCAATTACATTCGCACTTCGAAACTCGAGTGCCGAACTCGTTCAACCATTTTAATAAGAGGCAAAATTAATGTTCGATAATTAAATGTGGATGTAACACTTCAATTAAGACATTAGTGAAAAATATGAGATGAAGTCTGTATCGATTAACTTCATTGGTATTAGTTAGTATTGTGTTAATGAGTTTATTATTGACGATTCTATTACCGTTATACAAAGTGCCTAATACAAGAAATAAATCATGATCATGTAATATTTTTATAACTTTACAAATACGTATTAAGTATATACTTTTTATTTAAATTTAAATTTGTATTTATAATAGAAGAAATTAATAGGTACGCATGAACGAGATAATAGCTCAAAAATGCATAATTTATCGGGGCACCGTTTTTATGTTTTAGTTTAATCTTTTTTACCTAATATCCAAGGATTTATTAAAAAAAAATTATTAAGTCTTTGTATTGGCTCTATAAAGCCATCCTAATATCTATTATGATTCAATATAATATAATTTTATATGTGAGTCGACTTATTAATCATATTCATGTCTGGTTCGAAAATTAGATAAATAAAACAAAACAGGAGCGTTTAATATGGATGCTATGTGATGTATCTACAGGCTAAATATTGTCTTACACAGTTATTACCTTCGCTATCTAGTCACAGAGCTTACGTCACTTTGGTAACACGAGATTCGTGTTTACCTGCAGACTGAATTTAAATACAAAGCTATAATATAACACAATACAAAGGACGAGCCAGATGAATATACATACATATTCTAATATACAATATAACTAAGAAAAACAGATTGAATATAAAAAAAGCCCAGTTCCCTGATAATTTGGTGTTTACACTTGAAAGAACACGTGGAACGCTTTCTCATAGTTGACCGCAAAGATGCCACAGATCATATTAGACATTTGATATGTTTGGGGAAGTTTTTTTTTGGGAAAGTAATAGTCGAAGATATTATCTTAACTTATCAGCAATGAATGAGGCAGCATTTATAATTAGAAAATGAACTGTAAGATTTTAAGAAACCAAGCAAGCAATCATTTATATGGAATATTCGGAAGATAAAAATAATAATCAATATCATCAAACAGCATAGGACTTAATGTACTATTATTAATGTCAGAGCGTTATGGGCCAAAGTTCTTTTCAATCTAGTGATAAATTGTCAAAGCTGGAACCGCAATAAAGTTTACGCTTACGTTTAGTATCCACGCAGGTGTTACATTTTCTTATTAAAAATCCTGGCACTTATAGGATCTATATTAAATATATATTTGAAAGTTATGACATAAATTAATATGTTTTATATGAAATAATCATATATGATAGGATAGTTTATTCTTTTGTATGTTAGAAATGACACTAATTTATGGCAAGTCTATCGTGATGATCACATCTGGTGTTCATTTAACTTATACGCTTTCGGTCGCATTCTATTTAAGGACAAGAGACAAGTAAGAACTATGAGCTTGTAACTGTGTCAATTGTGCGCAATTGTCGCCTGTGCCTCATTGTCTTGGCTGTTGACGAGCGACGAGCGCGGAGCGACTAGCGAAGAGAGACGGTTCGTCGGGCCAACAATTGAGCTGTTTGTTCAATTTATAAAGTAACTCCCTCACAAAGCGTTCAAGATACATATGCCTAATGACGCATGGAGGACTCACATGCTCGTTATAAGTCGTAAACTTTAAAAGCTATTTCTGCTGGTGCACAATGTTAGGTATATGAGATAAAACCGTTGCCGAATAGGCATTATACACACTTATGACTGGTAAATTGTAAAGGGGGTGTAAGTTATTTATCTTAAATATTTATAACTTATATTCACGTTTAAACGTTCTGATTAATCAAAATTTTAAAAAACAAACTTATAGGGAAGTAATATTGATTGATTTTTCGTGTCTTTTGGCTGATTAGTCTGCCATGCACAAACATCCGTCAATGTTTAAAACAAGAAATATTATTTGCAGAACAAATTCAAGCTTTCGAGACATATGCAGTGCACTTTATACTAGGTGAGTAATGGTTCAACAAAGTCTGAGTTACTGCAAAACTACGTAATGTCGGTTCAGCGTTCCTGAACTGAGATGATTTACTTTAGCAATAAAATTCACAAACTGCTGTATTTTTGTTAACTCTCTACACGTTGATCCACAATGTGAGTTTAAACACTTTCTTGATTTGATAGCTCTAAATTATGTTTCACAATTCAGTCGCAAATAAAATTCGCAGTCCTTATATAAAATTTAATTATGTAATATATCTATACCTACGCGATTAAAATGTTTTAGCTTTATGTGGTATGATGTTAGTCATTAGTTTAGTTCATAAACTTGAATATCACCATTTGCGGTCTACGATTCCACCCAAGTTCAATTAGTAACATTATTTTACTAAAGGAACTCTCGACGGAAACACGTTCACAGATTATGTGAAGGTTAAGTATAAAATATTGAGTAATAATAACTACTATTAAACAATTTTTATACGTAATTTGATATAAATTAAAAGATCGTAGCCGGCAGGTCGGTATGTAGGTTAAGTGTTGCGCGTTAGGATTATCGAAACAATCGTAATAAATTAAAAACAAAATCCGTGCTCCCTGTGGTTGAATGGCGAATGGCGAGGGCGTCGAAGCGCGGCAGCGGCTCACCCCCCATTTTTTGCGGGTAGGTAACGTGCTCGGTGACACCTCGCGCGGGTCAAGTGCGGCCGGGCGGAGGGCGGCGGGCCGAGGGCTGCGGGCGGGGACAGGCAGCGCTAATTCCGAGCGCGTGACCGCACTCCCGCCGCTCCCCGCGGCCGTCCTCGCCGTTTTCCCGCCGGATTTGCGTTCATGCAGTAAAATAAAAAGGGCGATTTGGCGCCCTCCATTGCCGCTGCCCGATTAGCGGCGCCCAGGGAAATTAAAAGTATTTTATTCCAGCATTTATTCCCGTTTTGTTTGTATTGAATAATGCGAGCGGCACGGTGTGTCCGACACGCGCTCAGCTGTATGACGAGTGGGAGCGTATTGATACCCTGTACGTTATCATTAGATTCACCAACCTCACTATCAAGCTGCTCTTGTAAACGTGTCAAATTAAATTAAATGTAATAAATAGTGTTTATTGAAAAAAATATGAAGTAGGTAAACCTTATATTTTGTAGTCTGAAATATAAATAAATCTAGTATTTTATAAGCAACACCTATAAGCTATGTAACAAAAAAATGACATAAATAATTTTATGGCACTCGTCCATAACTTCGTATATTACTTTGAGTCCCTTAAATCTCGGATTCAAATAAGAAATTAAGTTCATTAGTTTGCGTAGGTTTTGCACCCCTGCTACATCCCCCGACCTTAGGGACGCCAGTTCTGATTTTTCTCATTTATCCCCACCCGGATCAAATTCAGATGGATGTGATTAACAACGTTTCATTTCGTTTCAAATTATATTAAAAAATGTCATATATATTTATATTTGAGATACGTAGGGTAAGTGATTGTAACAGTCAAGCAACGCAATATATTCTAAGTAGTATAAATAAGTATTGAGAAAATGTACATTTTTAATTACAATTATATATTCCTTAACTACAAAATGTTAATGTAAAATCAAGTAGAAATTGCTATTAAGGATTTCATTTTAAAACATTCTCATTTCTTTATAATATAGGGTAGATATCTGAATTTACTCAGGGCTCGCTTGCCGCATGTGTTCAAACACGGCCCTTAGTGTATTTTTGCATCGCTTAAGCAAATAATTAAGATTGGTTGCGCACACGTTTGTTTAATATGTTTAAACGTGCAAATATGTTTATGCTTAAGCTATAAATCTTTTATTTTTGTTTTGTGTATACTGCTAATAATATTTTTATATTATTTTGCATACATAGACCACTGTAATTTTAATCTGCTTATTTAACTTAAAATGAATAGAATATGAAATAATGTACTATTACTTTACTAAATATAAAATAAAAAAGAATATAATTATGTGTCACATAGAAAGTGTTCTTTAAATATTAATTAGTTAGCTGAGCACAGTAACCCTCGGGGACTTATGTCAAGTAGCTGGGAGAAACGTGTCAGTGCCGTCGTGTCTTGTGAATTAAAACCCGTTGCCGTTTAACAAGTTTACTAAGCAAATAGGTGGCGGTGTCACGACTGGCCCTTTAGATCACGTGAGTGAGGGGTGGCCTAATATTTCCGTCGCTACCCCAACAACGATCCCTTTCATTGAATCAAAAATACCTATAATCACGAGCAAGTAGACGTTCAAAGGACCCCACTTTATTATCGCTCGTTTGTTATTTTTTCTCCTTAAAGAAGTTAAATTGTTTTTGTAAAACGAATACACGTTTAGCCCCTGTTTTTTGTATTCTCAATTAATGTAATAAATTAGAAATGAGATTATGTTATTATAGTGGTTTCATACATGATAATTTTATACTTACATAACAATAAGCATGTGTGTAGCTTTCACGGACCTTGAGATCGACAGTAGATAGTAAATTTGTACCGAGTAATTAATATGTCTTGTGGCTGTAATGTAATGTTAAAGGGTTGTTAATTGAGTATCGAATTAAAATAAAGTTATGTTTATTTAAGAATACGGACTATCGCTGGGCTGCCGCCGCACACACCTCGCTACGCTTTGAAAGCGACGTGCCTAAGCACAGCAGTTGATTCGAAACAGGCATACACACACGCATGGTATACATTCAACTTACTACAATAAAAGCGGGAGAGCGCAGCGAGGCGGACGGGGGTCGGGGGGTGAAAACCGTTGTGACGAGACGATGCACTGTGCACCGCGGCCTCTTCCAACCTTCACTAACTTGCGCCCGTGTTCTTGGGAATCGTTTTAAATTCAAGAGTCGCACGACACTTCTCGAGCAACAATCTGCCTTATCCACAAGCAGTACGTACGAGAATGACGTCGGCAGGACGCCATAAGTCATTTTGAAAACGACCGCGCAGACACGATCGCTAAACTAAAAGCTCTGGGCGAGCGACAGAAAGTTGAGAATCGTATAAATAATTCAAAAACAGCAGGCGAGCCGGGTGTGAGTGCGGAGGTGAGAAATACATTAGTGGTACCGTTTTCTATTGGTCGTTGCTCCTGTGTTGATATTAAGCAGTCCACGTGGACTGCTCCGTGGTTGCTTGTCTCGTTTTTTTCGGCGGGTGGCTCGCTATCCATCCCATTCTAATCTACAACGAAACGTGGAATGTCATGTCCGGAGTCGTTCAGAAAGTCGTGAGCGTGCATCGTGCTTCGAACTTCGTCCGTATGGCTAAAGGAATTACGTTTAAAACCGAGAATTTAGAAATTGAATTGAATTTCTTCTATCTACGGTTGAAATTTGTTTGAGAATTTTTTGTTTTTACGTTTCTATAAACAACGGGTATTGATAAGCATTTTTAAGTCAATTAAGGTTGTAAGCTAAAAGCGGTTGTTGCTACATTTAAATTATCGTCCGGCATTCAAATAACGCCATTTTTTTTCGTGTCGGCACGATTTTATTTATAGTTATGTGTTATGGTAAATATAATAATGCAGCGTGGGCGATATGATACATCCCATATCGAATCAAATATAGAGTATTATTCATTTAAATATTGTTATGGTTATCGTTCTAATAAGTAGTTTACAACTTTCCATTATAGATAATTAAATTTATGGTATGCCTTAACATCCATATTATGTAATTATTAACTAACTTATTGGTTAATTATAAAAGAGATATTTCATGATCGAAAAATGATCCATCGTCATAAACACTATATTTATATTCAATATGAGTATGAATATTAAAACCATTATCGTCATTAGAGCAATATTATAATTAATTTTCACAAGCACGAACTAAGTGCTGAAATTAGGGTTAATAGTATTTATTTTGTGATGCTCAAGAGGCTTCAATAGGTGATTCAAAAAAAATACAAACATTTTTACCAAACAATACATTATACTGACATCTACCGGCAACAAACAAAGCTATGTTCTGTTGAGACTGTACAGCGCGGCGGCGGTTAGTTTCTCAATTTATACAATGTGCTCTATGGGTTATAATTCATATTTGTTTAGTTAAAGAAATTCTTACAAGATGGCACCATATTAATTTGCGTTTGTCTTTTACGTGGTTAATTAAAAGCATTCGAAGTAAAATATGATTGATGAATCATATAAAATTTATCTCACAAATTTTACACTTATTTATTCTGCAAGGTGCGCGCCATCTATCGACATTCTGAAAACTTTGATGGACATTTAATACGACCAGAATGATCATAATTTTTGAGTTTAAAATAGTATAAAATATAATCAATAAAACAATCAAAATATTTCTTTTTAGTAATTTAACTTTATAATAAATTAATAAAACGCGGCTTTCTTTTGTTTTTCTATTTTTCTGATTATTAAACTAATCGTAAAATGTCAGTGTATAATGACAGCTGAGTAGTGGCACTGAAATTTTAGTACTGTCAATTGTCAGACAATAAACATTAAAGATCAGAACCGCGAAAAATCTCTAATTGTTAAAAAATTCAAAACTTAAAATAATACAGTAACGAAACAAGGAATTTAAATTTTTTACTTTTTATTTAATTTACTTTTAAGTGGAAAGTTCAGCTCGTGACTTATTTGTAATAATACTAAAAAATATTAAAATTGATTATTAAAGTATAACATATATCTATTGCAATTATTATACTATAATAAAAGAGAGACACTACATTACCTATTATTTTACAGTCTTTATTATAATTGTCTAATACGAAATGGCACCAAAGGTCATTTTATTGTTTAGTGGCAAAAGGAAATGCGGTAAAGACTTCGTAACCGATCATCTGAAGTCAATGTAAGATTTAATTTAATTTGTTATTTATTTTAAATTTTAGACGAGACTATCAGTACTTAGAATGTGTAAAGAAAAAATATATTGTTATTTTAGATTAGAATTCAATACAAGCTTATTCATTTAAATACGTTGCTAGTAAAAAAATATATATGATTTAAAATGTTCTAGTCATATATGGAGTAACAAAATATTGTAGAAATTTTAATTTGTTTTATAGGTTAGGTAATAATTGCGAAATAATAAAAATTTCACAACCCATCAAAAGTCATTGGGCAAAGGAAAAAAGTTTAAATTTAAATGATTTGTTAAGTGATGGTGAATATAAGGAAAAATACCGTTTAGAAATGATTAAATGGAGTGAGGAAATGAGACAAAAAGATTATGGTTGCTTTTGTAGAGCTGCATGTGAAAATGGTAAATAATAGTTAACTCACAACAAAGATATATATAAAATTAGTACAGGTAACTAATATCAAGGAATGCTGTAATTATAATTAATTATAAATTCATCTATTATTTATGAGGCATTTTTTTCATTCCTTCCATTTTTTTCATATAATTATCAAATTGAAATTTTGTTCATTAGAAATCATAAAATGTACTTTATTAGGATTCAGTTAACTGAAATTTATGTCTTAAATACAGATTTTAATGATGACAAAAGATGTTTTTGTATAGTAACAAAATTAATAAACTTTTTAAAATTCTAGCAACAGATAAACCTGTATGGATCGTCAGTGATATAAGACGGAAAACAGATGTACAATGGTTTAAGGAAACATATGGTGATATTATTAAAACAATTCGACTAATAGCGGATGAAAATACAAGGGCTGAAAGAGGGTTTCAATTTAAGATTGGAATTGATGATGCAGCCTCAGAATGTGATCTAGATGATTATAAAGAATGGAATCTTATTATTGAAAACAGCATAAATAAGACTGTAGAAGCTCTTACTAGCAGTATATTACTTCTTTTAGAGTCTATATAGACAATAAAGAAGTGTTCATGATAGTATTATATTTATATTATTTTATTTTAATTTTAATAGCTTAAGTTATAAATTGAATGGTGAAAGATTGGTACTTAAAATGCTTTATAGTGCATTTCTAATTTTTTAAGTGAATATTTTATGTGAAATGTGGTGATGTGAAATAATTATTTAACATGGTTTACATTTGTAGTATTTTATAAATTATAATTTATAATATATACTTGAATATTTTTGGAACTAATACAGGTGTAAAGTTATGGATAAACCATAATTGTATTATTTATGAATAAATATTTTTCTATACATTATGACTTTAATTAATTTAAGACAGACTCACATTTATAATATATTATAATATTATATATAATTATAATGTTAGTATGGATATATATATATATATATATATACATACATATATAAATATATATATATATATATATATATACAATAATAGTTCTATTTATTGAAAAATATGCAATGATCAGAAAGTTTTTAGTTATAATTTCTATGACAAACATAATTTTGCTCGAGCCTTTCCCCCTATAAGCTTCAGACTGTCCATATCAATTCTCATCATAAATGGCTCTCGAATCTGCCTACAGGTAAAATATTCCAAGGCATTTTTTAAGATTTTTTTAAGTGTTAATTGCACACTTAGGAAATTGAAAAAGACATATTTAGAAAACGTATAAAAAATTGAACGGTTTTGAAGAGGCGCGGGTTGAAATCGCGCTGCGTTCAAATTTTTATACGTTTTCTAAATATGTCTTCAATATACCAAGACAGTTTTCAGAAGGCAGGATTTTGTTTCGACTATACTTATTGTGGCCAAGTTACAAAAACTGTATTTGTTTATGTCATTCTGACATAATTTTTTGTTTAAATATCATCTAAATCAGTTTAGTAGGTTTTGGTGGAAAAATAACAAACATCCATCCTCACACATTCTCATTTATAATGTAAGTACGAATATACTTATTTTATACAACTAAATGGCACTGATAATCTTGCACTCATTACCAAAACTCAAAAACCACACAATTTTTATATATTTTTTTATAATCGTGATTTATTTTAATTTTATTTCGTCCTTAGACCTTTTGTCGAAGGTAGAGCTAGGGAAGGTCTAGTGAGGAAAAAATCCTATTTTCTCTCTTTAGCAAATTGTGTTACTCCACAGATGCGTGAAGATAATAAAAAATATTTAAACTGGCATCGCATATATTTTGGCAATCGCATATATTTTGGTATTCGAAAATATATATTAGAAAACGGGTTTTCTTTCCGTTTGTTTTAAACACCGCGGCCACAGATAGACTATAATAATTCAGAAACGAGTAAAATCAAATAATAGACTAATTTTGATTATTCTTTTTTAATGGTAGTGTACTCCAAAGTTGGTGCCATAAATTGTTTTATAAAAATTATAACCCTAAGAGACAAAGACAAATACGAGACGATGGCCGTATTCACTTACTCGTCTATTTTATTTGTTTGTATAAAAGTTATTATTATAGTTCCTTTAAATATCTGCGGTGGGAAATAAATAAGTAAATGCGGCATTAGTATGGTGGGCAGTTTTCGTTAATAAATAAAAATCATTGAATAATGTTGTATATCAAAGTCTTGGATTGGGT
Source organism: Podotricha telesiphe (assembly GCA_038994665.1). NCBI lineage: Eukaryota > Metazoa > Arthropoda > Insecta > Lepidoptera > Nymphalidae > Podotricha > Podotricha telesiphe. Next base: position 875,211 of record JAOYRR010000327.1, read on the forward strand.
GGAAAACGGACTGTCATTAGGTCCTCTTTGTCAGCCAAGAGAGGATGGTCCAACGTATGACGTAAAATCATTGAATCTTAAAAAAACTAGTAATAAAATAATATGTATTGTATTGGTTTGGATTCAATTTGTAGATGTCGCTGCTAGTTCGATTTTTCTGATAATGAAATATTGATATAAGTATATATATACTTCTAATCTATATGATATTAAATTTAGATTTATACACATACATATACATATTAAGCTATATACAAACATACCTATATACGTACATACATACACAAATATACACACATAAAGTATTATAAGGTCAGTTTATGAGCCTAGATTTAAATAGTACTGTTTGGAGACGGCAATTAAATATGCTATCCATCCTGATTCTCACTTTTTAATACGTAAAAATATTTAGAATAATTTTTTTTTTTTTTTTAATATTAATATTTTTATTAGTAACATTAGTACTCAAAGTCACCGCGAGCAAATGCTACACGAAAATGCTCCAATTAGTATACTTCTTATACAACATGTTTCTTCACCTAAATATGCTAAATTATTTATTGTTGTGTGTTGTAGCTTAACGCTTTTTTACCGCATAGTAGGGTAGCCAGAGGGAACCTTAGGTTCTCCACTTTCCATCCGAAATCGAGACATTAGGTACCAGAGCGGAGAGCTTAAAATATTTTAAATGTAAATATTCCCACAAGTGGTAATCGAACCCACAACCAATCGTGTTGTCCAAACTGTCACATTGCGTTACGATGGCGTCATAATTTCTTTACGCCATAATTTTATATTTCTTAAAATCTACGTAGAAATAAATCGACATACTTTAAAAATACAGACAAAAGAAACACAATTATTAAAAAAATAAAACTTCTCAACAAGAGATTAGCAACCCTGAAAGATTAAGACCGTTAAATGTATTTCCGCCTAAGAATATGCATAATAAAGACGAGCTTCAATGAGAAGTAATTTGTTATGTAGTTAAAGTTGTTGACTCCTCATAATTAGATATTTCCAGCAGTATTATGGTCGTGCGAAAATTTTATACGTCAATTTAATATGATTGGGCCCATAAAGGCGAATACTTTACTTTTATTAATTGTAAATTAAAGTAATTTATCTTATAATATGTTTTCTTTGTAAATACATATAGGTAATATTTACGTAACGCCGCTTAAGTAAAGTGAGCACAAGTATAGTATATCTAAATAAGAAAATAGCCACCGTTGCGTGACAAGGGTCTGAGGCAGGTGCCAAGAATTTCACGCAGTCTTTACAATACGTGTAGTCTCAAACAATACCGTATTTTACATCCGGTTTTTAAGAAACAAATCGACAAGTTAGGATTATATTAGATACATACAAACATTCATTAAGTTAAATTGTTCATTTTATAGACGTAATTACTTAAAGACTTAAAAATAAAATACCTAAAAGACCAATTTATAAAGTAACTCATCTAAAGAAACTATTATTACCTACATATGTTTTCATACATACAATACAGTAAGTACGGAAATAGATTATTAAAAATTATATATAATATAAAACAAAAAGAATCACATATAAATTAAAAATAACTTCAAATTTAAATAATTTGTATTTCATTTTAAACTTCTTAGTTCAATTAATTGCAGAATGTTATATACTCTGCATAGTTTGTAGCGGCTGGAATGGTGTCACATGAAGAGTTACGTAAAGACTTAAGATGTCGAGGTGGACCTTGATTTACATAAAGGCTTTTATGACATAAAAGTTTCTGTGCTGAACCGTAACCTTCATTCTATACACTTGTTTTATTTTCAGCCAAGTTGAGCTTCCGCTGAACCTTCAGCGTCTACAGTGTAATGTCAATTGCGGGTAGTGGTCGGCATGCGAGGACGGGCGTTGCGGTACGGCAGGCGCCACCGGGCGGGTGGGGCGCCGTGCATCTAGGAACTTTTAGTATCGTTCCTGAAACTATCGCTTCTGCAGACAGAAGGGGACGGAGGTAGAGCCCGTTCGCCTGCGACGGAGCAGACGCCTGTGTGTGTGGCGATCGCGAGGTCGTCGTATTCGTTGCCGTACGGGTGGAGTACGGGCGGAGGGTGTCGATGCGGTTGCGCGCGCACGCGTTCGATTTTCTCGTCCGGGCGACGGTGGCGGCGCGTTGCATAACTGTGCCGCCGCACTCCGCGCGCGACCCCGCTCCGAGCGCCCGCGAGCGCGTCACACGCGCACATTCGCGCCCACACGCGCCCGCACGCGCTGACCCGCGCCACTCGCGCCCTTTACGTAACGCGTGACCAGCGCGACCAGCGCCCCCGTGTCTCCTCGCCCGCCCGACAGGATAAGGTTTGGAGTGATAGACCCTAAGTGTGCTTCGTTTTGGCTTTCCCCGCTTCTGGCTTTTTCGACGGAGACGCAACGGCGGCCGACGGCGGGCCAGCGGTGGGCCGGTAGGTGTCGCAGTGCGCGTTCTTTGTCCGTGGCGAGGATGGTGGTGGCAGTGGTGGCGGTGGTGGCGTCGCGTGCTGAATAATTGACGCGGAGGCTGGCCGGTGGCCGCTATCGACCCCGTTCGCGTGACTCGCGCGTATTACCCGTGGCAAGGACGCCGCGCTGGCTGCGGCACTGCTGCGCGCCGCTGCCACCACTGCCGCTGCTGTTGTCTTCTTTCGCTTCGGTCTTGCCTCTTAACATACCACTGTGTCCTATTCTGTTGACATTCATGTTTTATTTTGCTATTGTCATAAATGTACCATAAGAGTAGAAAGAAATGTCAAACAAAGTTCCCAAAGTAAATAAATAGCATTTAATGTCAATATAGTTTTAGCAAAATTAGATCACTTCATTTTCGAATATGTATTCAACATTTTCTCAAAGTAACAAAGTAATTATAACTAGAAACGAACATTTTTGGGTCAATAAAAAGCCAAGGTGACTTATTTTGTCTTGTTACGTAAAGCTAAAGATATGATAAGGAAAGTCTAGTACTCATTACATAACTTCATTGAAAGGGACTGTTTAATATATAGACAAAAAATAGAAATTAGAGAGGTCATTTTGAAAAAATACCGAGGAATGGGCATTTCGTAGCTGTCGTAGCAAACCGTAGCAGTTCCTTTCAATATACGAGTGTATAATTTTTGCGTTTTAGTTCATCTGATTCTATTGATAAGTAGAAAATGCTATGATTTTGCTTGAAATATTCAATGTTTACGTAAATTTATTATGATATAAGTTATATTCTCTTTAATAAAGCATTATTTCATATGAAAACAAAAATAAATGACAAAATAAGTACTTAAAAACGCTTTGGGTCTAGAAAACTAACGCAGTAGATATTCTGTAAAAGATGATTAATAATAAATATTATATAATAACAAATGTTAGAAAAAAATATCATTTAATATCATATTATTATTTTTTCTATTAAGTCTTTTTAATTACAAATTCTTACCAAAGGCAAAGTAGCATTGAAATAACCAGTTGATTTGCCAAGTTTGCTACAAAAGTAAGCAGTCAATAGCGTAAAAAAAAAACGATAAGAATTTTTTAAAGGGATTATCAAAACTTAGATAAAAGCTCAGCTTGTAAATAACTATAGATTACTATTGACATTCGTTGTATTGTTCTTAATTAATCTGACTTTAAATTACATAAAGTTGTCATGTCTATTCGTTAATTCTATTTCTAGAATATTTGCATTTTTGCGTTGCAGGCTATCACGTTTCTCGTAATGATATCTATCTCATCTTCCGTTGCCGTCTTTTTCTGGACTCAGTCATGTTCAGGTTCATCGAGATATACCTGTGTTAGTATATAACTCAGTAGGTATATTCTCTTTAAGTGTCCGTACACCATCTGAGCCATGCTTCTAATATAATTAAAAAATATAATGTCTTTAGTCTTATCGATATTTTTATATATTTTTTGTAATCATATTACGAAACAAAATATATTTTTTCTTACAAAATCAATATTTTATATAAATATAAGTACAACAAAGACATTGATGTTACAAGTTGAATAAATTAACAATTTAACTCGAAGAAATCTGAATTCTTTTCTAATGCCTTTTTCATGATTTTTTTATAGCCAAACATAATTCCTAACAAAATATTTCAATATCTTATATAAATATAGCAACACAAGATAAATATACATGTTACCAGATTAATCATTCATTTTAAATTACAGTTTTATATATTATCGTTGGTCTGAAACATCACTTTAACTGGAGAACCTTTTAATATTCAAACATCAGAGAGCATTCGTAATATCTACCCCTAGGGATGTTAATTGTCGTTCTTGAATAAATAATATATAATTTAAATAAAATATTTATATATGAGTATTTTTTCAACAATAATTAAAACTACACACATGTTTAAACAAAAATTAAGACATCTTAAATTGACTATTACTCGCAGATTGATTGATTGATATATAATTACTGCTACTCCTAGATATATAAAACTTATCTCGTTATAAAAGAAATTATGTCAATTACAGATTTTGTAAAAGAATATGACAAGATGGAAAGATAAAATTGTTTTTGGTGCCCTTGAAAGTTAAGGTTTCTCGGCTTCCATTATATACTAAAGAAACTTAAAGTACCTTCTCGTTTTAGTGCTTGAGAGTAAAATTGAAAGAGAAAGGAATTTAGTGAAACCGACACTTTGATCAAGATAGCACATCACCTTCATCTTATGCTGACCTGGGTTGGCCCTTTTGATGGGCGTCAAGTGTCGCACCAGCCGAAGTTGGTCGAGTGGAGATAAAGGCCAAGATCGATATAACTGCATGTTCCAGCTAAGTTATAGTTAGCTGTTGACATTTTTATATACTAACGTATCTATTGTCTGCCATAGATATACATATAATACCTTTTTTCGTATCTATATTTTAATATATTATAGTAGTTCATAAATTATGAATAGAAATAGGAAGTATGTACTTAGTATTATTTAACACATTTTTATAAATAGGAAGTACTTAGCACATTTATTTAACACATTATTTGAACATTGTTTTAAGGAAAAATATTAACGTTTAATAAAATAGTAACGTTATGTTAAATTCACTGAATTTGGACAGTTATCGCAATATATTTACAAAGTGAAAGATATTTTGTAAAGTTATTTTTCAACTTTTTTATTTTATACTATATCGTATGAAATAAAAAAGCTGAAAAATAACTTCTTAGTCTTTAATTTTTTGTAAATTTTCCTTATATTGGGTTCCTTATATGGAACATGTTACAGTTATATAGATTAGGTATATTTTAATGTAAATTGAAATTCTTTTCTCGCCAATCCTTTGTCATATGAGTTTTGTATGAATAAAAAATATCGTTTAGAAGTAACGACCAAATTTCATAGTTATCTTTAGAGAAACATCCTTTTATAGTTAGTATATGTTAGTAAAGTATTTAAAAACATAATGATTACTCCACTCCTCCAGAAAGTCACCAATATATTGAGCTCTTATAAAATACCACAAAATCTCTTCTATTTCTATACTTTGTCAGTTTTACATCAGTTCAGTCATTTTATTTCTATGCTAAATTTTTACTTTAGTCATTTTATTTAAATAATTTTATTTATAGGAATGTATAAGAGTTAAGACTAACTGCTTAAGGTTGTCATTCAGCTCAGTATATATATACGAGTATTTTTTGTTTCTAGCCTGTCGTTGTTGTAGCAGTCGTAGCAGTCGTTGTAGCAGTCGTTGTAGCAGTTACGATATCAGTCCAAATTCTGATCGCTGATTTAGCTGATTTTGCGTAGCCAAGACTCCTTTTTACCATCAACATTTTTGTTACATTCATTATTACATTATTGTATCATTTCGTTATTATTTCACACTATACTTTGAGAGCTTTCATATGTATATGTAAATTAGAGTAAAACTCTTATTCGTCTGTATGAATGTTTCTACAATTTATAAGCAGTGGTCATAAGTAGCTGTAAAATAGAAGGGTTTGCCAAGTTGTCGATGCAATTGCGACTGCAGAGGTTTTTTATAATTATACACTAGTTGTACAGTTTTTAGTATTAAGTTGCTAAACACAGTGTTATTCCGTGATTTCTGTTCTTTAATTGAACATTACATTGCTAAGGCAATTTTTTTCACAACGGAACACAAATAATACATTTTCGAAATTAACTTATTAGACGTATGGCGTATTTATTAGTATTTTAAAATGGTAAAGGTTCACTTTAACCAGTTTGCATTATGACTACTTGTCTTATAAACTCGCTGGAATTATATTTTTTTTATCATTTTTTAACGTGTTATTTAGGAACGCACACTTAGGAAATTGAAAAAAAAAACTTATAACCGTTGAACGCAAGAGGCGCGGGTTAAAATCAAATCAAATTTGCGTTTTGCGTTTGCTTCTACTACGTTCTGAAAATATCAGCAACATTTTCTTCTTAATATGTCTTTTTCAATTTCAAGTGTGCGAATAACACTTTAAAAAAAGTTTAAAAAAATAAAATAAAAAAAATAAACATTTCCTTCCTCAATAAGATTAAGGACAATAATGAAATGTATACTTAGCCAGAACTTGTGTTCTTTCCGTACTTAAGTTCTTTACGACCTCCATTCCTTCATTTCTATAAACTTATTCAACTGGAGGGTTATCTAAATTTGTTAATATTTTCTTAACAAATGATCGGTAAACATTATTATGGTTTTGTTTGCGTTTACAGTCTACAAAGTTAGGTACCTTATCCATGGTTAATAGTATTTTTAAAGTTTCTTGAGATGTCCAGTCTGCAATGTTATTTATACGGAATTACATCGACTGATTGGTTTCTAATCTGTAATAGATCTAATGCTAATCCAAATAATTTACTTTTTTATTTAGATCTTCTTTATTATGTTACACAAAATTTTTACTGTTATATAAAATTTACCAAATACAGAAGTCGATATAAGCAACTTAAATTTCGAAAAAGTTTTAATATATCATGTCACTTATACTATTTAAAAAACAATCTGCACATATTTTGCAGTGTACTTAACTACATTTTTTTCCTTCATTTAACTAATTCTATTTAAATAGCTTTTCGCCTATCGTATTTGAATCGTTACGTAATCGGCGTAAATCGATACAAGTAGTGTGCCCTAAAGTATTTATGAAAGCTGCATAGCTGGAGTAAAGGAACAACTGAAAAAACACTGTCATTTAATGCGTTAATGGTACAAATGGACAGATTGTAGAGTCAATGAATTACGTTGTGAATATTAGTTTAGAACAAAAACCAGAACAAAAACCAGTAATAAAACCCCAGTCACTGTCTAACAAGTTAACCGTTCCTGGGTGTCCAGATTAAAACTTAATTAAAATATAGAGCTGTCAAAGATCTTACCGAGTGAGACTTTTACCGAGAAAGCTTATGTAAGCAAAATTAATACTTTCATCGTTGCAAGATGTGAAGACAGGACAGAATACTACAGTACAGCTGTACAGATTTGTGCCTGTCACCACAGTTGAAATAAAATTTTAGGTTTTTTTAAATTTATTTTCGATTACAAAAATATACGCGATTAAGTGGGTTAAATCAAAGATTTATTATATGTAATAAAAGTTAAAAACAATAGACGAGGTGGAAATGGTATGCCGGGTTCATATCTCTAGTATTTAGTATTTGAGATACCCCGCTAGTCATAAATATACAAATGTATATATTTGTACATTAATGCCACTTTCAGTGATTTAACCTAGGCTTCACGAATTGATACATTTTTATAATATACAGATTTGGATATGAAGATATCATTCTTTATGTAAAGATATAACACACTTGTCATAACTTTGTGCATAATTTAATTTCGACTATAATACCCATCTAATCTATACATTCATATAATAAAAATGTGACTGATCAATGTCTGTACATGGAAGATACATAAAAAAAATATTATTGGGGGCATCTATCAATATATATATAAAAGGACCTAAAAAAATGATTTTTAATTTTCTTTTCTGTTTGTCTGTTTATCTCTTTGTCTGTGCGTTTGTACACGCTCATCTCAGAAACGGCTTTAGATGCAGTTTTGACTATTGTAATTTGTTAATCTTTACTTAAAATTTAGTGTTTATTGCACTTTTATCGGTTGGTAAATAAAAAAGTAACAACCATTTAAAATATAAATTTAAGCAAAGTTTGTGATTCAAGTGAGAACGTGGACTATAAAACGAAATAGTTTTACGCAGGCGAAGCCACGGGCGGGTCGCTAGTCTATAATAATAATTTTCAAAAAATGAGATATTGTACTAAACCAATTTTAAATCACTTTTGTAGAAAAATGGTTATAATATAAAAAAAATGTAAGAATTAAGTAATTTGTAAGTCGATACTGTTTTTTCTTCATCAGGCATATTTTATAAATTAAACTAAAATTTAGCACTGAAGTATGGTATGGATAACCATACCTATACCAATACCAAACCCATAAGGGTTTGATTCTAACTCCGGGAAATCATTATATCTTTTAAATTATTTTCCTCTCTCCGCTCTGGTGACAAGAGAAAACGCGGTGTTCAGTTCCGTTACTCAGTACAATATCTCAGATTTGGTGGGAAAGTGAAGAGTTCATTTGCAGGAATTCCAGTTTTAGTGGCAACGCCTAATGTGCTTTGTCAATGCAAATCAGGGAATTTACTTTTAAATTGTGATAATATTATAAACCTCATACGTTTTGTAATATAACTATTTAATAAATAGCATTCTCGCGAAATAATCGATAAATAGCATTTACCGAACGAGTGTTTTCAAAAATAATCATTGGACAACAGGAATTTGGAAAAGTCGCTACAGAGATGCTTACAACAAAAATAAATTGTAATAAGCGTAAATTGTAATAAGAATTTCGACGTAGCTGGATAGAATGTGTAGCTTAAGTGGTGAATGCGCTTGAACGGTTTTTAAGAGGCACAGGTTTGAGACCCGCTCAAATTTTCATACGTTTTTTAATAATGTTTTTCATAAGCAAAAATTAAATGTAAGTTGCATATATATTAAAATATGTATTATAAATTTATGAAGGGATATTGTAATACTACGAAGCGGTTAATTTTTTTATTATAAAAGCAAATACGTAGTACGCTGAATGTATTCTGCCGCAGTCAATAAACCTATTCGTTAAGTGCGTAATTAAATTGGCGGTATTTATAGCAAGCAAGCAACAAGCTCCTTACTTATTTCAAAAATGGTCTTATTAACTAACAACTCCTTCATACTTTTCAAAATTATTACTTAACAGATTTTGCTTTCTCATGCATGTTTTCTAAATATAAAAATTATATATTTCATAAAAGCCTTGTTAAAATTCGATAAATGGCTTTCTAAAGAGACACGCACGACACGTAAAAGGATTATTTACAATTAAATAAGTGAAAATCGAGTCAAGGATGAAGGCTGTATTAGGTTATGCTTATATCGACTTGTGCCAATTTGCTTCCACGTTTTATAATATCGTTGAGTGCTAAAACCCTGCACTAAAGTTTTTCTGTTCATATGTATATTATAGAGCTTTGGCAAATAATAGTAGACCCGTTGACGCGTATTTTACGCGGCTCCGCAACGTGTATGCCACCTTTGTATATATATAAGTACGTATACTCATATACTTTCAAAAAAAAAATAGATTTTGTAATATTTATTATATTAATTGAATATATTTCTAATACATTTTTATAAAAAATAATGTACTTTTTGCACTTCTTCTCTATTTAAACTTTAGATGTGCTGGTACTCAAATTGTAAAAAAAAGGATCTAAAGCTTTTCCTTCGTGTATTAACATAATTATAATTATATTTATTTGTACATTCAATGTATGATTAAGAGGAACATATTGTTCAAGAAATTTGCAATTTCCAAAGATAGTTTGGGAATGAATTTAAATATCCGATTTGTTTAACATTTGCAGTATTGCCTTGTTTTGTAAGATTAGTAACTAATTATTAATCTCGTTATAACGACATATTTCAACTGTTTCAAATGTATTGGTGTGATTAACAAATGTATGGTGTACGAAGTGGACAGGGACGGACCGTACATTTTTATGGCCCTGGACTAAGTTATATTTTGGAGACCCACCGTCAAATAAAAATAATCATAAAAAAACATATTCAATACAGATGTTATATAGGATATAGGTCAAAAGGAAAAAGGAAAAAGGAAGTAAGTTTATAGCTTATTAATTTAATACGACATGACAGAGATTGTGTATATTATAAAAAACCGTTCTGCATTTTTGTGCTCCAAATTCTTTCATTTGCTTATCACATTGAATTTATTGAAAGAAGTAACGATTTAGCCAACAATTCAATATTATTGTGCTATATTTAGTTTTCACATACGACATCTTAAACAAAAGCGCTCTACTTTATAGTTAGCGGATTAGTTATATTTTTATATTATTATATAAAAGGTGTAATGTTGTATTAAATACTCATTCGATAAATATTCTCTTATGTCCATTTAATAATAATCCATAATGTTGCGTACAATTTTCTGTACAAATGCTACGAATAATGATGTAACCAAATACCGCATACAACAAAAGATATGTGCGAATTCAATAGAAAGGCGAATGACTGGTTGCCACTTTTCTCGACCCACATCTTAAAACTAGTTTCCTGGGATTACATTGAAATGACAGGACAAAGAAATGTTTTAGAAGCTGTGAAAATGCATTGTAATGAGTGAAGTAGTACCAATTGTTCTCTTCTATTTAAGAAAATAAACCCATTGAAATACACAATAACTTTTGAAACTGTTTTGAAGAATTTGCTACAGACAAATGCTTGGTACAAGCATTTTCGGCTGAAAGTTCAAAATAGTACCTGAATACCGAATATTCGTTGCATCTCCATCAACCAGATCTGTACTCTCCGTGTTTTTTGTTTTTTAAGTCTATTAAAAACTGAAATGTACAGCTCTATTTCTCATATACTTAACTTACTCTTCTCATACTACTTAACTCTTCTATTCAAATTCACAAACAACTTTTCTATTTGCCTTAGTAACATTTAGAGCGTCTCAATCAATTTTTTCTGAGTTATATACCTTTAACTTGTCGGTAAAAGTAACGCGTCACTTTTTTATGTCACTCTGTTCCCACACTGGTAGGTATAATTGATAGAGTTATTAATAGCTTAATCATCCCTTGCCTCCGCTAAATGCCTTCTCAGGGCTTGGGATTTTTTTATTTTCTTAACGTAATACCTATTTGAAAGTGATTGCCAAATCTATTATAAGACTTATTTTATACATTCTAGTTCAATATTATCTATTAATTAAATCAAAACTGGGAGCCCCGTATATCCACGAGACCCTGTAGCCCGAAAAGCCTGTCCGCTCCTGGATATATATATATATATATATATATATATATATATAGATACGAAATCTGTGAATTTATTGAAGCAAATGATTAAGCGTGATTAATACCTGTCCTTAATTATTGTCTACCTGTATTCATATATCCCTACATAGTACTCAATACTAGGCAGATTTAATTTAAGTTATAAACAGCATAAGAAAATAGGTTATTGACAAAAATTTTTCAGTGTGATGGGCAGTTCTTTTAGATGTGATGTTCTAAGAGATGAGCTAACCTATAAGAAACAAATACTTGTTGTTACCACAACAACGTTTCAAAAATTGTTTAACCTGCATAAGCAGTTTTTTTTAACGTTTACTATACAAAAATTGATTAAAATATCTGAAGTGGAATTCTAAGACATCAGCTACACTATATCATATATGGAAATTGCGCCCTAGCCAAAAGTTGTTTGGCGTAATGGACATTTTTGTTGACATATGAAAATAAAAGGTCTAGAACATCTCATATGGAACTACCTCATAACACATGTATTTGGAAAGATCAGCCACACTATATGACATATCAAAATGGAACCTTTAAGAATGATGCTCAGCGTATTAAACATTTTTCTTATTTCATAATGCTGATACTATCTCTAAAAACAGCTTGGGTCCAGTTGTCGATGATGACGGATAGTAAATGGAAAGTATATGGAAAGGGCCACAAAGTCCACGTGAACCAATTTCGGGTATAATTACAAACTACTACTACATTATCTAAACGTAGCGGAGTAACGCTAAGCTGACAATAGAAATAAAAAGAAAAGAAAGCTTTAACTTATCACAGAAGTTTCGTGCACTTGTATTACCTCTGAAAATGTAATTGAATTCAATATTAACTATTTTATTTCATATTTTATTTTCTTTACATTAGATATTTGAGGTTTCTATTTTCTTTAGTCCACGACTCTGAGTGTTCGGTTACATCACATTATAACATATATATAGTTTAATTTTGTATGTCTTCAAATATAATAGAATTTGGTACAGACTTTATTAACTTTATCGACAAGTTCTCAAAAGCTAAAATGACACAATTGTCTTTACCCAAAGCCCAAATAAGTTCAAATTAAATTTAAATTTGTACGAGTATATATGTGTAAGGAAAATTGAAAATTTTCACAAAATTTTATTTGTCAAAACTACAGATGCAGACTTTCATGCAAAAAACTGTCTATAGAATCTATTCACAAATTTTCTTATTACTTTTTAGTGTCAGTTTTAAAAAGATATTTCAAACGAAAGCTTGCAAAGATAAGTGACAGATGAGCAAACCAATATAAGTGAGAGATAAGCCCAAGTGAATGTTGTATATAAAATATTATTATTATGCATTTTATCATAAAAATAAAAAACATGTTTTTTTTCAGTTTTCACGTCCTTCTATTTGAGCCATGCCTTTTAACTGAAATAAAATAATAATAATTTTAGTCTTTATTGTCTTGATTGGTAACTAAATAAATACTTTTGTTATTCTTGGTAACGTGAGACAAACTGTGGTAACTTGAAACGTATGAGATAGGTGTTTATGTGAAAATCAACAGAGGCAAAAATAATGCTTAGCACTAATCTCCCTATAAATATATGTGTGTATATCCAGACTTTTAGATATCACATAAAGATGAAATATACATTGAATTCTGAATTCAAATTCCAATTATACAACTGTAAAACAAAATTTGAACGTAGCATCATTTGCGTCTCTTGGAAATCGTCCCAGCGCTCTGACTACCAACCCATACGGTTTACACCCGGCTATGTTTAAAATGTTTTTAATATTCTAAGTATGAAAATAACAATTAAAAAATATTTAAATTAATTACATTTTATGTAGCGATTTTTATGACGATATATAAACAGACCGACTGAACTAAAATTCTAAAAATATTCAGTTTTGTTAAAAAAGTTAAAATATCTTCTAACAAATATTTAAAATTTTTGCCAATTATTTAACATATTAGTATAAGATGTGACAGCAACATGTATAAGATGTCAAATTGATATCAACAGCATTTTTCGGCAAAAGAACATTATTGAGGTATTATTAAAAAATCAGGGGTTTTAACTAAACTAATTATCTATTTAATTTAACTTAATTTTTGTTATCTGATTACATCTTGCCTTACATCTTTTAAACGAAGAATCAAGTATCTCGTTCGTAATTTAAATTTGAATTATGTGAATGCGCTTTTTCGCAATTATTTTTAATTGCAAAGTATTTTTTCCTTACCACTATTGTCTCTTTCAAGTACGAGAGTCAAGGGATCATTAAAAAGTTAAAATAATTATTTACACCAATAGCTACTAACAATACCGTATTAGTGGGATACATTTACATTTTAATCAAATTTTATTTTTGTAATAAATGTTAGTTTACTGAACGTATTTGTAATTCAATTTACGAATGTTTTACATGGAAATTCTTTTACGCTTGTTTAATTTATTTTTTGGACCGTTTCTAAGTGGCGCGGGTTCGAGTCTACGCTAAGGCACGTTCAATTTTTTATGCGATTCAAGATATTTTCAATATTTCAACACTTCAAGTTCAAAATTAATCTCAAATTGTAGATCATTAAGTATTTAAACTTTCTACTTATTTTAAGTCTCGTTGCATCATAAAATATGCTAGATATGCAATAATGTTAAACCTCATAAAACTTCATTTAGCAAAGATTTTCGTTTAATGTTCATACGTAACTAGTTATATTTTATTTGTTGTATAGAAAATATATAAAACAGGATCCTTTTTTAGTGAAATCAAATCAATCATTTGAGAAATTAATTTGATGAATTAATAATTTTCACATGTTTTTAAGTGAGAGATTATTATTATTTAACGTTAAAATTCACACACTTAGAACGCAGTCATTCTTATACGCGGAAATAAATAAAAATGAAATAAAACCTAGACTAATAAAAGGCTTGAAAAGAAAGAACGATTGCTGCGAGAGTTTTTATAAGCATTTACATCACGTAACGCTAAAAAATGGTTCACGTCTATAGAATTCACAAATATATTAATTTTATGTCTACTTATTCTTTCAAATATTGATGTATTTATTCTTATTATTATTAATTTAAATAGTTGATAAAATTTTTGATAACATCGAATTTATTGAATCTGTGTCTTTTACACCGATCAAGCTTTGGTGACATACATTGCCGAAGTGATTTGTCATCACCTGGCAAGTTCCATAACTTAAGGAATAAATTGAATTGAATTGTACATACACGTAAATATTTTGGCGTATTGCAGTGCTTGTTAGAATTTCGACATTTAAGAAGAAGGGGGAGGAGGTGTTGAATTTTTCTTGATGATTCAAAAGTGCTTGAAATTACTCCTATTCCTTGAAAATACGCCTATTGAAATATATAAAAAAAATTTAGATTTTTTTTTTTTGGAATACAGAGCAGCTTATGGTACATTAGTATAAAATTAAACCTTCTGAACGCATACATTTCTGCTGGTCTTTAAATAATATTACCTCAGGTTATTGTGTTAGGTGAAATTAGTAGAAATAAAAACGGCAAGCCGAGTATCGAACTATAAAAATATAGCATCACGAACATATTTCAATATATCTAGATGCTTTTTTAAATATAATCATTACATAACAATAATTTTGTTTTCACTTACGAGGTTTTGTTTTACATGTTAAGTCCTCTTATAACAACTCAATATACAAAATATTTAAGTAAAAAATTAGACACCTTCTTCTATCTATTATGTAATGCTCCTAAAAAAACTATAAAACTTCTAATGAGATTATTTTCTTTAATCTGATGAGATTATTTTCACTTTTTGTATACGCCCTAGAAATATTTTACCCTATATGTAAATTATCTGAACGTTACTAAAGCATTTTGACTCTGTTTAATAAATAGTCAATATTGGGGGGTGTAGTCGTAATGGATTTTAACCTGAAATATCAAACTCGCATACTATATATTTGTTATATTTTATAATTAATATTTACAAGAAAATATCTAATATGAAAAAAAGTTTAACAAAAATTTGGTATACATATTTATTTGATATTTTGCATCAAGTCTGTGGTAAATACAATAAAGGATATTTTAGTATAGTCACGTCGCACGCGTTACTCACGTGAAAACACGAACAACTAATTCATATTGCCACATTAACGTCAAAGATCTCGGTAAATATTATGCAAATGGTTAAAAAAGCATGTAATTGAGATTAACTGCAAGAGGGTTTACAGTGACTGTGGGAACAATGTGTAGGCTTAATTTGGTCGGTTGATACGCGTAGATGTACGCATAGTCCCGCAGTGGCGCCTGAAACTTGGAACCTTGAACCGCCCGCCCACTCCACTCGCGACCTACCTCCCACCCACCTCCGGCCTCGAAAAACCCTCCTTGTGTTTTCTTTATCAGTCCCCCTATAACTAATTTCATGGAACTATTTTTCATATCTATTTAAATGGATATTGTCATTTTGGTTAATTAAATACATTTAAGTGTACCTATATATAAATAAGACTGAGTGAGGATCTATGAAATTTTTTGCTGTAGGTAAAAAAAAAATTATTGTTAACTTTATTACGAACAATATTTTATATTCTAAAAACATATTAGATAATTGTTTATATAAAAAAATATTACTTCTAAAAAGTTCACATTATGCAATTTTTAATTACTTAAACAGATATATATATACACACTATCTAATGACATGTATAAAACAAGTATTTTTATATAATAAAATATTTGGTACATATCGTTACGGATCATGAGTCAAGAGTTGCAATATTGATTTTTCGTTTTGCCTAGATTTTACAATGATTAGCTTATTGCATATGTCCATTCTTTTTTTAAATAATTAAGTAAACCTATCGCACGACCTACTTATAAAGCCAATACTGACATATAAATTTTAGTTTGGTATTAAATTTCGTTAGTTATCTGTCTACCTGTATGTTTTTTTTAAATATTCTTTAAAAAATGAAATTGAACATAATTAACTTACTTTATATTTTTATTTAATATAAAAAAACTAAATCTACAAATCCTAAAGCTAAGTGAGAATGTAACATGAGACACATCATGTCAATGCAATGAATTGGCTTTATTGTCACTAGCCCTTGCATAGTAATTAAAAAAATCGTGTACCTAGTAGTGTAGAAACTCCCCTGTTTTGCAGCGCGGTCGTCGGTGCGGCTGGCACGGTTCGCAACTAGGTCACCGATGTAGGCGAGTACACTTGCGGCCAGAGTGATTATCACCTTTGATTTTGCATTTATTTACACGAGACTGTCTCAGGTCAATTTATTCGTCCCCTTCTGGTATATGAAGTCGCAAAGATGTATCAAGATACTAGATTGTTTTTTAGTTGTATTGCTTTGTGCAAGTTTAATTTCTTTAAATACAACTGTAGATAATTTAAATTATATATCAACATATGCAACGTCAATATGGTGAAAATTTAAAATGGCTTGAGTTAGGTTAGTTAAGCCATTACGCCAAGACGTCGACTTAAGCGACACTTAAGGGTAAGAAGGTTACGTTAAGAAATTTCAATATCATGCGTACAGTACTTAGATTTGATTATATTTCTATTTTTATTTCAGAATATTAAATATCAATAATACTTATCGATACATATTGTGAAGCTTACACAATGCTATTTTTGCTTCTTAATTCTATTAACAAACTATATTATAATATACTCAAACATGTAATATCGTAGGGAGCATGTTGGAAAGTCAGATATATTTTATATTCAAATACAAATTTAACCCACTAACTTTTTTACACCTAATAATTTATATGTATTAGGTATAAAGGCAAAATAGCTGCAATGCAGACCTCTATGATGTCAAACGTTACAAATGAAAGCGAATTGTTGGTTTATTAGTGCTTAAGGTGAATTTGTTTTTACAATATTTTTTTGTATTGTTGCATCTATCACATTCTGCATGGTAGACCTGCATTTTCTAGTGGAATTTGAACCCCCAACCTCGGCATACAGTCCTAACTTCGCTATGCGTAATATCTACGAGTACTTGAGTTGTAGAATCATTATTATCCATTTGATTAAATATTGGTATTTAATGTGAGAACCGATAATAAAGTGGAAATTATTATATTAAACGATTTGCTTACAATGCGTGGGTGAAGTCCAGTCCAGCTGTCTATTTGAGAGATGTGCCCGTTAATAAAACAATTTAATTTAATTCCGTCTGCGCTGTTTCTAGACTGAAGTTAACTAAGCTAGATAAATTAATAAGATTTTCTAAATGTCATAAAACAGTATCTCTTGTGGCGTATATTTTATTACAACTGTATCTATTTTCGAATTTTAAGTAAGTATATACCTATTTAGGTTACCTTGAATTTTAATAAAGAAATGAAAAATGAAACTAATATCTAAATTTCAAATTCCAATTTGAAATCACAAATGACATTTAATAACTGTAATTATTTGTAATACTTAATGTTTTTAGCAGTTTTTAATTCATCCTGACAGCAAAGTTTTTTTTTAATTTTGTACATAAAATTGGTTAGAAAAGCTTAAAATTGAGGCTAGAATAAATGTAAGTCACGTAGCTAGTAATTTCTATATCAATGATATCGAGTTTTATACGATAAAAAGATTTGTCCCTCTTGTTTTAACGGACATTGTCTGCTTCCATAGAGACAAGGCCACAAAATACGGCACGACATTGATCGTGCAAAATCAGCTTGCTTTTTACAATAGCAACCGATGAAGGCTTTTCAGTGAGTTTTATATACATTTTTCTCATAATAATGCGCTGAGTTTTTAATTTGTATATTGCATGATTGAAGTATAAACTTCAACTTTAAATAACGAGTAGAATGTTTTATATTAGTATGTGTTGTATAGTATTAAATGCATACAAGTCAAATCGACAAATCTAGTAGTAGGGCAATCAATGCATAGAATTAATATGTCGTATACATAAAGCTTTACATTGTATAATAACATGGTTTGCGGTTAGTATTATGGATTATATCTCTCTAAAAAAATAAAATGGGCACTGCTCTATTTATCTTTTAGTACTTTCAAAAACCAAACTTACTATTAGTTTTAGGCAATTAATATATATGTAACTCCAATTAACGTCATGGAATTATAATTTTTTTGTCAATGCAATATTCGATTTGTGGCTGTGGGTTTGATTCCCAATCGGGGAAATAATTATCGGCTTTGGTACCTAAGATGAAGCGCGGCGTTGAGATCAGCCACTCAATACGGTATGTCTCGATTTCGGGCGGAATGAGGAGAATGGAGTGTCTTGACAGTAGGTTCTCTGACTTCCCTGCTACACGGAAAAAAGCGTGTAGGTGAAAAAAAATATGTTCGTAAAAATAGCAATTAGCGTCAGAAGTGGCATTGTTTCTTGTTAGTTACCCCTTTGTCTAGAATTGAAAAGTCACTCTTCTGGAATTACCGCACCACGCTACAACGCTTTATAATGCCTGGCGCAGTGTAGCCCGCAGCCTCTGACTGTTGCATATCGCCTAGGTGTCACAGAATATGGAACATGGGCGGCTGCGGCCATTGAAATGTATCTCTTTCAAATACCCTTTGAAATACAACCTTTTCATTCATATAAGGAAAAGCGTGGATGAAAACATTTCGCATGAAAATAATGCTAGATTAATATCGCTGTAGTATTTAAATGTAGGAGCTATTCGTATAGTTTTGCGGTAATGTTTTTCAAAACGTTAATGACTGCGGGACTTGAAAACTTTTAGTTTGTTTTAATTATATTAATATTTGTACATCAATGTTAAATGTACTTAGTTCATATTATAATAATTTATAAATTTAATATACTTAATACTGTTCTATTAACATACGTTTGTGTTACAAGTTGTAACATATGATGGTAAAATATTATAGAAAAGGTTTAAGTTCTTTTTAGATAACTTAAAATGTAATAACAATTACAGCGATATCATAGTAATAGTAAATATATGTATGGTATCGTATGTTACAAAAATATAGTTTAATAATACAAATCCATGCTAATATTATAAATGCGAAGCCAGTCTATCTGTATGTCTGTTACGCTTTCACGGCAAAACCATCGGCCCGATTTTAATGGAATTGGGAATAAAAATAGTTGAAGGTCCAGTGTAAAACATAGATTACTTTTTTTAATTTCAAATATCAATTGCTAAAGGGTTGAATTTGGGGAGGAAAGTTAGTATGAAAAATCTACACCACTTCACTGATTTCGATGATTTGTTTTAAGCAGATAGGTGATGAAACGGGGTTAAACATTGGCTACTAATTATTTTTAAAAATCAATTCCTTAGCGGCTAATAAAGGCGATGTAAATATGTTAACCGAATGAATTATTTGGTTATTATACCTATTCTTATGGTTTTTTATATTCATTTCTAACTATAATTTAATACTTTCTATTATCCTCTTAGTATATATGAGTTAGTACATCGGCGACCTTAGAAGTAATTATAAGTAAAGTTATAAGATTCTTAAGTTAGTAGTTTAATTAGTGAATTTTCTTTTTTGTGTTAGAACATATTAGTTATATGTTGCGTATTATATATATATTCCTTTTTTATTAATATAATTTACTGAGCAGAACTTAAGCAGGGTATAATTAATTTTGAAGAGTGGATCATCTGATATAGAATAATAATAGATAGTGTACCTGACACTATATAAGAAATGAAGTAAATCCGCTTTATCACAACTTGTTCAACTTGATGCGTACTCTCTCTGTCAACATATAGAAATTAAAAATGCGGTACAACTGAAAAAAAAGAAGAAATAGGTAAATGCTTCTTTAGTAAAAGTTGTTCAGTATGGTGGGCAGTTTTCGTTAACAAATAAAAATTATTGAACTTTGTGGCACAGTGGTATAAGCACGTATGACAGGAAAGGCTATGGTTGTGGGTTTGATTCTCACTTCAGAGACTGGCTATATTTGTATTGTTTCTCTTTGTTCTCTCTGGTGTGACAAAGATCCATATTACTTTAGTTGAGCACAAAAAAGACATGTTGCGGCATTCAATGTGCAACGTCTCGAATTCGGGTGGAATGCTTACAACAAAGTGTCTCTAGGTTCTTTTCGCTGAGAGGGAAAAGCATAAAGCTGAAAATAAATACAATCGTCTGACGAATCGGAAGACTTAGAGACACAAAATTACCACTATAAAGAAATTGATTATAAGTTTGGGTCAGTTTCAACGCCAAAATTTAGTAAATGTAAGAAATCCATTCTAGATATTAATATTATAAATGCGAAAGTAACTCTGTCTGCCTATCCATCAGGTGTGTGGCATCATCACGTCCGAACAGCTGAACCGATTGTGATAAAATGTTATATAGAGATACCGGAGGGTCTAGAAATAAACATAAGCTCAGTTTTTTTCCCATTTTTAAGTCTTTCAAGAAATTTTATGGTTTAACGAAAATGTCGCCTATAATATGAGCGTAAGCTTTAGTCCTCGCGGGCGAAGTCGCTAGTTTTACCTACATAAAAGCCAGTACTTATGATACTCCTTTAATTCGATTTCGTAAGAACCCTGCCGAAATACGTCTTAAGCGAGAGAACGTAATAAACGGGGAAGGAAAAATGGTTTATATAGTAACTTGGGTGTAAATTGTTACAAAATTATTATATTCGTAAAAGTATAAAGAATATTAATTATGTGCTATCACCATACACAATTGAAAACTTAAAGTAATCTATTACTTTGGTATGACATATTAAAATATAATTCTATTTTCTCTTTGATAATTGCTGAAAATGTTGAGGTACAAAAGGTTAAAAAATCTTTTCCTTCATCTGCAACATCACCCCTTTTTTGTATTCATCACACCTTCAATAAAATCTTAATTTGGCCGAATTTGGTTTGAAAACAAAATTCAGTCCAGACTCACTGAAAACAGAGTTCAGACTCACTTGAAATAGCGTATTATGTGGGAAATCGGATTAAGCGTGATCATATTCAGCAGGTTCTACAATTCTTTATATGCACAGTACGTTTAATATGTATAATAATTTACGCTTATCAATTATATTTCGTAGACGTATATCAATAAAAAAAAATGGAGTAGATTAAATTTAATAATATTTTCAGGTCAATGACAGTAAAATCGAATAATATACAATATATCGAATAGTAGACAATATTGACTAAGTAAATCACAGACCACTCTTGATTCCCTGAGGTCAACAAATAATATGACTAACAGAATCTAGTATTACCAATTAAATCGGAACTACAAACTAGTTTTGTATATTAATGTAACTTAAAGTTATTGTAGATTATATGTATTTGTTTTAAAACGTATTTTCAGTATAGATGTATCAGTATAATTGGAATTCTAAAAGAAAAAGTGCACTTCATGCTTTTTCCCGTATAGCAGAACTCGACGTTACACTTTGTCTTGTCACCAGAGCGGCGAAATGAAAATAATTTAAATATACTCCTCTGACTGAGAATCGACCTCACATCCACTGTGTATACAGTCAGACACTGTCATACTGCGCCACGATGGCCCCAAATTTTATATTGACTTTTAGAAAAATATACCCAATTAAATTAATTTTGTTGTGAAAAATGGTAAACAAAATTTCATAATTACTCGTACAAAGGTAAAACTGCTGACTCAAATGGTCAATCTCGTGATTCATTAGGGCGTGGTGATGAGCAGAAAACAATGCTTGGTTATAATAATTTAATTCTATTTACTGGATAGACATTACAAATTACACATTTGTAATTTTAAAAGCTAACTTGCGGTGTGTGTATGGGTCAAATTTTGCTTGCTAAACTAAACGCACTTACTAAGAATAAGATATTCTACGTTATTGCAACTTTGCCAGATGGATCAATTCCAATGACAATGCGTTTTTATTGTAAGAATGGCCTGATTTTACACCCTAGATTGTATCCAGATGAAAGAACTCATTACGGCTAACAGCACAGACAAGAAAATTTATATACACACTAGTTGATGCCCAGAATTCTGTTTTCAGGAACTTTATGATTTTATAATGTACTACTTCTATTTATCACCTGTTAACATTGAAAGTTGACTCAAAATTATTATCACTTTCTTAAAGGCGGAAATTTTATTGCTTAATTCACACAAATGTTCCAGTCGAATTACGTATTTTTCTCAGTATCACGTATTACTTTTTCGGTAGACAAAGAGGACTTCCGTGATACTCAGCTTACCGCTTTCCACCTGAATTAGGAGACGTTGCGCATTAAACGATGAAACTCAATACCATCTATGTTTTAACAAAGAGAAAAATGAAAACAATATAAACATAACCAATCCTCAACTCAAGTGGGAATCGAACCCACAATTATTGATTGTACAGTCAGACTCTGTCCGACTACGCCACGATGGCCGGAACGTTTAATCATTTTATTTGTTAACTAAAACTGCATTATTTTTTTTCAAATATTTAAATGTTATATGTCAATGCAAATTGAATTTTAAACATTTTTTGGTAGGTTATTTCCTTATTTTTTATAGTTTAATTGGACTTATATGGTTTTTTACCAGATTTACCCTGATCTTCAATTATTATGTCAATAAAAACATTGAACAGGTTTTTCAAGGGGACACTTACTTATTTATTATAGATATGAAAACAAAAATTGTTCAAAGCGGCCAAGTAAATACGAAGATGTCCATTAGCAAAAGATTTTATCTCGGGAGATGAAGATAACAACTAGAACCATGTTGCGTACTTTAAAAGATGATTTAGGATTTGCAGCCTATAAGAATTGCACTGGTAACTTTTTAACTAATAATTTAAAAAAGAATATGGTGTAAGCGGTACGCAAAGGGAGGTAATAGAAAAATTATGCTTACGAATTTTTTTACAATTGGGCGATATTTTAACAAACAAAATCATCTTATTTAAGCTGAAAGCTCTAGAGAATCTTCCCAATTAGTTAACAGAGTACAACGTGGGTAGTATCCGACTTTAGTGATGGTTTTCTCGAGAAGGTTGTTAAGTACTTTAACAAGACCATGTTCAATAATCAAGAATGGTCCTTTCAGCAAGACTCGGCGCCAGGTCATAAACCTTGATCCACCCAATCTTGGTTAGAAACGAACGTTCTGGACTTTATCAAAACTGAAGACTGGCACCGGCCAGTGGATTAAGACCAGGGCTAGATACCGATCTAGCCCTGGTCTTAATCCACTGGATTATGATTTATGGTTAGTTTTAGAGAGTAAAGCTTGCTCTAAACGCCATGATAATTTGGAGTCCCTAAAATTATCCGGTTGGCAGTGAAGAATTTTCCCATAGAGAGAGTGCGTGCTGCTATTGATAACTGGCCTCAACATTTAAAGTTCTCTATTGCAGTCAATGGACACCACTTCGAATAAGCGAATAAACTTTATATATATTTTTTAATAGTTTTACATTAATGTATTAAACTAACGCACTGTTATAGTAATAAATGTAACGTACAATAAAAAAAAATTGTTTTTCTTTATTACAATATTTATGGCAAAACTGATTATAATATGTAATATGATGAAACTTATATACATTATTTTAATACTGCTCAATAATTTTACATAAGTAAGGAAGTAGAGTAAGACTATTTAATTACGTTATAATATAACATAGGCTATGAACTTATAACTAACGTAGTACCTAAAAGGTTTTCTGTGTCAAATACCCACTTATATCAGGACTTTTAACAAAGTTCAAACATTTTCATTCCCGTACACGTTGAATTTCCCCGACTGCGATCAATACTGGTCGTGTTGATTGATTTGATGAGTTTCATTGTTGTCATAGTACATTACTTTTTTCGAAATTGGAGTTCATATGCAAACAACTATGGCATTCTACATTATGCTGTGCAAAGTGACGTATAACGTGTTGAAATAAATAAAAATATATAATAAAATAAAGTCAATCGCCAGCGTCTGGCTGTAATAGCGGTTAGGCGTAGGTTCGACAGCCTAAAGGATTCTATTGGAAAGTGGAGTACGGAGTGTCTTGACTCTACATTCTCTCTGACTACACTTCTATGCGGGAAGAAACGTGAAGCTGTAAATTAAGTTAATTACAAAACAATAAATTACGAAATTACGTAATGTAAGAAATCACAAATCACTGCCGCAGTGAAAGGTAAATTAATTAAGATTACTGAAAAATTTCAAATACTGAATACACCTCTGTGTGACATTTTACAGCATTTTTGAGAGCAAATATTTTGGGTTTATCTATTAGTACATACATATAACTAAGACGTAAACAGTGTCTTTTAAAATATTTTATAACACGTTTATAAAGTCTTATTTAACGATACCAAAATAATATTTTAGAACCATGGTGACTGTGTCTATAGTTCGTCATCAAGATATCATTAGTATTTTAAATACTTATCTTGGTTTTTATTGCCTTATATAACCAATTAGTAATAGAACAATAGAAAATAGCTCTTACATCACTACGATTATTATTTAAAAAAGAATATAAGAAAATTGTTATCGCAGCGAGTATATAAATACGAGCAGACCCATTAATGTGACGTTAAATTCCTCATGTATTATACACAATAGTGATAATGTCAGTAGTTATAGCCCGAAGCTATTCATAGATGTTTCTAGATCAATACTAGCTACTACAGACTTTAACCTCGACTGTACACATGCTAAACATGAATTCATAACTCCAGTAAGGGTGTGAACGAAACGCCTCTACACGGCGACGTGCAACGTAGCACAGTGCACTTAGAACTATCTAACATACGAAAAAATTGTGGCAACTGTATATTTTAATAGTTAATTTAGTCGAATGTAATAAATAAAGCTAAAATAATTATGAACAATTTTCAAGTTTATGGTGCACTGTTTATAAAAGGTACCAAATTTTTTTAGGTAAAAAACATTTCCCCGGCAAAGGGAATGCGGCTGAAAGGCGCGTCACCTCTCCATTAGGAGGGCGGTCCCTCGACGTGCAAATTTAAAGAGTCAGGTAAATAGAAAGTTCAACGACCTTTCCCGTATGTCATGTTATGTTTGCTGTGGGAAGCCATAAGTGAGTAATGTAGACCGCACTTACATATCCTTATATCGCATTCGCTAATGACAAACAATTCACGAAGGGTTGTTTAGATCGTTGCGCGGCATATTATTTATTTGTATTACGAAGAAAAATAAAAAATAGACTGCATACGGTGTGTTTAAACTTTTACTTACTCGATTTACGACAGCATATGAGTGTTGAATACCATTAAATGTTATGTTGAAAAGAAATTCCTTTGCATTCCATTCAATTCACCGTGCAAGTGCCGGGCCCATGCCATGCAGAAATAGTAGCTCGAAGCTACAATACGAGTAAATAAAGCAATTAAACTTTAACAAAAATATATTAGCGTGATGTACAATTTACCGCTGACATATAAATAAAATTAAAATACTGGAACATCTGACGATGAACCATACAATCTTAGCTAAACTATAAGAAATAACGATATTCCAATACTTACATTACATTTGACGTTGACAAATAAAAATTAACTAAATACAGAACAGCTGATGAAGATTATAGTCTATTCTATTAGCAAAATAGTAAATGCCTCCGTAACAAGAACTGTTCAATGTGATAGACATTTTCCATTAACATATAATAATAAAGGTCTATAAAATCTGAGGAATTCTACCAATATTTCTTTGAAGAACCATGGAAGACCAGCTAAACTATAAGAAATAAGTCAACGCTACAACTAACTAATGCGGATTAGTAAAAAAATTTCAATGAGGCAGGGTAGTTTTCGTGAATGAATAAAAATCGTTAAAGTTATATTTATATTGTTTTAATTTTTTCCCTCCGGTTATGATAAAGATAGGTGTTGAGCCCAAAAAAGAGAAGTTTCAACATTCAATATGCAGTGTACAGTTTATTAGATAAAATAATCAAATAAATTATTATAAGAAAACGTTAGTTCTCTTATTTATTACTGCATATTAGGAGATTTTACGCAGAAGTCCATAATACATATTTTAGCATCAAGTAAAATGAATCAAATAACCAGTAT
This sequence comes from Podotricha telesiphe, assembly GCA_038994665.1. Lineage (NCBI taxonomy): Eukaryota > Metazoa > Arthropoda > Insecta > Lepidoptera > Nymphalidae > Podotricha > Podotricha telesiphe. The sequence goes on from JAOYRR010000327.1 coordinate 901,656, forward strand.
TTTTTAAAATATTTTAGTTATACAGAAAAAGAAAATTGTAATTTTTTATAAATCCACAGCCACAAATAAATCAAAAAACAAAATCAATTATATTTATATACTCATATAATTTATATAAACGACTTTTTGATAATAAGAGAGTTAGGCAAAACCTTTTTCACTAGCACCAACCGCTGTAATAATGAAAGTAAGTTTCCTGTCCGTTATATCGAGCGTAAAGTGAACCAGCAAGTGTAGGGTCATGCATCAGGTTATCTGCCGGTGACCGGGTCGAGGGTCAGGGATCGATCTACCCCATCGCTAGCCTTAAACCGCTACAGCGGTAAACGCCAATGTAGTATTTGTAGCTAACCAGGACATAGGCGCGCGAAACACCAACAAAGGAAACGTTTGTCTTACAGTCTTATTGATCAGAAGTATAATAATGGCTTCACTAGTTTCACAATAGTTTTCAGTTTTAGTCACACGCCATCCAAATTATAAAAGCATTTTAATTTCCATTACTGATTAAGCTACCGCTCGCAACAGTGCGATATTTACTTATATAGTATATTTCATCCACTATACGTAGAGTGGTAGGTATATACTAATTAAATACACGTTTATACAGGAAACTTAATATAGGTATTATTTTTTTATAACTTACTATTTTGTCTTTGCTAAATTTTCTCATGTATATGTAGTTGTCATATCGTATATTTGTCGATTTCATGAAATCGCCGACGATATTATGCAATGGTTGCAGTTTATGAAATTATTAACTGTCGATTTGAATAGATTAATGATAACCTATTGTTTAACGATATAATAAATTAAACGCGCGGTTACTTTTTGAAATCTTATTTGACCAAATTGAAAAATAAATACTTTAGTTAAAAATATATACCGCTAGAGGATACGTTTGTTTTACGTAAAAATTGTGTTCTTGCTATAATATTGTCTTTTAATATTACTAAAAATTCATTGTAATTTCAAGTAGATGTGTTTTAGGGTAATTAATATTAATCTTAAACATACTATGAAAATTACTTTTTAAATGCTAAAGCATCAGTTAAATGTAAAAAGTCTAACCTAACCTAACCTACCTTTATCTCTTATAATTACTTCAACTTATAAGAATTTTGTAGGTTAGTTTAATTTTTTTTTATTTAACTGATTCTGTAGAGTTTTGGTTATACAAAATGAGCTCGTATTACGGATATTATGTTCGATTCTGGATGTGTATTAAATATATTATAAAGAAACCTTATTTTACAATATGACCCTAATATTATAATATCGATGACGAAATCGTTATGTTCGTAAACGTTATGGATCGTTGAATCGTCAACGTTTAACGATTTGACCATTCAAATTTAGCTGGTCGTTCGACTTTCAACTTCGACAATTTCATGATATCGTCAAATCTACTATATGACCACGACATATACATATATAACTGATTGATATCTATACATAAGCGAAATAAATATGTATTATGTGCTAATTTTTTTTTATTGAAATTGTCTTAATCGTGAATAATTATATTTTTTTCCGAATTATTTGCTTTCCGCATGTAGCAATGTAGGTAGAGACAACTTAGGTCTTTTACATGCTCCACCTCCCAGCTCAATCTTTACACATTGCGAGTTGTGTGGTAAAACCAAGCGTCGCGTTTCGTCTTCGTAGAGCGAAGAAATGAAAATATTTTATATATCCAAGAAGGGATCAAAGCCAACAAAAAAACATTTTCAATTAGTTGGATTGTTCTTTTAAAGGCATTTCACTGTATATCTAATTGTAAATCTCGATAGGCTCCCAAGACCTCCCATTATATCGAATAATCGTATTTATATCCTAACAGAGGAACGATCGCTTTCGTTACAACAAAAATCGTACAAGAAATATTTTTAATAATTATAAAAAACACATTTTCATTGTTTTAAAGTTTTAATGAGACGTACTAGAATTTTTTAAAAATTTGTTTCCAATATCACATTATTTAAATGAATATCTTTATTTATTACATTAAGGTTATTATTTTGTATTAAATACATATTGTTATAGGCATGTGTAGGCACATATATTATATATAAATATATGGGCCTACACTTTTCTAAGTAAAAATCTTACTTAACAAAATTACTGCCATTCTTCAACAATTGCAGGCAATATGTAGGTTAATTTTACTGGCGGCCCACCTTAGTTTCACATTGTATTGAAGTACTTTTGCATCATAAACGGCACTACTACTACTAAACAAATCACTCAGCTTTGGACACACCTGTATAGGATAAATAAATCGTTTAGAATATATAAGAATATTAAAATATTAATTCTAGGATAAGTAATTTATTTAGTAAAGTATAATACAATAGCCATATAAGGTATTTTCCACATTCACTTACTAATGTTAGTTAAGTATTATTTTTAATTACAAATGTACGGTAATAACCAATAAGGTATACTTATAAATATTACATATGGACTATGTCATATGAGTAGTAACTAAAGTCTGAAACTTCTTTGTTTCTGTTAATTTTAGGTTATTTCAAAATTGTTGAACCGATTTTAATTACACGTGGCATGCACAGAATCGTCTTTAAAGTATATACATATTGTAAAAGGTAATATATTTATTCACATTTCATTCAAATTGAAACAATTATTTTTGGATGTAATAATACAACGGTATGCACGTGTACTCTCATATGTATGTATTTCAGGCTAAAAAGTCAATAGTAATTGTAAAATATAGGGTTCGTATTCATAGCTGAATAACATTTGAAATATTTTAATCTTTCAGATTTTTGTTGAACGGTGAATTTTATATTAAAATATCTCTTATTGTTGTAGTTGGCGCCAAATTACAGTTTTTGCCTTTCACTGAAAACTCGGGCGGCCGTGCTCAAGTGCGCAAAACATGCTCTTGTTAACCGACTTTAATCTGCACTGTTGCTAGTTTTAATTATCTGTTTTCATTGCCACTATTTTAAATTTGTATATTTGTATACATTAATGAATTTCACCAAATTTAAAATATTATAATTAAGCTGTTTCTCAGTGAAATTGCAACCTATACCTAGTTCCTATGTGTTATCCAGGGATGATAGATGTTACAAAAACATCGATTTTATTAACATCGATATAAGACTTTGATGTTTAAGATAGACAAGGAAAACAATACATTGAAATAATAAAACTATTTAAGAGAATACAGAGTTTATTTATTAACGACATATTCTTTTCTTTATTACAAAAGTATTTACTTAGCAACTAGAAAAATATTGTGCTTGTCCAGTATTTTTTGGGCGAAATATAAAAACTACGTTAAAATCACCTTTGTATCGATGTACATTTGTGTAACGATGTTTTCCTGATATTTCCTAAGCAAAAGAAGTTGATGACATATTTAGAAGACGTATAAAAATTTGTACGCAGCGGAATTTGAAGCCGCGCCTCTTGAAAACCGTTCAAGAGGCGCGCGTTCAAATCCCGCTGCGGGCAAAATTTTTATACGTTTTCTAAATATGTATTTTTGAATTTTCTAAGTGTGCGAATAACACTTAAAAAAAATGTTAAAAATAGAGGTTGATTTCTTATTAATTTCACAAAATGTCTCTTTCAAGAGTCATTACACAAGCTGTCTAACTTTTTTTAAAATAACTATAATATTGTCAAAAATGTCATCCTAATTATTAAGCTATACATAGCATAGGCCGTAGCCTATGCCGAAATCGTGCTATAGTATTGAGTGTTTCGAGTGAGATTGAAGTTGTAGGCTATATCATTTAATTCAATTTTCTGTTTTGTAAGGGTATTCATCAACAGCATAATTTATTTTACAAAAACTTGTAAAAATAAACTCCTTTTGGTGTGATATGCACATGTCATGGTCCTAATATTTATGTATAATACAATTTAGTATGTCAGAGTTGGTCGCTGGCTGATATAAAAAGTCATTGTGTTAGAAGCTGCTCTACGCTGTTTTATTCAGAAGCTTTAAGCTTCTTAAATAGCTGACAAATATGTTTAGGCGTAACCTACTTTCACGTACACCACATTTATATAATATATTTAACCTTAAACATTGTAGTGTTCAAATAATTTAAAATTAAATAAAGTATTTTTGTTATAATATATTAACTCGAACTAAAGTCATTGGGAAATCAATAATAATCAAGACCTAGATCCAGATATTAATAAATTCTTAATTTCAATTAAATAAAATTAAATAATATTTTTACTTTTAATTGTTGTATAAGTAATGTCGAGGTAGTGATAAATAATTCTAAATGATATTTGTATTCTATTAGGTTTTTTTTTTTCAACTACATATATATATGTATATGCCTAAGTTTATCTCCTTAAGTCCTTCAAGCTCTGTTCGTTTTGCAGAGCGACTCATTCACTATATCACATTATTTTACTGAATATGCACACAAAAGACGTTTATTTGCAGGCAAGCTCATTAAATACTGTAATGGATGCACTACACAATATTAATGTTAAATTTTTCTTACGATTATACTTGTATTTATATCTCATTTGAAATATAATATATTTCATAAGCTTTATGCATCCAACATAGCATAAATATACATTTAATTTATTGAAATTTCTATTTCAGAGAAAACCCGCCTTGGTATAAGGCATAATAAAAGATAATTCTATAGCTCACGCTCGTCATAGGATTCCGAACAAATTGCACTGTATGCAATGTAACTCAGGCGTTTAATCTCTATTATGCGGGTGAGCCATTCTGTGGGCAATGGGCTTTGAAGTAATACTTAAATCCGCTTACGTCTTGACACCGCTTCAAAATCAGATCATATGGAAAAGTGTAGTGAACTTCCATATAATATTTTTATAACATAATAAGGACATTATCATAATCTACTAGGTAGTTGTAAGCCGTTGTGAGTTTGACATATATCTGTTTCTAAAAAAATTACAGACACGGTCATGCGGGTTTGGGGTTTGGTGTATTAGCTTAGTTGGCTTTTACTTTTGTTTGTACGTTTCAACAAAAAGAACTTGAGCTTGTCATTTACATACGTTTTGTGGTGTTATGTGTGTCAAGTCAAAGTCAAACAATGATTTTATTCACAATAAGAAGTTACTCAGCGGGTCCACTTTTTTCAGTCAATTTATAATTATTTATTAAACACAATGATACTTTTGAAATAGACTGGAGCCAACATTTAATAAGGTAATAACCTTTAACACCCAAGTGTATGTATATATAGTTCTTTATATAAACATAATAGTAAAAACTAGCAAAATTATGCTTCAATAATAAGTACATGTAATGTGTGATATAATTGATATATGCCGTTTATACATACATATATTTATAAAAAATGGAATTAAAAATAAGAAATTATCTTTTAAATATAAAAATAATAAAAGTTTTAAATAAGTATCTGGAGTATGTATAAACTATAGTAGATTGTAAACTGGCACGAATACAATTCATACTGAACCGCAGGGAGGCCCATAAAAAACCCTTTTGTAGTAAAAACCATAATCATAAAAAGAGTCTAGTATTTTTGGAATACTAGGACAGTTAACTGTAGAATAAACTTATGAGTTATTCTGTCTCGACGCTAGACGCCGACCTGTCTGAAAGAACTTGGCTTCGACTTCCATTCTGGTCATATTGTGTACTAGTTTCTATTGATACTTAACATGAGTTATAAATAATGATAAATATATCATATTGTATACTAATCTATATATGACATTATTTTCAAACTAATGAGGAAATATATCCAAATAAGTAATAAATAGCTTATCAATGATCGACAGATTTTGCAGTATGAAAGAAGGATTATTTTTAAAACGTTACATAAACATGTGTATGTCTGTAAGAAAGTGCGCATGCGCTGTAGGTGCCAGCAACTGCGGGCACTCTGACTGCGACGGGTTTACTCCGATACGTGTTTTACTTCGTACCTCCTGCTGTAATACCATTGTATAGTTTACATTGTTGCTCTAATAATCTTGTGATTTAAACAGAAATACAGTGCGATGTGTCCATAAAGCTGCTTATAACTTAAACTAAGCCTATAATAACAATAAATAGTGATGATGGTTTCCTTATTTAAATTAATAGACTTAAAACGAAAAGTGAATTGTATATTAGGTATAAGAAATGGACAATATGGACAAATGGTATGTACAATCGATTTAATGCTATTTATTGTGGGTTTTATTTATGATTAGAAGTCCAAATACTTATCCGATAGTATCGATGAGGACTTGTAAATTAGTTTATCTTTTCTTAAAATATTTTAAAACACGTTCTTTGTATTAATGATATATCCACTTTCTGTCCCGTCTAAACCGAAGAATATACATTTATAGTTTAAATTTAATAAATGTTCCCTGCGTGGAATTTGAACCTATTGCAACCGCTGTAACTAGACACAACACGACTGTATCATTATGTTTTGATTTGTAATACTGCTATAATAATTATTGCTATTTAAGCGCATATTCGCTTTGTATATAAAATTTCAGCAGGTCAAACAATACTCGTGAAAATTTATTAGGACAGCACTTGACCGACTTTTCGTAGAATCGAAATACAGCTTATTCAAATAATTAATTAAAACCAACAATGAAGTTCGTGAGCTCAACTTTCGACAGGTAATTCTATAAAGTATGAATAATAATGACTATATTTTGGATTACAACTAAATGTGGCTGAAATTATAATATGTGTGAAAATAATATACGAATATTATAATATTTTTGCAATTTTCTTAGTGTAAGCGTTAAGTAGGGCTTTTAGCTTTACGTGACCTAGTTACCCATTACTACGCGATGTATGTCATAGTAAGGACGCTTGTGAGCGTTCTTTAATTTTTAATAAACACTAACTGTTCCTCTTTTTCACGAGAAAATTTTTAATATCTCTATTTTTACCGAGAATATTTGAACTGTCTGCCAAATAATGTAATTGCACCATTTTTGAAATTAACCTCCTTTGCAGGCAAGTTTCATTATACTTAAGTAGTAAGCTTCCATTCAATTGTTAGATCCGTGACGTAATAATAGATCTTTCATATTCTCAGCGAAGGCGGAAAATACTAGACTTGTCGCCGCCAACAGCGCTCAATGTATTCGAGATAAATGAACGTACACTCAGCTGTGCGAAACGCCCCGTTAAAGCTGTATTGAATTTTTGTTCATTTAAAGCCTGGTGCCTTCGGTGTCAAAATAAATGTAATGTTTATTGACACGTAGTATTTTGTTTGCTGGGTACGTTCATAAGATTAATATTGCAATAACTTATTAACGTTTTTAGATATTTAAAGACAATTTGTGTACAAAGTTGTATTTTATTGTAATATTTTAAAATATCAATCATAACATTAAATTTATTCTACGCTTATACATCTTGGTTTGGAATGTTTTAGAAGAAGTAATTATAACTTACCTTCTTATTATATAATTTTGATTCCAAAAAGAAACGGCTTAAATGGTTACATTTAGTCGTAACTTTTAACTTGACATACTTAGTCTAGTAGATATATGTATTTCAATATATGCTCGACACGGTTGCAAGTGACAAGTTAATGAAATCGGACAGAACTGACATTGAAGGATTCAATGATACCGGTATATATGCGACATAACGCTCTAGAATATCTATCTTTCAAGGCTGCAGCCTCGTTCATTATTAGATGGCACTAAATTGTTCCTATTATTTTCAAACGAGAAAATGTTTATGGTCCATTTTTATTATTTTTCAAATAAAAAATGAAAACAGCGAGACTTTGAATTTGTGTCGAATGTGCAAATCTTTAAATTATTATAAAATCATGAACGATATTATAGCTTAACCTCGACTTCGTAATAAGTGATTCTATACGAGAGTTCCCATCATAAGTGACTGCTAACGTGATAGCCGTGGGTTCGATCTGCATTCAAGTAAATTTTATATGTATATTTTTTAACATTTTTTTAAATTGTTTTTCGCACACTAAGGAAATTGAAAAAGACATATTTAGAAAACATATAACAATTTTAACGCATTTGAACCCGCAGGATTTGACCCCGTGCCTTGAACGGTTTTCAAGAGGCGCGGGTTCAAATCCCGCTGCGTTCAAATTTTTATACGTTTTCTAAATATGTCTTTTTCAAATGTTGATATGACTGATTTTTATTCTCATGATTCATTCGCGCTCCGAACGGAAAATGGAGATCCACATTGGTAGGTAGGCTTTAAAATTAGGTTCTTCCTGCCTTTCCAGCAACGCAAGACCAATAAAGCTGCTATTTAATTTTTCAATATGTTTTTAATTCAGGTTTACAAACTATCATCTTACTAAACTTCTATTAAAACTCAAATCCGTCCAGCCGTTACTTTGTTACTGAATGAAAAACATGCAATGTATTGCAATTTTTTATAATTATAATTTTTTTTAGAAATCACTAAAAAAAAAAAAATTCATTTCTCCGCTCTGGTACTAACATAAAGAGCGATGCTGAGCTCCGTTACTTGACGACACTTCGTCAATTTTTTGATTTCGGGAGGAGGTTCTCTCTGCGTTGCATTTTTTAATAAGTGTGTTTCAGGATAAATGTTTAATTTTATTCATGATATCAACTTAACTAATTTTAACCCACTTTGCTTAGCAGAACCCTTTACAATCCACACATCTAGCCATCTCTATATCTAGGAAATTCGAGTCCCTCTTCGTTTTTTAATTTTTTTTGAATTAACTAAGAAGATGTGTTTATATTTTATAATTTATTTATCATCAAAATTAGTAGTCCGCTATATAACATATAACATATTGGACATACGAATAAAACAACAGTTAAAAAGTGGAAAAGAGAGTAATAACATGATACTGTTAATAAAGGTTAAAGGATGTCGCCAATTTTCCCGCATTAATGTTGCTTATTTCTGACGTTAGAGGACAAATTGCCATTATGTAAAATTAAGACTCATTATGCCATCCTGTTTACATGCATAATATAATGATTTGACAAATTTTACTTAAAAAATAGATGCCACTGACTAATTTAAAGTAAGCCAGCGGTAGAAAAAATTAGACATCCTCATTGTAAGTTATTATAATGTTTTACTCCTTATATAAAAATATTTTTTTGAAAACTTTTACCTTTTCAACAAGCTTCTATTATTTAAGGTTCACCTGTATCTACCTATCTTTCAATCAACGTAAGAAAGTATGCAACGATATTTTGACCCACTGTCTTTTGTGAAAAATTGTTTGGGTATCCGGATGCGACTACAATACAATATTTTTATAACATAAAATCTAATAATCTTGTATGTTTGCGTAAAATTTGACTTGTTCATTCAGACAGGAGCGAGCCCATAACAATCGCGTGTAAGGTCATGCATTTTCATGCATGCTATATAATTTCCCCCCCCTTTTACGACTAAGTTCATCTTTTATGGTAAAGTAAAGGTATATTTGTCTTAACTTGTAAATAATGATGGCTGGATGGTGCTTGTAGTTTATCAATACGTTAGCTTCGTCGTAATATAAAACGAAAGCAAGAAATATACATATACATACTATTAAGCAATCTTTAATCTTTTAAAAAGTTATCCTAAAAATAACTTAATCTTTTTTTTTAATTCAACGTCTTACGTAAAACTGTTAAAAAACAAACTAATTGTTTTAACAATAAAAATATTGTCACAAAAACCTTTGTTTATACCTAATTACTGTACACTTAACTTTACAATTGTTCGCCTGGTTATTTTTGCCACTTTCGCACACCTTTGTAGTAAATTATGTTTTAAATTAGATATGTAAATGCAAATGAATATATATTTTGTACATAATTTCAGGCAGCTAGTGATTGGTGAGTGACGGAATTCAACGCCGCGCTTTGTCTTACCAGAGTAAACGTATGAAAGTATACATAATAATTTAGCTGAGCGGAAATCGTATCTACACCCAATCGTTGCCAGTCATATGCAGTCCACGACGGCCTCAACCTATAATATCATAACCACTAACATAAAGACTTATGTTTCGTAATTGATATTAAAACAATATTAAGAAAAAACTAGAGCGATATATCCTTATATTTGTTAATACGTTAGGTGATAGAAGCATTACATAAATTGTATGAAATATTTACTTATCCGTATAAAGAATAAATTATTAAGTACCTATAGTTACACAATTAAAAATTTGCGAAATATTAACTTTAGTGTAAGCACAGTTTACTTTTATTCTTTTAGCATACACGGTAATTAAGGGCTTGTAGCGAAAATTTTAAAGTGAACAAAATTTTAACACTAAATTCGTTTGTAAATGTTTTTCAGTATACGTAATTTTTATAGAAAGCATTATAATTTTTTTTTCTTTTAACAATCACTTATGTGACAGAGTGGCAATTGTGATTCAATTGAGATTTGTTACAGGCGTAGTTGGAGTGGTTAAGCAGATGTTGCGCGCGCGCCGGAACAGTAGAGAGGAGCGCGCGCGGCCTGCACGCAACGCGGCCACCACCCGGCGCGCCCTCTAGACACAACATTGTATTATTATACGGTAGGTTTTAAATTTCAATATAATAAAAAAATATATTTCGGCTTAAATATAAATTATATTTTTCTAGAGTTTACATTAGGAACGATGTATCTTCTTTATAGTTGCACACATAATATTCCTATTTCTACTGCATTTTGGGCTGAAATGAGTTAATGTTATATTTGTTAATTATTATATCCATAAATAAAGAATATTCTACAGTGTCTACACTTTTACGTTCTGTTCTTAAATGTACCTTATGTGCTCTGTTAAACTTAAGGTATACTTTATAGTATTATTAAAATGATTTTTTTAACTAATAATAATAAGAAACTGTATTAAATTCTTATAAAAGTAAGCTACAAGTAAGCTTGATTTAAATGAGAACAGCTATGTATTATTTAATCTTTACATTAGGTATCATATAATTTTATAATTGCAAGGTTGTCTTGATAAGTTTTACACCCTTGTACTTTTTTTTTCTAGTAAATTTAAGCGCAATGAAGAATAATCATAAATGTACCTATATTTTAAATAAGTACGTATTTCAATTGATAGATTTTAATGTGCCGCAACATGGTTAATCGACTATACTTTTATTTTTCGGTCTATTTAGACAAAGCGGTGTGCCTTTTAGAACACTTGTCTACTTGTATGAATAAATATGGACTTAAATTGAAGAAGTAAGTGGCTTAACACTGGAACCCTTTGCCTCCAACGCATTTTTTACAAATAAAACGTGAAATAGGTAACATCAAAAAACCAACCCGAAAACATTAATGATTATATGACACATAAAACGATGTATATATAAAAATAGGTTATAATAAACCTATTTTATTTTAAAAATCCTCTTTAATAAGAGGATTTTTTTATAATATCTATATAAATGAAAAATCTCATTTCCATGATATAGTAAACTGGGGAATTTATAATCTGCTGATGAAGCCCTACAACGGTTTATACAATTGACTATGGAATTACACAAATCTGTGTCGTTGTTATGCGAGCGTATTATTTCTTGTAGTAAAATTTTTACTTCTCGCCGGTCGTGTGCTAGTGTGTTCTAATACATTCATATAATTTAAAGAACACATTTATTTTTATAAATGCCAATTGAATGTTACCTTAATATATTCCTTAAGTGTTTGCTATTGTTTCAGGTCGGACATGAAAAATCTCGCTTATTTGCTGGCTGTCCCTATCAGCGAGTACGTGGTGACTTTCATCTCTCTAGTAGCCGCGGCCACACTGCTCTCGTGGACGACAGGTTGTGACATTTTGTTTTAACTTTTAATTATTAGTACAATGAGTCGTACCCCGAAACTTTCTTTGCGTAAATAAAAAAGCGTAATATCCCACATTTTCTGTTACAGTATGATTTTCGAGAAATTCTCTCTTAGACGTAATCCTTTCCCTACATTCCCCAAGGTACCTACCAAATTTAAGCTTTCTGATCAGTCCTTTCGGCTGTCGCTTAGTTAGTAAAGAAAGAGTTTTGTTTGTTGAGTTATTGAGATACAAAGATTTATTGAGATTGGAGAGAATAAAAGTATACCTAAAATTAATTCTTAAATGCTTGTGTGCAGAGGGGCGCTCCGCCCGTAGGTGGTCGGCGGGAGAACGCGGGCGCAGAGCGTACTGCCGCGCGCGCTTTCCCTTCCACACACACCCGCCCATTCACTGTTAGCAGGTAAATCTAAAATTAGTTTGGTGACAAATGCAGTTAATTACGGAGATATATGAATAATTTAACTATTTTCAACAATCTTCATTTATTTTGCTTTTGTTGAAAATGAAATAAAATATAAAAGAATTTTATCGCAACTGGTATTGGTATTTCAGTAGGCAGTTTACTCGGGGGGAGTTCGATAGACAATGTCCGAGGACTTGGACTCGATCAGCGAGGAAGAACGTAGCTTGTTCCGACCCTTCACTCGGAGGTCATTGGCCGCTATCGAGGCCCGCATAGCTGAGGAGCATGCCAAGCAAAAGGAACTCGAGAAAAAACGAGCGGAAGGCGAGGTAAGTCGTTGTAGTTTTGTGCGAAGTGCTCTTTGTTACACGAGTTTCTAGTGCAGGCCATTTAAACCACTGAAGAACTAACAGCGAAAGACAAACAGGGACTAGGCATAAGATACATGATAAATAAACATAAATTATTATATTATACACTTTATAAAACAAATATACCTAAGCAATGAACTTGTTAGGGAGCTACCTACATGTATACAAATTATAGCCCTGACGAATATTTTTTTATTTGGACTATTCCAGACCGATTTGGGGCGGACGAAAAAGAAAAAAGAAGTAAGATTGATTGCTTGCTTGCCCCTTTTACCTTTTTTAAGGCTCGTTTTTAGAAAAATTATATAAGCAAGTTATCGCTAGTTCTAAATTTTTTTTCATACATCTCGTCGTTTAAGCGACTACATTGGCGTGACACTAGTCAGAGTGCGATAACTTGCATTGCATTCTAATTTATGCCTATTGATCGCATTTAAACACATCGCTTTGTCTACGAAGTCGTTAATATCGAGATTCCCGAGGCTTAGCTGTTTGGATCATTTAGAAAATTTTCAAAATAAATAAGTAACTACGAAGTGGTATTTTCAAATGAAACGATTATAAAATTGAAAATACCCAAGAACAGAAAAAAGTCCTCTATCAAAATGAAGTATGCCCCTGTAAATGTCTCTAGAAACCTTTGTTAGTAATACGAAATAGATATAGAAATCCTAATAATTTATATTATGAGCCACGAAACTGTCTTAATATACCTAAATTAATATACATGTAAATTCCAAAATACTACCCTTTATTATAAATACAATAGAAATCCAATCAGTACCAAATGTTTCATATCCCGAAAATATGAGAAATGGAGAACACAAGCACGTAACATTGTCACCATCATGCATTGCACACGATTGGCTCATGTTTGCAAAATCATCGGCTGCTGTCATCTTAGGTCTAGCATGGTGTTATCACCTAGCTAGTTTAGCGCAAAAATATGGACGACCCCCTATTTTGATACCTATTAAAGTTTTCGTAACTTCCTTCAACCAGTATTGTTAAATTTAAAGATTTGATTAGATATTTGTAATCTGTTTAAACGTGCAGTCTAATTTTATTAAGAATTTTTTTTTTTAAATTTAAATTAACGTTACAAGTACATTATTGGATAATTACAAACGTATTTAGGTGGATTAAATAAATTACGGTAAAACATTGGTATGGACATTAAAGTTAGAACAATTAAAATATACGATATGTTGGGTAATGATTGCGTTCCTAATAAGTGTACACTTTCTTAACTGAACATAGACAAAAGATAAGGGTAACATAATAGAGGGAAACGTTCTGCAAGAGCTTCTAGTATTGCCAAAACTGCATAATGGTTACACCAACAGCGACAGCAGCAGCACTAAGAGCAAAAAGCTTTGAACGCGCTCACGAGACATGCTCAACCACAGTAATAATACTAGTTGCCTAAAGAAACAGCCTTGTTCTCTGCTATTTACTGAAACTCCATTATTCACGACTTAAAAACAATCAAAAACCGTTAGAGTACAAGCCTGTAGAATCAACAGTATTATTGCAATGCCTTGATCGAGTAGTAAATCTAACGATACTACATTGCAATAACTCATATAATTTATACTAATTTAACAAAAACACGCGGAGCTAGAGCTATTTGTAACAAAGAATAGAGTAGTAATGAATAGCGCAATTCTTTGTAAATATCGAAACAGCACCGTATACAATAGAAAATAAATATACTCGTACATTTCAAGTGATTTGCTAAACATTGGTTTATTGGCATTGAACATCAATAAAATTTTGATAAAGAATCAACAGTAAGCATATTATGAATAATATAGGTGCGTTACGACGATGAGGACGAAGACGAAGGTCCTCAACCGGACGCGACCCTCGAGCAGGGCCTACCACTGCCCGTGCGAATGCAGGGCTCCTTTCCATTGGAACTTGCGTCCACACCCCTCGAGGACATCGATCCTTTCTACCATAATCAAACAGTAAGTTTAGCTTTTAATAATATGAAGTAGGACATTATAAATAATTAAACTTTAATAGAATGAGTTCTTCGGTAAATAGGAAATCTACAAAAACAATATTAGAGCATTAGAGCTGATATAATAACAAGTTAGAGTAGCTTTTTATATTTTTTCTTGTTTTGCAAGTAATTTAAATTGTTTCAGACATTCGTAGTCATAAGCAAGGGTAAAGATATCTTCAGGTTTTCGGCGACCAACGCTTTATGGATATTGAACCCATTCAATCCCATAAGAAGAGTGGCGATATATATATTAGTGCATCCTTTGTTCTCTCTGTTCATTATTACTACAATTCTTGTGAACTGTATACTTATGATAATGCCTACAACACCGACTGTCGAGAGTACTGAGTAAGTGTTACCTTTTATAAATTATCAATTGTTTGTGAAGGAATTAAATATATAAAATTATAAATTTATATACCATCTAATCATTAGTAGAATGCACGCTAGTTTCAAAATTCTTAGTGTTCAGTTAGATTTCGAATTGTCTAAAGTCTTAAAATTTAGATAATCGAAAGTAAATTTTGTACTTATTACTAGATTATTAACTACCTAGTTTGTATAATTGTCCACATAATTAATTCAAATTTGCGACTGAAATGTATTACAGATTTGCCCTAAAAATAGAATTAGTATTTATTAAATATATTTATTCATAGGTAGGCAAACTATTTTGTAGACCTGACGCTATTATACTACTCTACTAAGAACAGTTAATTTGAAAATAGTACTTTTTAATTAATAAAAAATATATGGTTTGTGCGTTCATTTTGCATTATTTATAAACTTTCATTGAGGACTCTGGTATGTTTTGAGAGAACCGTGTTGAACGAGTGCCATCAGTGAGCGTAGACAATTACACATCATTTACCACGACACTGTGATGCAGCGTTCCTTTACCGATTAGCCCTTCATCTCTTTTTGCAATTCTCTATTCCAACACTACTTACTAATAACCATAAAATTTTAAAATATAGGTATGTATATCAATTTCATTTAGTTCATAGGTAATGGCATAGACATTGTATTTTTACTGCAACCTTAAATACCTTCTACCCTTCATGATTTAAAGTTAGATATTTAATTGAATTTCGACGACTAGCATTGTTTTATTATGACGATTTGTCTACTTTTTGAGCGGCGTTCCACAATGGAGGTGAATTTTTACAGAGTTATCTTTACCGGCATCTACACCTTTGAATCGGCGGTGAAAGTAATGGCCAGGGGTTTCATACTACAGCCATTCACATACCTTAGAGATGCATGGAATTGGCTTGACTTCGTAGTTATAGCTTTAGCGTGAGTAGTAGACAATTTTTAATATATTTACGTAGCGAAATGTTACAACTGTTCAATTGTAGATTTTCGTTTTTATATAATTGTAATAATATTCTTATATAGTATAGAGAAATATAAAGTTAGATATTTTATGTTACAACAAATAAATAATATAAATTTGTATATTGATTACAAGGAAGAAAATGGTGTAAGAAGACTAGACATTCATATAAAGGGTCCTTTGATTGAAGGTCGATTGTCAAAGCATATGAGTTAGTTCAATAATAGCATTATGTAGTTAGATATTATTAATCTAGATGTTGTGGTTGTGGGTGTGTGTTGCAGTTATGTGACGATGGGCATAGATCTCGGCAACTTGGCCGCTCTCAGAACCTTCCGAGTTCTCCGAGCTTTGAAGACTGTGGCCATCGTACCGGGTAAATTTACTTGTATAATTATATATCTAGAACAGCTTATATATAAAATATATAGACTTATATATTAGGCAGTAATGAAGCTTACAGTAGTCGTGTAGTGTAAAGAATTTGTAGCAAAAGAATGGTATACGAAATATGAAAAGGCAAATATGCGTAAGTATCGGTTTGTCCTAGCTATGTACTTTACATGATCTTATTACAGCACTGAGTGAAATGTTACAATTAGCTGTACTGGTAGTGTAAGCTGTTAGTTTGACCATGGAAATGCGACCCACAGGTTTGAAGACTATTGTGGGTGCCGTGATAGAGTCAGTAAAAAATCTGCGAGATGTGATAATATTGACGATGTTTTCACTGTCTGTGTTCGCACTGATGGGCCTGCAGATCTACATGGGGGTACTAACGCAGAAATGTATTAAAGTGTTTCCTGATGATGGTAGCTGGGGTAATCTAACCGACGAAAACTGGGAACGATTTTGCCAAAATGAAAGTAAGGCTTTTGTTCACTATACACATTATAATATGTTAATAATTGTATTAAAATACAGAACACAAGAGTACAACACTATACAATCTTATATTTTTAGCAAACTGGTATGGCGGCGATGGAGAATATCCGTTATGTGGGAATTCATCAGGGGCTGGGTAAATGTCGAATTACTAATTTTACAATATTATTGAATTATTTAGATGACAAGTAAAGACAAGCTAAACGTGTGACTATAAATACTTTATTGTTCTAGTCAATGTGAGCCGGGATATATATGTCTTCAAGGTTATGGTCCGAATCCTAACTACGGATACACGAGTTTTGATACTTTTGGTTGGGCTTTTCTATCAGCTTTCCGACTCATGACTCAAGACTATTGGGAAAACCTTTATCAATTGGTATGAACATAGAAATGCAACATTGTATGTCGAATACTATAACACAATAAATTATTTTGCTTACACTTCTTGTTTAAATTTTCTTAAATCTTTGAAGAATATTTAATTATTTTCTATTCATGTTTTAGGTTCTTAGATCGGCTGGTTCATGGCACGTCTTATTCTTCGTAGTGATCATCTTCTTGGGCTCTTTTTATCTCGTCAACTTGATCTTGGCTATTGTCGCTATGTCATATGACGAGCTACAAAAGAAAGCGGAAGAAGAAGAACAAGCCGAAGAAGAAGCTTTAAGGGTAAGATAGCCAGTATACATTAATTAGTGTATTTAAAATTGATCACCGTACTAATAATGTATTTAGTATGTTAGAGTTATTTATTTAAAAAAAACATTTGCACCTGAAGGTTTTGAAGGACAGGAAGGTTACACAGCAAAGTAAATATTAATACAATTTGATATCAGGAAGCAGAACAAAAGGCAGCAGCGAGAGCGGACAAACAGGAAGCTAGGGAGGCACACGCGCGGGAGCAGGCGGCGGCAGCGGAAGCGGCCGCATACGCCGAGGCGCATCCCGCTAAGTCCCCTAGCGACTCCTCGTGCCAGAGCTACGAACTGTTTGTGAACCAGGAGCGCGGCAACCAGGACGACAATACCCGCGAGCGCATGTCCCTCCGTAGCGACCCCTTCCAGGACTCGGTGAGCACTCAGCCCACGCACAAGCCTGAATCGCACCACGAACCGGCGAGGCGACGGAAGGTCAGCATGGTGAGTACCTGCGCTCCTCACGCCTTGTCCTCGCTGCCAATGGTTTGATAAATATATATTTTAACTACTAAAATAAGTAATAACTAATTATACAATAAAATATACTCGTTTATGAATAAACTCGAAACCGTAGCAATATACCTCGTCGACCGTATACGTTTATGTGTAATCGTATTATTTTAGAAGTAACATTAGTTTCTATAAGTATTTCAAGAATATAAATAAAAGTGTTACAGACAAAAATGTAACTATTTTCAATTCAGTTAACTAAATAATAATCTAATTGTTGTTCATAACAGTAAACGATAACCGTAAAAGGAACTATTGGCAGCGGAGCACTTTCTTTTCAACTTGACATCTTTAAATTTCCGCTGCTTTTACACAACGGCAATAATTCAATTTTTCTAAATCACATGTTTGTGCATTCATGTTTCATTGCCACTGTAGTTTACACTTCATGTCACACAACAAAATAATGTTCAAGTTGAAAAGAACTACGAAGTAAATTATTATTATTGATGTAAGCTTTCGACATTTTATTCCTTTTGTGAAATCTTAATGTTCTTACAACTATTCAGATCTTGGGAGCGATGTTTTTAATACAGAAATTGTTGTCTTTAGTTTCTTGCTTTGTGTACATTTTCAATACTTTTAGTGCAATATTGTTTGAAAGAGTCATATTACGGACGAGATCTTAATATTTGTAACTAAATTTATTTAACTTTATTTTAAATCATAACTTTGCATTTATTTTCAACACGTTCTGTCTATTTATTTGGATATTGGTTTCGAGGCATGCTATTTGTTGTACCTATCATCTCTTCTTTCATTAACATTTGTTATATTTCATTTCAACTTGTGTAAGGGTATTTTTATCTTTATATGTTTTTTTAATATAAATAGAAATTTGGCTCTGGCTGAAAGTAGAAACTATACTGGTATCGTAAAGATTTTCTTCATTTTGCCTCTTAACATTTAATAGAGCAATAGAATACTATTAAATACCAATATTGGGGTTAAAAATAATAAATTTAGCATGTTATAGAGCAACTTCTTTGTTAACTGCTTCTAGATGTGGAATCTAGTGCACTGTAGTTGTTAAACTGTTTTAGAATACTTGGATTTCCAATAGTATTTTTTCAAATCTAACTAATACATGCAACGTCACAAATGTTAGGGCTTACATGCGTATGTAAAACGTAAGAATAAATACTATTGGAGAAAAAGAGTCTATTGTCATGTTAGATTGTTTCTTTCGTAATGTGAATGTACGAACGGGCCGAGCTGAAACTGAACATATCGACGAAGGAGAGGTAGGTTCGGTCAATATAACTATATGGAATCATTAGTTTTTATATAAATAAATTGTAATAATTAGTTCAGTAATTCCTCAATTTTGATGAGTGATATGCGGAGGCTTCAGAATTTTAACAAAAAAGAACAGTCCTCATGACTATAGATGTAGACGTAACAGACATAGCTAGTACAGATATATTAGTAATATGCAAAAGTGCATGAAATTTGACCCCACATTACTTCATGTGTTTATAAACAAAGTAATTTGACTAACCGTTGCTTCTATTACATATTTCATTGCCATTGCTTGTTTCCCTTTGTTTTATGTATTGAATGTCGTTACAATAAGAAAATGTAGTTCATGTATCAAGTTTTCAACAGATTTTTATGAAAAACTACAAAATCTTGTTGTAATACCAGTTATTATTTCCATTTGTTTAATATTTTAGTTATTTAGATTTACTTAGTAGATTTTAATTTTGTGTTTCATATTTGCATCTTCCCTCTTCCAAGTTTGTTTTTTATATGAATCCTTTACCCTATGCGGCAATCTTTAAATATATATATATAGTTACATTCTTGAGAATAATTACAAATTCATTTTTCTGTGTATTAAAGGTTCCCCATCCTGAACGCATAAATAAATACGGACAGTTATCATATGGGCCACTGCGCGAAGGCTCGCAGGTTTGTCCTCGTAGCCACATTGGTGTTTGTGTTCCCCTTCCTATCCTATACAATTTGATAAGTATTTTTCTTTTTTCCTCTTCTAAAAATGTTCTTCAAGTAATACTTGCTGTGTCTTATTTATGTGATATTGCAACAATCATGATATCTTAAAATCACTTAGGTGCTGTAATTAAATACAGGCTTTAAGTTTAAATCACGAAATGAACATACATATATCATGCATTGATGCAATGAGCTTGCCCGCACTGTTTTTACCTAACTTCTTCTTCTTAGTGGTTTTCTTATCTGAGTTTTTAATTTAATGTTTGTTTATCGGCACATGAAAGTAAATATGTCATCGTAATGTTTGAATTTGAGAGACATAGTCGTTTAAACTTACTTTAAGTAAGCTTGAATTGAAAAGCCTCTGCGAATAGAATTTCGATCAATATAAGTTCATCTACATTTGTCATACTCGATCTGAATTGAGGAACGTTTTTGAGACAGTTACATAATTAGTATTTCTCGAATCCAATTAAAATAATATTGCTAATGTTGACAACTAAAATCTGTTTGATGTTCTGTTTTATGCTGTTTTGTACCAATAAGAGCTATATTAAGATATAGAATCACTCTAGGCTTCGCTATCACTGCCTGGATCACCATTCAATTTACGTCGAGGATCCCGAGGATCTCACCAAATGGCACTCAGACCGAATGGAAGAAACCGATATCCTCCTGGAGCGGACAGAAAGCCTCTTGTTCTCTCAACGTATTTGGATGCACAAGAACATCTACCGTATGCTGATGACTCAAACGCTGTCACACCGATGTCAGAAGAGAATGGTGCTATTATCATACCTGTGTATTACGCCAATTTAGGTAAAATTATTAAGCGCTTGGAATATTTTCATACAAGTCACATATAAACAGTAAATCACAAGCTGTTATACTTTTAGGTTCAAGACATTCCTCTTACACATCGCATCAGTCACGGTTGTCGTATACTTCCCATGGGGATTTATTGGGGGGGAAGGCACAAACTAAGGAAGCGAGGCTAAGAGGGCGATCAGCGTCAAGGAATCACAGTGTGACGTCACAACCGCACGCTTACCCACTGCCAAGACAAGATTCATCACTCGCATCTCGGCCTCTTAGAGAATACGTAAGTATTCAAATATCGTCATATTAATCGAAAACTAGTAAACAAGAATCAAAAAAATATTGTACAAAATATATTACAACATTAAAAATTAAAATGTGTTTGCAGCGAATTTAAAAAAAAAACATATCAAATTTATTTTAATAAAATGTAAATACGTAGTTTTATACGTTTTCTAAAAATATGTTTTTCAATTTCCTAAGTATAGTGTTAACACTTTAGAATATGTTAAAAATATTTAATAAATAGCATTCTCTCTTGCCAAACGATTGTTGGTAGAATCATCTTGGGTAGCAGAAATTTGTAAAAATCTCTCTACAGAGATGCTAACAACAAAAATAAGTTGTAATAAGCGTATAAGAACTTGACGCAGCTGGATGTAGAACGCATTGCTTAGCGATCAGAGCGCGATTTCCAAGAGGTGCGGGTTCGAATCCCGCTGCGGTCAAATCTCTTTTCTAAAAATATGTATATCTTACAACAATTGCAAGCAGCATATGTTAATAATATCTTTTAAATATATTTGGCTTTTGATATATATACGTGCGTGTATATAAATTTGTAAGTGGTCGTATATATTATGTGTACCGTACCGGGAGTATTACAATTAAATTCAATTTACTTCAGGAAATTAGCACAACAGAATGCACTGATGAAGCTGGTAAAGTATTGAAACAATCCAATGACAACCCCTTCATAGAATCATCACAGCAGCCTAACGTCGTGGATATGAGAGGTAAACGCTAATTATATTACGTAAATTCAACAATACATTTATTTAATGCTCTAATTACGTATAATTTTCAATTATTTTTATAACATAGGTAAATGGTGACATATTTATTCATTCCAAAAACTTTGAATGATTTCCAGATGTAATGGTCCTTAATGAAATTATCGAGCAAGCTGGAAGACAAAGTCGGACAAGCGATCAAAACGGTAAGGTCCTGATTTTAAATCTTTATGTAAATGGTTTAGTTTTTTGTAATATTACTTCAAAATATAGCAATATATTTTTTTGTAGAATTTCCCTTTAATAAGCCAATGTGTTTTTATTTGTATGATAAATGATGCTTTGTGTTAACCGAGAATTTATAAGTAATAGTCTAACTAATATTATTTTGACATATAAAATCTCATAATCACTTATAATACACACTTGTTTTATATTTTAATACATAAATATACTCATATACACCACACGACAAACGAAACACAAAGGTATTTGCTCATTATGCAAAAAGCATAATTGGCAAAGTGAACCATTTGTGGGTGTCATTTATGAATGTCAAAAATTTATAAGAGCACTCGAAGCACAAGTTTCTATCTTCTGAAGAGCACGCACCAAAAACTAACAAACACTTTTAAAAATTGAACAATACACCAAAATATGTATAAGTTAATATCTACAAAAAATACCTACATTAATTAACTTGACGCTTAAATTATTCGCTCAAATATTAACGCTTATGCTTTGCTTATACCTATTATACTTAACTTATAGTTTTGCCATTACTTGCCAATTATGCCATTGTAATGAGTCTCTATATATATAATAGAACACTATTAAAAATATTTACTTTGGCAAATTTCAAATCAATGCGCAAAAAGCAATGTTGCTCTAAGCTTTACCCATATATATTTATTTTTTTAAGTGCACTGCCTATTTAACTTATATTGAATTCATTAATTAAAAAAAATTACTTTTTACACTTAACAAAGTGCACGATCGACATTTCTCTTAGACTATTTATGAAAAAAATTGCTTCAAGTCTCTTCTTAGAACATTGCACGCTATATATATATGTCTATGACTACGTTTTGTGCCTCGATGATTTTGTTAATGAATAATTACAATTAAATTGAAAGGTAACATCGTAGATTATAGGCAGCCCTAGTCACTTAGCAATTATTGAAATATCACGGTATTCATATTTTTTGATGTTTTGAACTTGAAAATAGACTAGACTGCAGTGTGTTGATAGAATCATCGCAATCATGTAGTAACAAGCAGAACTAAGCTTACCGCAAGTTTGTACTAGCCATTAGAGTAAAGGCCCAACGTGGTTTATGGTGTAAGCACACAGTATGCACTATGACAAGTGAGTGTGGTAATAAATAACTTATCGTTCTACAAATATTTTACATTACGTAATAACTCATTTCGGATAAATGACAGCCAACAAAATTCAAAAAATATGAATATTGGTGTTAAAAAATAATAAAAGTAAGCCCGGTTCCAATTATTGTACGTTAATTTCTCAAATTTAATGTGGGCCTAACGGTTTAGGAATAAAATAATGAGCGAATACTAACAAACTTGTTTCTCTCTCTCCAACACACAAATACACGCAATCCGGTAAACGGGACACAACAGTGTCAGTGTACTACTTCCCAACAGCGGAAGACGATGAGGATGGACCCACTTTTAAGGAGAGACTGCTCGAGTGCCTCATGAAGGGAATTGACTTCTTCTGTGTATGGGACTGCTGTTGGTTGTGGTTGGAGTTTCAAAAATACGTGGCTCTTCTTGTATTCGACCCGTTCGTAGAACTGTTCATCACACTGTGTATTGTCGTCAACACATTGTTCATGGCACTGGATCATCACGACATGGATAAAGATATGGAAAGAGCGCTAAAAAGCGGCAATTATGTAAGTCTGTACCATATGTAAATATAACTGAATATAAAGGCTTAAATCTTTGTAATTAAACAACTGCAAGAGTTAATAACAAATTCTTTTTTTTTCAGTTTTTCACAGCTACCTTCGGCATTGAAGCAATGTTAAAATTAATAGCAATGAGCCCAAAGTACTACTTTCAAGAAGGTTGGAATGTTTTTGATTTTATCATCGTGGCCTTATCGTTGTTAGAATTGGGTTTGGAAGGTGTACAGGGTTTGTCAGTATTACGATCGTTTCGTTTGGTAAGCATTATTTTAATTTTCTCATTTCAACTACTTATTAATAATGCGTTTATTAAGATATATGTATAAGAAATATATAGTTAATAGGACATATTTAACAATTTGAAGGAATATTACAAAGTATTTTAAGATAATAAAACAAAATAAAGAGTAAGTAACTTTAAGTTTTCGTCATAATCACGGTTTCGTCACATACGAGTACATCACACACAAGTATAATGACATATATTTATATATATTTATGTGTAATAAAATATTTTCAGCTGCGTGTTTTTAAACTGGCTAAATCTTGGCCGGCGCTAAACCTTATAATATCCATAATGGGTAGGACAGTGGGAGCTTTAGGGAACTTGACGTTTGTACTTTGCATCATTATATTCATATTTGCGGTGATGGGAATGCAGTTATTTGGGAAAAACTACACAGGTTCTCTTTAAAAACCCATTTAGCATCTCTAACGAATTTAGGCTTGATTATTGATTATTCAGCTTCACACTCCCCAGTATCTCACACAGGGCTTGGTTAACCATTAATCTCATACGGGACCATTCGGTCTCCGCAGTGGCTTTATAACACGGAATGTGGCTCCATCACACAAATGGGCCTAAAATGAGACACGTTATAAAGCTATTCCACGCAGCTTGTGATTATAAGTTAAGCTTTGCATCAAGTAATATAGAAACAACATGCAGCTTCGCTTCCCGAGGGTATTTCGATGCATCAGGTCGACAACTGATGGGATCTATGTCAATAACATTAGGCCAAAGAGAACTTCAAAGTGGTTGGAATAAATAAAACCACCATAATAAATAAAGTCACCATATAGAAACAACCAATCGAAAAGCTCTCACAAAATAATACAATAGAAATAAAGATAGTTTCCAATAGAATATAGAATAACATATATCCCACTCATACAAAAATAATTCAACGCACATTTTTGATAGGTAACTCAAGCACACATTTGCTAATTCTAGTGTAGGTGATCCAAAGTTGCTCAAATGTTCCGCAAGTGATAGTTTGAGCGGTTGTGGGTCGTCAGAAAGGTGCCGCAGTAGCATAGGTGAAGCGCCGGTAAGCGAGCTTGTGTGACGCCTTGTTTCACAATTTGTACTTGCAGCTTCGAGTATTCAAATTGGCAAAGTCATGGCCGACACTTAATTTACTCATCTCTATAATGGGTAGGACGATGGGTGCCTTGGGCAACCTGACCTTCGTATTGTGCATCATTATTTTCATATTTGCCGTGATGGGTATGCAACTATTCGGAAAAAATTATGTGGGTAAGTCGAATTGGTGGGAGTCTTGCATGTTCGTTGGTGTATGTTTAACGTTAGTGACGTGAATGCCCGCTGGACTTGCCGATGAATCTACTTCGACTACTGAGTAGTAGTTTTGTAGAGCCCTGGAGTGAAAAACCTTTTAAACTAATTTAGAATACTAGAAGTGTTCTTTTGAATTAGACTTACAAGAGTTAGATTTACAAATATTAATGATAGATACTATTTGTATCGAAGTAGATTCATTGATAAACAAGTTATTTGTTAAAGTGTGGATTGCGTCATAGAGTTGCGGTACATCTGTCTGGTGACATGTTCGACTCCACGCTTTAATTCGGGCTCCGGTCACGGTTAACTGTTACTATTGTGTTGATGTGCGTCACACTCTTGTGCTCATCTTGTTAGGAGATTGGCAAGAAACGGTGTAAATCTTCAAGTGAGCTTTTGATTATTTTCAAGTATTACATTATATTTCCTAAAGCCCCCTGCGAAGGCGCCTCACTTGTGAGACATTCATTGCCAGCTTTTCTGATATTTTCAACTCCTAGCAATTATCTACCTTTTTGCATCTGATTTCTTCAACTCAGTCGATGCCATCAAGCTAATACATATCCTCTTATTACACTTCAAGTTATAAAATACAAACTGCTAAGTAGACTTTTACTATATGCATGGACAATTTAGAAATTACTTTTCAGTATTATGATTATGAAATTAGCAATATACTTAAAAAAATATTTTATTATGCATGAACGTTGTTCATATATTTACTATAAAAAAAAACTATTTTGCAACTGAGATCTCGGATGAGTTTAATTTATTTTATTCAGTTTCATTTTGAATGAAATACTAGTAGTACCAACCAATTTATACCTAATTAAAAAAAAGATTTAATAGTTATATAAATATATAATTAATAAATCTTTTGTTTTAATTTTAACAGTGAATAAAGTTAGTATTAAATACACACACGATATCTCTGTTTTAAACACATTCATTTTTTAACAATAATGTATTAAAGATTTTCTGTAATTATATATCGAAAAAATATTTCTTATAATTAAGAAATAAGTTATAAATTAAATTTAATATTAGAGCCTTGAGTATTTGTCTTAACATATAATGAACAGTGCTCCGCAAAAAATCTTTGCTAATATTATAGTAGTCGTCGCTTAAATTGTGATGTGTTTACACCAAAAACAAGCATAATATATTAGTATCAAAATATACCACACTAGTCACACAATCGCTTATTACTCTATCAAATATTGGTTATTCTTTTGAAAACTTCTATAAACTCATATTGTTTGTTGCGTGTGCAGACTATGTAGACCGCTTTCCGGACGGAGACTTGCCGCGATGGAACTTCACAGACTTTATGCACAGTTTCATGATTGTCTTTCGAGTGCTATGTGGAGAATGGATAGAGAGTATGTGGGACTGTATGCTCGTGGGAGACGTATCCTGTATACCTTTTTTCTTGGCCACCGTTGTCATTGGTAATCTTGTGGTTAGTGGAACATTTAATTTTACTATCCCGGGATGTTATACAGAGTTTAAGCATTAATAAAAAAATGTAAATATTTGTTTTAAATAAATAAATAATTTATAATTTTATATTTTTCGCTATATTATCATATTTGCTATGTTATGGTAAGGTTTTGGTATTCAAAGGTATTATTTGATAGGTACTCAACCTCTTCTTGGCCTTGCTCCTGTCAAATTTCGGCTCGTCCAATTTATCATCACCAACGGCAGACCAAGATACAAACAAAATTGCGGAAGCATTCAACAGAATATCAAGATTTATAGACTGGGTGAAAAAGAGCGTTGCCGACATTCTAAAATTAGTGAAAAGTAAACTTACTAATCAAATAGCCATACACGCTCCCGGTAAGATATTTCTGCAACTGTTGTAGCATGGTGTATGTAAATATATTCGTTCAAAATGCTTGGGACTTGAGCATGTTGCTGAAGTCTGCAGAAAATTTACCTGTTTCACTATCGTTATATTTGTTGTGCTTATTTAACAAATAACACTTTTATAGTGTTTCTTATTAAGTACAAAAATGAAATAATTAAAAATGTAACAGGAAAAGCATTCATTTCCAAGCTAATTTTTATTTACATAATAAATTAACGAAACTTTTTTTGTAAAATCATATAAAGAAAAAAATATTGATTGGAATTTGTATTAATAGAGGCATGTTATTACAAAAATCTAATCAAAAAATTCTAGGGCATGAATTGTTGTGAATCCTCTATATTGTGTGTCACTGTGCGTTGCTTGTCCCCGTAGCATTCAAGTGTAGAGCTACAGACCTGTCGTGAGTTTGTGTTTATGGTAATAAAAACTTGTCCGTGTTGTGTTCAGTCATTTTCATATTCATTTGATTTCTGTGATTATTTGTGTTACATTTTATCTACACTTGTGTATATATTTTAGCTTCTGTCATCGTATTGTTGTTATATTTTTGCTTAACATGTGGTTTTTATTATACGTGTTTGCATGTAAATGGAAGTCATGTGTTGATAAATTATAAGCATTAAAATATTGGAATATGTAAGTAAGTTATTTTATTTTTTGATACATTATGTAATAACATTCTGCCGGCGTTTAATAGTTATTGGGATATTTGAATTTGTTTATTGGTATAAGTTCCTTGCCCTGGTCTGATTTCTATGCTTGGGTGCTGCTTCTGCGCACGGTGGACACGTGACGCGCGACATGTAGGCTTAAAAGCGGCTTTATGTGGCCGCTGTGTCTCTTCAGAACGTGTCGACAACGAGCTAGAACTTGGCGCGGACATTGAGGACGGAGTACTTTACAAAGACAAGAAACTCAAAGACCAAGTGGAAGTTGCCATCGGCGACGGCATGGAATTTACGATACCTGGTAATATTATCGATTTTAAAAATTAGATATAAAACTATAATAATAAATCGATTAAAGAAATAAATTTTATTACATAAACGACATATATTTTATAGGTGACAATAAATACAAGAAAGGTAAAATGTTAATGAATAATATAAATGCAATAACTGACAATCATACTGACAACAGAATTAATTTCGAGCTCAATCATCATGGATATCCAATACAGGCAAGAATTGTTTAAATCTTAAATTTTATCTTATTAGGTTCATATATTATATAGAACTTTATAAAATCTGCTAAGTTATATTTTATTTTTAGGATGATGATACAATCAGTCAAAAATCATATGGAAGTCATAAAATAAGATCGTTCAAAGATGAAAGTCACAAGGGATCAGCAGATACGATAGATGGAGAAGAGAAAAAGGACGCAAGCAAAGAAGAATTAGGCTTAGAAGAAGGTATTTCAGCAAAATTATATTCCTATTTTAAAATAAGATAATTTTAATTATAATCCTACATAATGTTTAAGAAATAAATATTATTTAGTATAAGAAATATATATTTTTTTAATTTTTAAGAAATGATTCAAGAAGAAGATGCTGGCCAAATGGATATAGCTAAAATGGACATTAAAGCAGTAGAGGGTGACGGCATGATCGATGACACTCCCGCTGACTGCTGTCCAGAACCTTGTTATCAACGCTTTCCATTTTTGGCTGGTGATGATGAGTCTCCCTTCTGGCAAGGCTGGGCTATGTTGAGACTAAAGACTTTCAGATTAATAGAAAATACATATTTCGAAACGGCTGTGATAACAATGATCTTACTCAGTAGTTTGGCATTGGTACGTGTTTGCCAGATTTTATTATTCATATTTATTTATATTACATTTTATTTTTATATTTAAAATGGTATTTCTTTTAGGCTTTAGAAGATGTCCATTTACCACATCGGCCGATTCTTCAAGACATTTTGTATTACATGGATCGAATTTTCACTGTAATATTTTTCATTGAGATGTTGATCAAATGGCTCGCTCTTGGATTTCAAAAATATTTCACGAACGCGTGGTGTTGGCTTGATTTCATCATTGTCATGGTAAAAGACTATTTTCAATTTTTATTATAATTTCTCCGAGAACAAATGTTTAATTATCATTACAACGAGGTTTATTGTAATGAAAATAAATACCAAGAGAAAAAAAATATATATATTATTCAAAGTTAAAATTTAATTGTTTGAGTAAATTAACATCTAACATGTTAATCACAATTTCATAAATTAATTACAATATATCGGCATTTTTTAAAATCAAATTACTTATTACATATAATTTTCGATCGCGATCGAAATTATGTTCATGATTTTTTTAAATACGAATAAAATATGAACGATGAGTGTCGTTAGTTATCCCTCGTAAACCACGGTGCCGTGATGGCGGGCGCAGACGACATCCCGGCGTTCCGCTCGATGCGCACTTTGCGCGCTCTGCGGCCTCTTCGAGCCGTCTCCAGATGGGAGGGCATGCGCGTGAGTACGCGCAGCTAACGGTACTCTGGTGACGTCGTGCTGCCTGAAAACTTTATCATCCAATATTTAATATAATATGTCAAATATTGAATTCGGTCAATAGTTTCTACTACAGAATATCATATGGCGTAAAAACCTTTTGATAGTTCACTAGTATTGTCATCTTTTTAAAAGTTTTTTTAGCGGTTACCAATAACATCATCGTATATAATATGTTCAGGCAGTGCGATAAATAGGCGTGAGCTTTGACTGTTCAATGTCTGCTGCGAGCTCCAACATCGGTCTCGTTGACGCCAGCTCTCGATGTCGTTCTTGTTTTTTTGTGGACATGCTTCTATGTCATACTCAAAATTCAGTTATTAATTTCTTTAAACTATACTTCAAACATAGGATGGCTCCTATCCTGCATGTAATGGTGAATTTACGCCTTAACTGTGCCTTTTTTTATAATTTACAAAATATATAAAATCGAGTTTAATATTAATTCAATATTTAATCTGTTCTTGCTGTAAATGACAAAACATGAGAAAAAAAT
Organism: Podotricha telesiphe; assembly: GCA_038994665.1. NCBI lineage: Eukaryota > Metazoa > Arthropoda > Insecta > Lepidoptera > Nymphalidae > Podotricha > Podotricha telesiphe. Next base: position 931,893 of record JAOYRR010000327.1, read on the forward strand.
TAGCACATACGTTATATAAAAATTTACACTTAACTAAATGTAAATAAAATAAGAGGTCAAGGAAATATAACATTTATTTGAATTTCTTTGACTTCCCTCCCACGCTTTGTACATTTCTTGTATGTTATATATTACCTAAATATATCCATACCATTTTTATTTCGATGCTTCCTGTTGGGTTTAATTTCAGCGGTTCAACCAGGGTCGCAATATTCGTCTCGACATAATTCGTCGTTATTCCATTTGTCATTGGTATTGCAAGTCTTCAGTTGCTAATTAAAAAGTTTCATAATAATTTGGGAGGCCTTTTTTTATTTTTAGGATGTCATGGTGGAGGATATTAAACCTATTATTTTGAGTACTATGTTTTTTCAAAGGTCTACTGTTGATTTCATCAGGTCTCGCTTATAAACTTCGTAGCAGCGCTTTGTGGCGCCGGTGGCATTCAGGCGTTCAAAACGATGAGAACGCTCCGCGCCCTACGGCCGCTCAGAGCTATGAGCCGCATGCAGGGCATGAGGGTACGTACCTCTGCCTGCTCTGGCTCTATCTCCATTTCTATCCGTATATTTCATTCCAAATATAGAGTCTCAGTCTATGTATAAAAAAATGGCTATTTATACATTTTCCATAAAAACTAATTCGAGATTAATAATTATCACATGATATCAACCTCAAACTTTAATTGTTATTGTAAATTTACAAATCTTCAATATAAATAAAATATTTTAAAAGTTACTTTCTACTATGATATTGTTTTCATAATCCACATTGGTTTGGTATTTATCCCATTTTCTCTTATTTACTAGGAGAGGCTTAAAATTTGGAATGACTTATAAGCAATTATCACTACACAGATCGATTGACACCAACACAACCAATTCATGATCACAGTTTCCGTTTATTATTTGTATAATTAGATACGCTCAGTATTAATTGAAATCATTCGCGCAAGGTTTATTTTCTAATGCAATCTCATTGATGGTAGTGGAATATTGAATGATCAATTCATTTTCAAGATTTGGGTGGCACCTTTGAATGGCTTAGTATCATCATAACTCGCCACATACTCTTTCAAAGCTGTCGGGTTTAAATCGTCTCTTTATTTTACCATATCTTCGAATATTGTATCTTCGGATTCAACATTAGCTTAAATTTTTATCCTAGATTTTGGAATGTGATTTTAGATTTCGCACCTTTATATTTATAATTGCATCATTAGTAACATCGGCTGAAGAACTCCCTGCGTGCATGCGGTAGATTATTAGTTACATTATTTTTATTAATGGATTATTTTCCAACGGTAAGACTATTGAGCTATGCTTTATGCCTATTATTTCTGTATGATGTTTATCATATATATTGCTTTTGCATGATAATGTGAAAATGTTGTAGTACTCTCACCATGTTGCCACTATTAATAAATGTAGCACCAATGTTTTTAATACAAGCAAAAATAAAAAACGAAACTTTAGTTAAACGCTTCTGTATTGTATAATATAAATCTAACACTGTCTAGACTAGCTTCCCAATTACATAGAATTGTAAGAACTCCATAGATACATACATTTTTTAGATTAATTAGGGACAGTAAAATTAAAAAAATATATGGTATAATATGTTAAATAAAATACAATAAAAATTATAATCAGTGGTAAGGTAGTCGAAATAAATATTTAGACATCACTCAGAATTAATCAAATAGATTTTAGTTACACATCTTTATATGTAAAATAATAAATATAAAACTTTTACATTAACTTGAAATCTGAACATTAAAATTAAATTTTTCATATTTATCTAATTCTAGGTGGTAGTGAATGCTCTGGTACAGGCGATTCCATCTATCTTCAACGTGCTGCTCGTGTGCCTAATATTCTGGCTTATCTTTGCTATTATGGGTGTGCAACTCTTCGCTGGGAAATATTTTAAGGCCAGTGTAGTTATACTCGTATATATTGCTCAAAATATTTAAAAAAAAAAACAAACTTTCGATTATTTTTTATTGCGATATTATATATCTAAATAAATACTTTTTTTTATTATTACAGTGCGTTGACATGAATCACACAACTCTGAGCCATGAAATAATACCGGACAAAAATGCTTGCATCCTAGAAAACTATACGTGGGAAAACTCTCCGATGAACTTTGATCATGTCGGCAAGGCATACTTATGCCTATTTCAAGTTGCTACTTTCAAAGGTTGGATCCAAATCATGAATGATGCTATCGACTCAAGAGAGGTACTCTCATCATTAAGTGCTATTATAATTATTAAGTATATGTCATTTACAAACAAATTTTGATTTATAACTTGTAATATATTATTTTTTAAGGTTGGCCGTCAGCCCATTCGAGAGACTAACATATACATGTATCTGTACTTCGTATTCTTCATCATCTTTGGTTCATTTTTCACTCTCAATCTATTCATTGGTGTGATTATTGATAATTTTAACGAACAAAAGAAGAAAGCAGGTGGAAGCCTTGAAATGTTTATGACTGAAGATCAAAAGAAATATTACAACGCCATGAAGAAAATGGGATCCAAGAAACCGCTCAAAGCGATTCCAAGACCAAGGGTATGTTGGACATACGTACAGCCCACATTGAGCAAATCAGACGTATTTTTATTAAGCAGTATCTTTCCGTTACAGTGGCGGCCGCAGGCGATCGTGTTTGAAATTGTAACAGACAAAAAGTTCGACATGATAATTATGCTGTTCATAGGTTTCAACATGTTGACGATGACTCTCGATCATTACCAACAATCAGAGACGTTCAGCGCAGTGCTGGACTACCTTAATATGATATTCATCGTAATATTTAGTTCAGAGTGCCTATTAAAAATTTTTGCCTTAAGATACCATTATTTTGTAGAGCCGTGGAATCTATTCGATTTCGTGGTTGTTATGTTTTCTATACTTAGTAAGTAAAACAGTTATTAGATTTATCACAAAACTTCACAAAGATTTTATATTAAACAGTTACAATATTTCACTAATATATATGTATTTACAAATATAATATTTGTTTCAGGTTTGGTATTGAGTGATATTATAGAAAAATATTTCGTATCTCCGACTCTACTCAGGGTAGTCAGAGTGGCCAAAGTCGGTAGAGTACTTCGACTTGTCAAAGGTGCAAAAGGCATCAGAACGTTACTATTCGCTTTGGCTATGTCGCTGCCAGCTCTCTTTAACATTTGTTTACTATTATTCTTAGTGATGTTTATCTTCGCTATTTTTGGAATGTCATTCTTCATGCACGTAAAGGACAAAGGTGGACTCGATGACGTATACAATTTTAAAACCTTCGTGCAGAGCATGATTCTGCTATTTCAAGTAACGTATTAATGTTGTTTTTTATACCTACTAACTAATATAAGTAATTGTAACGCGATTACTCTAATTAATATAAGTATATACTGGAATAACGTTAAAATTTTATGCGTTGTAAGATGTCAACATCGGCTGGATGGGATGGAGTATTAGACGGCATCATAAATGAGGAAGAATGCGATTTGCCAGACAACGAACGGGGATATCCGGGCAACTGCGGGTCCGCTACCATCGGCATCACGTACTTGCTCTCCTACCTCGTCATCTCATTTCTTATCGTCATCAACATGTATATTGCTGTCATCCTCGAGAACTATTCTCAGGTATGTTCATTTATCTAAACAGTATCTACTAACAAAAATTACAAATTAAGATGTTCCAAAAAAAACCTATTTATGAGTGTAAGCTATTAAGCAACTACAAAAAAGCAATAATTTATTCTTCAGGCGACTGAAGACGTGCAAGAAGGTCTTACTGACGACGACTACGATATGTACTATGAAATTTGGCAACGGTTTGACCCAGAAGGTACTCAGTACATCAGATACGATCAGCTATCTGATTTCTTGGACGTGCTCGAACCCCCACTGCAGATTCACAAGCCAAACAAATACAAAATTATATCTATGGACATACCAATCTGTCGCGGTGATATGATGTTCTGTGTTGACATTCTGGACGCGTTGACAAAGGACTTCTTCGCCAGAAAAGGTAACCCCATCGAAGAGCCGGTGGAGGTCGGCCGGCCCGATGAGGTCGGCTACGAGCCGGTATCATCGACTCTGTGGCGGCAACGTGAAGAATACTGTGCGCGGCTGATTCAGCACGCGTGGAGGAGGCACCGGCACGCGCAGTCCCCTGACGGGGCGACGGGTTCGGAGGCGGGTGGGGAGGCGGGAGCGGAGGGCGCGGCGGAGGCGGAGGGCGCGCCCACGGCGGTGCTGCTGGACGGCGGCGCGGGCGGCGCGCACCGCGTGGTACTGCAGGCGGCGGGGGCAGCGCCGCGCCCTCCTGAGCCCGCACCGCCGCCTGCGCCCGTCTGACCCGCGCTGGCGCTCGCGCTGCTGCCCGCGCTCATCGACGATGCGCCGCTGCCACTGCCCACGCCGCTGCCCGAGCTCTTGAGCCCACCCAAGCGCACTTAATTTTTTACGCTAGTTTCGAGTTAGTGTCGGGCGCGTTCGACTGTGCGGAGACGCGAGCGTTCAGCGCGTTTTGCTTACGAGACTATTTGTTTTGCGACTGATGTTCGCATTTGAGATGTTTTAGTGTTTACTTTGACGCGTCGAGATGTATCATTTGGAGGATCGTTTTAGCGAGCACGTTTTTATTTGTCACTAGTGTTATAAGATATCGGATAAATTAAAACATTAAATGCTTATTTTTGTATTCGACAATTGACACTCTGTGTAAATGTTCAAATATCGCTATGAGTACTAGTACTGGTTATCTTAATGTATATCGACTGGGTGATATCATTTTCCTTCCCCAAAATGATGTCGAACAGTGCCATGTGTTAAAGGAGAGCGACGCGGAGTGATGCTTGCTTCGATGAGTTCCGCTTCTTTCGGTGTTCACAGACGCCGCGCTCAATTACACCCAGAATATGACATAAATATACAATTGTGCACATTGGATATTGTGACGTCACGATATATGAATCTGTAAATTTATTTCGATTCATCTATTGCGTTTAAACGCTAGCGTGTTGTATTTAATACCTTAACGCTTAAGAAAGCAATGGCTACGCCGATTCATATCAATTTTGTCCGTAATAGGGTTTTGAATAGTTCCAATTATTAAGCTTCTTACTGTAACGAAATTGTTACGTACATTTCTAGTCGAGATACTGTTCTCGACCAAAAAAGGTGACGGTAGAGCTGCAAAATCTATATAAGCTTAGCATTCAATCAGCAGTAAAATTGGTACCAGAGTTCACTTCCGTCCTAATTCAGTACGCATCATAAATCGAGCCATTTTACGTAATGCACCTCGTAGTTAATGTAATTTCCTTCCTCTGAATTACATTAGCTGCGGCGGAGCGGCTGCGCGTCTCCCCGCGCGCCTCCGCTTCGCCTCCGCTGCGCCCCATTCCCCTTTCAGCTTCTATTATATTTACTCGCACCGCAATATTTAAACAATATCACGCGCAGGTGGTCTCATATGAATGGTGTGATTAGCACAAATATTTTATGTAGAGAACAACAATAAGCAATATGGACTAACAGACGTATCAGCGTTTGAGTGAAGGAAACAATCACATCATTCATAAACCGCCAACCTTCAATGACTGCTGTAATATTGTAAAAATCTATGGCGCTGAAGGTGCAACTTAAATAATACCAATCGAGTGACCGAATGGGCTATGGCAGACTTGATATTAGCAATAAGAAATATTATATAAATACCTAAGAGATCGAACGTCCCTTACCGAGTAAGGTAGATATTATTGAAATATTTTTATTTTTCGATTGACATCTCTCTAGATAATGGCGTAATAAGTAGCGCAAGTTGGGAGGACGCTAGATCGAATGCCGTATGCGCAGCGTCAGGAAGCTAGGCGATATCTTGAACGATTCGTATTGTGCTCCGTCAGTATAGATTTTTCTAGCACAAGAAAGTATAAGACGTTAAAATTTTGTAAATTATCTTTGGAAGTGGTCAATTTTCTACTTCTCTGTACATATTCAGAGCTTATGCCGGGTGGAGCCCGATTCGCACGTCACAACACACACTTTGTCGTGTTGCTATTGATATCAGCGAGTCGCGCAGCGATAGGTAACAAGCTTGAAGCAATAACGTTAACGTGTGCTCGAGTTTCGCTTTTTATTATGGGTCATGTCACTGGATAGTCGTGTGTTGGTTGTTTTCCAATTCGTTTTTATAAAATGTGAAACTTTTTTTTAAATGCGAGACAATGTAAACGTTGCAAAATTTTAAGAGTCGGTGTATTGTAAACTAAGATGAGACGCTTGATTTTTTGCACCTATTTTGCATTTGCAATAATAATTACGATTACAGATAATAAATACGTAGATCCTTTTTTATAAAGAGTTATCTGAGCGCTGCGGATGAGCCGGCGGATTTCCCCGTCGCCGACTCATTCGCCGCGCCTCCCTACAATCCTGTGTTGCTTGAGTTACATACGACGTACCACGAACCGGCGGTCGTGTTCAAGCTGACGGAAGCATAGCGCCAAGGAACGGTTCATCCATTTATTTCAATCTGCTTTAAACGCGGGATTAGAGTGATATCTGTATAATATTGAGAAGTGATAACACAAGAACGAACACAAGAATATTTAAATATAAAAAGAGAAAAGATGAAAAATCGAAGATCTCCGAAACATCCGTAGCAATGTAATGATTAGTTAATAACCGCTTATTCAACTTAGGTACCAACAAGTTAGAAGTGAATTTTTAGAGAGATAAATGACTGAACGGTTACCATGACGACGTGACAGTTTGAACCGCTCCGTGACGCTCGTATAATTATTATATTTTGTTGATTTACGAATTATATAAAGTTATTGTGTTGGTATAACCAAATATTTTATCTACTATTAGGCATATTGGCACAAAAAAGTTGTGTTTAATTAAGTTTAGACAATAAGTTACTATATCATTGTATTATTTCTTTGACTAAACTTATGACAAAAAGTGAGTTCAATTTGCTGAATGATAGAGATTTAATTGAGTATTTATTATATATATTGTTGAAGTTTGTACAAAATAAATTAAGTAAACGATAAATATAGAACTTGACTGCTTTACTGTGTCGTTTCATTAAAATTATCTTTTGAAGCATTTAGACGAACGAGCAACATTAATGTAGCAGGTAGAGAAGTTTATGTGTGTAGTGATGTGAAAAAAATTTAAACTCTTCTTATTTTGTCATCTAACGAATATTTATTTTAAGGGAATAAGTATGTATGAAAATCTTTTACTACTATATATTTATTATACACATAACGCTTTAGTAGAGCAATCGGGTTGTACAAACTCGTTCGGGGAACTATTTATAAAAAAAAAATCATGTATTCAAATTCTACAAGCAAGGAATTGCTCCGAATTGGGTGAAAAGTGAAAAAAGTTATGATTTGCCACTATGTTCTATTTAAAATTATAGTTATATAAACAACTATAGTTAATTAAACACAAACTTCTACAATAAAAAAAATATCTATTTTATTTAGATTTTATTTATAATTTGAAAGTTTTTTATTATATGTGCATGAGATGACTTAGTGATAAAATATTAACATACATCTTTATGGAATAACATAAAACCTCTCAAATGAGTTTTATATTGGAATATGATAAATAAGAACACATTTTCTACAGTAATTGAATCCTTTCAACAATTGTAAATTATTTTGGAGCATTCTAAATATTTTTAATCTATTTTATATAAGTTTACATGTTCACTATGTAACTCGGCTATATTAAAATAAAACTGAAATAAATATTTTAGACAACCGTTAACAATATTGTAAATTAATCAAAATAATAATAAGCTTGAGTAAGCCGTTATATATGTAGAATGACAGTACTTGGGTATATTCATATTTAAATGAGTCTGAGGTTTTGCGTTATTCCTTTAATACGTTAGGCATGGTGTTAACAGATTACAAAGATAATATTTTAGTCTTTATTTACTTGATTGATTTTTAATAATAGTAATATAATATATCCAATTAAAAAGAATAGTATTCTAAAATATTACAAAATATAACAAACATGACAGACAAGGAACGATCTACACTATTTTACGTCCATTCGATTTTACATGGTATTTTTTTTTTTATATTTAACAACCAGTCAAAAAAAAAACAAATTATGCGAAGTAAATAAAAATAGCTACGAACCAGCTTTTTTTGTTCGTTAAGCTTTACTAGGCCTCGTCGGAGAAGGCGCCAGCGCATCCCTGCATGGAAAGCACAAATTAATATAATGGCAAGTATCCTTATATAAACTCTCATCAATTTCTTTAGGAACGTAAGGTATTGGCCTAAGAACCAGGGACGGCTAGACTATCGTTGTTTTATAAAAGCTGAAAGTTTGTCTATGTGTGTCCCCATTAGTAAGAACGACCAGCAAGTATGGAATTTCGATTGTGGTTTCCGCAGATAACAGCTAGTAAAGTTGTATAAAATAGTTTCTCAACTTCGTTAAAATATAAAGTTCAATTTTTTGATATTGCCTTCGTAATGCCATTAGAAATCACGTCAACCATTACTGGACTTAGGAAAGACTACCCCTTTCCAGACACACTTAAACTTTTAATTAAACTTATAATATAATTATACTCTCGTTATAGTACAAAAACTGAACTTTATATACCCTACTTGGTGACCTATAAAAGAGTGCTACCTCCATTGCCAGACAGTTTTGACAGTTTCTTCGTGCCAGACACGTTGAAAGTTTGCTATAGGTGCGAGCGCGAGGCGACAACTTCAAGTTTAAGCGAGTGCGAGTGAGACAGGACGTTGTCAAATTTTATACACATTTTTGTACATAACTTTGTAGTTAACCATATGTTGGTTTATTTTTTTTTAATGAAATTGATGGAGTAACCGTTGTTGACGACGATCAAGCCTCACAAACTGAATAACCAAATTGAGAAAACAAATAAATATCATAGAAATATGTAGAGGAGTAAGGATAGGGAGTATAATACGCATCTATAGGATCTAATTTTAATTTAAAAAATATTATAATTTTATTAAGACACTTTTGTGAGAATAGCTTTTATTTGAAATAATGAATTTAAATTAGCCGTTGCTCCGTCTGACAAACAGCATTATAATTTTAGAGGTTTAAGATATAAGATATTATATATATATATTATGGGAAGGTATAAAAAATAAACATTAGTCGATGTTACTATTTTTATTTCCGTCTTACAGTTAAGACAAACGTGTTCATACACACATACAAGATGCCCGTCAATATATAGTCGAGAATACGTTACCGATATAAATATTTATACAGCATCTATATATGTACAAGTATGTGTGTCCGTCCGACGCGCGGCGAGGCGGCGGACTTCCCTAACGCGCACTATGTGAGCGACCAAGCTTTAATAATAACCAGTGGAAGCCGTGAGACTAGAGCCAATGGAAGAGCTTGCGCATATTTATAATCCAAAATATTCATTATAAATATTGAGACTATCCTATATTGAACGACCGATAAGTGCACAATGCCACGTCCATTGCAGCAACTCCGCTCACGGCTCGCACCAGTTTCTATACTATACAACTTTACCGAACGAAGGCAGTGCAATTTTTACACAATCCAACGCGCATATGTTGAGCTAAGTATTATACTGTCAAGCGGATATTGGCGTTATTAATTTAGAAAAATTTTGCGTGAATCTTTTTACATGAGCTATTTTATAGTAATTAATAAATTCCAGTAGAAGAAGACAATTGTAATTATTTTTAGAGTTATTTTTTTAAATTGATATATTGTAACAGTAAACTAGCGCTTTATTCACGACGGAAATTTAGCTATCCATTAAAAGTATTGGCCTTCGAGGCGTCAAAAAAAACTCGATCACAGAATAAAAACACACTATATCTCGAACTAGCTTAACGTTTAGTCGACAAACAGTATTCTAATAACAAAAATAGGTTTTTTGGTAAAAAATATTCTTTTAGTTATATCTTAACCAACATTACATATTAATTGTATTGTGCCACTATTTGATCAAAAATTTCGTTTTATTAAAAATCAGTAAGCGACTCAAGCCATCGTCGTTAGGACTGTACACATCGTTACAGTACTGAAAACGCAAATACCAAAATTAAATACTCTATACAAATATCCCTCTTCGGTGTTAAGGCTAAGGTTTTCGGTGTTTAAAACACACACATTAACTATATATTTAACTTATAACTTAGTTAAAATTGCCATTTCTAGTTGTCTGCCGAACTAAATATGTGTGACATCTACCTTCAGAAGAGGAATATTACGATCTAAGAGGTCTCGTCAAGGAATTACATATAATAGAAGAAATTCTAAACCGTTGTTTGACCACTTAATAATTTTGACGAACACGACACAAAGGAATAAATAGTACTATATATAAGTAATATATATTTAAACAATCATTTTTTAACATATTTAGGTATTACCAACCTATTGTGTGCATAAATGTATATATATTTAGGAAAAATATGTATTTTACAATTAAATGTCACCACAATTATATGCAGATAGATATATTAAAGTGAATTTGCAATTGCTACACTTTAACTGTCGTGTGCGTCGAAATTATTTACTTCACATAACATCATTTACTAACTTTTTTTTTTTTTTTTTTTTCGATACTGATTTAATGCTGTTGATCAATTGATCTTTACAGCGACACCGGGGGGGTGCGGGAAGAGGGTACTCTGTCCCTGCGACCCATTTACTAACGCAGAGATATACATGATATTGCTCGCTTGACAAGACCTCACAAATATTACAAAAAAATATAATGAAATTACCATACAAACAAATCGAGATGAAATGAGTTCTAAATTAATGAGAGATCTGACCATTATTTATTTTAACAATTACTAAAAAAAATATTATTATAATTATTTTTGTGTTTTGTTATCAAATATTTATATTCAAAAATTAATACTATTTCGACGAAATAATGCAGAAGAGTTAGCTATTAAAGTTCTTAAATGTATGTTACAGTTAAAGCCAATTTTTAGTTATAACGCTATTTTTCTAGTTAAAACTAGATTTTAATAAATTTGTGTTACAATTAAATTTCCTCAGTTGTACTATTCCTTTATATAAAGCATCAGGTAAATATAGAAAATCTAAATTATCTTGACCATTTCAATGTACTTCACGGTATAACATTTTTTCAGGTTAGATATGGTTAGAATTTTACAATTTAACTAATTATTTAGAAATTGAAAGCATTTTAAGGTAGAAACATCGTTCCTTTTAGTAAGACTTTTGTTAAACATTAAGTAACTTTCAATCCCCAACAACTTTCTCTAGTACTAATTTTATTTAAGATTCAAGGTTACAACGAGTTCCATCTAAAATTTAAATACATAAAACAGTAAGTTCTAGTTATAACTATAAAAAGTAGTTTTAAGAGACTCATTTGGTAAAATTGATTTTATACTAGAGAAAAAGCGTTTTAACCAAAAACGAGTTTTAACTGTAACATACATAACAGTACGTCTCGCGTGCTTTAGTCACATGTCATGTTACAAAGCAATTTACTTAATATAATTACCAAACAAATTACATATTTTCGTTACTGACTACTCCATTGTTTTATTTCAACTGTTTTTTTTTCTCAGACTATTTTGATTATAAAACATGGAGTAGACAACAAACAAATTGAAGACATGCATGGGATGAAGGTAATGTCACATTTTCAGATTTTCATAATAGATATTGAAATTAAAACGTATATAAATAATATATAATAAATCTTAAAATTCGCATCTTCATACTACTTTGCTAAAACAAGTCTTTCAAAATAAATAATATAAATTTTCATCGCAAATAACTTATATTATTTTTTTATAATAAAATGTTAAAAATAATTCAGCTCCTATCATAAAAATATTTAACAGTTTACGTAAAATACCCAATTTAAAATTTGGAAGCAAAATTTCAATTTTGTTCAAATCCGATTTTTGCAACACTTTCATCGATGCACATCTTCGATTGATACATTTATGATAGCTAAAATAACCGAAATACCAAAAATAGTGATATACATTTATTATGAGATCTTCCATCTACTATTAATGGCAGACTGTTATGAAACATGTATGAAATAGAAAGAAATATAATACGAAATATGTATTTAAATAAAGAAAATAATAAGTATTAAATGTTACTTTTTTTTAATTTTAGAATAGTATTGAATTTTTCAAGCACGAGGTTGACTGCCGGAGTGTTTTCATATGTATGTATGTTCAACAATATTATTTTACCATTTGATTTGCAAGCTTACGATATTAGAATCACAATAATAATGTCTGTAATTTTGTGATTGTGTTCTTTATTACTTATATATGATTTCATAAAAAATAAACTATAACATTATTTTGATACACAGCATCATTATTTTTAAAATATTACTTTATTAAATAATTTTATATATATATATATATATATCTCATAATTCCTAGCAAATAAAATCGATAATAACATTTTTACATGAACCACGATATAGTATGAGAGAACTCCGCCATACCCATATCTCATCAGATTGTAACGGTCAGTGACTCGAGACTTGACTCCTATGACCCAGACAATGGTTTTTATTTGCAAATAGTTAAATTAACTGTGTTCTTAAATATATTACTATCACGCTTTAAGCATATATAAGATAATAAGTTTAAGCGGATTTCGATAGGACTGTCAAGGGAGGGAAGTTGGGAGGGGTGAAAGAAATTTTATTTGTAAAATATTGAAAAATTCACTTTAGAAGTAGGGAGCATACTCGTGCAGAACCGCGGTAAAATTTCGTTATTTCAATGCCCCGTTATTGTCCTGAAAGTTAATTTATATCGAAATTATAATAAACAATTACATATAAAACAAAATTAGTCAAGCGGGTTTCGAAATATGAAGTGTTTCACAATGAGTCTAACTTACATTTTAAATTGTACTTAAACATGTATATGCCACAGTGGCTTTAAGTATTTGCAAATAAAATGTTAAAGCTAATGAACAGCGTTTGAATTGATAATTACTCTGTGTAGTCCCAGCCGTCCTTTTCGTAGCCTTCGTGCACGTGCTCAAGGAGAACCTTGCGCCTGCTGTCGCAATATCTGCAAGACAATTTCATTATTCTATTAGAATATTATTTTAAGTGGTTATTTTGTCTGTTAATACCCAAATACAATAGCCCAAAAAAAATACAAGTGAGACGAGTTTTTAAATTATTTTATATTTCAATAACAAAGCTTGACTTAATTTTTTTATTGCAAACACAAAAGTAAAAAGTGTACTTTCATAATCTAGGGATAAGATTTAATCTAATCTGATTCTTTGATCATGAGAATATATATATTTGTACATTTCTATTTTAACCCAGGTAATTTCGAAACGACGGGTTTTCTAAAATGTATTTTCGACTCATTGCTGCGCTGTGCCTTGGTTACTTGAAAAAGGAGAAAGGAGAAATTAACGTATTTTTAACAATCAAACCCCTCGAGATCCCCGAAATCATTCTCCCCCGAGTGGTAATCTAACCAAAAAATATGTAAGAATGAATAAAAATCACGAAAACCGTAAGAATGAATAAATATCAAATACATGTTACCACTTTATTCGTTACCAATCGATAACTATAAAATATTAGTAGCCTATGATTGACAGCACATGTACCTGTATTTGTCCTGTACTTTCTGCTTGATGTCGGCAAGGTTCTCGCTGGTGATGTCCCGCTCGAGGTACTCGGAGAGCGTCTCGGTGGCGGACTCCAGGTCGCGCTGGTTGTCCTCGAAGATGACGGACTGGTTGTTCTTGCGCAGGTAGTACGCGAACACGTACGTGTACATCAGCGTCTGCCGGCACTGGCACAGGATGTCCACCGCCTTCTTGAGGAATTGCACCTGGTAACAATTGCTATAGTTTTAGCTATTTAATGTTCACCCTCCAGATAAACCTTCATTTTTCTTATTCCAAGTGCGCAAATAACACTGTTTTAGCAATCATTTTACGATTTTAAACACATATTACTTCACATCTCACACATCTTCTATTATAATATTTTGGTTTTGTCTTTTTTATAAAATAGTTAAAAGTCATTAACTGTATGAGTAAAAAACGTGTAACAACTTTAAAAATTAGTAATAAAAACAAATTCGTAAACAAGACTTAAATAAATATATATATATATATATATATATTTATATGCTTACTTCAATCCAGCTCATATTGTGTTGTTGCATCTCTTCCATCTTCTCCTTAACGGAGGCGTAGAGTTTGGACTCGAAGCGGAGAGACTGCATATGGTTCATGTACCGATTGCAATAGAACAGGTAGCGCTGCAGCGCTGCACGAGAACGCTCCTGCGCGTCTCGGGCGGCTTTCGCTTCGTCCACGTCGTACCTGATTGAAAAACAAATATACAGCTTTATAGTGAGGATTATTTACCAAAGTATAATATTTTCATAGCAATAACAATTTTAATGCATTAGTTATTCATTGGCAGTAGTCAAATGTTACAAATTTTATTAAAATTCCTAGCGTTTGCATTTATTTTATATACATTCAACTGTATTTGTAGCTATCATAAGTATAATATATAAAAGCATAGTGAAATAATAGGCTTCATATCATTGTTTAACATTTTCATATTTCCTTATGTTTAATGAATATTAAAAAGAATTACCAAATACTTAACTAAGTCATAACAATACTGAACCTCACCTGTTACAGTTATACCAGCTGCTGCCGTGGGGCTCCCAGGGCCCGAGGCACACCCAGCAGAAGTCCGCCTTGCAGTTCTGGTTCTTGCACACCATGTGGTTGCAGCCGCCGTCCTTCTCTATCGTCACATTGCACTTCGGACACTCCTTCGTGTTGGCAGCTATCCAATTTGATGTTTCTGAATCGTCGTCGCATTTCTATAACGAATATATTTTTTTAATTATAATATCATGCTTTCATTGTTTATTTTTTATATACAGTTCACATACTTTTCATTTGGTTTTACGAAATTTATTTATTTAAAGTACACAACATGTCAAATTAGCAGCAATGACTAGACTCAAAGGCTATATGAAGATGTAATATAATTTGATAGCTTAAATTTCCTTATAAATATAAAGTAATATTATATATTATAATATTATTATGATATATATAACCTTTTTCTGTTATTTCTTCTACAGATATTATTCAACATACGTTGTATAAAACGTTTAACAAGTTATTAGAGAGCTCGTTCCAAGTGTGATGACTAAATATATTGACTGACAAAACCATATTCTCCACTTTGTCAAAGCAAACCAAGAAAATATTATTTTAAAATATAAATTCATATCAATTTCGACTATACAAAGAACAGAATCGATCTTTGACCTTTATCTAACTACAGTATACTAACATTATTTCGAATTGCATATTAATGCACAATCATTAACCTAGCCCTTAGTTACAATAAAAAAAAAAAAAAAAAAAAACGAAACAGCTAATAACAAGCAAAATGGTACCTTAATCCATTTCTTAAGTAAACAGCACCGAACTGGGTCGTGCCAGTTCTCCCCGCAGGCGAAGCAGAAGGTGTGCGTGCAGCGACACGTGACGGGCGCGGACTCCACGTACGCCACCTTGATGGCGTTGCTGCAGTCCGGCGACGGGCACCAGCGCAGCAACCGGTTACACTGACGTACAAATTATACATTTTATCATTTTAACCAGAAGGGCTCCAGAGGGTCCATTTAGACAATGCAGGTTGATTGGCAGAAATCAACTAAGCGCTATATGTACCAGAGTGGGCAATATTAAACCCAGGCGAGGATCGTAACGATAACTATCGAGTGGACAGCTAGATGCTTTTATACTGTACCTAGATGGCGTCATTTATCGAGCGACACAATAATCTAGGAACATATTCGTATGATGCTATAAAGGTGATTTATAGACAACATAGAACATAATGTATTTATTGTTTTTTCCATAATAACAATGCTCATTTCACAGTTTGTAATAGACCAGTTATTACAAAATAACATACGATAATATTCATACGATGATGGTTCAAAAAGCAGCATCTTTTTCTTTTCAAATTCAATGACCAATAATAAATAATTTGGAAATAAAACAATCTTAAAGGTAATATTTTCCAATACCAACCTCAACAAAACTATTAGTGATAATATGTTGGTACTTGAGCTTGACGCGCGGGTCGCGCACCAGACGCATGACGGTCGCGTCGTCCACGAGTATCTCGCACGCGTGCGCCGCGCAGGCTATTGTTTGACCCTGTTCACATAATTAATTATAGTGGTATCATGGTACTCCTATATCCGCTTTCCGGACCGGATACAAGCGGTGCTTGGTCTTAACAGAAGGAATCTAAAATTATTTAACCATAATCACTCCCCCGAGTGGGTGGGCATCGTGCCCACAACCATCGCGTTTATAGGCAGACAATGACCCACTACTTGTAATTGTAATAAGAAGACTAATTGTAATAAGAACACTAATTGTAATAAGAAGAATTTTTATAATAAAGTTTTGTTAAAGTTATCAAATACTCAAAACATAATACATATAGTACAAAATGCTAGGTTTGGTTGTTAATTTGATAAGGATGTATGCATCCTTTAATCTCTTGAGAGCAAAATTTTGTAAAACTTCCCCCAGAAGTAACTAACAAGAATTCACATGTACTGTAAATTCGTAGAAAGTAAATAATATGTACATGGAAAAGTGCATACATAAATTGGCTAAAATACTTGGATACTATTCAAGAAGTCAGATACAAATCTTTACACTAAAATTTTATATAATAATTTCTTTCAATTCAATATGTCAATTTTCCATAGTTCAAAATGTAATTATATACTCACTAGGCCTTCTTCCATAATTTTTGTTGTCAAATATTCACACCAGCATTGAGTACAAAATCTATGACCGCATTCAAGACCTGTCATCATCTGCAAATAATATAAAAAAAATAGAGGATATATATTGTTTCTTTAAATATTTCCAGCATGCAAAAAGGGTAAGCAAAAAGATATAGATTATTATTGAAACTATGTTATAAAAATATTCAGATATAAACTGTTATCTGTTATGTTGTTTTGAGTCAAGAGATGGTAATAACAAAAATAAGTTGTAATAAGCATTTAAGAATTTTGACACATATGGATGTAGAACTTATGGCTTAGAGGGCTAGAGCACTTGGAATTTCATTATGTTAAAAAAAATCATGTTTTCTAAAATTGTTTTTTTTATATTTCACAGTTTTCCTTAGTTTGTACATCCAAAATCTTAGTGACAAACTCAGAATAAAATTATTTGTTACTACAAAGTGATGATAATTTTATATTTCCAAATTATCTGGTGACAAACAGATCTATTACTTATTTTAGTTGAACATGAATAATGAATTAAATATTATAACTACCATAAAATCTTCAATAAATTATATGAATCTCCACCAGTGATTTCACAATATTTCATAAGAGAATTTAGATAACAATTAACTTACTGATGACGGATGAATTGAAAAACATATTTCACATTCTTCAGTCCCTGACGTCGATATCCGCCTAGGCAGCTAAAATAATAATATAATAAGAAAAATAAAACTATATCAAATTTAAAACTAATTGATAATTTTGAAATATTTAATAATAAAATTGATCAGTCTGAAAACATTTATTTTTATTCACTTTGGACTAAGCACATTTATGTAAAAGTATATATTATATAATATACAAGTAAAAAAGTAGTTGAAAACATAATATTTGTTTAAATTACATTAATTATATTGATGTAGATATTAATAACAACAGTAATGTACCTTTGGTTTTTGTATAACAGGTTTTTTAATTGGATTAATAACTCTAGCCTCAGCAAACAATTGGTCCTGATCACCATCATAAAAACGCTCCATAAGCTTTTCCTTGTCCCATTTAAAATGATTAAGCAGTATACGAGTTGTTGTGGCTGGAATCTGAAATGTATCTATTTGATAAATTGACACTAATAAATGTATAGATATATTTAGAAATTCTTTTGTCTTTCATTTTACATTATAAAGGTGATTGTTGTTAAATTGAATAATTATGACTGAAGTCAATAATTATATGTCAAATTATTAATTTAATTAAGGAAATAATTGATTTGTAGACTGTGTAACATGTTTTATCTTTTTTATGATTAGCATTTTATTGAAATTGATTAAAATTTAAAAACTTTATGTCAATTTTCATAGCAATGGGAAACCATAAAAACAATCATAGTATAATTCAAAGTCTCATATTGACAATTTGATGGTCAGTGCAGTTTCAAATGTTCTAGTATGACCTATATGACTATTATTTAAAACAAAACAAATAGCTAGCCTGGTCTATTTTCGTAAGTAATTTGAAATTATGTTTGTCCATGGTTCTATTTCACAATGCACGGCAAAGGAATAGATCTACGAAAGTCTTAGGTCGAAAAAGTAATGAAGCAAGCCAGTGTTCGAGTAACCTCATTCAACATATCCATTGTTTACTACTAACATACTGACCTCAACTACTGTATTAACGTCTTTGATGCAATCTACCATGTGTTGGACGATTTCTTCCGTTGATAACACTTCGTAAGGATATTCTTCAAGTTCTGTTTGTCGTTCCCTTGTACTGTGAGTCTCGTCCATGACAAAGTCGACATCGTCTCCGCTTGACTCATTACCAGAGTCCACATCATCCTTTGTGTCGTCTTCGGAGTCCATGATCAAGTTAAATTTATTATATACTAGATAATATTGGTACAGCAAGAATACTTATAGTGATGAATTAATTACACCTAAGATTTAGGAAAGGTCAACAATGAAGAAAATAGTTCACCCACGGGCTGCCAAAACCTCTGACGTATTTGTAGGTAGTGTCTATGACGTTACTCTTTGAATTTCAAATGTCTATGGAATTTGGATCTACAGCAATAACTTTGTATTTCTATGTATGTTTGTATATATATTAGGTGTCATTTATTCTATTTCTATGATTTCATAAATGAAAATATCGCAGTAATATATTATATAATGATAATAGTTTCTTCCTTAATATTATCACCTTAAATCACATCTAGCTCTAGTTTGCTTCTTATTAGAGCTATGTTATTGAATATTTTTAATACAGGTGCAATAAAGTTTTGCCAATGCAATTATGCATGACGATTTATAATTCTTAGTTTGATTTAGTTGAAGTTTCAAAGATTCTTTTTATAAATTATAAGATTTAAAGAAGTGCAACCAAAAATCTTTAACTTTTTTCTTATTTAAAAAACATAACAAATACAAATAATATCCAAAAGTAAATAGTTAGCATGCACTTTAAAAAACAAGTCCATCATAAAGAATTTTAGTTTGTAAATAATAAATAAGAAAGCATAATGTAATAAAATAAATATTTTAATTATTTAACAATCAAGGCACATTGTTTACATTACAATTACACTACAATAAATTATCTAATTCACTTTGAATGTTTTCAATTTGAACAAATACTGAATTTAATTCTTTATGAGATAATTCCAATTCACTGACACTTTTTCCTGAAAAAGTTATGTATGCCTTTGGAGATTTTGTTTTTTTATGATATTTTGAACTTAATTCTGTATTTAATTTCCAATGAATGTTTGGATTATTTTCATATTTTTCGTTTGTTAGAGACGTTAAGTTATTTATAGTGTAATTAGTTTCAGTAGACCACACTTTTATAAAACAGCTTACTTTTTCCTCGTCAATACCTACATTTTGCAAATCATTCTTTAAATTAACAGGCATAAATATAAATTTGAGAATTCTTTTGTAGATGTACAAAACAGTTTTAATAGAGAAAAGCAATTGTTCTTCATTTATCCTAAAAATCTTTTCTAGTTTATTCTTTTCTTCTTCTGTAAATATTTCTGTATCCTGTTGTTTTAACTTCAAGACTATTCTTCTAAGGAATTGTTCAAACTTTGTATCATCTAGTTGGTTCATTAATTCAATTCCTTTTTTTAAACTGTAACCAAAATATTATTGTTTTATTCAAAGAAATTGTTTGTCTTATAAATTTATATGTGTAGAGAATAAAAATAAAATACACAAGACTTAAATATTAAATATACCTTGGCGAAATTTTAAGCCATTTACATTCCATTGTAACGTGTATATTGTTCTCACAAACTGTTCATAGTGAATTTTCACTATCAATATTTTTTACTGGGCTTTTTAGGGCTCCAATATTTATTTTAAAGTATTTTATAAGTAAGTTATGACAATTGACAACTTAATTTAGGACTTTAACAGTAGGTCTGCCGTCAGAACTCAAAAATTGTAATACAGGTTAAAAAAATGTTATTGTTAAAACTTTAAAACTTAAAATAAATAGATTATCTTAGTGATTACCAATGTAAGCAACATATATCTTTTGTTATAAATTATTAATTTATATGTACTGCCATGTTTTTATGAATTATTATTTATCACAGATCTAATTGCTGTATAAAAAGAAATCAAAAAACAATACAATAGTTTTACTTTACGTAATTCAAATTCAAAATATATTTTATTCAAATATAGTTTTGCAGGCACTTTTGAATTGTCTAATGAACATAAATCTACCACGGGCCCGAAAGACAGCTCTGCTGAGAAGAGCCGGTGATAAACTCTACAGTTGCTCTTTTCAAATATAAAAGTTACAATTTTATCATTTAATACATGTTAGCACCTGCACTAAACTCAATATACTTATATTAACTCCACTCATTTTTATCATTTAAATATTCAGACGATTCAGAAGGTTCTACAGAGTAATAAGCTTTAATTAATAATATTGTTTTCATAGGCGGCTTTAAATTGTGTTGCAAATCTAACGTAGGTTGTGGATAGGTATAATATAGGTCTAAATTTGGTTGTTCTTATTATATATGCGTATACTCAGACCCATTAAAGACTTATTTACTTTTTGAAAGCGATAAGTTGGTGTTACAAGCTAATCTTTATTTCTCGTCTCTATCGTATGTCTGTCACTGTTTTTAGCAAACCTCTGGGTATATTGTCGGATAAACAAAATATTATAATATATATATTGCCAAGCAACTGTAAGTATACCTATGTGTTTAAAAACATCTCGCAAAGAATCTCGAGCTCGAAGATGATAAATTGATATCACGGAGCCTTTTTTAAAGAATAAATATAGAATTTATGTCTGCGGCACCGCCCCATAATAGCATTCCATAAGATAAAATGTGAAATACGAAAATGGCTACAATAAATTAGACGGCAATAATTGCCTTACTTTTTTAATTTCGAATGCGGCAGAGCTGAATTTGTCTGCAAGTGCTTTAAGGTGGGAATTCCACTGGAGCTTATTATCAATGCGTATAATTAAGAAAACTGTGGCATCTGTCATGTGGAGAGTTTCTCCTTTAATTGTTAGACTCAGATTCCGCCTTATCTTATTAGGTACAGTAAATACAATACATTTTGTTTTTTTGGCATTGAGCATAAGATTATTAACGTCCAACCAGAGATGACAACCCACTATTCACTTCGTCATAGTTTATTTTGTTTATATCAAATATTAAAGAGCTTATTTTAGCACAGTAAAATAACACATAATATGGTAAATTGTTAATATAAAGCAAAAATAAAAGGGGACCAATAATAGATTCTTGTGGAACGCCCGTCCCCAGGAAAGAACCAGAAAAATTGCTATACGATTTGGATTTTCTACAACCATATTTGTTTAATTTTTTTCTGTTATGCTACAGGTGAAACGATTTACTTTCTGATCAGTAATTGGTCTAATAGTTATAATTTTACCTTCTTAGTAATTTTATCAATTACTGAGAATCTTTGGATACAATGATCGGAGCATAAACTACTAACATTATAAAAAAGTAAACTTGCGCTTAT
Organism: Podotricha telesiphe; assembly: GCA_038994665.1. Lineage (NCBI taxonomy): Eukaryota > Metazoa > Arthropoda > Insecta > Lepidoptera > Nymphalidae > Podotricha > Podotricha telesiphe. Next base: position 953,849 of record JAOYRR010000327.1, read on the forward strand.
CGCTTATCGCACTTATGATGAGTGGCAAATTATTATTTAAATATATTATTTCGTTTCATCTAGATTAAAAACCTTTTGTTTTTAGTTTGTATAAATATAAAATAATTAAAAAAAGCAATGTAATTATAATGTCCATATGTAGTGATCAATATTGTGAAATGTCATTATGACATTTCACACTACAGTGTCATTTTCAAATAGTTGTGGCATGTTGTGGATTAATGCGTGGAAGTTTTAAAAGCGATATTTCATCATGTCGCAAAAAGTGGACAGGGTACCTGAATACATTGATTTCTCAAAAGAAGAAGAGAATATATTAGCATTTTGGAAAAAAATAGATGCATTTCAAAATTCTCTCAAGCAATCTAAGAATAAACCAAAGTAACGTGTTCTAACCTTTGATGAATCAGCAATGTATATGTTGAAAAATCGTAGAAAGTATAAATATTAATTTGCTTTCCAGGTATTCTTTTTATGATGGCCCTCCTTTTGCTACCGGGTTACCGCATTATGGACATATCCTTGCAGGCACTATTAAAGATGTTGTCACCCGATATGCCCACCAAAGAGTAAGAGGCAGTTTAAGATAAAATTACTTATTTATTTTATTACAACATTCTTGTTGCTTAATATATGTGGAACTTAGTTTAATTTTTGAAAAGGAGTTTTCATCTCGAATCGAAGTTCGATATACTTCCACACCTCCACCCTGAGACCCTTTTCACAGTTATAATTTCTGTATTTAACTGTTTATTTAACTGTGTTTAATAGTTTATGGTACTGTTATGTCTATCAATCCTGTTGCCATCAGAATGGTGAACTTCAAATTGATGTTTCTACAGAAGTGTCCAGAATATATATTTTAATATATTATTATGTGTTTTGGTATACTAAGAGCAAGTTAGCTTTTCACATCCTGAGACTAGTACTAAGAGTATTGATGTTATAGATTTTCTCTTATTCTTTGAAGGCATCGACTATGAATGCCTAGTTTTATTCCTACAAACTATCTTAATTTTTTTCTAAATCCTTCAATTTTGTTTTTTATTCTACATTTCCAGGGGATCTTAATTTGGTTTTAGTTTAGTTGGAGTAGTGTATGGTTTCTGCCCATTATTTAAAATAAGTGTTTTAACTGCATTTATTATTTCATTTAATTCATACAATTATTGAATGGAATGCAATATGTTTGTGAGAAGGTTATTAATTTTATTTAGCTCGGGTGATTGTGTTGAGGTTAGGGGATTTCTTGACATTTTAAGTGAGTGTCTTCAGAATGCCTTGTATGTGCTATTTCTGTATGTAATGATTGTGCTTTTTGTAATATATGATTGACCATTCAATTACTATTACATACTTGTGTATGCTAATAGTGGGAGAGCATTCTATGTTAATTGAACTAGGGATGTTTCTTAGTGTAGCTTCTATTTCTGATTGTGATGTGTGTAGTGATTGTTCTGCCTTAAGTTTGATTTCATCTAAAACCTCTACTAATATGAATTTAAATTTTATAATAAATACTTCCAGCTTGATTATATAGTATATTTCCTGTAAATTTATTCACTTTGGTGTTGTCACTGTAGGGTTGCATTTTTTGAACAATTTTTCAAATCTTGTCATGTAATCAAGATCTAATGCTATAGTTTGAAAATAACAAAACATTAACTCTTCTAATTCTGTGACCAATTTCTTCTTCCATCATCATATGTTTCTTAAAATAAGTTAATTGCCAAAGTATTCCTGTTATTCTTCTTATAAATAAGCATTTGTCAAAAATATTAAAAAAACATTTTTTTAGGGATTCCATGTGGACAGAAGATTTGGTTGGGATTGTCATGGGTTACCTGTCGAATTTGAGATTGACAAAACTTTAGGAATAAAAGGCCCAGAAGATGTTGAAAAAATGGGTATTGACAAATACAATGCTGAATGCCGTAAAATTGTTATGAAATATGCCACTGAATGGGAAACAATCATTACTAGAGTTGGCCGGTGGATAGGTAAGGAATAGTTTTGATAACATTAAAATATATATAGCTATAAGAAGTGAAAAATATATAACTTGCTTGTTTACCTTTTTACAGATTTTAAAAACGATTATAAAACATTGTATCCTTCATTTATGGAGTCAGTTTGGTGGGTATTTAAAGAGCTTTATAATAAAGGTCTGGTTTACCAAGGTGTCAAAGTAATGCCCTACTCCACCACATGTTCAACACCCCTATCTAACTTTGAAGCTGGTCAAAATTATAAAGATGTGGTGGATCCTGCAGTTGTTATTTCTTTTCCTACTGAAAAAGGTTTCTCCTTACTAGCATGGACTACTACACCTTGGACTCTCCCTAGCAATCTATCTCTTTGTGTAAACCCAAAACTTACTTATGTTAAAATCAAAGAGAAAGCAACAGGAGTTTGCTATGTCCTACAAGAGGCCAGATTTCCAATAATCTTTAAAAATGTTGATGATTTTGAAATCCAGGATAAATTTTTAGGTGAGACTATGAGAGGAATAAAATATACACCACTTTTTAACTATTTTGTTGAGAGGTGTCCTAATGCATTCCAGGTGCTTACTGATGGTTATGTAACTGATGATTCAGGTACTGGTATAGTGCATCAGGCACCCTATTTCGGAGAAGATGACTTTAGGGTTTCTTTAGCTAATGGGATTATTACTAGAGATCAAGAAATTATTTGCCCTGTTGACGCAAGTGGGAGGTTTGTTGAACCTGTAAAGGAATTTCTTGGACAACATGTCAAAGATGCTGATAAAAACATAATAGCCTACCTTAAGGCTGCAAATAGACTTGTCCAAGCAGGACAGATAAAACATAGTTATCCATACTGTTGGCGCTCAGAAACTCCTCTTATATATAAAGCAGTACCGTCTTGGTTTGTCAGAGTGGAACAAATGAGTCAAGATCTGCTAAAATCCAGTGAGGCAACTTACTGGGTACCAGAATATGTAAAAGAAAAACGATTTGGTAATTGGTTAAAAGACGCCAGAGATTGGGCTATAAGTAGAAACAGATATTGGGGAACACCCATCCCTCTGTGGATCTCTAGTGACAAGCAAGAAGTTGTCTGTGTGGGTAGTATTGCGGAACTCAGCTCTTTAACAGGCATAGAAATCACAGATTTACATAGGGAAAGCATTGATCATTTAGAAATTCCTTCAGCAAGGCCGGGGCAACCACCTCTTAGAAGAGTATCAGAAGTATTTGATTGTTGGTTTGAGTCAGGATCTATGCCTTATGCCCAAAATCATTATCCATTTGAAAATAAAAAAGAATTTGATGAAATATTTCCAGCAAACTTTGTGGCTGAAGGTATTGATCAGACTAGAGGTTGGTTTTACACTTTAATTGTATTATCTACAGCATTATTCAACAAACCTCCGTTTAAAAATCTAATCGCAAATGGTTTGATTTTGGCCTCTGACGGGCAGAAAATGTCTAAAAGGAAGAAAAATTATCCAGATCCTTTAGATGTTGTAGCAAAATATGGCGCCGATGCTTTAAGGCTATATCTTGTGAACTCGCCCGTAGTAAAAGCGGAAAATCTACGATTCAAGGAAGAAGGTGTTCGAGATGTTATCAAAGATGTTTTCTTACCGTGGTATAATGCATTCAGGTTCTTAATGCAAAATGTCGAAAGAATTGTTCAAGAAGACAAAGTAAATTATGTATACAATGAAAAAGCTGTCAGGGAAAACGTCATGGATAAATGGGTTACATCATTCACCCAATCACTGATTAACTTTGTGATGAAGGAAATGGCTGCCTATAGGCTATACACAGTTGTACCAAGACTGACAAAATTTATTGATCACCTTACCAACTGGTATGTGAGAATGAATAGAAAAAGATTAAAGGGCGAAAACGGAGTTAACGATTGCCAAGTAGCATTAGACACATTATTTGGCGTTTTATTCGATATGATACGAGTAATGGCGCCGTTTACTCCATTTTTGACTGAATTAATGTACAAAACATTACGACGACTTCTACCGGGAAGTTCGCTTGAAAGTGTCCATTTTAATATGATACCAGAGCCGCGATTGGACCTAGTAGATACAAATATCGAAAGGGCCGTGCAAAGGATGCAATCAGTCATTGAGCTGGGCAGAGTTTTGAGGGATAGAAAAACTATTCCTATTAAATATCCTCTTCCAGAAATGGTAGTTATACACCAGGACCAGACCTACTTGGATGACATTAAATCCTTGCTTACATATGTCCTAGAGGAAATGAATGTAAAGAACATTGAATTGTCAAGTGATAAGCAGAAATATGGTATAAAATTGAGATCTGAACCAGATCACAAAATTCTTGGAGCTCGTTTAAAAGGAGATTTCAAAGCTGTTACACAAGCGCTTAAATATCTTGATAATGAACAATGTGAGAAGCTCATTGCCAATGGGTTTGTTGAACTTGTAGGACAACGCATCGATGTATCAGAAGTAAGGGTGATATTCCAAGCTACTGGGAATGATCAATATGAAGCCCACAGTGATAACGATGTACTAATTTTACTTAATGTCACTCCAGATCAAGAAATGTTAGACGAAGGATTTGCAAGAGAAATCATAAATAGAGTTCAGAAACTCCGAAAGAAAGCTCGCTTGGTGCCCACTGATGAAGTCGACGTCTATTTCTCGGTGTCTAAAACGAGTGACATTATGAGAATTATACAATCTCATCGTGCACTGATTGAAAGTACGGTAAAGGCCCCACTAATGAACCTCGAGAAACTTATTGCATCAAAACCTGTTATTATTGAAGATACTCAAGAACTGAAAGGATCTCAGTTGAAGTTGGTAATCACTTGGCGTAAAGAAGTTGAGGTACCGGCCCTACCTTGGGCTAATATACTGTTAAAAGGTGTAACAGCGCGCTATGGAGTTAGTTCAAATCAGGGAAGCATAATACTCCAACCAATAGACAATAAGCTTATACAGTTGGACTGTTTGCAGAGGGAAGTGGATAATTTATTTGGTTTGTATGGAATGAATTATACATTATGGTGTGACGGGGCTGTTGTCGAGAATACGACGGAATTAAATGGGAAAACAATAATTGCTTCTCCAGTAAAACCTACGGATGCTAGCGCACAAAGCAGTCCATTCTGTAAGTTTGTTAACATTGGAAAAGATAAAAAGACTGCAACGCTGTTCGTGGAGAATCCAAAAGGCAAACCATCTTTTGATACTAAGCAAGATGTTGATTTCATTTCAGCATACTTGGGAATTAATGCATCGGAAATTGATAAGAAAATGCTTCAATAAAAGCATAGCTTTTATTTTATAATTTTATGTTCAATGTATGTGGCGTTACTTTTGTACAAATGCTATACGCTTTTTGTCTGGCTTAAAACTTACTCTGCCTAGTCAAATATTGTGAATAGGTTTAATTATGTAACAACTACAGTATTTTACCATCTATCCTGTAGCGAGTAGCTTCCCAGTGTAATTTATTTGAATAAATATCTTCAAGATATGCATTGTTTTATTTCTATGAATGTTGATCTTAATATATCTAGCTGAACGTCTTTTACTCTTCAATATTATATAAATAACATTAACAAAAAATCTTTATTATCAATTGAAAGTTCCTTTAAATACTGTTTTATTTAATTGTGCACGTTCGTTTGCTTGTAAGTATAGAATTTAGTATTTTAATAATATTCAGTTAAATCTTAGATGCGCTCGCGAATAGTCGATTAATCTTAGGGATTCATAATTTCATAGCACTTATATCGCGAACTAATCCTCCACATTTTTTATTACTTATTTATCATCAGGCATAAAATTGTTATCTAGAATATTTTGTTAAATAGTGATAAAAATAAAACACATTGCTTAAATTAACCTTTATTTTAAACATTCTTTCATAAATAAAACAATATAAGCATTTAATATGACATTGTCCATAATTCAATAATAACAGATACAATTACAGAATACGATTCACAATACTCATTACACTTTATCTTTTAAATTGATCCATGGACATAATATTTTGTTGTATAATTTTGGTTTGTTGCAGATAAAAGATATATTTGATTTATCGTTTAAACTGTACATTATGTTATTTCACCAAGTCGTAAAGTAAACTCATTTTAAATCCATGCGAGTGTTCATGATTAATAGATCGCTTCAAAATTATTATTAAAAGAAACAAATAATTTACTTCTGAAAGGATTAAGAAGAAAATAGAAAACGTTTACACTAATATACGTAATTATATGCTGTGTATTGTTTTTTTTTAATTTTCTGTTTTTTATATGAATTTCCATTGAGTACAGTTGAACTTTAAGATTTGTCAGAATCAGTTTACGACGTCATACAACAAAAAATGTTCTATATGGGCACAAACTGTAACGTAACTTGTGCGAATATAAAACAGATATGACCTAAAATTTTGGTAACATACTAAAAGATAGCTTTTTAAATGTACGCGCTGTACACAACTTTGGCGAATTAGTTAGTATAAATTAACCTAAAAAATTACAAGTAGTTAACCAAACAGAAACCATGAAACTATTCAAGAAAACGACTCTCCATACTGTTAGCTATGTTAAATGTACCAATGTCGCATCTTTATGGAACATTACTATAATTTAATAATCTACTTAGAAACAGATTTACATTCACCCAGATTAAAAATATATTTTATTTAAATTTCCCACTAAATGATGGCTATGTGCTTCATATTTATTAATATTGCAATTTTTTAAACACAATAACATTCGAAACGAAATATTAACAAATACCATCATTATTATTATAGTGCATTAAATATTAATAATAAATTCAAGACAAAATGCTGAGTTAAATCTATTGTGTACAGCGAATGTTAATCAGAAAATTTTATCTAAGAAATATATATACTTAAATATAGAAATAAACTTTATTTAGAACTAATAAAATAAAATAAGTTCATTCAACAATAGTGGTTCAAACAATTTTGGAATAAAACGCCAAATGGCATTCGTGTAAAATAGAATAGTATTTAAAAATAATATCTCAGCTTTCGTTCATTCTGTGATTACATAATACTGTTCACCAGAGCGGCATATATGTATGTATATATTCGCTTTATTGCTCAGCTTCATATGATTTTAAATGTATTGCTTTTAGAAAACAAATTGGACGTGCGATTACAAAAGTATCACATTACAATAAATACATTAAATAAGAACACTTACGCCTAATGTTATAGGATGTGCGAATTTAAGGGGTCAAACGATTATTATATAGATTGAATGTTTTAAAACGTTCAATCGACAACGTGATTATTACATATATATATTTAAATATTCAACATTACACATACCAAGCATAGGCGTAGCTAAGACAATTATACTGATATAAATTTATTTATTTAATAACAAACATGCGTTTAATCGTTTAATTGAACAAAATTTCATATAATCATTGATGTAAAAGCTTAGAGAAGCGAATCGCTTTAAGATGCATATAATTGTTTACGTATATTTTTATGCATTTGACAAGAAATTACATACACATTATATTAATTTATTAAATTAATTCTATAGGACGTTCCTAGCTACGTCTATCTCATAAAGCCACGACATCTTATTATGCAACAAGTTATAAACATATGTGGAGTACGTGATAGTAAAAGCTTAATAATATAGGTATTTAGAATAAAATGCTTTCAAACGTCCGAGTCACAAAATCGGCTAAAAATAATAATTACAGAACACGCATCTGTCGTACAAAAATAGTCAATCACATTTACTTATATCTGATAAATACATTTGCATTTTACTATTATAAAGCGACAAAATACCATTCATGCGTCAGAAATTTAAAAATCACAAGAATTATTCATGTTACATATCGAGTGAAGTAAGAAAAATATACATTTCTCTTTCATATTGAATATTTCCGGCAACATTACAACAACAATTATATAATATTATTATTTTTAGTCGATATTGCTAAAGTATTATTGCACTTCAAACGCCTCGTATAAACTAATCCTCCCCTCCTTAGGCCGCCGCCCGTTCACAAATAAAGCTTTTCATACCACACGAGACAAGTTTCAATTATAAAAACAAGTACTCACAAATTGCCTAAATTAAATTAAATCTTATTAGGACATCGTAAAAATATCTTTCGAGTATGATCAATTATTAAAATGGCACAAAATATTTGATATGTTTCAACAATAATAAGAACTATACAAAATATAAATAAATATATAGTTTCTTTAAATTTTGTTTCTCGGCTCGTGGGTTTTGATATCAACACTGTCTGTCATGCATACTTTTGAAAGAAAATCAAATGTTGAATGAAGACATAGAAAAAAATATTCAATTAGGAAATTATATAAACAGATGAGAAAAAAGGTCTCAGAGAAGAAAGTAAGTACGCACGACGATGTTAATATGAAGGGCAGGACAAAACAGCGGGATAACATATGATAATAAACGCTTATAGATTCATAAACATTTGTATTAGGCTAAATACAACACACTACTCAGTGACTAGTCTACATATATCATACAGAACAACAAGGATAAATACATCACAATGGCGGCCCTCGCCCACACTTTATCTACGCTTTATCTACTCGACGTTATACCTGAAATCGAATAGTTTTTTATTAATTATTCATATATTTTAATTAATCTCATTATTCTAATTAATTAAGATTATAAGGTCACTTCCTTAAGGGAAGGAAATGAAAGGAAGGGAAGCTTGCTAGATTGGAGAGCACACTGTTCAATTTAAGTACAAATGGCTAAGCTTGTTAGATTGGAGAAGCACACTGTTCAATTTAGGTACAAATGGCTATGTTATTAGGTGCATATGTACCTGGGCTAGGAAAATGTCTTTATTGATGCCTATGAACATTTTGGCAAACCAATATAAAATACAAAGAAGTCCTTAACGTATGCTCACTATGAGGAGTAGTGGTGCACGGGCGCGTCGCGCTCCGGCAGCTTGCGCACCTTCATGGTGCCGTCCGCGCCGCACGAGAACAGGCGGCCCGCGCCGTCTGCAAGGGACACCACGCGGTTCATTTCGATAGTTCGTTCACGTAACGAAATAATAATGTCTCATATATACATATCAGTTTACCTAGTGTGATATAGGATTTTAGTGAAGGAGACATTGGCAGTATATAATGTACCGTGTGCCGTCTTTTTTGAATTATTCTAACACTATAAAAATAGATCATATGTTGATGATTATAGAAATTTGATTAAAATAAGACTAAATATTAAAAATACAAATTTATAGTAAATACAATATTAATAATGTACAAATTTTCATACCTATATGTATCTGTGTAACTCCTTGACCGATATGCTTGAAGAAGGAGCTTCTGGCGTGTTCGCCCGCAAACGTGTGCAGCAACTGATGTGTTGCTAACGAGAACACCTGAAATTACAATAAAATAATACTTAATCTATAATATAATTGCATCTTCAAGCATTTCCCGCATAGCGCGGTATTCAGAGCGAACCTAGTGTTCCGGCCGAAATTGAGAGTAAGGTGTACCTTAATGTCCCCGTCGGCGGCGCCGATGGCGTAGTAGTCCTCGCGCGGCGACAGCGCCACGCACTTGATGGGCGCGTGGTGCGCGTGCAGCTTGTGCCGCGGCGCGCGCGCGCGCAGGTCCCACACCAGCACGTCGCCGCGCCGCCCGCACGACACCAGCGCGCCCGCCTGCCCCGCCCACGACACGCACGCCGCGCCGCCCTCGTGGCACGTCCACGCTGCACACGCGCACGCACATATATCCTATAACCTACCGTTGCTAATACACTTTTATATACACTTTTCAAGTATTCACAAGAAATACTTCATTTTTCAACTTCACGCTTTTTCCTGCATAACAGGATAGGCAGAAGAAATCTTATTCCAAGATTAGAATTTAAGACTTATAGATATATAGAGAAATAAAAATATTCTAAATATAATAGTTCCTTTGAGTGGAAATGGTACTCACAATTGTAGCTTTTAGTGTCAGATGTCATTCCACTGAGCAATGGTGGTCTCAAATACATATTTTTACATCAACTTTCAAAGTGTTTCTAAACAGTTTGATTTCTATCAATTTTCTTTCCTAGATTTGAGGACATTTCATAGTGCTTTAAACAAAATGCAGTTAATTTTATTTTAAAAACCACATTACACTTATACTCACAAACCACTAAGGCCTTCTTAATGGGCATCAACGTATCCCATATGGCAACATTCTTGCTCTCGGAACTATGACCCGCTGTAATAAAAAATATAAAAGAACTTAATTAATTAGGTTCACTCTTATTATACTAAACTAAATATTTTTGATTGTCAAACTCTTTGTACTTTACAAGTTTACAAGAAAATGTTTCAAAACTGTGATGAATATATAGTTAAAGTTATATAGAGTTCTGAGTTCAAATATCACCTTTAAAATAATTATAAATATTTTCAATATGAAAACATATATTTTTATGTTACCTGTTGCTACTAAGCTGCAGGAACCGAGAAACACGAAGTCACTGATGCCTTTGCTGTGACATTGATGAGTCTGAAAATAAAGATAAAATCCTAATAAGCAAAGAAACCTAATACCATTTAATAACGAAATATCTATCAACTAAAAATATTCATAAGTCAAACTTACAAAGAACGGTCTAGGCGACGCATGTGTTTGGTTCAAAGAGCCAGATGAAATCTGAGTAGATGAAGAAGGGTGTAATTGCCATAATGCCAAGTTTCCATCTGCGTCGGATGCTGCAAATTTGTTGCCATAGTCCGAGAATCGAACTCGTGTCACCTTAGCAAAGGCACCAGGCGCGCGAGGCGACCACACGCACGATGGGTGTCCCCACTCCCACAGTTGCACTGAACCATCGGCACCACCCGTTAGATCTATATGAAAATTTATTAAAATAAAATTAAGGTGTTTGTTAAGAGAACTATACAAATCATGTTTTTTTAAAACTATATTTTTTTACACACACGTGTCACAGTACTTACATAAAGGTTGTGAAGGATGTGCCGCCATACGTTTGATATTATCAATTTTATGTTTGAGTACCTGCACAAAAATTAACAAAAAATATGTAAGATAAATATAAAAATCGTACTGTATAAATTTTCCCAATCTTCAAGGATTTATAGAAGCTACATTTATTTACTATTGGTTTATTTATATGTTTTTTGTTGTACACATTTTTCAAAACATATATGCACAAAAAAAGGTGGGCGTAACGCTAAAAAGCATTCTCTACCAGCCAACCTTATCACATGGGAAATAAACGTGAAGCGCACAAAAGTATAAATTTTAAAATTGACTTTGATAAGAAATCTAAAATAAAATATTCATATACAAACGTATAAACACATTTAATCATATTTATATCCTAATATATTTATTAGAACATAAATACGATTGGTACATACTTTTAATATGATTTATACAAAAAGTGTGATTAAATTAAAGAAAAAATAAAGTTATAACATATGACAAAAAATATAATGTTACAAAGTAGCATGAAATTAAATAATTTAATATGATATGGAAAGCAATACAACAATTGGCATATAATAGCAAGCTTTGTATCTTATATATTATACAAGAAAAACCTGAATACAAAAATACATAAAAAATAAAAATTAAAACATTCCGAATTTATTAACAACTCATGTCCGAATTTCTACAATGAGATGATCAAACAAAACAAGAACGATCGAAACCAAAAAGGTAAAGAAACCAATGATACTGGCTAATTAATGAAAGAAAAAAATACATAAATCTTCAAAAAAAAAAACATAATAGATAATGTCGAATGAAGACCATTAAACACTGCGGCGGTTGTAACATCCAGTTATAAAAAACAGGTGCGAAATAGGTAAAGGACTTAAGGCGGCCCCGGCGGGGGGGGGGGAGAGGGTAAAATGTGCAAATCATATTCTGCCGTTTTACAATATGTAGCGCTACACAACATTTTTCACATAAAGTTCATATTTTACTAGTTATTTTATGATAATTAATTAATAATGAAAAAAATTATACATCATTACTCGAATGTATACGTTATACAAGTCCAATATATAAAATTTAAGACAAACGAAACGCCCAGGCACATACTATATGAAGTATTCAATATTTTAATATGGTTACTAAAGATATATTTATGAGTACTATATGACATACATACTATATGAAGTATTCAATATGGTTACTAAAGATATATATATAATAGCTGAATAGATTCATGTATAATAGTTGTATAGAGCTACAGACTGATTCGGAGGAGTCTACCTAGGGATATAAAGGGATATAAAACAAGTAAGAGATCCGTTAGGTACAAGGTGAGGAGAGGGGTCAGGATAGGGTTGTCACTGACCGGTTTCATGAGAAGCTTGGAGCGATGCAGCACCAGGCGACAGTATTTGGCGTCGTGGCAACCCGGGAACTGCAGGCCCTTCACCTGCGGCCAACACTCGGTTACGCACATACCTCGGACATTCGCTTGTACACATTCATACTCACAATTTAATACCTTACGAAATTGACAAACCTACCTAGCTGTAGATTCAAATAACGATTTCATAATCTAAAACCGCAATGATATTTGGAACAATATTTTTGCTTCTTCATGATAAAATATATATTTATGTATATAATATAAACAACGCTGAAGTTTTAGTATGTTAAGATAATAGAGAAATGTAAGCGAAGCGTTTAGGCAGCACGCGACGTTACTTCATAGACATACACAAAATCCACACCATTCTAACTGCCCGGTGCTAACTGAATGAGTGAATGAATAAAGTGAACTACTCGTAGATGACTTTTAAAGTTAATTTACGTGCACAAATTTAGTAATAATTTAAATTGTACATATAACGCGCTCTTTGTGTTTTAATGTGAAAATTCATTTTCTCATTCAGAAAGACTTTGTTAGTTAATACATCGTGCACGTACTGTAACAACGTACGCTTCGTGGCCAGTTGGCTTTGATTGGCTTGCCCTTCGCTCGTGCTGTGGATTTTTATAGTACAGTATACAGTTGTCTTTTTTTCTATTGTCTTTGTTTTTCGTGTTAATTTAAATCACGATACAGGTGTTACATATTAGCATATTAATAAATAAATGAATATATTAGGTACTTATGTATAATTTTATTCTAGCTCATTAGTTAAAAAGTTGTTAGTTTAAAAATCTTAAAAATTTGTATATTAGTTTTTTCCTTACAATCTAATGCATTACTAAAAAGTTTTGTAATTAATAAGCCCTATAAAAGTGACTTACCACACTAGCTCCCCTTCCGGTCTGGCTGGCCATGCCCACTGGAGCGACAGGAGCGTTGGGGTTGAGTGGTGAACTGTTACCTGTTCCGGGAACTGAGCCTCCATTTTGCCTGTTTAAAATCAAATATAACATATTTTTTGAAACATTTCACAGAAATAATAATTTAATTAGACATATACATTATTGATTATATCTCAGCATTCAATAAACTACTGTCTAATAACAATAGGCGTTTTTATTGTTTGTTATATACATGTGATCCGTACTTTTTTAGTTATTTATTAATTATTTTCTTTCCATTACTTAACATAGTGAAAGTAAAAAAGCATAATTTAATAAATTTTTCGTGATCCAAATATACAAACAACTGTTATATATAAATAATAATAAATAAAATAGCAATATCTTCTATATACCAAATTCTTTATACTCCAACGTACCTTTAAGTTTCCATAAAAATGTCAACACTTCAATGTATATAATATTAAAGAATATTAATTTAAGACAAAAAAGCATACACTAAAGCTACTAAAATATTTTGGACACTCTTAGGAGTTATCCCTATAGATAATTATCTTTTATTTCTAAGCCTAGTTAAGTAATAGAAAAAAAATTGTTATTGTTCAGAGAAAATTCAAAAAAAATTTAATAAGCGACTAGAGACCAAAGTATAAAAAATATATGAAACTCTTGTGTTACCGAGTGACTGACAGACAAATCTCAGCTGAAATTACTAAGCGTACAAAGCTTACATTCAGCACTAAGAGAGAACACGCAAAACATAGTTGTGGGCAAACAAGTACAAGGGGGGTTCGGAAACTTCTTAGCCTAGCACAAAAAGCGCGGTATAAACAGAAAAAAGTTAAGTGTTTTGGAAACTTCCATCTCTGCTAGGAATACATATTAAATTTTTGTTCGATCTGGCAACTCCTTCATATAGAAACAGGTGTTCACAAAAGACGCATCCGCGATTTTTTTACAATGGAAAAATTAGAAATGCGCGGTGTCATTAAATATTTACATAAAAAAGGTTTATCGGGACAAGAAATTCATAATGATATGGTGAATGTGTTAGGTGAAAGTGCTCCTTCATATGCAACAGTAAAAAATTGGGTTGCTGAGTTTAAACGTGGTCGTACAAGCATTGAAGATGAACCACGTAGTGGACGTCCAAAAACAGCAACAACAATAGAAATTGTAGCCAAAGTGCATGATATGGTATTAAATGATAGACGAATGAAAGTGCGTAAAATAGCCAATATCATGGACATCTCAAATGATCTAGTCCATTTAATTTTGCATGAAGAACTACAGATGAAAAAGCTTTCTGCAAGATGGGTGCCGCATTTGTTAACAGTCGACCAAAAACGCATAAGAATGAACATTTCTCAAGCTTGTTTGGATCGTTTTAAGCGAAATAAAATGGATTTTAAGCGTCGTTTCATAACTGTTGATGAGACATGGATCCATCACTATACCCCAGAGACAAAAGAACAATCCAAACAATGGACTGAAGCTGGAGGAATTGTCCCAAAGAAGGCAAAACCAATTCAATCGGCTGGTAAGATAATGGCAACGGTTTTTTGGGACTTCAGAGGTATTTTATTGATTGACTATCTGCAAAAGGGTAAAACAATAAATTCAGAGTACTATTGCAACCTTTTGGATCAATTAAATGTACAAATTCGAGAAGAACGTCCTGGCTAACATAAAAACGCAACGCAAAAAAAATACAACGCAAAAAAAATATTTTTCATCAAGACAACGCACCAGCACACAAGAGTGTTTTAACAATGGCTAAAATCAACGAATTAAAGTACGAGTTTCTTGACCACCCAACTTATTCTCCTGATTTAGCTTCCAGTGACTTTACCTGTTCCCAAATCTAAAAAAAATCCTTGCTGGCAAGCGTTTTACCTCAAATGAAGATGCAATTACAGTTGTAAACCACTATTTTGAAGACCTTCAGGAAAACTATTTTAATCAAGAAATAGAATTGCTAGAAAAGCGTTGGACTAAGTGTATTGAAGTTTCAGGAGATTATATTGAAAAATAAAAATATTTTTGAAAAACTAACTACTCTCTTTCATTGATAGGCTAAGAAGTTTCCGAACCGCCCTCGTATATTGACACAACACTAACTTGTCTTGGTGCTGTATGAGCAGGAAGCCGGTGTCGGGCAGCGCGGCGGGGTCGGCGGACAGCGCCAGCAGGTCCACCTCGCACTCGTCCTCCGCCCAGCACGCGCCGCCCTTCAGCAGCAGCGACACGTCCATCTCCTGCACCTCGCGCGCCGTTGCTACGGCGAGGAGACCTCCGCCCACCTATTGTTTATTAATTACATGGTTTAATAAGAAACAATACTATGGCTATAATTTATATTTTGCTTTTGCAGTCTGGTTAGACACAATACGAGGTTGGTCATTTGCACGTTTTTGTCAAAAATGGCAGTTAATGATAAAACAATTGATCGATGACGAGAAAGTTAGTTGTACGATCGATGGTAACTCACTCTATTTAGACAGAAGGCGGCAATGGAGTCCTGTTCCTTGTGTATGATCCTGACGGGGCTGTGCAGGTCGTCGTCGTGCGCGCGCTGCGGGGAGTTGGCGCAGCGCGCGTCCGCGCCGTGCGCCTCCGCCGACAGCGACTGCGTGCGCCGGCGGGAGAACACCGCCCTTATGAATACTTCCTGCACATTTTTAATAATATAGTAAGAAAAATTTAAAATAATTATTTTGTGTGCAGTTCACACACGGTAGAAATGAAACCTCGAAAGATACATGAAGAGCAAAACAACTTGGTATTTATTATTTTACATATTTTATATATTTTAATTATATTATGTGGCACTGGAAATGGATGTCCAACAGTGGAAGGAGAGAAGAGATGATAATGATGATAATACATCATATATATCATACACATATATCAAATCACAAATAACAGAAAATACTATAAATGTATACTATTTCAATCTTTTGCGGGCTAAATGTTACAGACCGTCTCTTTTATGTGTCCCTTTTAATTTAATTGAGTTTCAAATGACAACGATTCTAAAAAAGTTTCATTTTGAACTGCTTATTAATTTAGTTATGCTTACCTGGACTTGCTCTTGTCGTACTAAGAAATTCCATAGACGCCGGGCTGGTGCAGTGCTAAACAATGCTGAGTTAAATGGTGTGTTGTGCTTTTCCAACAGGCACCTGTAATTATTTTAATTTATTATAATAAAACCCAATTCTTATATAATATTGTTGATATATATTCCCTAAAGAAAGACAACCGTCGTCACCTTCCATTAATTCTCAATCATTCATTGACTTACCTATATTTGTTAATAGGCGGTCCAGCAGTTTGTTGGTCGGGGAAACAACCGGGGATGTAGTCAGGTGGTGGGGCCCTCGATTCCAATGTTTCAGTCAGTTGCTGCTGCCACTGTTCCACACGTCGCAGTGCACCGTGAACAGTTGGACTAGTTGTTGCCAATTCTAAACAAAACAAGCAAATGAAAAATGTTGACTAAAATTATATCACTTATCTAAACGATAGCGTATATTCTATCCCTAAGGGGGCGAAATAGAGGAATGAAAAGAAAATGTTGTACGTTTCTTACTCACCAGACATTTCAATTCCACAGTTCTGCAAAAAGTGTTGCAATTTCGTCTGAGCGAGACGCAGGACGGCGACTCGCATCACATACCACGAGTAAGAGTCTGCCTCACAGTGTTCTTTATTCGCATGCTTGTGACGCTTTTCAGTTCTAAGTAAAAAATATTTTACAAATTTAGTTACCGTATTTATAAAACACATGGACTGTATCAATTATTCACGATAAATTATTATCTCAGATAGTATATTTATTAAAAAAGTATTTCTTATTTCTCAACAGAGTGGATGTGCGTTCGAGACGAAATATAAAACATTTTACGAAACACTTGTCAATCTGTCATTAAAATTTTCTACTCTAGATAGTGGCACTGTCAAAATAATAAAGGAATAATTCTTGAAACAAAACTTACTAGTCTATTGATGTCGTTTGAAATATAAAAGTCTATTGACCCACCGTTTCGTACACAGAGCAAACAAAATAAAATAAAGTGAAAAGAAAAAAAAATCAAACGTACTTTGTAACAGATGTGTCAAAGATGTCATCGTCGTCAGGCTCACTTCCACTCTCATCAGCGTCTTCGGCACCAGATTCTGCGGAGTCGTAATCGTTGCTGTCGGGATCTTGTTCCGGAGTGGGCTACAAAGAAATTGTATTGTACTTAAAATATCTACTTATGTAATGTATGTATTAATTTGTTTTTTTAATAAATGTTTTTTTTAATGTATAACCAATTAAATATCAATTTTAGGCTACAACAAAAATACTCTTCATCTTCTTTCAAAAAAAATCTTTCATTGACTGTAGTAGTTTCAAAAGTAAATAATTGAATTAAGGTATTTATTATCTATATTTTTGCAAATGGAGATTTTTGAAATTTCTTACATAATTCTACTTGTACATTAAACAAATCGTGAGCCTAATCAACAATTAAGGAAGTGTATAATGTTATATTATATACTTAGTAAAAGGACAGCAAAAATATGTTTAGTAAATATCTTTTAATTAATGTGTAAAAAATATAGGTGTTTCCTTAATATTTTAAAGTACTTACCTTTGTGAGTAAGAACGTCAAAATACTGCACAGCGGTGGTACAAACTGTTCCCTATAAGTGGGTCGGCCCTCTTGAATGTTTTTGTGTGGTGCGGTGGGACCGAGGCCGAGCAGGCGCATGTGCAACAGCGCTCGCTTTTCACGCAATGAGGACCATACTGAAGTGCCTTCTGACCGTTCCACTAGTTTAGGCTGTAATTATTATTTTAAATAACTTTGTAAACATTTATAAGTTGGGTAAAAGAAGAAAGAATATGAAATTAAAAGTAAATAACAAATCAATATACAGAAAGACAGAGAAATTATATATAACAATAAATGTTAATATAAGTTATAATTATTTTTGCCTGTAATAAATTTGACTGTTACAATTTATTTGGAATAAGAAGCAACCACCTGAGGCGGCGCAGGCGCAGTCGTCAGCAACCTCCTGACGCCGCCACCAAAGAGCTTGGAGTGCGCCTTGCTGTCGGTGGTGTGCGCGGCGAGGCGGTACAGCAGGTGCGCGTCGCGCGCCGCCAGCGCCCAGCCCAGCAGCGCCAGGTACACCGCGCAGAAGGCCTCCGCCAGCAGCACGGGCAGGCGCGGCGCGTCCTCCTCCTCCGCCGCTCGGAGGGCGAGTGCTCGCAACGCGGACACGCCTACGGAATTACTCACTTCTATTGTGCAGTGTCCAAAAATAAACGGATTTAATTATAACTAAATCTGCTCTGTCCCGTGAAATGCGGAAGAAACTTAAAGGGAAAAAGTAGAAAGTAAAATAAATACCTGGCCATTTGTTTGGCAATGTGGTGACGGTGAGCTCCTCAGTTGAGTATCTTCTTGGTCTTATTAACAAGTTGTTGGTACCAGGTGTCTCAGCAATCATGCTTAAAATAAAAAAAAGAACATATTAGACAATAAATTATAATATTTCGATAATTATATATAATATTTATAATAGAAATATATTACCTCTCGTGATGAGTCGCATGTTTCAAGCTAAATGTATCGGAATCGCATAGACTCTGATATATACAGGCCGATAGCGCCACAGCTAATTCTCTGAGAGTATGCAATATCCGTGTTGCCGAGCCGCCAGGTATGCCCAATTCTCCTATTGTCCCAAGCATATCATGAGCTACCGCCTATAATATGAATATTTAATAATTAAATTAAAGTTTTTAAATTATAATTAGATTTTTCTACCTTATACTAATAGCTAAAAAAAAGTTACATGTCGTGCAAAACTCACAACATTTACTCAAACGTTGTCAAAATGTCTTTAATACATTTTCATTGTTAATTATTTGACGTTAAAAAGTTTATCTAATTATGCTTGTGTAAATTACCTGTAAATGTCTAACAGGGTCAGCAACAACAGTGTTATTAGTCGCGACTGCTGCAGCTAACAGAGGCAAAGTCGTAGGGAAGGGCAGAGGAGACAACAGCTGTTGATGTTGCTTGTCCTGTCCCAGTTCTTGCAGAAGCAGGACCAGCTCCATCCGCACTGAGGCCAATCCGCCGCCGCCGGCGCCGTGCAACGAACAGTATGACAGTAGTGTACGTAGAAGTGTTTCGTTCGCTAAAGCAGATGATTATTTGGTTTTAATATTAATCATATTGATAATTACAGATATATAATAATGCATTAAAATAGTAGTTTAAAATTTAAAAACAGTCAAATTATAAATGATTTTACTGTATTGGAAACGATTGATATCAAACATTTTTTAGTTATTATATGTGCAAAGTGATAAGTTGTTCATAAATAATAAATACCTTTTAACCACTTCTTTCTGCGCACAGCCCTTTGGACTTTAGCTTCGAAATCCGCTTTCTCTCTTATCAACAGTTGATGTAAAGTTGGTTTGTCAGGCAAAGGTGGAGATTCTCCATCAGCGCAGATCAGTTCTCCCCCAGAGCTGGACCCAGGTGCGGATACATATCCACAAAGGCGACGTAAAGCTTCTACCTCACGTTCTAGCCAAATGTACAGTTGATAGCGAAGATGGCCTCCTAAAAGATTTATTTTTAATATATGGACAATTAATTATACATGTTATAGATATAAAATATGTTACGATATGTTAGAAAAGCACATCTGTACATTTTAACTGTGATACTATGGAATATTAGTTCGAGTTCGTGAAAATATTCTCATTTCTATGTTTAACCTTATTTATAAAAATGTCATTGATATATAAAAAAATAAAGACTTGCCATCAACTTCAAAACCAGTTGCCAATGTACTGAGCTCTTCCATCAATATCTTGAGGCACGCTACAAACTTCAATTGTTGCGCCATGATGTCCACTGTCGGTGTGTCATCTTTCTCGCTTTCCGCAGTTTCGTTGGCTGCTTCTTCGGGTTTATCCATTTTCATTTCTAGCGGAGGCGTAGATGTTCCCGATGCCTCTGACCTAGATAAATATTTTACTTATTACTGTGCATCTCCAGTATGTAACACACATACACTTACACTTGCACTTACACTTAGTGATATATACAAATAAAAGATTTGCATATTCCTAGTTTTTTGCTGAACCTTAATATCACATTGACTGACGAGACCTTTCTTTTACTATACAATACCCATGTCCATGGATGAGTTTTTATTAATTATATTCCATTCACTATGGTATATCGTTACAAAAAATTACAGTTTGAAAACAGTTAACAGAACAACAGATGTTACTTACTTTTCTTCCTCGTCCTCATCCCAGTTGAGAACAAGGTCATCTGATTTATTGGAAGTGACTGGAGCACCCCAGTCCAATTCAGCAGGTGCACCCCAATCCGTAGTATCCTCTTCTTCTGATTAATATGCATAATAATAATTTATTATCATATTACAAATACAACGATCAATCAATTTAAGCATTTTTAACTTTTACTTTTACAAACATAACTCAAAAAAAAAATCAAAATGAAGCCGTTGAACAGATTGTACCCACTTTGAACGGGAGTGTCAGTAAGCTGCCCCGTGTGTATGACCGCGTCGTCGACGGAGGGCGCGGCGACGGGCGCGTGGCGCACGCGCTCCTCGCGCACGCGCGCCGGCAGCTTGGACAGCACCTCCAGCGCCAGCGCCGGGCAGCCCGCCTTGAAGTGCCCGTGCGCGGTTTGGAAGTAGAGGCGCCGTTCGAGGCGGGTTATACCTTCTTCTGCTTCTTGTTGTAGGAGGGCTAGTGTGCCGCCCTGTATGTACAATTATGTATAGAAAAGAATAAAACATTTCACAAACTTCTCACAAAATTAAATCGGAGAGAGATTCAACTATTATTGGTGTTGTTGTTGATTGACTGTTGACAATATATTGATTACTTCAGGAAATAAAAAAAAAGTAAACAGTTCAGATTAATATTTCTATTTCTTTAAGCTGACCTTCTAAAAGTACGAATCGATGACTAACCTGACTGGGCATGTTATGACGTTTGAGCCTCGGATGCGTCCTGAGATACACGTAAAAGTTAAACACGCTCGGCATGGGCTCGTTATCCCGCGCTGCGTGCAGCCTGCCGGCCGGACTCAGCAGCGTGTCGAGTGCGTCGCCGTACCGCTTCAGCTCCCATAGGGCCATGGACCTCACGAACGGGTCCGGGTGGGCATGCTCTAAATCCATCTCACCATCTTCAGTTTCACCACTGTATTAAACATTTGTATTACTTTTTTATTGTTACATATATTGTAAATAAGATTAGTATAATGTAATTAAACAACATGACCTAATATTTAAAAATAGTAACATTTATGTAGATATAGATGCCATAGTGCTAATTTTCTGCTTTGGTAAGACAAAGTGTGAGGTTGAGTTGCGACACTCAAAATGCAATTTGAGTGAAAATGGAGTGTCTTGACATAAGGTTTCCTGCGACTACCCGCCTATGCTAGAAAAAGCGTAAAGCTGCTTTTTTAAAATAATATATAGGTAAAAGCAATAAATATCATATACAAACCCAAGTATTTCATCCATAAGTAATTTCCGAAGACTGCTTGGTAACGCACTGTCAGATTCGTAAAGGCGCGCCACTACCATTGCTAATTGTAAATCTCCCAATCGTGTAATAAGTACCTTAAAGTATTTTACATTATATGTATATTATTAACCAAAATCATTAAAAAATTAATAAGAAATGACAATTCATTGCAATAATTAAATAACATCAGTTTATATTAACCTCGAGAGCATCTTTTAAGGCACCACCTAGCAAGAAGAAAGCGGCGGCGTGCTCAAATCGTTGCTTTCCGAGCAGTACGAATGCGTTTTTCAAAGCTGCTTTGCGCCATCTGTCTTCAGTGAAGTCATTTGCGAAGAACTGAAATAAGAATGTTTATGAGTCAAGTGATTTTAACATACTAGTTGAAACATATACGGTAGATTTTTTTTATATTTTCCATTTTCCGGTTTTTACAGAGAAAATAATAGTATTTTGACAATGCTGAAGTAAAGCACAGTATTCCTTAAGGTCATTTATTTAATTTTTAAGCTTAATTTGACATTGGTTTTAATAAATAACTTAAGTATCAAATAAAGTATTGACTAAATCGGATAGTGACCTATCGTATATAATATATAATAGATATAATGAATAAAGTTAACATAAAGTTAGCTGTTGAGAATATTTCGCAGCTAAATTAAAAAGAATACCCCAGTCATTTTATCATCTCGGTTGGATCTGAACAATCCCCAGAGTAAGGTCTTCTTTTTCATAGCGAGGTAATATAAGGCCGCGTCCATGGGGTCTTGTTTCGCCATGTAGGAGGCGCGCGCGAGACGCTCGATACATATACGGAGAAGATCGCCGCGCACCCACCACCCCACACCTGCGAAGGTAATAACCTACATATTAATCATTATATTTAAACAATTTGGGTATGAGTTGAGAGTAATATGAAAAAGAATTATCACATCCTATTCTATAATAAAATAAAAGCATATTATATTATTATAATATGATTAATTAAGGTATAAAATTAAAAAAATCCAAATGAAACTCGCCTAATTCTCTCATGGTCGCCCATTTGGGCTGCCCCTTGGCGTAGCCCGGGATAAGCGCTAGCAGCTGCTCGTGCGTCTCTGAATGGAAAGCCCATACAAGGTTGCAGGTGCCGACGCCCGTCCTCTGCAGCGCGGCTCTCTGCGCGATGGGCAAGCAACGCAGCAAGTAGCCGTAGTGCTTCATTGCCAGCAAGAATCTTAACCCGCAGTCATCTAGTGAATCTGTGTCAACAAAAATATACATATACATACTGACTTATATTTAAATATTTACTCAAATTATAATTATTTAAAAGTTTATTAATTAAGTTTTTCTGTCTGTTGTGCTATTAGTTTAGTAGGCAAGAAACCCTAGTGTTGAGATAGACGTTATACATTGGTACAAATAAAATATAATAACATTTTTCCAATATTAATAAAATAAATAAGCCCATCGAGACCACCGTGCGCCACAACGTTTAGACTACAACCGTGATTAGTTGTGTGTTTGATTCCCACTCGGAGGAATGATTCTACAAGGTACTATTCTAGACCCTTGCGTTCACGGCACTCATTTAATCGAACAGTAAAATTATTTATGACGGTTCGGCAGGTGGACTCAGTGATGGCTGCAATTACGTGACGGATATCTTCTTTCAAATGCGTCAGTGAAGTCAGCTTATTGGCATAAACTTTAAATTTAAGATAACCACAATATAGGGGTTAAATCAGGACTGTATGGAGATCAATTTGAACTCGTAGTAGAGACGTATTGGACGTGTGTGACGCTGCTCCGTCCTGCTGAATCTATATTCTTCGGTTATAGCCAGGTAAGTTTAAAAGTTTAGGCACCAAGAAATCATTTAACATCTCCACATAACGCTCTGAATTAACTGTAACTGCACACCCTATTGTGTCTTCCAAAAAGCAAGGGCCGATAATCCGTCGCGCCTACATCGTAGCCCATACGTCACTTTAGGCGAATGAAGGGGTTTCTGATGCTTGCTGCTTATTAACCTGTCCATTAAGATGAATATGAGAGCTTCATCCAAACATGATGTTGGTATTCTCGCTCAATTGCCTGTTTTACAAAGTCAAGCCTCTGACTGGCATCTTGGGGCTTTAATTCTCGAACACCAATTGAATTGAATTCGTTAAAGTGGCGAAAACCTCCAATAATCACCGAATCGCCGTTTTTATAAAACTCTCGCACGCACAACACGCAATCTGCACCCGAGAAATGCTTCATAGCGACTGAATTCCCAAGAACCAGGCTACCGATTCACATCATTGCCTCGCCCCTCGGATTGGTTGCGTTTACGCAGTAAGCTAAATGAATATAAACTTTCATTTGAGACACCTGTTTATACATTATTTTCATTTGTCAGCTCTGGTGATAAGACAAAAAGTAACATTGGGTTCCACCACTCAACACACAACGTCTCTATTTCGGTAAAAAGTGGGGAACGGAGTGTCTTGACAGTAGGTTCTTCCTGGCTACCATGTAATGCGGGAAAAAGCGTGAATCTGTAAAAATAAATGAATGAAATAAAAAAAACAAGTTACAAACAGTGTAAATCATACTGACCAGGCATAACTTCCTGTCCGGCGCCTTGATTCATATCCACCTTGGCGTTGTTCGCGATCCTCTCCGCGAAGTCCGCGTCGCACGTGGACACGGTGTCGGCGAGCGCCAGCACGTGCATCTGGTCCAGCGAGCTGAGGCCCGGCAGGTGCGTGTGCGTTAGCAGTCTGGAGAGAATACGCCCTGAGGAACAATAAATAGGTAGACAATAAGTAGGTTGTGCTCATTTGAGAGTAAGAAATAGCGTAAAGAAAAAAAAAAGAACAATTTATTTATTTTTTCCATAGTCACGCTATCCCCGCATATCATAGGCAAAGAGAACCAAGTGTAGTTCTGACACTTTGTTCTTTCGAAACATTATGCTCGGGAAGATAACCGGTGGAATGCAACACCGTGATATATGTCGCCAGATAGGATTTTTTTTTTTAAATTTAATAATTCCTCCAATTGAGAATGGAACTCATAATAAATCGCGTTTTCAATCAGACGCTGGACCATTGCACCACAATGTTCTTAGTAATGTATTTTATTATACTTAACATTATTTCACAAGTAATAAAATCTTCTCTACGTATATGTCAAAAATATCAAATTATTATTAAAAAAGAAAAAGTCTTGGCTAAAGTTAAATATTGTTATTTAAAGTAAAATATAGTAATTATGAGTAAATTATTAATCTATATATATCACACTCTTAAGATGTATATATTATAATAAAATACCTTGTCTAGGTCCAAAATGTGATAGAGGTTGTCTCTCTGGCATTGAGGGTCTACGATCGATGCCTTCTTCTTCACCCAGCAAAAGGGCATCCAAGTCTTCTTCTACCTCCATTGTTCCTTCAAATAGGTCATTATAATCCTAAAATGAAAATGAAAAATATATTAAATGCGTTAAAAATTTCATAACAAAAGTTAAAATGTAATTTTACTATTAACATTATACCTATACACGTCTCGTACCGGCTCTTCTAAGCAAAAATCATAACCAGTACAGGTTTTTACTAATAAATAATCTTATTATAAGATATAAAAGTTAATATTCAATAACAATTTAAAAACTCTTGTAAAGATTTTTTTTTTGTATCCATAAAACATTAATTTTATTTCAATATATTAACCTTAGCTTCTTGTAGAGTCGACGGATGATGTGCAGACTCTTTATCAGCGACGAGTAGCGTCCAAAGCGGTAACGGTGGAACCGATGTCAGCTCTGCGTAGTCCAGTTGAACGTCTTCCGTGATCTGTACATTTCGTTCATGTAGTATGAATGAACAAAATTCTCATTTGACGGACAAATTATGATTTTATATTATAATATTTACTTGCAAGTAGAGCGTAAAAAGGTACACTACAATTTTTCATTTAATAAAAAGGTACGTTTTCATAATAGTAGAATTTTATGTGTATAAAGTGAATTGTTTTGTGTGTTGAAATGCTTGCGGTTCAGCATTACATTCATAGATTGGACGCTGTTATGCAAATGATATCCAATATTTAAAAAAAAACAAATTTAAACTATAACCCACTGTTTCAATAATTGAACCATTTAATAATTCTTTCCAAATTAATCATAAGCAAAAACGTCGACAACAAGCAAGTGTACCTGTGCGACGCCGTCTAGCGGCGAGGCGGCGCCCGCGGCGAACGACACGGACAGCGTGCGCGAGCGCGACCACCCGCGCTGCAACACACCCACGTACATGCGGAGCTCTCGTGATACTAGAGATGCTTACACTTACACTTGCACTCGCACTTGTACAAAGCATCAGGGACTCGACAACAGCGATCACAACATCGACAACTTTCACGTTTACATTTTATATGTACATATACGTATGGATGCTACATTTTGTTGTGTTTTACACACACACGTTAAGGTTGTAGCTGTCGATTTAATTGTATTGAACATTAAATCGTTTAGTAAATTGATTCGCAATTATATACAAAAGAACATTTGTTCCTCAAAAATTTTTTTTTAAAAGGCATGAATTTAATTAATATTTTTTTCTAATATACCTTGAATATTAAATTATATCAAGTACCTTAGCTGTAATATAGCAAAAGATGTCAATAACAGTGAACACTGCTGCGACCTATGCCTTGTTTTTTTTTTGTAAGCTTAACCAGTAACGGATATATAACGTTCTTGGTTTTCATACAGTGCAAGCTATTAAGGCTAGGACAATCACTGTGTACTCAAATGAAATGAAGAATGCTGCAATTGTGCCAATGGTGTCGTAATAATATATTTATAGATTTATAATTTGCAAAAGTTTGAATTAACTATTTAATATCAAATTTACCATAGAAATAAATTTATTAATATTTTAATCTTTTCAATTTACCCAAGTATCCAATCTATTACTTGAAACCGTCTAGATATGATGAATTAAATGCTAAACGAACTTTTTTTACATTTCCTGTTTGACAAATGCAAATAAGCAAATTCACATGTTGTGCCAATGCAATGGTAATAGTTTAAACATTTTATACCTGACGTGACAAACTATCTTCATCGCCTTGAGAACTGCGACTGGTGTAACTTCCACCTATACATCTGATAAACATATCCATGTATCAACATTAAGATCATATAAATAAATTCAATCTCCAAAAAGTTTTAGAAAATCTAT
This sequence comes from Podotricha telesiphe, assembly GCA_038994665.1. Taxonomy (NCBI): domain Eukaryota; kingdom Metazoa; phylum Arthropoda; class Insecta; order Lepidoptera; family Nymphalidae; genus Podotricha; species Podotricha telesiphe. The sequence continues at coordinate 980,982 of JAOYRR010000327.1, forward strand.
TAAATAGATATATCTAGTAGTATATAGCAGCATATATAGTATATATAGCAGTAGATATATATATTGTACAATACATAATATAACTGAATGCCTTAGACAGAGTGTTATTTAAATTAACAACATATATGTAGTGCCAGAATTAATATCCTTTAAATTACCAAAAGTATTAATTTTAATATTCTTCAAGAATTTTACACACCTCACTAAATGAGCTAATATAGCCTTAACCCATCTAATTTTGCCACTATTCAAAAGTTCCATCAACTGTTTAGGATGATATTGTGGCAACACAGGGCAGGCCATTTGTGACGCTTCAAACAAACCGTAGTCCGGCATATAATCCAGTAGAGGCTTTAAAAAAAACAAAACAAGATATATTACAATACTTACTAAACTTGATGACACATATATAAATACGGGTAGTTTTAGCAACGTGTATTTGACATTACCTTTTAAAAAATGTGTATGTCAAACACATGATAGTGTGTGTAAATTTTATTTACTAATTTAATGGTTTTGCGATACGTTATTTTAAAAAAAAATGGATTTTTAGGGTCAACTTCTCCATACATTAACTTTAAGTTTGTTAAATTTTGTGTGACGATATTTGCAATATTTTTTTTAAATACGAGTACATCTAAATTAAGATAGTAATTGCACTGTTTCTATCATAACTAGATAAAAGATACACTAACTAAAAATAAATATATGTGCAGTATTTGAAAAATATCTGAAATACTCTAACACACGTTATATGTACATTTAAATATAAATCTTTTATCCCCAATAAAAAAAAAAAAACAATTTACTTGTGGCTGATCTGGTTGCGTTTTGTTTCTTCGCCTTGCGTCACGTTCTAACAGTTGCAAGTTGATAGAGGAGACGCGTTGCAAGTGAGGCGCAGATATGCGTAAATCGGAATCACGAAGCGCCCGCGATTCACTGCCCTCTTCCTGTTCCTGATTATGAAAAATATACTATTATATAATAACCTTTTATCCAATGAATTCTCAATTATTGTTAATTTTGGATTAACAAAATTTATTCATTAAGATAGACATGTTTACGAGCAAAATGCTAGCTGTACTAAAATAAAAACTCTAAACAAAATTTGTGAGTGAAATTTGTGAGATTCCCTTTATATGCCATTTTAAGGTAAAAAATTAAACCTTTATATATTATGTAATCCTATTTGAATACATAGTTAAAAAAAGTGTAATTTAGCTATTTTTATTCTGTTTTAAATATTTCTTATTTTACTTGACTAGCAGGATGTCCAGATGCTATCTGTGGAGTCTCAGGTTTCCACTGCGAGTACACATGCATTTCAGAGTCCATCCCCACGACCAATATACCATCTCGGACCCACGATATTTGCATAGGCAAAGGTGGTAAGCCATCTGCTGTCTTCAATTGGATCTGTCTGAGTTGCATCCATCTAATTTCCTCTACAAACAACGGGGCAGCCAAAGATGATGCCTTTCGTAGTATTGGCCGATTGTTGTTTATTGATTCTTTCATTGCCTACAAAAATTAAAAAAATATTATGTTACTATTGAATTGATGTTGCCATAATTCATTATATGTTTTTTACATTACAATTTCACTTGTCACTTAAACTAAAATTTGAAAGATGAATTGAGTAAATATAAATTTCAATATATCTAATACAATATAATTTTCTTTTTGGTGGTAACACGTACATTTAATAATTAAAACCTTACCTTCAAATTAGCTTGAGCCAAATCACTGGATACAGGCGTGAAGAGGAGGACTCGTGAGCCAACTGCGACCGTAAGTATATGAGATCCATCTTCCTTAGACACCCAATCTAATTGCACCAAATGTTTCTGAGTTAGCGGGCAAGTATTTCCGTTCTCCATGATGCTTCTGCGTAACGACTGCAGAGTACTGAACGACGGTACTGCTAGAAGTCCCGCTGACTTCCCTGTGTCGGTTTCCCCGTTCCTGTTGTTACGACTTTCGTCTGAGGAAAGCGTTTGTAAGACCTAGTGATAGAACAGAAGTCAGGTTTATTAAAATAATAACTATACAGAAAACTATATACTATTTGTAGAACAACTTTTAAATAATAAAAACTATTATTTATACTTTTTTAAAACAACTATTATATCAATATCTGATAAGAAGGAATAGAGTTTCGAACAAAGAAAAATGGCTACTGTTTCAATGTCGGTCCAAAGCTTCTCTTAGCTACGTAAACATTGACACTTAAATATTTTTTAATATTCCATAACCCATATTTGTGGGTGGCGTTGACATCAACGATCAGAGGGCCTCGCCCTAATATCGTTTCCCCTCTCCCCGGTTGGGTGCAGAGAGAAGATCATAAAACGAGAGACGAGAAATCGTAACCTGAGTGAGCCTCTGCTTCTTCTGCATGAAGGACGTGTCATGCAGGTAGGACAGGTCTATCTGCGTGTCGGCGCAGAGGCCGACGCGCGGCAGGCTGACGTTGCGCAGCGGGATGGTGTCCTCCAGCAGCCACTCGGCGCCGCCGGTGCTCTCGCACTCGTACACGCACACGCACAGGTTGACGAAGCGCGCGTCGCCCGCGCCCGCCGCGCCTGCCGCCTTCGAGCGCGTGAAGGAGCGCCCGCACTTATATGCGCACGCGATGCGCCCCGAGTACGCCGCGCTTATGTGCAGCGGTTGACCTGGACCATACCACGTGCATTGTAACATTCCATGACACTTTTATTTCAAATTGACACTCACACTTTTATTATATTACCTGGAATGTCTATAGTAGATTCTTGATCTTTGTTCATCATTTCCCATTCTTTCCATGTATAGTCGAATTCATCATTGTCTTTTTTAGCAACATTGCACTTCCAAAATCTAGACAAATAATAATAAAGATGTAAATAATATTTATTTGGCTTTATATCATTCAAAATGAAACTCTTGTGAAACCTTAAAGTGCTGTCAGAGCAAGCCGTGGCTAGTATGTAAGGTGCTAAGCAGGCGGGGTAAATAGAGGCAGAGCTGAGATGTCCCGCCGCCGGAGTGGCGTGAATCACGTCCACGCCGTCCGGCAGCGATAGTGGGCATTCACAAACCTGGAATTCAAATACAACATATGTATATTGACTCAATTCTATCTGGTAATATAGAAACATTTTATTTTTTTTACTTTCATGGATTTGCTATTTATAAGTTACGTTAAGCGAAATTTATAATAATTCATTTTTAATATTATTAAAACCGGTTACGCCGTTTCTGAGACTAGCGTACGCAAACTCACAATAAGAAAAAAAAATAAAATCCATTGTTTTGGATTTTATATTGACAAATGCCCACAGTCATATTTTGACTCGCACAGACAGCGATCGGTTACATTATCGTTATTAATCGGTTATATTATATTTTTATAGATATATAGATAAATAGATATAGAAGATTAAAAAATATAATATTTTAAATATAAACAACATGTTTCAATGCTTAACCAGTCTCACATATACCAATTAGGCCATAATTACGATAATTATAGGTATTGACTATTGACATCGGTCATTTTTTTTTAGCACACGCAATACCTTTTTAGTAGAAATAGACAGATGAGAGTGGGCAGGGGGAGCGGCAGGTCTGTCCGCGTCCATCGATACTGAATTCTTACGAGATTCACCTTCCTCTTCCTGCACTAGGGCGCTGTCGGGAACATACATCATGCTGTTTGTTAAGTCATCTGGAAACAATTATTGTATGGTTTATGAAATAGATAAATTGACATTACATTTTTTTTAAAATAAGTATCATTATATTAATATGTGAATTATAGATAATTCTTTGGATCTGTTTTACAAAAATTGAACAGACGCGAGATTTTTTTTTCAAATTTTATAATTTAGCATATCTAAGTTTGTATGGAGATGTAGTTCAAAAAGTTACAATTTTTTATAGTAATGCATTCGAAATTTATTAAATCAATAAAATAAATATAACTCACACTATCACGTGTTTGATATACACGTTTATATAAAGTGACATACATACGGGACTGTGGGACATCTAGTGTTAATAAATAAGACAAATTAAATATACTCATATATGTCGTAATTGTACTCCAATAATATGAAATACAATAAGGCATACATATTTCATATATATTTATTAACTGATATTACAAGAAAAATTTTTATTAAAATTAATAAAACAAAATAAACACTTGTGTAAGTGCAAAGTCAATATATTATTATAAACCCATATTCTATACCTGACGGATCTGCTTGAGACGAGACAGTGAGTCTCCACATGTGTACGGTAGAACCACCATCAGTTCTCTCTAATACAACTATATAGAATGGCTCGTTGAAAACCGCGGCTTTCCTCAAATCTACTATTGCCTCTAAACCAGCTTCAGTTATGGTGTTAACATCTGAACCTTCAACGCCAGAGTCGGAACTGTCTGTATCACTCGTAGTTCTTTCGCCTATAATATCATAAGGAAATATAATATAAGATTTTTATAATACAAAAAAAAAATACATTAAAGTTATTTATAAATCCGCTTTATTATTAGGATATCTTATGTCACTTTGACGTAAAAATGGGTATACCAGTAATGAGCTGCTCCTGGAACACGTGCAGCAGTTGCGTGTTGTGCCAGTCGTGCGTGGCGTCGGCTATGGCGTGCAGCTGGATGATGGCGCCGGGACGCGCCGTGGACTGCTGCGACACTATCTTAATGCGATCGTGCAGCGGCACGCCGCCCTCCTCCATCGTGGAGTCGGACGACATGGACATCGTGTCGTGTTGCTATATTGGAGAGGAATTGGCATCTATATGAATATTGCAGTTTTTCAGATGCCTCGGGTATTTCGCATCTTTTCTTTATCGGATCTTTCTGTATTGTTTGTGTAGTAGTAAACTATTTACTAAGGCTCCAATACAGGGAAGTCAATACTATATTCATTATGATTTTAATAAAATCGCAGTTTTAGGGGAATAATATTTTTCGTTAGATTTTTTTTGTCGTGAGGAAATTCGTTACGGATGGCAGCCCGATTAGGGGCTTGGACGTGGTTATGTGGGACTACACCACTAGCCGAGCCCACGGGAACCTCAATATTTGGTAAACCCTGGCGTCGCAGTCATGGGCGGTGGACACCCTCGACGGCCTGCTTAGAGTAGCGCGGGAGTGACCAGAACGCACCTACTCGGGCCAGGTGACTAACCGATCAGCCTAGGGGATCAATATGCCCCAACCGACCTAGTTACTATGTAATATGTTATGTTTTCATTATCAGCATTTAAATAAGGCAATAACAAGTTATAGGATAATAAGAATATTTTTATATAAATTACCAAAACATCTTTGTGTCGTCTCTCTGAAGTAGCGATTTCTGCTAACAAGGTCCTCGCATCAATAACGGCTTGGAATAGCCGCAAGCTTTCGCCGTCACTAGCCACGAAGCAAGCCGAGGGAGAGTTAGATAGATTTCCCAAAGTTGTGCTGTCAAATAAAAATAACGTAAATTACATACTTCAAGAAAATAAATTTAATTCATTTAATTTGCATTGAAAAGTTCTGTACAAAATGCTTTGTCAATATGTAAGACCACATAGATAATAAAATAATTAAGTAATTTTAAAAATAAATAACTAATAAGTAAAAATAACACTTATTCTCTGCAAAGCCACTAGTCCTCTCAATAAATACAGGAGGATTCGTTGCGTTCACTCAGTAAGCTAAATAAATATAAACTTTCTTTTGAGATTTAACTTATTCAACATACCTAGGCAATAGCGTAGGCAACCACGCAACATTACTAAAAGCGGAGAGATGTGGAGAGTTGACTCTCGCTAGTTCCGACACTCCACCCGACTTGCCCAACGGCCCTACGCACTCAACACGCCACATAATGAGTTCTGAACACAGACCGCCAGCAGCTACCTCTTCATGACCGGGCTCTCTCTCACTATCTGTATACATTGTTAATGAAGACAATGAAATATGGATAGTCTAAGATAATAAATCAGAACATAAATTAAGAGCATTAAATTTATTGAGAGCAGTTTTATTCGTATTTGGAGACTAAATGTTGTAGAACAATTCAATGAATTAGTAAAAACTTTGATATTTAAAAAAAATAACAAGAAAATAACATTTTGTACGATTTTTCAGTCTTAGTACCTGATATATTGTGGTGACTTGTTGTAAGTAGTAGCGGTAATACTGGATGGCATGTGATGTCATTGACCCTAAATCTATGGCCAGATGCTCTGGAAGCATGTCCAATAGATAGAACCTAATAACCAAGTAAATATGTTACTTAATAACAAATATTGTTGAAAAAAAATATAAAAAGTCAACATATATTAAAAATATAAATTAAAACTATATATGTTATAATACCTGTGAAAACTTCGACTTATCGTCAAATGTTAACTGCCACAAGTTCAAAGTTCCGTTGGTATGGTTGGTGACCATTGATATAACCGGTGCTGATTCCAATACATCTCCTTCCTGATTTTCCCCAATATCTTCAGTTGCAACACTTGCTTTGCGTTTCATTTCATTATTATTTTCTTCTCTGGCTCCTTGAACAAGATAAAAAAAAATTAACAAAATTATATTACAATTTGAATAAAATGATGTAAGAAATAATCATCGTTGAATTTAAAATATACCATTGTCCTGTGTTTGATTTCGCTCTTCGCCTTGTGGCCATTCGGCTTCTTCTTTTTCTTCTTGTACACTTGCTAGAGGGGTTGTAACGGCGTCTCCTTGTTGTTGTTGACCTGTTTAGGATATAGAACTGTTAATCTGTCTAAAACAAAAACTGAAATGTTTTTTTGTTGTTAAATATCTACTCACACACTATTTTTATACCGTTCTATGTCATTACACATTATAAAATAAGTTTATAAAACATATTAATAAAAAAAACATGTCATACAAAAACGTGTAGAGACGCAAACCCCACTCACCGGGCGGCACGGGCTTGGTGCGGTGGCGCACGTACAGCGGCTGCGCGGCGGCGTGGTACAGCGCGGCCGGCGTGCGCATGGTGGTGGCGTCGCCCAGCGGGAACGCGGACGGGATGCGCGCGGAGAACGACACTTGCGCCTGTCGGATGGCGCCCGCTTGCAGCTCGTCCAGCCATTCGCACACCCTGTATACGCAACAGCGTATAAATATGCCTTTTTCACTTAGCCAAATTAGAACGCGCGTTTAAGTGTGAAAAACATTTCAATAAAAAATATTAATATATTTTGTATCACAGATATCATTCTATCTCACTAATCGATTGTTCTTAAAAATCTTTGCGTAGCAGAAATTTGTAAAATTCTCTGCCGAATTGCTAACAACAAAAATATGTTGCACAAGCATATAAAAAATTCAATGTAACTGAATAGATTGTATGGCGTAGAGGCCAGAACACTTGGATTGCAAAACAAGTTTAGAGTTTTAGATTTTTAGACCCACTTCGTTAAATTTTAAAATAATAATATACGACATAGATAACACCTATACACACAAACAAATTAAAAAGTCTTAGTCTTTCTTTAAAAAGAAATAACTATATTAAATTTAATATACATTCTGTCTAGGTGTACATTGAATAACATTTTTCGTATGATGAAATTTTACCATATCAAAAAGCTGCCATCTACAGGGTGGATCGAGAAGAGCAAATCGGGGCTTTGATGCCAATCGCGCAGTAACGCCTCTATCTTGGCGTCGAGGGAATCCGGCAAGTGCGTACAAGTGACGTCTGTCGCTATGGAGTTTATTGATGTAGTATTGGACAGGCTTGGGTGACTGTGGTTACCGCTACCTACAAATTATACAATATTACAAATCAAAATATAAAATTATATAATATCCTACTACTATATCAGACTTACAAGAAGCTACCACCAGCTCAGAAGGCAGTTTTGCTAAGAAGAGCTGGCAAGAAATGGCTCAATAGTTGATCTCTTATTTAAAATAAAATTGACAATATGCTTAAAACTTACCCCATGTGCTTGAACAGCAGTTTTATATATTTAATGTACCACATATTCCTAATTGTATTTAAGTTAATTTTCCTAAATTATTCGTCTATAATTATTAGAAATATTTTATTATCTTTGTAACCACAAATTACCTGGTTGTTCGTCACTATTGCTGGTATCCTCAGACTGAGCTTTAGTTAAATGATGGCTGGGCCGCCTAGGTCCTAACACGGCAGCATGAAATAAGCAATGGTATTTCAAAGCAATTTCTTAAATGTTTGTTTATGCTTTGTGTATATGTATAAAAAATGATTTGATATATAGTTGCAAAACAAACCATAAAGGCTAGTATATTTTAAGAAATATATTTCAAAGAGTCAAATATAAAAGTAGCAAAGCCAATGTTAGTTTTTTTTTCAATGAGGCACATGTATAATGTATGTATTAATGTATGTCAATAGTAATTTAAAAAATTATGTAATTATATGAGTATAAATCTGCTATGGCTTAAATTATACTACAGTACTTATTATAATTATAATATAAAAAGCAGTATAAGAAAAAAAATATCATTGTCATACTTGTCTCATTCTCCCCGTCCGGATGTGTGGTGTGGTCGGAACCAGAACCTCCCTCATCTGTTTCTTCTTTATCTAAAATCTATATTAAAGAAAAAACAATGTATAAAAAAAGGGAATACTGAATATAAGCAAACATTTTTACGATCTTGCTTAATTAATGTAGGCAAGATGTTAAGTCACGAGGGTTCTCTGAAAGTATTTATAATTATATTGCCTGTTAAAAGGTACTACAGTAAATTTTATATTTTTCACATATGTAATAAATAACTTCAGGCCGAGATTAGATGCTACCCCTCAACATGCACATATAACTATCGGAAATAATACCAAAATATAAAACAATCAATGATCAAACCGTAAAATAGAAGATACATTCGTTACATTTGATATCTTTACATCAGTTATAGTAAAATCAATCGAATATCTTCCTGAAAAAATATATATTTTGTGGGTGATTCGTTATCTTAAGAGAGGGAAACCCTGATCTAAAGAGTCTGTGTTTTTGTAACAGAATCTGTTTATATGAGTAACTTTAATCATACTATAAAAACATTAGTAAGTTTAACGCATTAATAGCGTATCTGCTAGATATATATATACTATGCGGCACAAAAGCCTCAGATAAGATTTACCATTTAAAATTTTCATACACACTTTTTTAGTAAGATCATGCAATATAGCTTCAGCTTGACTCGTGAAGTACATCTCCTTGTTGTGCAGCCAGTGTAGTATGAAGCGGCCTCCGCCCGCCAGCGACGGCACCAGCGGGATGTCCGTCTCCGCGTTTATAGACGCCGCGAGGTGGAAATGGAGACCTATATTTGGAGAGATATATATATAAGAGGTCATCATGCCACAGTAGACGACAGCATTTGGCTGTTAAAAATTGGTCGCAGATTCGGTTGCCATTAGGGGAATGGTTGTTTAAATTATTTTCATTACCGCCACTCAACACGCAATGTCTCAAATTCGGGCAAAAAGTGGATAACAAATTGTCTTGAGACTAACAATAGGTTCTCACCTGCTATGCGAGAAGAAATTAAATTAAATTACAGTTATGTTATTTTAAATTAACTGTTTTAAACAGATTAAATATTTTAGAAATCTAACGTTTTGAACACTTTAAAGTATTCTAGTAGTGTATCTCTTTTATATAAAATGTGTTAAAATCTTTAAATTGAAATATTTTATTGTTATCTTACAATTATTAATATTTAATGAATGTTGCGCTTATAATTCAACTCGAAACATTATGTATACAATGAAATACATCAAAAGTAAATGACCTCCGGTATACGACGTAGAATGGTAGGGATTGTGAAAGTCATGCGCGCTGTACGTGGAGGGGAGAGTGGGGATGGGCGCGCCGGGCTGCTTGGATGACTGCGCGTTCCGTCGTATGTGGAAACAGGTTCTGTAATAAATTGAAACACATTTTCACTTTTTACCAATAATATAAAAAAGTGGCTATCAAAAACTAGAACAAACCTACATCTTGATTTATGAACTTTAATTAATTTCACTAAAATTAACAATTTAAGCTTAAAATTTTTGCATATATGTAAAGTATAAATATGTTGTAGTTAGAATTATGTAAGATATACAGTCAAAATATAATTAGTTGTAATTAATGGGACAAAGCGTCAAGTAAAAAAAAAAGGAATTTAATAATGAACCGCTGCAACACTGACTTCATGTGTTTCAAGCGCTGCATGAAGCGATGCTTGTGGCGGTGCGTGGCGCGCTGTCGCCGCGGCGGGGAGCGCGCGTGCGCCGTCACGCTGCCGCCCCACTCGTCCTCCGGCAGCAGCGTCTCCGCCCACACGCGACAGATGTTGTCCACGCATGACGTCACCAGCACGTTGCCCACGCTGCCTCTGTGTATTACACACACAATCATTTACCATATTTACACACAAACACGTGTAAATTTATTTCAATTTTGTTATTAGCGTCTGTTTGATGATTTAATACGGCTATTAAATCAGCAGTGTAATAAAAATTATAATTGTGGTAAACTACTTTATGCACAATCGCATAATAGAATCACGCAATTGTTTAAAAAGTACTGTCCATTTTTACCATATAATACTTTTTTTTTAACATTTTTTAAAGTGTTATTCCCACACTAAGGAAACTAAAAAAAGACATATTTAGAAAACGTAAAAAAAAATATATTTAATAAATAGCATTATCTCTTGCCAAACGATTGTTCGTAGAATAATCTTTGTATAGCAGAAATTTGTAAAAATCTCTCTACAGAGATGCTAACAACAAATATAAGTTGTAATAAGCGTATAAGAATTTCAACGTAGCTGGATGTAGAACGCATGGCTTAGCGGTCAGAGCGCTTGAACGGTTTTCAAATTTTTATACGATTTCTAAATATATAATACTTTGTTTCTACATGGAAAATGTATGGAAATATAAATATATAAAAATGACAATACATTACTTTAACTATCCAAAACGATGTTACAGTGTATTAAGACACTCGCGAGTAACTTAAAAGAGCATGATAGAAAAACATTTTTTGTTCAATCATTAAAATATGATTTATACACAAAATAAGTGATTAATATATAAATGATAGTGACTATACCTAATGAATTATAAGAACGTCGTGTGTAATATATTTTTTTAGCCTTTGTGCAGTGGGATGGAGAGGATGGAATTTCTTCGCTTGGTACAAGACAACGAGGCTTTGAGTTCTGCTACTCAGTCATGAGTGTTGAGTCTACTCACTTCAGTCTTGCCACCACGTCCTCTCTGACTATCCTGCTAAGCGTGAAATCAAAAATGAAACTTACTTGGGCATGTACTTGCTAGTTTTCCTCCATGATAAATGAGTAACGGCGCGAGGATGCGCCACATAAATGAATGTGTAATTAAGTTCCTGAGGAGAGGAGTGTTCACCCTGAGCTTGAAATAGCGCTGAAAATAACAAATATATTTAGAGTAAATTTTTATTAATTATATCATATTATTATTTATAATTTTTCATCAGAACTTAGAGAACGTTATGTTTAAGAAAGGATAGACAAAAAATTAAAAACAAACGGATCATTCTAGACAACATTTCATTATTTTAATTTTAATATATTACAAATATTCAACACGATAATATATAACAGAAGCCATAACTAACCTTTGTTCTGATGCCATATTTTGACGAGTCTATCATTTACGCCGGACGTCGCAAATAGCACTCCGTCTGGCGAGAAAGCGAGATGGTGTGCAGGAGTTGCAGTGTGACATTGCCATACACATATCCAACCCTATGAGAATTATATTTACGTGTTTATTTTCTCTCATATAGCAATATACGTAGAGTGAGCTTAGTCTTAAGACGCCCTTATTTTCAATTGCTGCCCAATTTTTGAGATATTGCGTGTTAAGTGGCAGAAATCGACCCCCCGCGCTTTGTCTTACCAGAAGGAGGAAGGAGGATAATTAAAATATTATCATACCCCCGAATGCGAATCGAACCAACTGCTATCCTGCTTTCAATCAGACCTACTGTGCCACGATGGCTTTGAAATACATATTTTTTAATATACATCGTGTAAACTAGGTCTATATTCTATAATCTTAGCAAAAAAAAATTAAGGCCAGTGGAGCAGTAGGATAGTGTCTGATTGTAAAGCCGTTGAGATGCGCCACATTCCTCAACACGCAATCAAAATCAACCAATCACGTCTCAAATTCGCGCGGAAAGTTTAGCTGGGAGTGTCTTGACACTAAGTTCTTTCTGACTACCTTGTTATACGAGAAAACGCCAGAAACTGAGAGAACAAAATTATAATTTAATGATGTATCTTAACTCTAAACTAAAATATGTTATCTAATACAATGTAATGTGTTTTATAAACGAATTAGTAAGTTTTTTGCATAAATTAGTAGAATTTAAAATTAAGAGTATGCACGTAAAAGATTTAAGTTTCATGTTTAAAAATATCATAATAAACACATCAAACTTGTAGATAAGAGATAAGCTTTATAGTTTAGAGCGTTGTCTTTAGACAATCGCCTGCATTAATCACACTGGGCGAACAGTTGACGAGTGATAACAATATAAATAATAGCAGTGGATCCACACAACGGTATCGCCCGCTATCTTATCTCGGCGCTCTAGACAGCAATCGTGTACTCACAGGTTCTTCCTCCTCTGGTGGTTTTGGCTTTTCATCTTTATCACCGCCAATTTGGAATGTGACGCCTGAACTCGCTGAAATATTTAGAAAAATAATAATAAAATATAATAATTTAGTAATCACTCATAATTGTTTCCTTGAAATTCTGTCCATAAAACAGTTAAATTCTAATTTCAAACATTACATTAGAATATTTGAATACATAGAAACAAATGTCTATTAGTTCAATCGTTTACGTGTTATGCCTAGGCCTGTTGTATTTACCGCTTTGCAGATCTTTAAAAAATCAATGACGAATGCGCATTCGAGATGTCACCACTTAAAAATATTAAAAAATTATCATAATTTCCAAAATTTCCTTAATTTAGTATGCTGCCATTTTTAAACGATAGAAAAGTATGGTATATTTAGTAATTAGTTTTATTGCATAATATAAAAAATACAGATTAAATGTTAACATTTATATATTTATAAGAAACACATTATGTTAATATTTAATTGATACAATATTATCTAGTTTGATTTAATTTTCTACAAAAATGTGTAATAAAATCTATTAAACTTTTCAACCGCAAAACTTTCTGGAAACGTGCCAATGTGGTCGTTTATTCGCGATAATATGGATTTTCGTCTTGGAGCTGGGGCTAAAACTTAAGTGATCAGTTTATAAAGTTTAACTTTGAACAAAAGAAACGAGCCAATAACTTTTACCGCATAGCAGGTATGTAGAGTGCACAACTTATATTTATAAAACCTAGAAGAATACCAAATGCTTCTAAAATGGAAATTGACCAGGAAATAGAGACATTGTAGTCTTGATATAAGTTGCATTCGTCATAAAGCCAGACGGCAGTATTCCTTCAGTCTACAAGATTATGTTAAACCAATTCATAAGAGATAATAACTTCCGAAATCACTGAATGAATGTATTAATGTAGAAATCAAGGAATGTTCCGAATTCAAGTTGTTCTAAAATTATGACTAAAATTTATACAAAAAAAATTCCAAGTAAAGACACTCAGTTCTCCACTTGCCATCCGATTCGAGATTGCGTGTGTGAGTGGTGGAACTCAAAGGTGGAAATTAAATATAATCAGTTGCCAAATATAGTTTAATGTAAAAATATTAACTTATACATTATATTATACGTATTTATAAATTATATTCCTCGCTTATTTTACTGAATTATTATTATGTTTTGTTTATTTAGCGCGTTATATTAAATTGTAGAATTGTAAACTGTTAACTTTTTATATTTTCAGTGTGCCTTTCCAAGTTGCCGATTGAAAAGTACTTTTCGTCTTATTTATGAAAATCTAAAATTAAACTGTAATAAATTACAAATTAATGTAATATAATGTATATTTAACGATACATTTTAACAATTTAAGTTCTCATTTTTAGATAATAACAATTTATGGTATTAAAGAACAAACAACTGTACCGACACTTTAAAAAATGATTACAAGAGTATAAATGAACATTTAATTTAACTATAAAATGTCTATAGAAGCTTCGCATTGCATTTACTATTTAGACGAAATTGTCAATAGTCTAGTTGAAATCTTAGCCTTTTCTTGGTGTGAACGATGAGTTATAATGTTGTATGCTACATTGATTAAATGGATATATTAATATATCTTATATTAATAGCATAGATAGAATGCTTAAACGTTTTATTACGGGTATCATCAATCACTGTCAACTCATTTATCAAAAAGGTGTATAAGTGTTACGTTTTGAAAGAACGCGGGTGACTAACAATTATTTGCGACAACACGTTAACTCAATAGTTCCGCTATTAGGCAATGCAACTACGGAAGCATTATTTTATTGCACAAACGAATTTGTGATTTCTATTTTACTATACATATATCTAAGTATACTAATTGTATCATATCTGTAATAATTTATTGTATATTGTTTCGGTGAAACTCACGTTGACTGTCATCTTGATATAGCGAAGCTTGATGCCACAGTTGTAGTAGTTTACCACCGGTCAGTAGTCGTGTACCTTCAAGGTTCCATGATAGTGCTGTTATTGTTCCGTCTGCCACCAATTTTCCAGTTTGTACCCAGCGATACTCCAAACCCTGTCAATTTAATGTTTTTTTTTTTGTAGCTACACACTTTTTTCCGCATAGCAGTGTAGTAAAAGGGACCTAGAGTCAAGACACTCGTTTCTCCACTTTCTGCCCGAAATCCTGCTGAGTGGCGGAACTCAAACGTGCGTTTTTACTTAGGTACCAGAGCGGAAAAATTAAAATAGTTTAATCATTCCGCCGAGTAAGAATCGAACCCACAACCAATCTCGTTTACAGTCATACAGTGTTCCAAAGCGTAACGATGGCCTCTTATAATAAAAGTTATGATCTTAATGATAATTTACATTATACAAAAATAAATATTTTTTACAATAATTTAATAAGCAAGTTCATAGAATTCGTAACGTAATTATAAATGTCTCATTGTCTGTCTGTAATCTAAAATAGTTTACAATATGTTAATAGGCACCATTAAATAGACGAATGTAGCATGAAACGTATATAATTTTTTAAGTTGTGTTACATAAGAGGTCGGCGGTTGCCACGAGACTGTAAAATTTCTAAGCTATTGAAAAGTAAAAAATGTATATACAAAATAAAGAAATTCATTCAAAATATACACATGTGTAGTACACATTTATAATGAATTTGCTGCTACGGCGCTTAAATCCACTTTCGACATATCTATGAATAAGTTAATCCTATCATCAATTTATTCATATCAAAACGAGTTCCATTACACACGATAAACATAATGTTTTAGAGAATATGGGTAGATTAAAACTAGTATAATAATTATGTCTGGCGCTTAAATAAGCGGAATAAATAATATTTACAGCTAGCGATCCGCTCGCGGCTTCGTCTGTGTATACAGAATTAAACTATTTAGTTCTTTCGCCCGTCCGCATTGTCGCTTGAATCACAAACTTTGCTTAAATTTATAATTGTAATTATTGTTAATTTTTTTATGTATGAACCGATTGAAATAAAATAAATGACTTAAATAACTCTAAATGTTAAGGGTCAAATTTAAAATACAATAATCAAGTTTGGTTTCTGAGATCAGTGTGCACAAACGCACAGATAAACAGACAAACAGACAAACAGGAAAAAAATAAAAGCATTGTTTTGAGTGTTATTACAAGTTCCATGTACAGTGTACAGACAGCGATCAGTTATATTTTTATTATAATTATGTGTAGATATAGATAATTCCATATAATATCTAAAACATGTTCTTTTATCTTCTTTGTGTCGCACTGTTATACTATTCTTAGAGGAAGGCTTTGGAATACATTACTTTTATAGATTTTTTATAACTGGCATAAAATATTGTGTAAAATATTGCAATGCACTGATAAATATGTTTTTACTATATCCAATCGTATTTAGTAATACGTAGCATACTACGTATTACATTTTACCTTTCTAGGAATATCTACAATTGTACATACTCCTAAAAAGGACTTCTACTAAAACAATTACAGTATTAAAAAATACTTGAAATGGTATTACATCAAATGGCGAAAAGATTCTATGTTCATATGATTTTTGTTTAAATTAAATTTCCAAATAGTGTATTAGTGCTAATTTATTTCGTATCCCAAACGAAAACGGTCTGGACGAATTTGTTACTGTCGATAACCTTCACTCGCGTCAATGAGCGTTTCTATTTTTAAGATATCTTGATATTTAAATTGAATTATTAACGTAACATAGGTAGTACTATAACGCGTTAATATGCGGATAGTAAAAAATCCTGGTAAATTTTGTATTTGCTAATTACTTTGACGTAGCGTGCTTAGCATTGATAGTACACTATTAGATGCTATTTCACTTATGTAAAAGTGTATATTAGACAAGGCTCTATGTTGTTAGCACTGTCGTGTATTTTTATACTACTTCAAATACAAAAACAAACCGACTTATTCCATAGCTTTCCGGAACACTGCATTAAGCCAGCGAGTAAAAACTTTAAAAAAACTTATTTCTCGATAAGTAATCTATATCTCGGCGTAAAAGAGATGGCAAAATAAGTATTTTTTTAATTTTTTAAACATTTTTTAAAGTGTTATCGCACATTAAGTAAATTGAAAAAGACATTTAGAAAAATACATATTAAGAAAATTAAAAAAGACATATTTGAACCCGCGCCTCTTAAAAAACCGTTCAAGAGGCGCGGGTTCAAATCCTGCTGAGTTCAAATTTTTATACGTTTTCTAAATATGTCGTTTTCAAGTATTTTTTCAGTTTACTTAACTTATATTTAATCGTAAATCTAATCGGTTCGTTACTAACAATAAACAAGTTCTATTTGCATTGTATAGATTTTAGCGTATTCAATTAGAAATTGTAATTTTTAAATGATTATGATTTAAAGCGCAAAGTGATCACGATAACGACGCATTATTGTGAAGAGCAATTTAATATTCAATTGCACATCATGTGACTTGCGAGAGTGTTGAACGCAATGAATAACTTTGATATATACGTAGATTTAAAATTTGTTGTATGCATACGTTATATTTTCTTATAGAACTAATGGCCTCCCGAAGTTAACATGTTCATACTATAGCTAACTAAATATAAGCTAGTGAATGTTTGCAGCATGTTATATTACGAACTTATCATTATTTGTTTTAGGAAATGAAGCACGCGTACATTTAATATTTCTCTTCAATGTTAACGAGAGATACACGTCAGAAAAATAAAACACACGCACCCGTCTTTGTCATTGAATCCCAAGCTTTTTATCATTAACCTAATTTTACCAACGCTGGAATGCTGAATTAGAGTATCGCGCGATCTGCGTATGTAATTAAATGGAAAAAAATAATTGTTAAACATAACAGTTACACTTTAGTACGTATTTATCTGTCGAATTTTTGCAATCTAAATTTATTTCTATTACAAACATTACAGTTACTAAATTAGCAACGACTTTGTTTCAATGAAGCTCACAAAATAAGGTTTGAAAGAATCCATTTCTTTTACACACTAATGACTTTGTCACAATACATTCTCTTATCTTTTCCATTAGCCCTTAGAGGTTAAAATTATAGGATAATGTAATTAGGATGCAATAAGCAGCATTTTATTGACAAAAAGTTCGACATAAACATGACTTGAACAGTAAAAACAAGATTAGAGAAAAATAATTTAAATACAACATTCATCCAAGTTTGTACAGAACTCACCAAAATTGCATATACTTTATAATGTGAAGTCTTTTCATAAATTTAAATTTATTATAGTACATAGATTGTATTCTTTTTTATTACATTTTCCACATGCATAATATGGCAGGCAGAAAAATTAGATTTGCTAGGTCACTCTATACTCAATTTTTGACATATTTAGATATCACAATGTTAATTTTTAGCATTATGCCACACTTACTTCAAGCTAATAACTGGTGTAATCAATATATAAATATACTCACATTCATTCAAGCATTCACAACTATCCTATAATAGTCTTATGACTAAATTTATCATTATTAATTTAATCACATATTAAAAGTGAAGTTCTAAGTAGCAACTCTGGCTACTGGCTATATTTCATATCTGTTCAGTCTAGTTCCTTAATTATTGTGCTTCAAATGTGCCAGTAGAACACAAGTCACTTTGCCAATGTCACATTGATATTTCATATCACTTTCCAAACAATATTAAATGAAGGTAAATTAAAACCTTGATCAACAATTATAGTACTGCATAGCATAAAAACATTTGTTTACAATAATATGGCCCTCTTTGTACATTGACCATGTTTAATCAGTAAATATATAAAAAATATATATTTTATATACTTTTAACTGATATTTCAAATATAGTTTTTAATAACTAGTATATATTGTCTTAATCTTATTTTTCGAGTAAAGCTAACACTAATACTAATATAAGGATAGTCCATAGACAAAATACTTTTTTAAAAGCAACAACTTTTGGTTTAAAAGAAAATATTGAAGTTATCCATTATTGTTAGTCATTAATTAATGCAAATTAACCAATAATGTTCCACTTACATGTGTTGTGGCTGCAGTGTGTATCAAAGGTGTTGGTTCAAAAATACAAACTTCGGCTCCATATGCAGCAGCTATTTTTCCAGTATCAGTACTGCAATCCAGCGAACTTATACGGACATAGCCATGGATTGCACCAGGAATTATTTGAACACGTTCAAAGTTTGAAGCAAGAATTACTATATTACATCCAGCTGCATAAGCCTAAAAAGATTTATTAGAATTATCATTTACTAAATACCTACCTTAATTATCAATTAAATTACAAAAATAAATACATTAAATTACTTTTTAATTATTAAATCATTTAAAAAACATTGCAGTATATATAAAAATAAAAAAAAACTAAAAACAACTTTGTGTTTCAAAAGAATATGGAAATAATTATACATTTACAGCTTCATCATTCTGAAACATGATTTTAATGCAAATTACTTATCTAACAAATACAGCGACACATAAAAGAACTTCAAGGTAAATAATGTCTTACAATAATATACAAATGTAATATGTAAATGTAAATTAATGTCCAAGGAATTTTAATAGTAAGATAGCATGAAAAATTTGATCGTTTTTCATTATTTATATCGAACGCCATTTGTTGTATATTATAAGACAAGAATTAGTATATTATTATCATATTAGCTTAAATTACATTTTCCTGTTGGGCCCATTACTCTTCAATTACTTGAAGATTTGTGACACCTAGTCACGAGATTTGGCCATTTAACAGAGGTTCATATTTAACAAATTTTACTTACTGTAAAAGGTATGCCTTCAACTGAACCAACAGCAAAACATTGATCTCCTGAATTACAGGCCCCACTAAGTACTTGATGACAGTTCATATTGAGCTATTATAACTAAAATTTCCGCGCTATATTTGTACTATATTATAGTAGGACACGGGCATATTTTTACAAATGTAGTACATAGTTATTTAAAATTAAAATCAACATTTCAGATTAGTTTTTTTATGAGATAAACGATCACGAATATTTCTCTCTGATACCACACATCGAACGTGAGAGAATGACGTACGTAACGTAAAAAAGAGACAGCGATATGATTCCCAAAACTCAGAGTGACATTTACAATACATGTATATTTGATTATTTTATCTGCATCAAAATATGTATGGTCTGTGCGGCTGTGCCTATAAGAATTGGTTTAGTGATAAATGAGTAGCAATTGTGACAATTACAATAAACTCGTAAAGACGTACAAGCCAAGTAAAGATGTACATTAACAAAGATACATGGTCTATCAGTTATGGATTAAATTAACACATCGAATCTTCCTATTTCTAGCCACATCATAAATCAATACTTGCTTATTTATTAGCTAAGTAGTAGGTTACACTTACAATAGTAAAGTAGTTTTATTGGTGTATTAGTATAAAAGTTGCTGATTACTACTGTTTTCACTTTTTTTATAATATCTACGTATGATTTTTTATATTTCAAAAATTGTATTATATTTAAATTTTTAAAATTTAAGATTAAAAAAAATATGATTGTTTTTTGCCTTCTTTTTAGGTTTAAATAGTTCCATATTGTAACAATTTACAAAATTACTAAATTTTAGCACTCTGTGCACAGATTATTCTATCTGTGGCTTCGATCACAATTATTAATGATAGCTGTTTTTGTGTACCTATTGATGTGGTATTGATTAATGAAGTTTAAATTTTTTGTAATATTAATTTTATAAGTGATCATCGACTACTAACTTAAAAACACAGAGCATTTCTGGTACTGAATAGTGGATAGCCATTCTTAACAAAGGTAAGCGAAAACGTTAATAGACTAAATTATTAAAATTTTACATTTCTTACTATAAATTAAGAATTATATTTTATATATTAACAGAAATTTATTTTCACATTGAATTTTGGGCTTATGTTAACTAGGCTTGCACAACCAAACACATATACGTTACAATTTTATGCTGGTCTTTTCGTACTTATTTGAACTACGATGATAAATTTCGTACCTATTTGAAGGAGATGGAAAATTCTAATTCAGTCTTTATTGATGTTTATAAAATTTTAAAAGTTGTTTCTATCTTTAAATTTATTTATATAGAAATTTATATTATTCATTGTGTTTTTATCTCATAGATCATATTATCTAAAAATAAGAATTTCCTGTTTCTTGGACCAAAGATAACAAACAGCTAAATATTAATTAAAAACTTCAAAAATGCTATGGATTAATTTAAAAATTTACATAATATGTATCTAAAATTGTAATTAAATATGTAAACAAACAAATTTAATTACAATTTTAGTTTTATTTGATAAGATAGCAGAAATCTATCATTTTCATGTTTAACATTAACCTAAAAATTCGTACTGAATAAAATCTGTAAAAAATGTTTTATAAGTTTGATAACTAAACTCATTTGTTATTTTCGTGTTGGCTCATTTTATGACAAAGTTATCAGTTATAGTTGACTTGATAAAATTGAAATCACTGGCCTTTATTTCCCGTTAACAACATATCTGCTGAATGATTATATTTTTGAACAGACACTTGTTCTTCTAATTGAGGTTAATAACACAGGCTTACAGTGTTATACTGTGAAATTTAGTGAGCTACCAATCTTAACTTAAATGAAATTCAACCTTATGATGATAAAAGATCTTAAGTTTTATGCATAATTTCCTTTGTATGAAGATGGTTTGAACATTATTACACATACATAATTGTGGATACTATACATCTAATGTTAACAACTTACATTTTTTATTATATAAAATAATTTATTGTAAATCTGAAATTATCATGTATGAAATAGTTTATTTATTTAACATTAAAACTTTAAAAACAATTTAAAAATAAAAAATATATACATATTTTTTGAATCATATATACTAAAACAGCAATATATTTGGATGAGTTAGTTATTTAAGTTTTGTTAAATTAAATATTTTGAATAATGGTAAAATGTCATAAATAGTCTATAAACAAGTTAGACCAATAAATGCTTTCAATAAATTCTGAGAACTCCATTAATCTCTACACAATCTAAGATATTATTGAGATAATATGTACAAAGGATAATAATATTATTATTTCAAGTTAGAATACCCAATTTTTTTATAAATTCATTACACCATTAAAGTGCTTATGTTGATAAAAAAAAATCAAAAAGTACTTTTATAAATATGTCATTTAATATAAATGGAAAATATACAAGTAGTTTAAAGTCAGCTATTAAATAAAAAATATTTGCGTCCTTCCATGCGGGGGTCAATCTATTTTTAGATCGCATCACGCTCCCACCCTTTAATAAGTTTTGTTGAACTTGTAACTGCAAAATACAAAAATAGATTTCAACGTAAGAAATCATATTTCTTCGCGTATTTATAAAATAATAGAAAGAAAGCAGCGTCCGACCTTTTCCCACACAGCAACAGAGAAAACCTAGCGCCAAGATACTCTGTTCTCCACTTTTGACATTCCTTAGATTTGCCATTGCCTTTTGAGTCGCGGAACTCAACGCCGCGCATTGTCTTTTCACCAGAGCGGAGAAATGAGTATGATAATTCAATTTTGCTTATAATACTTTTATCTGTATTATATTCGTAATGTTCTTGACGTTTCACATATTTTATGAAATTCACATATCATGTCGCCATTTTTATCATAAAACACATAATAAAAAATATCCAATAAATAAACCAACTATTTGTTATTCTTTAAAAATATATGGTTAAGTGGCTTTAAAGTGGTTGAATTTCTTACATACACAAATTAAGATATAGATAGAACAATTACTAAAAGTAGGTAGAGGAGGAAATAGTATTTCTATAGTTTTCTTTTTTTAAATATCGTGTATTAAAATAAATATATATTTAAAAAAAGATAGATGACAACTGTAAGTCTTTTTGTTAACATTTTTTTAAAGTGTTATTCCCACACTAAGGAAATTGAAAAATACATATTTAGAA
Organism: Podotricha telesiphe; assembly: GCA_038994665.1. Taxonomy (NCBI): domain Eukaryota; kingdom Metazoa; phylum Arthropoda; class Insecta; order Lepidoptera; family Nymphalidae; genus Podotricha; species Podotricha telesiphe. The sequence continues at coordinate 1,003,712 of JAOYRR010000327.1, forward strand.
AACGTATAAAAATTCACATACATCCCGCTGCGTTCAAATCTTTATACGTTTTCTAAATATGTCTTTTTCAACTGTAATCTTATTTATTACTAGTAGCTTCCCGCAATTTTGTTTGCGTGGACGTAATGACCCTTCCAAACACAAACCACTCACAGTGATTAACTTTTTTAAGGCGCGATTTCCTTAATTTTTTTTATTATATAGTCAACTGGTCTACGATGGTTCTACATCAGGTGTTTTACTCTTCAAAATTATAGCTTAAGCCCTGCCTAAGCTTAAAAGTTATACAACAAAAAATGTTTCGTTGAAGTCCGCCCAGTGCTTGCAAAGATGCACATCTTGTACAAACATTCTGTATTTACTGTTTTATTACATAGTTGATGCCCGCAACTCCGTTTGCGTGGACTTTATGACATACCTGTTGACATTGAAACTTGAACCTGAGTTTTTCAGCTCTTCGTTTTTCTTTTCTAATTTAATGTACACACATACAACTTTGTCACTGTTTTATTACAGTATATATAGTTCATTATGAAACAAAAAACTTTCTTTTAATGACCAAATACATTATCGCGTATTTGGCTACCGCATTTTAACTTCGTTACTGCAAATAATTTTAAATTATTTCATAATCAGGAACGATAGGACGTATTAGAATTAATTTCTTTAATTCATACACAAATTAATCTTTATATATTCAGGTCATATTGTATATCACAGAGCGTACTGTTATAACCCGGCCATAGCCTATTTGGCGATGGACCGGTTTCTATCCGAACAAGACGGCAGACAGTCGGGCGCCATCGTATTATAGTGTCACGCCCACCTATTGGCACAAATCTATGAAATGTACGTATATATTGCTCGTTAGTCATTAATTATCACACTAATAAACCACCAACGATATTGTTCTTCATAATAAGAAAAAGTAATAATAGAATGTTTAAAGCTTAAATGTTTTCAATCCATCAAAATTATTCTTAGATGAAGCTGGTGAATACCAGCTTCCGACATTTCACCACTGCGCCACGATAGCCTCAATTAGATTAGATACGCTTAAAATAATTTTACAGTAATATTAATATTGTAAATACCAAAATAATTATCTCGCATATATTAATAAACAATTTTTCATGTTATTTATTTCTATAAATGTCGAATGAAATATTTTGTTGTTAATGACAACTTCGGAATGAAATTGTCACAATGCTTTTCCGTTTTAATTATTTTAGAATTGTTACATAACTTTCATATATCAAGACGAAATCTTGCCTATCAAAGCTTCGTTAATGTTTAGATTTATCTACAGAACTTTTTTTATTGAAAGATTAATTAAAAACATTTGTTGATGACGTATTGGTCTTATAACGAAAATAAACACTTGTTTTATTTATTTATTGTATGTGAAGTGCGGTCTAAAACAAAAGATCTGAAATATTTAATTATCGAAACAACCTACACTAGCGTTATAATTAAGTTTTAAAATATAGACTATACTGTATTCAACTTTGTTCTTAAGAATTCAGGTTTTAGAAAATTCACTTAACACGCGGGCCAAAAATTTGCCTAACATTTCGGCCGTGCCCATACTTAGTATGGGGTGATCTTCAGACCTCTTAACCGTCTAATATGGCTAAGCGTAGCCACATTCGTGAGAGTAAATATGAAAATTATCACCGTAAATTATATATTACTGTTACGAATATTATTTTCTATAGATGATATATGCACTATCCACATTCGTCTTCAATGAGAGTATGTCCGAAAGGCACTGAAAAATGGCGAAGGCCTATAATGCTTAACACTTATAATTCTTACTACTTCTTTATGGTTTTAAAAGAGATACATGGAAGATTCTCTTTATATTGTATTCGATCAAGAATTGAATTTGATAAATACGACAAAGGAGCAAACAGCAAATTTTTTGTTTTCAATACGGTCTTGTTGGCGTGAAAGTTCCATACTATGGAAATAAATCCAGTCTGTTCTTAAATGTATGTACTGAAATCTCGATAGATATATTATGTAGTGCTTAGTTAGTAACTCTTAAAAAAAGGAGAAGTTAAAAAAGAAACATTGTTCGAGGGAACAATATTTGTATAGACTATAGCTTAATTGTAGAGGAGTTGGCCGTGGGGCGCCTGAAGGAGCGTCAAAGCGTCTTTTTCTCTTTTCAGTGTATTTACTTAATGTTACGCAAATTTTCACTAAAGTTTATTGATAAGATTAAGCCATTATGTTTTCATTACCATTACATTACATTACATCCATTACCATTCATTATGTTCAATTATTTATAAATTTCAAATTATTAATATAAAATACTTAAATCAGTATTTCAATTACTTGCTTCAATTACGTACTGGATTTCAGCATATTAATAAAAAATATATATTAATTATCGGTTGATGAAGTTTTGGTTTCGAACGAAACTGAGACCAGAGACGAAGGTTCTGTTTCGGCTGAAAACCTTAATTCGGACGGACTATACAACTTCTTTCAGATCTTATATGTAAACAGAAAGTACGCATCACGCGAATGAATCTTGTTAAGGCGGCTTTTCCTTATTTCTTATAGTTTAGCTGGCCTATTATAGCCTACATTAGGTGTTCCACTCTTCGTAATTAATAAATTCTGCCCAGACTTAGACAAAACCTATACAAAAAAAAATTATTCGAATCCCAACAGAAAGAAAAATGTTGTTAAATCATTCATTCATATTCTCCTACTATATTTTCATCCCGCTAAGTATTTTTTTCATTTTTAATAAATATATTCAATATACAGACACAATTTTTACTTAATAAGTTCTTTGATTTTCACGATTATTACACATTTTGAAATAAACCTATTTTTAACCGGATTAGTCGCGTATAATATTGGTATTCGAGAATACATTTTAGAACCCGACGTTTCGAACACTTTACAGTAATCCGTGGTCACAGGTAGACTGTCTACCTAATTATACGCGATTATAATATTATACGCAATTAATCCGGTTAAAAATAGTTTCATTCCAAAACAATTTTTACTGTTTTATTGTAGCATATATACAGTTTTACTGTACGTACCTTAAATATATATTATAAATAATAAGTTCATATAAGTTCACCTCTTTGTGTAGGCTAACATCGCTGACGTAATATAGGTATAGTTTATACATAGGGACTCTAAATATATAAAATTATTTTTGTAAGCATATCAACTATTAATGATCATTTTCAGATTACGTTCAAAGTCAAAAATATCAAATTCAATAGCCTTAGCAAAAATGAATGCCTTTGTATGAGATCGAGTCGGGGATTAGGGAATAAGGACAAAGGTAGAGTGAGTAATTCATAAAATACTGTGGATTGTTACCTCATAAAATGATATATTTTTAATAACAGCGGTATATTACCTATTATATGGTTAAATAAAGAAATTACTTTAAAACTATGTCAATGAGTTTATTGAAGTTCACATTCAAATTCGATTCGGTAAAAGTATTTGAGAAAAAAATGTGTAGTAAAATCCTTATACATTCTTTTTCCATTACATTTAGCTCTTTTTCCCACAATTATATATTATATAAGCCAAAATGAATTAATTCTTATCATTTTAAATTTAACTGTTATTTAATCAACAAAATAAATTACAGAATATTATCTAATCAAGAAACATGAGTAGAATAAAAGTAGTTTAGTTTGTGTAGTGGATAAACTTAAAAACCATTGTATCGATTTTTTAAGTTTTAGTTATAATAATCGTTATTATCGAGTATCTATAAAATACGACAATTGCAATTATGTATTAACATCCTATAATTAAGTAACCCATGATTTTATAAACATAAAATATATAAAAATATATACATATAGTGCTATTCACACACTTAAAAATCATTATTATAATAGTTATGAAATATAAAACGTATAAAAAAACGAAAGTTATTGATGATATCTACATAAAATACACGTACTACGCCCTTTTATCATTCATAGAAACATAGGTGGTAATTCTGATGAAATCTCGAAATTTGTGTCCTTTAATTTTAAACAAAAATTTAGTTCACGTTTATTAATAACTCTCATTTCCATGCAAACTATCCTTATGTACTATTTTTATACGTAATTAAATCGCAAGTGTAAAAAATTATAAAAAAAGAATTAAAAAAAGTCTTGAAAATCATTCTCTTACAGTGTCCCAAATACCAGAATCAAGTACTTTCATAATATTTTAATGATAAAATTGTCTTGACAAATGAATTTCAATTTGCCAAATTGTTCATAAGAATATTGCTTCCAGAAAAATATTGTCTATGTAATATAAATTCAGATATCATTTCCTGAAAAATTTTTTTATGCCTGTCCCACAAAAGAATATTTTTCCCTCCCCACCTTTACATACAGCTAATTTGTAAACGCATATTTTATCATGAATTAACGCCACCATTTCGTTTTTGATAGTGTTTTGTAGTCGTAGTACTGTGTTTATTGTAATTGTTGTAAGCCGAAATCATCTTTAGCTCGTTAGATATTACACTGCAAAAAGGTTACATTTTTAGAAAACGTATAAAAATTGCAGCGGGATTTGAACCTGCGCTTCTTGAAAACCGTTCAAGCGCTCTGCCCGCTAAGCCATGCGTTGCATTCAAATTTTTATACGTTTTCTAAATATGTCTTTTTCAATTTCCTTAGTGTGGGAATAACACTTTAAAAAATGTTAACAAAAAGGTTACATTTTTCACCTTCATTACCTCACCTACCTACCTTCTTAAAAGAAAGTAAATTAGTTTATTTAAATGTATTTTATACGACTAAAGTACGGTTATGTTACGAGTTTTTGTTTGATATGTTTTCGTCATTCCCTCATCATCAGCATCAAACACTGCAATATTTGTTAAAGAATTGTGATTTTATTTTTGTCATCACACGTGTTTGTTCTGTTTTTTTTTTGACTTGTCTCATAAAACACAAGTAGAGCTACATTGCATCCTTCATGTCTATAACAAATTGAAGGACAAACTTATTATCATTAATATCTTCATTTGTATATATACATGTATGTATTTGAAAATAGTGGCTATTCAAATATGGGCACAGTAGTTGACGTACATTTTTAAACAAAAAAATATGATGAAAGTACCAATACAAACAAACGTCTTATCATTAATAATTTGACGTGACTACAAATTGAAATTATTTTCGTCATGTCTATTTTTCTCTCACTCTTCGTTCAAACGTCGAGTTGAAGGGGATCCGAGCATACTCGCCAGATGTTAACCTGGTGTGATACGAAACAGGATGCGCGCGCATCGCGCTTCGATCCGTGTTAGTCATTTGAATGAACTGACGATCTGACACACAGAGTCCCTACTCTTGAGCGTGGTATTTCCAACGTAAATAGTCTTTCAGAGCTTTCACATTCATTACTTTAAAAGCAATAAAAATATAACTTTCTTATACACTTCATCATCGTTCTTCTCTCATCGAACTATGTTATTGGAATTTATATATTTTTAATGTTACGAATAATCTTTCTTTTATAGGTAATAATTCAATCTTAATTGACATACAGTTTTGTTACGTAAAGTATTGTTAATTGTTATATATAACTCCAGTTAACTTATGACTATATGTTATTCAATAGATATATTATATAAAAATGAGGAATTCAAATTATTTTACAAGCTATAATAAGTACATATACTTAAAGTGAAATTGAACCTTGTAAAGGTAGAGTCCTTTTACTCGAGTTGTTTTCTTAAGAAATGGTCCGTAGTGACGTAGAAATGCTCCAGTTTTCACTTTAATGATAATTTTCACTCGTCGAGGATCTACGAGTGCGTCACATAGCACCGCCTACGAGTTGACCTATGTCGTATAAAGACAACCTGTCTATATAATACTAAATAGAAGAATGTATTATTTTTCTCCTTTAAATATATTCTTAACGTATATAAAAGTAATATCAATATCACATATATTATATAAAGCGTATAAAAAATGGTTTCCAACTCTACTATTATAATAAAGGAGATACCGACGTGGAAACGATAATTATATATCTGAAATTTTAAAAAAAAAGTTTATAGAATTTCGAAAACTTATATATGTAAGTATTAACTACAACAAAATTACAATATTGTTGTACCTTAAGTCTTATTTTTATTAAAAATGAAGCATTCTTTATTTTCACTTTTTATACTAATTTACTGTTATGTTAGAAATATTTTTTAGTATTAGACCTCAAATACTTTGGCCTAATACGTTCATTCATTATACTCAAATAAGGACATTTGAATGAGGACGCCAGTGAATGAGAAATAAGGACACCAGTGAATTGTTGGGTACAAGCTAAACATGAATAATAATTATAAAGACACAGACAAGAGACACACAATCTATAAAGATTATTAGAGTTACAATTATTTAAAAAAAGATCTAATATGTTGTTACATACATACAACAATATAAGTTAAAAATAGTTACTACCTCTAAACCAGTCTGAAGTAGATAACAGTTTTTTTTGCGAACCGAAAATGCATTCACCATTTAAATAGATTAGCATTCTTTAGTGTGGGTGAACCGTAGGCGTTTCATTTCGGTCTAGTTATAGCTACTAGGTACACTTTCGCAGCTCTCTTAATTTGTAATATAAGTAATTAAATATATTTATATTCATATTATATCATTCATGTCAAAATTATTATAGTGAATCAAATTATATTAACTCTATACAAAGACAAGCAGCCAGGCGTACGTCAGAAGCATTATGAAAAAATTGTTTTATTGTAAAATTACTATTACTATGATTTATTATTTTTGGATGTAAATACGATAATATATAATTTATGTATAATATATAAAAAAAAATTGTATGTAAATATTACTTCAAAAATGAAAATATTTTTATTTTATTATATATGTAAGGGTACATTGCATGAATTTGTTATCGTTAAATCCAATAAATATTAAATTGTTAAATTGGTACTATGTAACTGAAAACGCTAGTTTCGTAGAGTTTTATTGCTTTTAATTTAAACTTATCTAGCAGCTGACAAAGAAAAATTTGAGAGCTAAGTAAAACGAATGTAATAACTAAGTACTTATTTCGATATAAACTTGGTAATAAGTTCTATGAGCTTGCTCTACGTGTACTGGCGCAAGAGGCTTAATATATTTTGCATAAAATTATTCATGAATGCTAATTAATGTCACAGTACAAGCATTATAAATAGAGCTATAATTTGGTCATATTTTATATTTATTTTAGTACTAGTATTCGAATAAAACTTGTTCAAAATCAAAAAATCCTTAATATTATCCCAAAAAAATATAATAATGACGTTTGCATTGGCACACTTTCAAATGAAATCTAGGTAAAATATTCGAAATAGAATTGTGGATTGATATCGGTTCCATATAGTGAGGGGGCGAGGCTGCGTGCGCAGTTGCATGTCGCTACGACCGCCTCAGTCGCTCCCACGCTACGAGCTACGAGGTCCGCTACGCTGTCGTAGCACCGAATAATTTGAACCCTTGTCGTCATTTAGTGTGTTGTGACGAAAGAGGATCAAAGCAAGGTACGCTACTTTTGCGAACAATAGAATATACTTTAAAAAGTTCTGCCCCATTTTCATAGATAAGGTTTGTTTTAAGAATTGCAATTAGTTAACATTTTCTCGTAAACGTTATAATAACTTAAAAAAAATGAGCGGTGAATGAAAAATAAGCAATTTTACCACATCTATATAATTCAAATTCAGATCTTAACTGTGAAGTTATAAAGATACTACGTTAATGCGGCGCCATATTTAGTTATATTAAAACTGAGAGTCAATTACGTTCAGAATTTAATTTGTGAGACTGTTTTAGAATAGGCGTATGAGTTACGAGCGACATTGGATATTTATAGATAGTTGAGTGCTACTTAAACCTTGCTAAAGGCATTCTATTTTCACCTTTAGTATTTAAGGGTTAATTTTAATAGGGAAATTTAATAAATACTCGTATGCGTCCTATATGATTGTTAAATATATACAATTTGAAAAATTCAATATTTTTACAGTTTATTTAAAGGATTTACTTTGCTTGATAGCAAACCTAGCAATAAATTTATTTCAAAACTAGCGTGATAATTGCGTTGAAATAACTTGGCATTATACATAATAAAATATAATGAATTCTATTATAGAAGTCCTTTAGCGAGTCGTATAAGTCGCAATTTATCCAATTACTAGATTAACCCCATAATTCATTACTTTACATTACATTTATATATATAAATTTGCTGCTGGCTTAAAAATCCCTACGTTTTCTCAATTGCGGACACAGGTTATCCTATGATGTAATCGTGAGCGTAAGCAATCAAAATTAAATGATCTTTATTACAGTGTTCGCTCGAAACGGTGCAAAATTATCATTTAAATTAATTATATTTTTAATTAAATCATGATATGATAACGAGCTCTTTTCTAAATGTGATACAAACAACCCTTTGGTAAATCTTAAAATAAATACTTTAGTCCAAATCAACTTCAACAGGGACTAGTTGCTAGGTAAATTAGTTAACATTTTTTAGAAAACTTATGGTAATTTGAACGTATCGGAATTCGAACCCGCGCCTCTTGGAAACCGTATAAGAGGCGCAGGTTTGCCGCTGCGTTAAAATTGTAATACGTCTAAAAAAGTTTTTCAATTTCGTAAGTGTGTGAACACTTTAAAAATGTTGAGAATTACTTTAATTTCATGTATTATCTTAATATGATGGCATCGTGGCACAGTTGGGAATTGTCTGAACGTATACAGGATGGTTGCAGGCTTGATACCCACTCGACGAAGGTTTTTAGAGCGCGCTCTAGTCAGATAGAGAGTAGTGCTGGGTTCGACCATCGAATGTGCAATATGAAATATACGAAGAGTGGAGAAACGGAATTCTTTAGTAGAAATATAATAACAGTAGTATGTTCGTTAATACAGGTCAAATTATTCAACTACTAATTATGTTATAATCAATCATATAGAAAATGATACGTTAAACGTTAAAATGACAAAACCTAATTTTGAAATAAAATGTTGAATAGGTCTTTATCTTCAATTATGTTAAATATTGCCGTGCAAAGAAAATGTGTCTAATTTCACGTTTATTTTATATAATATTTCATCTAGAACATTACACGCGTTTTTCATAAAAATGTATAGTTAGCAAAATAATCGCGTCGTACTATTAAAAATTTGCTATATTAAGGATATGGACAGCCGGACCGATAAGACGGCCATTCAATATCTTTAAGCTATGTAGGTCTATTTCAGGGCTGCAGTTAAGCGCCCATAATATTTATTGTAGCTATTAATATTCGAATGGATAAACTAACGAGTCACGATAAAAAGAAATGTTATCGATTTAAAATTAATAATAGAAATACAGAATTCATCTGAGCATTCGGATAAAAGGTACAAGGACCACACCTAGTAAATGCCATTGCCTATGTGTGGAAAGTCGAGATACCAAATATACCTCATACGATCCGGGGCTTATAATTGACAAAGCTGGTTATCTGTGGCAAGATTGGTCAAAGCGTTTCTTCAATTTCTAAACATTTAGTTAGGTTACATTTCTCTTATAAATTTATTCGTAAAAGAATAGATTAAGACCCACATCCCTAGATGTAAAAGCTGACAGATTTTTAAATGGCCTTGAGAAGGTAGACCAACCTATAGGTAATGTCTTTTTGACATTATAGCTTGGATTTACAAAAAATTTCTAACTTCACGTAATAAGTAAAAATTAATTGATATTTTTAATAATTAATTGATTATTTTATTTATTAATAAAATCCTGTTAGCGAAGTTTGGTGCTAACGTCTTAAAAACATCAAGTTTTGGCTAGGGCTAGCACATTCGATGGACACTTCAACACTATTATGAGATAAAAATAGTTATGGGTTGAGATTAAAAAAACCATCGGAGCTCTATAAATCAATAAAAGTCGCTCTATTAGTCATTAAATCACTTGATATATTATATATTGGCTTCATATAACTTCCAAATGACAGAAGTGCCCCACACCTGCAGTCAAGACTATAATTCCATTAACAATTTGTGACAGGAGCACAATCTATATTAGTAAGGTTATAAGGTTATGATCGAATAAGACCGTTGAAGACATAGACATCGTAAAATCTTTCATTCTGCAAGAGTAGGGAGAAGAGCTCGGATACTGAAGGTGAGGCCCATAATTTGGGTCGCAAATCCCAGGCACTGATCCGAGCTCCTCTGGCCGGTGAATCCATGGAATGCTAAGGAGTTTCTGCTCACTTGAGATGAAAATAACACTTCTGTATTTTTAAACAGTTTGTTTTTAAAATATTATTTTTAAAACTACGTCTCCATATATATGTATATATATTTGTTATCCATTTACTATTACGTCTGTAAAAGGATAACAATAGACTAAATAACAAGACAAATAACTTCTTCCCTTGTATTTGAGTTGAGTCACATGAGTTAATACTACTTGGTGCCAAGCATCTAGAGATAAGGCTTCGGTTCCGTGCACTTTGACCGATAGTATTCGCTGATGAGACATTAAGCTATTGACGCGCCAGTGCACTAACGTTATTGTTGACCCGCCATTATATAATACTTACTTCTCGCGTATCGATCCACCCGCATGGCTCGCTGCCAATAACAAACTCATCTACGCTCTGCTGTTCTAGAAGTTCACTCTTGCACGAGATTTTAGTTCTATCACATATTTAGACCGTTGTCTATTCAATATCATCATGATATTTCAATCATTTGTTAAACGTCTTTTATACAATCAATAGGCCGTAATGTATACGTTACACTACATTTTTATTATTAAATTTAATTTGTTTATATAAATTGTTTATGTGTTTGGTATTTATTATTTTAAAATTACCTTAAATTTAAAAATTGAAAAATTATGTGAATAGTCTGGTTACGTTTTCTAATAATTTATGTAATTAATATTTTATGTAACTATTTATAACAATATATTAATTTATATTATTAGCAGGATAACAGTAATAAAAAACGTTTTTTGTTCCATATAAATTTCGCGATGAATAAAGAAATTATTGATTATAGATTTAATTACTTGTATATCTATATTTATTTTTATACTTACATAAGCTTTTATATGAAAATTATATAACACAAGCGTAGAACAATTATCATTTTAAGCTTAACGACGACAAAAGGAACATTATTATCTGCGTGCCTCAGCTGTTTTCCTGCAATGGTTTCAGCTGTACACTGATAAATCAGCCTGTCACCTTTCTTTCTCTATATCTTTTATTATAAAAAGAAAGCTTTTGCCATTTCTATCAATTTAACAGGACTCTTATTCTTTAAATAAAGAAAATTAATCCTTTACAATGGCTTCTTTTAGTAGAACTAAATTGTCTTCTTATTAAACCACAATATATCGAATCCTGTAGTAAATGTATGGAATAGTAGGTAGGTAGATTCTATTATTAAATCACTGTATGTTTTTCAGATTAGAGATATAGTTCCACACAAAGGACGCAATCATGGCCTTCGCTGGTCTCAAGAAACAGATCAACAAAGCTAACCAGGTAATATTGTTTAATATTATCTTATTTCCTTCTACAGATGACGAACTCATGTATTTTTAAATACTATGACCACTTTAAGAGGAAATTAAAGCAAAAGCAAATATATTTTGTATGTGTCTCATTTATTGTTTATTAACAGTAGCAGGGTATAAATTAGCTTAAAATAAATTTGAATGCTATTTTAAAGTACATTAAACTTTAATACTTTTGATAATAACAATATGTACGTTATTAGGACTATAATTGTTTTTTTTTAGGACTATAATTTGTAATTTCACTAAACTCGTATATATTTATGTACTTGATCAAGTTTCAATATAATTTGACGTGAATGTGTAAAATTTATTCATTATACACCTGCATATACCGTTGCTTTTAAAATCGTTTTTTTTTCTGTCGTTCTCGATTTTGATATACTATAATTGCAGGTATATTACAATAACTCTTTGTTTTTATTATTCCGTTTCATTTTCTTGCCACACGAGCACATTCAAATATGTCTCGGGCGGATCGCGACGTGATTGATGGCTCAATAATGAGACGACTTACTGCGCTGTCCCCTCGGGAGCTATTATGGTGACACGAATGGCTTATAACTTCACGGGCATCTACTTTGCTATAACGTTTTAAAATAGTGTTCTGTTTAGTTTCACCATTTATGTAAAAGCTACCTGTTTTAACAACATTCTGTTAAGTTATTTATTAGATATATGTAAACAAATAAAATATAAAAAAACAAAGTAAGACTTATAAAACGTGGACGTTCTGAATTTAAATGAAACAATGAAATTTATATTTCTATTAAGTACAATTTACAAATACTCATAACATTTTCACGGGTTTCATTGCATAATTTCCTGAGGCTGCGTGAGACGTGATCAATAACGTCAATGTCGTCGTCGAATCAGAGTCCTTCCGAGGGATGAACGGCGACCGTGACCCACGGCGCCGATGCGTCCTACATAGCAATGTGACCCAATTATAGAGGCCTTTATAACCCGCTACTGCCATAACAATAGAGCTACGCAAATAAATAAAATGCTTTAGTATCAACGTAAAGTATTATGTCGCCATAATATCTTTTGATAATTAACTTTACTATAACGAAAACCTCGTACTTTTTATATTACAGAAATTATATATTTTTCAAGATTTATTTTTACAAATTTTTGCTACCCAAACATTATTCTACGAACAATAAGCAAACAACAAAAAATACAAATAACAAAAGCAAGAGAGAATTCTCTCTGTAAAAATCTCTCCACAGAGATGCTAACAACAAATATAAGTTGTAATAAGCCTTTAAGAATTTCAACGTAGCTGGATGTAGAACGCATGGCTTAGCGGTCAGAGCGCTTGAACGGTTTACAAGAGGCGCGGGTTCATATCCCGCTGCGTTCATATTTTTATACTTTGCTAAATATGTCTTTTTCAAGATTATTTACTGTTTGTTTAATTTTCGTAGTAACATTTTAACTTTATTGTTTATTGTAGTTTCAAGTTTGTTAAATTATATTATATTATATTATTTTACAATAAAATACGTTTTGTAATATTTGTTCCGAATTTTCATATAAAAAAGGCAAACTAATTGGAAGCATTCAAGCTGCAGAGCATTGCGGTGCAGTTTTAATCTCTTATAGGTGTAAGTTTGAGCTGAATTCGGTCAAGGCTATTCTAGTTCCGACCTGTGCTTTTGTACTCAACCGAGAAAACCGATAATTCACCCCTTTTATGGGTATTATTGCTTTTGAATACTTTTAAAAGCGCAAAAGATTGCATTATACATGTATATTCTGCGAAGATGAAACATTTGTTGTCAAATATATTTTATTTTCAAATGAATCTTAGAAATCTATTTCAAAATCTTACTATTTACCAATGTCTAGATAGTACTTAAATCTATTAACTTATTCTAAAATATTTAACATTTTACTTGAGCCATTTCTGTTATATTTTAGTTTAAGAAATTGCGAATTTAAATGCGTGTTCAACGCAGACACGTGACAGCAATCGTTTCTAAAGTCACATTGATTTTAATAAAGAAATATTTATATAAAACATTCGGCATATGATAATATTTTTAATGTATTTTTAATAATATTCCCATGTACTGCATCATGAACTAATTAATGTATTTAATCTTTTTCAGTATGTCACTGAAAAAATGGGGGGTGCCGAGGGCACTAAACTTGACCTGGATTTTGTGGAGATGGAAAGAGTAAGTGATGTACAAATTTCTTTAATTTGCTTGAAGTTTTATTTTATTTTCTCTTTACCAGAACTTTTGTTTGTGAATTTCACCTCACATAAATCTGTCTAAATTTATATGATTGTGATTTTTAAGTCACTCCACCCTTTCTATTTTAATAATGTCTTTAAAAGGTCTAGAACAATAATAAAAAGATGTTGCGTGTTGAACGGCAGTACTTTGTCTAGTCAAGGTTAAACAAAAAAATATATTTGATACCTCAATCATATTGCACTCAGTTCAAAATATGCCATGTATTTATGACGTTTACAGTAAAAATAATAAGCCATAGGTGGTAGTATTAAAAACAACTGAAAAAGACATACACATATATGCTAACTATCGTTATGCGTAAATCTATATAATCACAAAAAGTGTCTAAGCAATGAATTTTATTAAAGAAGATAAATTACTGCCCTGTTTCCATTTATTTGCATAAAATCATCACCATCATATTTCTTTCATCTTTAGCATATTTCATGCAAACTTATCAGCTATAAATTTCTAAATTATACACATAATTGTTTTCCTCCCTATTCAGTGTTCCAGAACATATCAAGAGTTTCTTATTTGATGAATTTGGTAACGTGTAAAGTGTTCGATATATGTCGAAGTATTAAAGAAAATTCTATAAAAACAAAGCAAGCTGCAATTTTTCATAATCATAAACAATTTTTACAACTATTATAAAACCGCATACATTCTTTACACAGAAATTTAATAGACAAAAATTAGCACCCCATAGAAAACGCACGATTTCAAATTAAAAAGACAAGCGTCGTTGTATGTTGAGTGTAATCTTATCACATAAGAAGTAATAGAGTAAGCGCTCAAATAGCGGCGTCCGCATTGCGGTTAACACTGACGCCGCTACGCTTTTATTTTTTCTACTCACTTCGACTCTACTCAATGACCTTAATAGCATTAATAGAATTTGCGTTTTTAATACCTTTCTTACTTGATTTTATTCGACAAAAAAAGGAATTAATTTTTTTTTTATATTGGAAATATTCATAAAGGAGACAATTTTAGATTGTGTAAATTTTTCGGGAATACTCAATTTTGGCCTCTTTGCGTTTGAAAAGTTTTTATGAAGTTCAATTTCGTTGACAAGATTTCATCAAAGATATTTATTTATGTTAATATTTTCACAATTTAATATATGTTTGCAAATTTTGTGAACGTATATTTACATTATACGATTATACTTAGTCTTGCCATAAATGTCGTTACAAATAATATAAACATTTTTTTTTAATCTTCGTAACATTTATTACTATTAAAGTATGTTAGTTTAATACATTAATATAAAACCATTAAAAATATATAAAGCGTATTCGATGTGGTGTCCATTGACTGCAGTCCTTTAAACGTTGAGGCCAGTTATCAATAGCAGAACTCACTCTTTCTGTGAGAAAGTTCTTCACTGCCAATCATATGGATTGTTTTAACAAAAATTTGAAGCATACCAAGCGTTTGGAGGATTTTAAAAATTGCTAAAATAAGAAAACACAATGAACAATCATTTAAAAATGACAGATGCTAAATTCAAAAGTTAGTTTATTTTTGATTATAACAGAATTTCTGGCCAGACTAAGTATATTTACATATTAATAAAAATAATTATAATAATTGAGTGTTTATGGGTTGTATTCAACATTTTTTTTTAAAGTATCCTTTTATTATAGAATGTCTTTACTTAATGCGTCTAAATCTGTCAATAGAAAACAGACGTTACATGCGAGCTGGTGGAAGAGTTACAAACAAAAACGAAAGAGTTTCTCCAACCAAACCCTACTGCACGAGCAAAGATGGCTGCTGTGAAAGGAATTAGTAAATTAAGTGGTCAAGCCAAAAGTAACACTTATCCTCAACCTGAAGGAGTTCTAGGTGACTGTATGCTGCTATATGGCAAGAAGCTTGGAGAAGACACAGTTTTCTGTACGTGGACTTTTAATTTCTTAAAATATCTAATTTAAGTTTTATATGATCATTATCATTTGTTGATATTGAAATTGGTAATAAGCTTTTCAAAGAGAATTAAATCATTAAATACGAAATTCTGTACCAGTTGCTATCTAATATAAGGACAGTAATGTTAAATTCATAAGACGCTAGAGACAGGATTCGACGGTAGGGGCCGACTCCTTTGTAGCGCGACGATGAAAGGTTAATATTCATGATTTTGTAGTGGATCCCCGAAGTTAATGGCTATTTAACCGTGAACTGAACTTTACAAACTAATGTAAACTAAACTACATTAGTAAATAAATCTATTTTCAGCTAGAGCTAGGGCAATCATTTTAATGTTCTCATTCTATATAATGGTAATGATTGTTATAATATGGATAATTTCAATATCAATATTAATCACGCAAGTAATCCTTGTGCAAATAGGTTAAAAAAACTCACGTTAAAACCTCCTTTATAGTAATGTTTATGGTTTTTTTTTTTTTTTTTAACAGCACAATGTTTAATCGAAATGGGTGAAGCCCTTAAGCAAATGGCAGACGTAAAATATTCCTTGGATGACAACATCAAGCAAAGCTTCCTCGAACCATTACATCATTTGCAAACCAAAGATCTCAAAGAAGTTATGGTAAGTTACTAATTAATTATAATGAAGATATTTTAAGTAATATAATTTTTTTATAAATTATTCTTTTACGGATTCGTAAGCTGTTCGTAAGCTTTCTTGTATGATTTAAAAAATTATATAGTTTGAGCAAGAATATTGTGTTCTTGTATATTCAAATGTTTCAAAATTCCGGCCATCTTAAAGATATTCCATTTTCACATTCTTTGTAGCACCACCGAAAGAAACTACAGGGACGTAGGCTGGATTTTGACTGCAAACGACGAAGACAAGCGAAAGGTGATTAATGTAGAAATATACACTTTTATTGTTTACTACAATTTATATTTTCTTATCTTTGTGTTAATTTTTCTATATGAATTATAATTTTTTTGCTTGTTTTGTGAACATCAAGGCATTCTTAAAGGCCCTTACATGAGTCCAAGTCATGGATCTCCAAGGCATGGTACGTTTTGTTGTGAAATAAAAAATGCTAAAAGTAAAAATATAATGTTGAATTATGTAAAATATTTTAAATTTAACGCTAGATTATATAAATATAGCACCGATTTATTTATACATAATTATGTACTGAATATTAGTTGCTCCTAAAACCTGAAGCACATTTATATCACAAAGTACAAAAGCTAGATACGTTTATATGTTAATTATAATTGAAATAGAACAATCGTATGTGAATTATTATAATAATAGGTCGTTTCTTACATGATGTCCTGTCAATGAAACGTTCCTGCGACGCTACCTGTACCGTATTCGCCTCACTTTATTTGCGCCGTTTGGTCTGTATTGCGTTCTTATTTTATTATTTATATTTTCTGTTTTGTTATTTATTTAAATTTTATTTTATTTCTTTAAATTTTATGTTTTTTATTTAAATTTTAATTTATAATTACTATTTTTGTGTTGCGATTTGTGTGTAACGTGGCATACATCAGGTGCTCACATTCCAGACGACGAGATCCGTCAGGCTGAGGAGAAGTTCGCCGAATCCCTTACTTTAGCTCAGATTGGCATGTTCAATCTTCTCGACAATGATGTAAGTGCAATATATATATTGTAAATAAGACTTTTATTTTTAATTATGAAACGTCTGTCTGTATATATAAGATTATTTATGATTTCATTATGTACAATGTGATGGTAACGGAACAATATAGGTAGAGCAAGTAGCGCAGCTGTCATTTTTCGCGGAGGGACTGCTCGAGTACCACCAGCAGTGCACGGAGATACTCAAGGGACTTGTGTCTACGCTTATGGAGAAGTGAGTTGTTATTTATTTTTATTGTATTTGCGATATGTCGGAAGAGTTTTAGCATCAATTCAAATCTAATTATGTGTAGTCTTTGCCTTTTTAAAATTGGATATTCTAGTCTAGTTTCAAATATAGATAAATTTCAAGAGAGTATTTGAAACGCCTTCAAATTGCTATGTATTGGTGAAAAGATGAGAACAAGAGTGAATTTGTAACTGAATTCTAACGTAGTGTAAGTAAATAGTTCGCGGTGACACGTTTTAGCCTAGTAGTCATCATGGTGCTGCTGAGAAAGTATAGTTCTTTCTGAGATCAAAAAATTCATTTAATTATTATAAAAGGTTCAAAGGTTTAGAATAATAAAAAAAATATATCTTTATATTTATTTTATTATTATGCTATTAAACAAGTTCGCACTCTCATAACAATCTATCACAGGAAAGAGGAGGCCGTCAGTCGTCCAAAATTGGAGTTCGTACCGAAAACGCTCGCCGATCTGCACATCGAGGGCATCCACGACCTCAACCATGGTAGGCGATACAGCTCCACACGCAGCCTCTCCAAAATACGCCTCCCCTCCACATCCTCCCTGGGGGACCTCCCCGCCGCGGACCCTCTGCGCGCGTGGGAGTCCCCCCGCCCGCGCGCCGCCCCCCGCCCCCACCCCCACCCGCACCCCGCACCGAGGTGCAACGGCAAGGACCCATGGACAGGTGATTGATGTTTCTTTTGCTGGTTTACTGTTTTTTATTTGTGTTTTTTTTTTAATTTACGCAGGCAAAGGTCACTCTATTCATACGGTTAATGTTTTTTTGGGATTGTAGATTATGCTATATTATTAAAAATTTATACAATGCAAATTATTTTGTTGGGTTCACTTTTTAATGGTGATGGTTCATTTTCGATATATCTAGTTCTACTAATTAATCTTTTTCTATGCGATATTATGATCTATGTTCATATTTGCACTCTCCACATGCAATGCACGCTGCACTTGCGGGACTCTTTCGGTGATGGGCAGAATAAATAAATACCAAGTATATACTTATAAAATAATACTTATTATATACTATTAATAATATATAAGAGAAAACAACAGTAAGAAAATTTGTAAATAATAAATTATCACATTTAAATTAGCTTGACACACCATCTTAGCACACTGAGAAACGTATACATTTATTAGTTCAAACACTTTTTATTATTTTTTACTATTTTTTTAAGCTTCTTTTGTGACTTACGAGATGATTAATTATCAAAAAAATTGCTAATGCATAGCATTGTAAAAAGATGCGCGCATTTCTTTTTTCAGGCACTTCCCTGTTCCATTCCTTGTCTATCCTGGTCCTTCTCTTTTATAATTGTACGATTTATAAAACGAAACTATATGCAAAGATTTGACATTATTATTTATTCTCAAAGAGCACAACGCCGCGCTTTGTCTATACAAATAAAAAGAACAACATCTACATTTCTTCAAGTGAAAGCGATCTGAAATTCTGAACCCGTAATCTCGCCACGTTTTCGTCAATTCGTATTGTCATATTTGCACATAGTTTTAATTCTGTGTCTTTTCTACTTTATAATGTATGAAACGTTTACGCAATGTGTTTAGTAATTTATAAGTTTTTTTTTCGTATCTCTTTAAACGAGTAGACATTTCGGTGTACAACTTCTTCCTTCCAATGTTAAATGTGTAGTTTGAATACAATAAACCATACACTATACGTTTATACGAATAGCTATTAAATAAACTGCTAATATGTCTTAAATGTTAAAGAAATTACGTAATAGATAATAGTAACGCCGCACCGAAGCCCTACAACCGTTCGAGACAATAGGTAACTTGTATTATGGATAACAGTAACTGCGGATTTAGCAAGTTTAATTTTGTGGAATTTATTTCGATAAAAACTCAATACTACTGTTCGGATTTGAATACATTTCAAGCATATATAATGTCTTGTGTATGGTTTGTACCGTTGTACCGTGATATAAGATAGCACTGAGGTTGCGTGTTTTCGTTTGCGTCGTGGAGAAGGAGGGTCGCGCGCGAGCTCTCCGGAGCACAAGCCGCCCGGCAACCTCGAGCTCTTCCCGGCCTCCAACTCGCAGCGCTCTAACAACGGTAACACACAAATACACACAGAACACTCACACACACACACACATACATACCATACATCAAATCTACGAATTGCTTCTCTATTTTATATCATAGAACGACTTAGAAATGCTGCATTAATGCGATTATTGTATAGTACACATACCTAGCTACTTACTGTTTTAAATGAAATATTACGCATAAATATTATGTAAAATTTCAAGCTTAGCATGTCTAGTGAATTCATTAATAACACATGAGTCACGATATATCTAACAAAACGATTAGGAGATTTATTTTCTAGAAATAATTTAATATTATCGTTCACGCGTAATTATTTTTAGTATAGATTGCAGGTTTGTTATCATATTCTAAATTATTTTAATACTGTTGGTACAAAATCTCTTTCTTAATATGAAAGTATGAAAAACAAGTAAATATGTTGCATATAAATTACTATTTTGTACTCTTAAGCATATGCCTTTGTTGCCAATTAGATTTTTTAGGATTATCGTAAAATAAACGAAACTCTGTTGACATTCAATCACAATAGATCACATTAGGGCCAACGTAGAGCTAATGTAGCTGGTTTTGTAATAAAAAAAAAAGGTTCAAATCCCGCTGCGTTCAAATTTTTATACGTTTTCTAAATATGTATTTTTCAATTTCCTTAGTGTGGGAATAACACTTTAAAAAAAATGTTAACAAAATATATATATTTATTAGAATATATTTTTATTAGAATTATTTCAAACGCTTACCATTAAAAATACTTTACAAATCATATTATTATTCTATCAAAAATGCTCTTATTAGAAGTTACTTTATGCTATAAGCCCCTTAGTTCTGGAGAATCATTTAGGCATGTATCATCCATATGACCAAGACATTCGTACGTAAAAAGCATGCGACGTTGAAATTTCGCTTCATCATATGATATAATTGAATTTTCTCATTAAAAATCGACAACTATTCAATTGAAAAAAAGACCGCTCATACTCAGTTATTACGACCTTATTGTGTGAAGCTATGCTTTGTAGGATGTATGTGCTGCTTTCAGTTTTGTCGCGAGTGACGCCATTGTTTAGTGAATCATAGTTGTTTTTGCATTAGTATCCAGATATATTTGCGTCGTCTGAATTGGGTCGTCGGAGCAAAAACTAAAATAAAGTAAAATACGCGGAAATAAAGCAGGAAATGTATTTTTTTTATAGACAGCTGAACAATAAATCTTATATGACTTTCTAATAAGTATTTCCGTAATTTCTACGCAAATAGAGAAAACATTGTGAAATTTATTATTCATTTCTATAATGCGGATTCGACAAATTTTGCTCTGACGATTTAAATTGAAATGTGATGACTAGATTTAGAAACGATATGTGTTATAGTTTGTATTTTACACCATAAATGAAAGTCGGTGGATGCTCAGTCAGACGTACATTAGTACACAGTAGTAGACGTACAAAGTACAAAGGTGAGATGTAACAAGAAATGTGTAACACTTGTACGAACAGCATCGCCGTTGCCGTCGCCCGTGAAGTCGCCCGCGCGAACGCCCGTCGCGCCCGCCAAGGGCCCCTGCTGCACCGCGCTCTACGACTTCGATCCTGAAAACCAAGGGGAGTTGGGATTCAAGGTACGTTAATATAAAACTGATATCGAAATTAAACTATTTAATAGCTACTTGTTTGCATATTAAATATGAAAGAGGCCATCGCGCACAGCAAGAGTGCACAGCGTCTGATCATACGCGATGGTTGTGAATTCGATTCCCACTCCGGATAATGAATTTCAAGTATTTTCATTTCTCCGCTCCGCAATACAAAGCGCAGCGTTGAGTTTCGCTACTAAACACGTCTCAGATTCCGGCGGAATGTAGTAATATGTAAAAATATTCAGTGGAGCTTGTAATAAATTTATAATCTTATCTAGAATGTTTTTATTGCTAACAGAAATAGTTTTTAGGAGTTTGAATTTCTTCGATTCTAATACTAACTGAAAGGAAATTATATTGCCATTTTTTATATTCCCCGGCTAGGGATATAGCGTGGAGCTAAAAAAAAAACATATTCCCCAAAGCAGTTTAAACCCACTACCCTTTCCACTGCATTGTAAGACCTATATTGTAAGATACTTGATTTAGTTTCGTATTTATCAAGGAAAACGACGTTATCACGCTGATCAACAAAGTGGACGACAACTGGTTCGAAGGCTCCGTTAACGGCAAGTCAGGGTATTTCCCCATCAGCTACGTGCAGGTCAATGTGCCGCTACCCAATATGTAAACAACACTCTACGTCAAATTGATAGCTCTGATTTATTTAAAAATAATGTTATTGTTAAAAATATATATATATATATATATATATATATATATATATACCCATTTACTACTATACATTTGATTTCAAATTCTATGTATTATTTTAAATCTATTAACAATTATTATTTCGTATAAAATACAAATGTTTGTTCCAAATTCAGCAAAACGTATTTTAAAATCAGAGCTGACAATTTCAAGCTAGTTTGACCACGTGCGAATAACTTGTTTCTATTAGACTATTCGACCTACTACTACTATCTTTTTTTACTTTTTCTATTTTCCAATCTTATAAAAAATGTGGCCTAATTAAATGAGTTTGAATGCGACGTAATGCCAAAGAGTATTTATTTTATTCACTTGAAACGCATTGTCCGTAATTATATTAGAAACGTTTGCATTTTTACGCTCTCTACATATTATTTAAAATAGTATTCTCCAATAATAATTAATGTTCGTATATTATTGTGTTAGTCGTATGTGGTCGAACAAAATGTTGGACATAACCAAATATTGTTAGGTCACGGTCGCAGTATTATATTAGACGACTTAATTCAAATCTATATCTGTGTCAAAAGCTCAATGTCGTAGTTATGAACATTTTAACCTTTTACAAATAACCATCTTTGTACCATAAACAATACCATCCTTGTATTTTTATTGTCTTCCAATTATGAATCAATTGACACATTTTTTTGGCGGACATTGCATTTTAATTTCTCAGTGAAATAACGATATTCATTTTGAGTTGTGCTATTTCTCTTAGACAGCTAGGACACACTGAAGGCCACGTTGAGCCCGCTGGAATAATTTAGTATTTACACAGCATTCACTGAAATTATTCCATGTTTTTGTCTAGTTTTAAGATGATTCCATTAATAGAATTTATTTTTAATTTTTAATATTGACTACGGATGAACAATATGTGTGGAAAGTTTATAGTAAGATTATAAATACAAACAGGAGAAAATATTCGATCGCAGGCGATCGTTCGATCACGATTAGAATCGATTATAGTATTGTTAACTGTCTTAGACACAGTGTTTCTTATATTCGAAGTGAAATAAAGGTTGAAAAAATATTGTGCAAATGATTAAGTATCCATTTATTTTTTATTATCCATTTCGTTTCTACCCTCCGATTCACGTACATTACCGTGTGACGTCATGTACGAGTATAGCTAGCTATTATGAGATTAGAGTAAAGTCAATTTTGTTTGTTTTTTCTGTATAGTTCGTTTGTTATAATACATTTAATTATAAAACATAATATAATTAGCAATGAGAAACATAATTATGATGTTCAATGAACCAAAAAATAATGAACAAAGAAATAATTTCAACATGTGTTTTTGGGTGCGTTTCTGTAACAAGCGAACTGTATATAGAAAACAAACAAGGTAAGGTATGTTACACACAGGCACGGAGCGATACGTAAGAGATGTTGTATCTTGCCAGATGTTTGTGGCGTTTTGATGTTTGATGTATTATTGGCAAAGTTATTATATAACACAATATATAAAGTGATTGTGATAATATTAGATATCATGCGAGTGGTGCGTCGCCTTTATGTTTTAAGTATTTGACTAGTTCGTTATAATGATTTAGCATAATATTTTACTTAGTCATGTTTATTTTTACTTTAAATTATATAGCGTCAATCATGTATGGATCCAATTTGGCGCTCTAGGTGGCATTACATAAATATTCTTCATTCTATATATTTCATATTAAATGCATGCACTTTTCATATTTATCTTCATGGTGTTGCTGTAATATTGTATTTTTTTCTAATAATAAACCATTTTTTAGCGGTCCTCGATACGGACCCCGATGTACTCTTCAGACATACAAAAGACAATACCTAGATCTAATGTTAGTTGAATGTAAGTGCATAAATTAATAATTGTTCTATTCTTCAAGTGTCTCTTAAATGTAAGTATTTGAGCAAATAATAAATGCATCGGTGTAATGTTCTAACGAGTCCGAGGGTGTTAGTCGCACTGACGGCGGAGAGCGACCGCCTCTACTCGCCCCTACTTCTTGATATACCATCTTACATACGAGAAGTCAAACTTCGTCCTTCTATAATAATTGGCTTATACTAAACGTTGCTATTTGTTTAAATTAATAAATATGTAGTTGAAAACATTGAGATTACATATTTGTCGTTATTACTTGATATCGATAGCTATATGAATATTTTATCGGGTGTTTGCTTTACGGACGGGGAGACTCGTAGCAGCCATCGTGAGGTGCCCACACTATCGAACTGCGATATAAGAGAGCCTGGCTTAATAAAAATATATCTATATACAAACAAATCAATTATAGTTAGCTTAATGATAGACAAATAAACTTTTCTTTTATCAAATGTCAATAACAAATAGAAGATTATTAGAAAACTTGTAAAATACATTTTTATATTGTATGTTTAACCTACCTACCTATTATAGTATATTATATACGTATGGAAATATTATATTTTACATAAATGCAAAGTTATTATTGAAAGTTTTGATAATTCGGCACCTGCTATATATTATAACTGTTGGCTCGAGTCTGTTTTGGTGTATTGTAATTACCTGAGTAAATGTATTCTTGTTCATGTTACTGTAATTTTAATACCCTATTATAACTATTGTAATATAATAGATAAATTGACGATTTAAAAGATGTGACACATTGATTTGTATTTAAATTTATCCTGAACTTATTGCTCGTTTCGGCTCCTAATAAAATGTTACAATAATTCTTGTTTTATTTTCCCTATGAATTTTTAGTGTGCATATTTAAATTTTTGTATATTCAATACTAAAAACAGAAAAGAAATAATTAATAACTGCGTACTCACAAATTCATATTTTATTCTGTATTATCAAACAATATTCATGATTTCTTTTTGTTGGAAGGTTTGTTCGGTGAAGGGTTCCTGTGTTTAATTGCTTTGAAATTAAAAACCTACCGCCTCTTTATAATGTAATATAGTGCAATAACACAGTGTAGTGTACACAATACGCGCCACTTTAAATGACCATCACCTAAATAATTGGCTGTTAGATTTGTATCTGTAATATGAATGTAATTTTGATGAATGATGAAACATTCTACCGTAATTATGTAATAATTACATCCTAAATATGACGGAATCTATATTTATAGTGTTTATTATAAGAAAAAGACACATTTAGAAAACGTATAAAAATTTGAACGCAGCGGGATTTGAACCCGCGCCTCTTGAAAACCGTTCAAGTTCAAGTGTTTATTATTGTTTTAGTACCTCTATAATATACATTGCTATCTATGATTTTCAATTACGGAAAATTATAAAAACTCAACTTGTAATTTTTTTAGAAAAAACAATTCTTTGATAAGTGTACTTTAGTGGTGCTGATGATAATTAGCATGGTTTAGATCTACTTTACAATTTATTTATTTAGGTAGGCAGGTAGGTACTTATATTGTTTTAAGTTTGTGTAAACTTTAGCTATTTCAGGTTGGCTCCGTTACGTGGTGAAAAACTAATTCTTGTATTTTAAAACATTTATAACAAATATACCCTTAAAACTTGAAATACACACTTTAAAGATGAATTCGGAATTAGAAATGCCCTGACTAAATCTATGTTGCGAGATTATATACACAATTAAGCTATTCGTAAAAGGTACAGGGGTGCACAATAATAAAACTCACAAATAATGTGATGCTTTAAAGTAGTTTGATGAAAACTTAACTATCTTAATATAATTTAAGAGTTATTCTGAATAGTTTTAATAATTTAAATTATGAGAATATAGACAATGTAGTGTTGTAATACTAAGTAAATAAACAGTGTTAAAGGAAACGGAATTAGAGAGTATCTGACTATAACTACATGAAATATTAAGATATAAGAGTCAGTGAAAGATTAATTATGTAAACTTATTATTCAATCATTAATAAAAAAAAATACTTAATTTGTAAGTCATTAATTAAGTAAGCAATACAATACAAATAAATCAATTCGCGTCTGAGGTTCTTTATATGTTATGAGACGTTATTATAAAGAAATCAAAGTCTTTTTGACAAATGTGTTACACATAACTTCCATTGCTTACATAAAACTTGAAATAAAGAAGTATGAAATTAAAAAGATTAGATAAAAACACTAGTTAGACAGTCAATATGGCGGTAGTAGATCCGAAAAAAAATTGCCAACACACTCTACGATATAGTACTAAGAGTACATTAGGTATTGTGAAGTAAGTTATAAAGGTACGCTCACAAAAGTGGTATCATTCAGCAAGCAGTTCTTGGTAATTACCCAAGAGGTTTTCGTTACATAAATGCTAATACCAAATTATCATTGAGAAGAAATCTCGATATGCTAGACAAAAGGGTAGGATAGGTTTTAAAAAACAGCTAATTTAGGCCAAAAATAATCATGATTTATAATTGGAAAGTGGAAATTTCTTACCAACTTTCTTTAACTAAATTATAATATTTTTATAGCCACAATAAATTAACTTCACTTTAACTCATATTTAACTATTTTTTTTCTTCTCACTTTCACTTTTACTTCTCACTTATACTTAAGAGGAAAACAAGAAAAGACTTCTTTAACTACGAATCAAACTTTATTGAATGTCAAAATTGGAATGATTACAATATTGGCTTAATAGTTTTGCAAAACAAAACTGAAATCAAAAAAGCTTTAATATTATACCAATTAGTCGAGAGCGTTTAGAATCCACCACGAAGGCGAAGCACTAAATGCAAAGTTGATTCTTTTTGGATGTTGTAGTCCGACAAAGTGCGGCCATCTTCCAGTTGTTTACCCGCGAAGATAAGACGCTGTTGGTCTGGTGGGATGCCCTCCTTATCCTGGATCTTAGCTTTAACATTTTCAATAGTGTCAGAGGCTTCAGAAAGTGTACGACCATCTTCCAATTGCTTGCCGGCAAAAATAAGACGTTGTTGGTCGGGAGGAATACCTTCCTTATCCTGGATCTTAGCTTTAACATTTTCAATGGTGTCCGATGCCTCAACTTCTAATGTTATTGTTTTTCCAGTAAGAGTTTTGACAAATATTTGCATTCCACCACGGAGACGAAGCACTAAGTGCAAGGTTGACTCTTTCTGAATGTTGTAATCTGACAAAGTGCGACCATCTTCTAATTGCTTACCAGCGAATATGAG
Organism: Podotricha telesiphe; assembly: GCA_038994665.1. NCBI lineage: Eukaryota > Metazoa > Arthropoda > Insecta > Lepidoptera > Nymphalidae > Podotricha > Podotricha telesiphe. The sequence continues at coordinate 1,031,002 of JAOYRR010000327.1, forward strand.
ACGCTGTTGGTCTGGTGGGATGCCCTCCTTGTCTTGGATCTTTGCCTTAACATTTTCGATTGTGTCAGAGGGTTCTACTTCCAGGGTTATTGTTTTTCCCGTTAATGTTTTCACAAATATCTGCATACCACCTCGCAGACGCAGGACAAGATGGAGTGTAGACTCAAAAAAAAAATGAATTTTAGCCTTTACATTTTCTATAGTGTCAGAGGCTTCAACCTCTAGAGTGATGGTTTTCCCAGTAAGCGTCTTTACAAAGATCTGCATACCACCTCGTAGACGCAGTACCAAGTGAAGAGTAGATTCTTTTTGAATGTTGTAATCAGAAAGCGTGCGGCCGTCTTCTAATTGCTTTCCAGCGAAAATCAAACGTTGTTGATCTGGAGGAATGCCTTCTTTGTCTTGAATTTTCGCTTTTACATTTTCAATAGTGTCGGATGGTTCCACTTCTAATGTTATGGTTTTACCAGTGAGTGTCTTCACAAAAATTTGCATTCTGATATCTGCAACAAATCAGATGAATTGAAATAACTATTAATTTTACTATATTACGATTGAGTAACGTCTATTGAGTGGAAAAGTTCAAATGGTTGAAGACAAAGAACAAAGAAAGGCCTCGGATAACAAAATGGCGTCATGCACCGTTGTGACACAAATAGTGGCGCAATACGCACTTAATTCGATTAATTGCAAAACTTACCTTTATTTTTCAAACTAAAAATTGGATGCGTGCTTGTGGGGATTTATTTAGCATAAATTTACTTAGTTCTGGCCACAAATATTACTTTTAATAAACAAATAAAACTGGAAAATAATGTACTTTATCACCAAGTTATTCGTACGATAGAACACGTTAATTATAAATACAGCGAGCGATCGAAGTGGTCTCTTATATAGATGACGTATTTTTGTAAATGTTGCTATCCTAAAAAAAGCTAATGCTGCTTCTACACTTTACTTCATGATACAAGGATGATTAATATCAACGACTTAACATCAGTCTCGTCAGAAAGCTATAAAGTATAAGTAATAACAAAAAACAATAAATCTATAAAATAAATATCTTGCTGCGTGTAAATCATATAATCATTTAAAGTTTTAATTTTATAGTGTGAATATATTGTGATATGTGTGATAGTTTACAATATTGAACAACAATATTCAATATTGTAACTGATAAGTTGATAACATAATATAACTTATGAATATTTACTCAAATTGGCAGAAAGAAGATCAGGGATCTCAACTCAAAACTATATGTCTAAACTACTAACTAAACTATATGTCATTTCAGACGCCAGATCAGATAAGATTTCATCTAACTTAGATGTCAACTTGTGGACACCATTATAGCAGATGAATGGACGGATAGTGAAAAGAGTAGTAGTTTAGGGCCAATTGCTTTTTTTTATTACCTCATAGAGACGTACTTGAAATAACAAAAACATAATATGTGACCGATTAAGTAATTAAGTACAACGCACAGTGTCTGATACCTAAATATTGAATATATTCTGAGAAAGGGTAAATCATTGAATCTTCTTATTCTTGGCATTAATCCTAGTGTTTGACCAAGATGTAACTTCTCTACTTTGCACAATCTTCAACATCCTGAGTGATCATAAACTGCTTCACGACATCCAGCCATCGCTTTATTGGGCGTCCAGGAGGTCCTACTCGGGGATACACATATCAAGGAATTTTGTTCCAACTCAGTTCCCAGGCCGAACCGCGCAACGTGGCGATACCATCACAGGCGACGTTCTTTGAGGTTGTCCGTCCATGGACTCCAAGACTACCTCGTATATATGGTAAATACTAGCTATAATTATAAAAATATGTATGATTATAAAAATTATACACTGTCATACGCTATGTGACAAGGATCCCTTTAGATCGCAATGCCCACCAGATGCCAATGCATGCCTGGTCAATACCAGGCACGCTTTTGAAGGCATTCTGCAGATCTAAGACAAGAAAATATAAGTATCTTTTCTTTATTCGATATAAACGTTGACTTTCTAAATGGACACTTTAGAGTTTATACCAATAACATTACACAAATTTATAATATTTTAAATGAAACTTTAATTAAATTATTTAAAAGTATTAATTATGAACTGTTATTGTTAATAAAATCGCAGCTAATAATAAATCGCAGTAGAGCCTGCGCTACGATTACGTAGTGCAGGCTCTACACATCACATTATTCACAATATTTCTTCCTGTCTTAAATATTTTTTAAGTTGCAACTCTTGAGCAAACTGTCAGAACTATAGTGTTTTGTGACTTTTGTCTGATTATCGGACGGGCGTATTGATGTGTGAAATAAAAGGATTCTTCTTTCTACCGTATTTAATTGAGTTTCTATTATAAGTACATTTTACTCTTTATTATTTTTACTATTAGAAGTGAAATATCTTGTCTACATAACAGTGCACACTATTTTATTTAAGTTGCCTATTTAGTGATTCCTAAATTTTATTTAGTTTCCATTGTAAACACACAAAAATTACATGAAATTTTTGTATTATTGATAAATTAAACAATGTATGAGTCACCTTACATAATGGAAAAGCTATAAATTTCATGAATTTTGGTGATAAAAATGGCTGATCTAATACGTGCAATGGGAGCGCCGATTGGACCCCCTATAAAGGATAAGTTAGGTTCTCCATCCACGGAGTCGGAAGACGGTGGGGTCGATTTAGGAGAGTTAGTTGCAGATTTAGAGTTAGATGAAGCTGATGGGCCCAGTACTAATGGTGAGTTTAATTATTATAATTGAAATATTTATAACTGGTATGAAATTTAAGTAAATAATAATAACGTTATGTAGTATATTATCAAAATTAATTATAATATATATTTTTATTTCATAGGTGAAAGACAAGCAGTCCTTGCTCCTCCAGAAACTGAATGGTATCATGGACGGTTGGACAGGTACACTTCAGAGGAAAGATTGTGGGCTGCTGGTAAACATGGCAGTTATTTAGGTAAATATGTTTTTTTTAAATACCATATCACTTTCATCTTTAGCCACATCTGTAATTACAATCATAAAATCTATAAATACTAATAAATGACATAACTATTTGTTGATGAATATAAAATGAATAAATAATGAAATAATTGCTGTCACTGTTATAATTTTTATTATAAATTTTTTATATTAATTTATCACTCAATTGTTGCTAGGATTAGATATTTTTTAAATTATTGCTCATTGAAACAATGGGTATTTCCCTTTACAATCTTTTATTTGTGGTAGTCTTAATAAAAAGTAGAGCTATTTAAAATTATAAGAACATGTATTCTGCTATTGTTTTGGTGGTTTCCACTTATACAAATAAGTAACAACAATATATTTGCATGATAAATTAACTTTTCAATTGATGAATGTATTGTGATACAAATAAGTGCGTGTTGGCCATCCTTCATGAGAATACATCATTATTTTGTATATTGTCTTTTAAATTGTGTATATTTTGCAAAATCAATTTTAAAAATTCAACTGAAATTAACCATAAATGTAGTAAAATTATTAATTAATATAAACAATAATTAAATAGTTTAACATAAAAACGTAATTGTACAATTTTATATTTTCTATTTTGCTATGATGCTGAAATATTATTGAAGTTGAATATTTTAGGTAGTGAATTTAACTCCATAGTTATTTATTATAGCTTGAAACATTTAATATTTGAAAGTAATATAAAATAAAAAGTATTTAAAATATCTCTCATGTATCTCAACAGCATATAATAAACTAGTCACCAACTTGTGGCTTTGCCTGTGTAAAACTACAAAACTAAACTTTTTGTTTCCCTCGCCCTCCTGAAACAATCACAAACTTTGCCAAAATTTATAATTGAAATGGTAGTAATATTTTTATTTATGAAACAATTGATGATTGAATAAAATAAACAATAAATGTTATGGGAAGTTTACTCAAATACAATAGTCAAAAATGCATTTAAATTGGTTAAGCCGTTTCTGAGATTAGCATGCACAAATGCATAGACAAACAGAATGGGAAGTAAAAAATCATTGTTTTGGGTTCTATTATGTTGATAAAAGCCCCCAATAATATTTGTACAGATTATATGTCATGAACATTGTTGAGGTGTGAATTATGATATTGTTGATTTGTTATTTCTTTTATAAAAAAATGGCATGGTTATCGCTATCATTGAAATTGATAAGGTTTCGAAACTAATTAGGTTACGAAACTAATAACATTAACAATAAAACAAAAAAAAAAGAAGTTTTTTTTAATATAATCAACATTCAAACTATATTAAATTATTTTTAAATGAGAATAATACTAATAAAAATATATTTTGTTGCAGTCCGCGAAAGTGACCGTAAGCCAGGCTCATATGTATTGAGTTATTTAGGACGCACTGGAATTAACCATTTCAGGTATTCTAATTGAAAGATATATTGAAAAATATATTTGTTAAATATATGTCCATTTGGATATATTGCATATAATTTTATATTATTTTTAGAATAACAGCAGTGTGTGGTGATTATTACATAGGAGGTCGTCAGTTTGATTCTTTGACAGAATTAGTAGGTTTTTATAGCCACTGCTCAGATTTATTAAAGCGTGAGCGGTTAGTTGAGCCCATTCCCCCACCAGAACCAGTCAATGATAAAAAGGTGAGAAAGAACACTAACATTTTTGTGCATATTGATACTGTTTCCAGTATTGCTGTATTTTTTACATTTTACAGTGCTATTCACACACTTAGGTAATAATTTAATTAAAATTAATTTAAAAAAATAGGTAAAATTGTATTTGCCATAACTCCAATTTTTCTACTTATAAGCTACTTTAAGCAAAATCTTAGATGGGCAAATGACATCAATAATTACGTTCCTAGATTTCTGTAGATCTGGAAACATTATAATTAATTTTTTTAAATGTTTATAAACTTTTTTTCCTTTGGTGTGTAAAATTGTTTATTTTTGATTTATTTATTTCCAGGGTCCATATTTTGGTATTATTTATTTCTATGACGATGTTCTTATATTCGTAAGAAAAGAAACGAAAATCTATATTATATTAACTAAAGCGACACACTTGACTGTTTATATTATTTCAAATTGTTATTTCCGCACTAAGATAATTTATTTGTATCTACAATGTGTTTTAAAGTTCATATGATACATGTTTCTATAATAATAATAATCTTTTAGCGCGTGGTGGCCATATTGCCTTACACTAAAATGCCGGACACAGACGAATTGACCTTCCAAAAGGGTGACATATTCTTCGTGCACAACGACATGGGCGATGGCTGGCTGTGGGTCACCGCGCACAGGTATGTCCTTGGTCCTTGCGTTATTACAAATATTATGTTAACTATGACATATTACACTATTAATATATAAGTCGATTATTTCTAATCGATTGATCGATATACATTTTTTTTTTCAATATTTGTTATTAAATACAAGTTTCTCTGGTTTTATAAAACAATATTATACTATAATAAATAGCAGCTTATTCCCATTATTCCCGCATAGCAAGTAAAAATTAATCTAAATACTCTCCGTTCTCCGCTTTCCGCCCGAGACATAGCGTGTTGAGTAGCGGAGCTCAAAGCCGTGCTTTGTCTTGTACTAGAGCGAAGAAATGAAAATACTTTAAATAGAATCATTTCTCTGATTGGAGATCGACACCACAGCCAATCGTGTTTGCAGTCAGTCACTGTCCCACTATTCCAGCATGGCCTCAACTATAATAAATTACACTATAATATGGCTAAATGAACACTAACATTGTCAATAAATGCATACCCACATACACACACACACATATGGTTGTTAAATGCATTATCCTTTTTAATTAAAGGTAAAAGCTTTACCCTCACCAAAGATTTAAACGTTCTACATTATAAAATATAATTTGAGACATTACATAAGTGCTCTTTAACATCCATTACCTACATCTTTCCGCTATACCATTACGAGTATTCAGGGTAGGTAGGTGTATGAGTAAAAAGCGTATGTGCATACTGGAAACTAGAATTGCAACGAAATTAACTAAAAAGTATGTATATAGATATCTCATATCGTTTTTCCTAATTTAGGCAATGTTTATATATTATATTTTTCGTAGATTATAAAAATTATGCCAAATACGAATTTACTCCAGAACTAAAATATAACCAAGCCATTATTCAAGCTTGCCTAAATAATATAATAGCGTCTTACAAGTTGTTAATAATTCGATATAATATGATGTATTAATAAATTATTTTTTATTCACAAAGGAAAATATATAAGTAATCTCGTTAATTTTCCCTGAAAAAGTAATTACTTTTTGAGGAAAATACATAACGATTTGAGCTTATTAGTGCGTGATTCCTTCGACGCCGATAGAAAATTCTAGACGAACGATCTTACGTATTTCTCTTAACATTGTAAAAAACCTAGCGTTATTTACGTCTTGTGAGACTATAATTCAATAAGGTTCTTATTATGTACAATAAACTCTCATCTATAGATATACATATATAACCTCATTGCGTAATATATTATGTTAAAGCAACCTATTTACTGCAGACACACAGATAGATAGACACACAGATACAGATAATTTATGTTAAATATATAAATATTTTACCTAACGATATATAATAATGAAACAACGCGCTGTTTAAAAGCAAAAGCAATCAGCAATTGGGTCCTCTTAATATATAATCTATATCACAATGTGAAGAGGAAAAATGTGCTAAAATATGAATTTAGTACAAGAACAATTAAATATAGAGCTTCATATCTATTATGCAGTGATGAGGTCACGCCAGGTCAAGTAGATCTGTCAAGGTAGAATGGTTACCCTTCGCGTGTAAGAATTATACACTTAAAATGTTTCTAAAGCACATTAAAATGGCTTCTAGTGCACGCACTGCCTTTAAAGGAGTTGTATTGTATTAATTTACATTAGCATGCAGGCGCTTTACGTTTGTAAGAAACTTGACTTGGTTTTTTTAACATTTCAAAGTGTCATTCACACACTTAGGATATTGAAAAACATATTTTTAGAAAATGTATAAAAATGGAAATCGTCCATGCTTGACTGCTTGGTTTCCAAGAAGCGCGCGTTCAAATCCCGCTGCGTTTTGTACGTTTTCTTAAAAATATTTGTTTTTTAAACTTGAATTTGTTATAGGTGCTATAGAAAAATGATTAAAATTAATATATTCAAAAGAATTGCTTTTTATATTGAATATAAAAAAAACTTTGCAATATATAAAATTAATATAGGTCATGATGGCGTGGCACAAAACAACACAAAGTTTGTCTGTAAATGCGATCCGATCCCACGGGATTGATTATATTTCAATTATTCTCATTTTCCGGTTCCGGTGGTAACGCGGCGTTGATTATCCCTACGTAATATCTCCAATTAAAGCGAAAACTGACTAATGGATTGTTTCAACTCTGATTACCCTTTTACGCAAAAGCATTATATTTTTTATTCCTACAAATAATTTACATAAAAACCGATAAAATCTTATTTGTAAGCCAAGGTTTTTACTCCTGTAGTTGTTTTCCCATTAGCTCAATTGTTTCGCTCAACAAACTAAGACAATATGTTTCTAAGAAAATTTCCTACTAACATTTTCTGAGTAAAACTGATTTGACACCATCGCGTCTTGGCGAAATAGGCATAGAACAAACTTAATACAACACGTTTAAATTTGATACTTAATTATTATATATTTTAAAATTTTGTTTGGTTTTCTTGTTTGGTTGAATTACGTTGTTAAATTCCTCCTCCCTTCCCCCCTCCCCCCTCTCCCGTGAAATAGACAGAATGTGGAGAATGGGTGAAATATTTAATTGTTTCAATCAAACGTTAACGTTTTGTTCCGAACACTAGACTCGTAAACGAAACGTATTCTAGATATAAAAAAAAAAAACTTGTTTTAAAATTCTACTCAAATTTTCGAATAGGACGGGTGAACAAGGAATGATCTTCAGGGAGCTAGTCGAAGACCTCGATCCATCAATAGATCCGAACACCGTCTTCTCTTGGTTCCACCCCAACTGCACCAAGAGTGAGGCTGTCGATATGCTTGTTAAAGCAGGCCCTGGCAGTTTTCTAGTGAGGTAAGAGTCCTAACCATAAGCCAAGTTGTCCGATTTCCGATAGTTTTTTTCTTTTGAAATAAATTATAGTATATATTAAACTAGTAAGTTGTAATTTTTTTTACTAGGTTTATTCTGCATTTTTACGCATCTCTCAGATGTTATAGTAGTGTAGTGACATTTAATTGGAAAATAATATATTTTAGCACAAAAAGGGTACGAAACAAATGTCTGTAGTTTCATAGTAAATTTAAATACAAAAACGTAATTCTTAAATAATATATAAATCCGAAAATTTTGAAGACTTACATTATTACTCTTTACAAAGTAAAATACATGAATAAACGTATATGTTGTTATCAACAATTTTTTTAGAAATTAACATTAGTTATTTCTTTTTTATTTTTTTTTTTATTTCATAATATAATAATTGTATATGACTTTTTACAATTTTTCATTTAGACCTTCGGATAACTCTCCCGGCGACTACTCCTTGTTCTTCCACATCAACAATCAGATTCAAAGATTCAGAATCGAGAAGAAAGGCGTACGGTATTTGATGGGAGGCAGGACATTTGAATGTCTCGATGCGGTCATAAATCGATATAGGAAGGAGCAAATTGTCGAAGGGCACACTTTAGGGCAACCTGTAAGTATATGCCACATTTTTGTTGTGTTCACTTAATATTTTAATTAATACTTTATGGATTTTAGTGCCGCGGCGTATTCAGTTTGGTCGTAGAACTGAATGTTGTGGATTAAAATTTTAATCACACTAATATTTAGATTATCCACTTAAAAAAAAAAAACAAATAATCCCCACACTTTTGCCGGCATGTAAGTGCTATCGGATAGAACCGGGGCTGGCCAATCCGTACTCGCGAAAAAGTAAAAATAATTTAAATTAGATCAATCTGACGCTGTCCCCCGCGTTCGATTGTCGAACCCACACTGTCCCTGATGATATAGATTTTGTTGGTATAATTAGATAAAACGCGTAATTTAGAAATGAGCGCAATAATAAAAGTGAAAATAGCCGATATATTAAACGGTTATCTCCGCTTGTTTCGTAAAATACTACCAGGTATGTAAAATAAAAAGTGAAACAATTAAAAATTGTATTTTTTTATAAATAATTCCAAACAAATACATATATATTTTGTTAAATTTTTTTTAAAGTGTTATTCCCACACATCCCGCTGCGTTCAAATTTTTATACGTTCTCTAAATATGTCTTATTCAAATACATATATTTAAAAAAATAGAGTGTCATCAAAATATATTTTTCAACATCCACAGTTGATTGCCGAAGGTCATCAAATTGAACCGAATCAGAACACCACTGGTGCTGCCGCAGAGAAGATATACGCGACTCTTCGTGAGTGCAGGGATCAGATCGGCCTGAAGAAGATGAAAGGCATCAAACATCAAGGCTACTTGCACAAAAAATCTGATAAGGGAGCTAAAAAGTGGAAGGCTCTATACTTTGTCCTCTTGCAAGAAGGGACTGATACACATCTGTATTTCTACGATTCGCCCAAACGCACTAAGCCCAAAGGTCTTATTGATCTTTCCTGTGCGTATTTATATCAGGTGAGGTTTTTTTGTCATTTATAAATTATTTTACTTCTTTTTTGAATAATATTCACGAATAGAAGCAAAACAGACAGACAGACAAATATTTTAAAAATAGTTATTTAGGTACATGTTCCGTGTTTACATACTAGCGTGTCCCTTATATTTCGAGTTCGAGTTCCAGATGTTTTAACGCATAAGAGGGTTCTTAAAGCTTTCGTAATGGTGCAATAGTGTCTAGAAAAAAATATTGCCCGTTTTACAAACGATAATCCGTGCCGACTTGAGATTAAAACTTGTCCATACAAATTGCGTTGGTACGACACCGCCTTCTTTCAGTAATCATATCGTACGCGACTTTCAAGATTTATTAGCTCGGTTATTTGTTGCATAAAGATGTCGTTGGAATAACGAAGTGCCGAATAAAAATTCCTTGTCAGACTGTCAGCCATCAAATAAATGGACAAGTCAGACAGGACTGAAAATCGACAAGTCCTGGCCGTCTTATTTTACAATATTCTAGAAGTGAAGCATACTGTCGGTGAAAATGCGATGCGGTAAAAAGCACGCTCTCTCAATAAGGCATTTCTTTACTGCGAGAAGAAAGTTATTGATTTATATCGAGCTTGGAGAGAGCTGTAAAACATTGTAAGAAGAATCTTGAAACTAATTTTAAATACCTCACCTTAATGACCCATATTTAAAATACTAGCTGTTCCGTTTTACAATGAAACTTAGCAATGAGTTTTTTGTGTGAAGCGCTGTATTATAATTATACAATGTTAAAACCTTTTGATAAAATTGATCGATATTATTCAAGTAAAGACTATATAAGAATTTGAATATAAAAAACGCACTGTGAATATTCTATCAACTTTTGAACTTAATTCAGCAGTTTGAGTTTGTTGTGTTGTGTGTCAGAGAAGTGTTATAAAGTTATCATGTCTTTAGTTTCACCCGTTTTAATTTATGGAAAAAACATACTAAAATAATTATATTCCATTACTTTTTTAAGTGCGTACTCTATGACGTATCAGTTTCATGATCGCTCGCCTTGCACGTTCTCGATCGCTGATTTTTAAAACTATGAAAATTCATTGACATTCCTAAAATATTCATTGACATCAAATGATGTAAAGGGCGATTTTGGTTCAAGTTAAATACTTGTGATGAACACTGCATTTATGAATTGAACTTAAAAGACAGAAATATGCTAGAATGCAAGGAAAGCGCAAATAATGTTCTGTGACGCACCAGCGAACTTAAAATATTAGCCGTTTTAATGGAGGTGTTGCTGTTTTGGAAAATACTTTACACTGCAGACACAGACTTAACTCAAAATAAGTTTCCCTGACTGACTGTTATAATTTTATATTTTTGTTTATAAAGGTTATTGCTATTATATTTTATTGAAATTCTTATAAATAAAATTTATTATTTTGCTTTTAGAGGTGACTGATATATTAGGACAAAACAGGATTTGTATAGATCACATTCATAATTTAGCTGGTTCCGAAACCCCTAAACTGAAAAGAAACTACGGTGTGTTTTGCAAGTCTCGACACATTGCACTTAACATGGGACATGCAAATTTTTACAAGTACCAGTCGCTGAGTTTCTTAAAGCAAAAATAATATTTTTACTTTTACCCCCATGGGTTCCCATATACTTCTTTGGGAAGTAAGGGTGTAGCGCGTAGTTGGTGTAATGATGAATACTGCGATTCCCCGTAGGTGCACGAGTCGCTGTGGGAGCGCGAGTTCTGCTTCCAGCTGGTGGAGCGCGCGCTGCCGTGCCTGTCCACGCACACCTTCCTGGCGGCGTCAGCGGCGCACGAGCAGCGCGCGTGGCTGGACGCGCTGCGCCCGCTCTGCGTGCCGCAGCAGGCACGCCACCACTGCAAGGTACACTACTTACGACTATTATACTTGTCACCTTTATTTTAACGTGTTAAGTATAAGAGTTCAATTGCTGTATAAAAATATATTATTTAAGGTGTTGTTAATATTGCCTTTCTCAGTTCAATTCACATTTTTGTAGCTTATCTTAACTGATAAGGTTATAGTGTTATATACAACATGTATTTAAAAGTCTATACTCGTACATATTGCACGACTGTCTGATAACTGAAATATCACTGGAAATACATAATTGTGGTAATTAGCATATTTTTTGTAAATAGAGCTCAACATGTAGTTCGTTGGTGTGTCGCAGGTGGCGCGGGTGGTGTGGCTGCGCGCGCTGCGCGTGCGCTGCGTGACGGCGCACCGGCTGCCGGCGCGCCTCGCCCCGCGTCCGCACCTGCGCCTGGCGCTGGGCGCGGCGCCCGTCGCGCGCACCCGCGCACGCCCCTCGCCCGACCCGCACTGGGACGACGAGTTCGTTTTCGAGTGAGTACATATAGTACAAAACGAACGACGATTCAAATTTATATCAATATTAAAAAAATATTTTTTTAGAAATTTATAAACAATTTAACGCAGTGGAATTCAAAACCTGCGCTTCTAGGAAACGGTACGGTCCGGCTACATTGAAATTTTTATACGCTTATTTCAAACTTATTTTTCATGCTAGCATCTCTGTAGAGATTTTTTTACAAATATCTTTAATTAAATGAAATAAAAAAATATTTCAAATATATAAAAAGATAATTCAATTAAATTTAAATATATATTTTTTTTAGTGATGTTCCTCCAGATGTTACGTCATTTACAATTACGGTCCACAACACCGGCAAGAGAGGCAAGGAGTCTGAAGTGAGTATATCACATAATAAAAACATAATTTCAACAAGTTTTTTTATAATCATCACTGAAGAAGGTGAGATATAACTCAAAATTTTTATTTCGAAAAAAAAATTGCTAAAGCTATACGTCAAAAGTTTTAAAGAGACGCTGAACGGCTTCTACTTTTAAATATTGTTATAATAGTAGCAAAATTAGATTATATTATTAGATATTTTTTCGTATTTTATTAAAAAATCTAAAATCATTTTCACAATAATAATTTCTATTAATATTTTTCATAAAAAAAATTTAGTTAACAAGTTTATAATAATTTACATTTATATGTACTTAAAATCGTCATTTATGTATAGAACTGCGAATACATACACTTCTTAATTAATGAATTTAATTGTTTACTCATTGTGGCGCAGGGGGACAGCGTTCGCGCGATATGCGCGGTTGCAGGTTCGATCTCCACTCGGAGGAATGATTATAATTTAACTATTTTCATTGATTCTATTCTACTCGTAGTGCAAAAGAAAGCGTGGCGTTGAGTTCCGCTATGTGGGATAAAGCTACTATAAAAAGGGTCTTTTTTTAATTTCACTTGTAGGTCGCAGAACTAACTATAGAGTTGGCGAATTTGGCCAATGGTGAGGAGATAGAGGAGTGGTATCCGTTAGCTGGTATGACACCCATAGGAGAATGGGGCTCGTTAAGACTTCGTATAAGGTATATTAGAAAAAATATGTTTTCCTATTTTATGAAATTTTCAAGTCTATTATTTGATTAGTTGTTCTGGTTACTATGCCGAAGATAGAAGGCTCCATTCCCATTTATATTGATTGATTTACACGTATTTAGATATGTTATATAGATATGCTTTTATATGTATATACTTTAAACTTGTATATGTTTAAATTATGTAATTTGTGAAATGTTTGATTTCTATTTAGAAAAAGCTTAAAACTATTATATTATACATGTATATTTTAGATACATGCAAGAACTTGTAATGCCTCGAGAGGAGTACAACCCACTGCGCCAGCTCTTGTTAGAGCCGGGGCTGCCCGCTGTGAAGGCTTTAGCTGATTTGTGTCGTACAGACAGACAACCTTTGGCTACATGTGAGTATGCTTCAAAATAAATATTTAAGCCGTTTATCTTTATAGTATTATTTCTGCCGTTCAAAATATTTATGGTAATATATTATATAGTTTTAAGTAGTCGATGATTTATTTATTATGAACAATTTGTTTTTGCCTATTTATACTCGTATATTGTAGTAAGTATATTTGTAAAGATTGGACGCTTTAATTCCGCGACTTAATTTGCTGTGTTTTTAAATATATGAAAATATGAGAATGAGTGCGTATCTCGTAAGTACTCTAAGAGTGGTCACTTTAAAAAAGATCCATGCAAATAAAAAGTAATTGTATTGAAATATTTTTTTCATACATGAGACTATTACTGACTTGCCTCGACTTTGCACACGGTCAGCTAAGGATTCGAACTTCGAAGTGTTCTGAGTAAAGTGCGATGTAACGCAATTAGTGGCTATTTGTAGCGGTGCTGCGCGCGTTCTCGGAGTGCCAGCGCGGCTCGGAGCTGGCGCGCGAGCTGGCGGCGGCGGAGGTGGCGCGCGAGGCGGACCACCGCGCGCTCTTCCGCGCCGCCAGCCTCGCCACCGCCGTGCTGGACGAGTTCATGCACGCGCTGTGCAAGCCCTTCCTGCAGGTGACTACGCTCTCGCTGTAAGTAACAGTTCAGTTACAGTTACTTTCATTAAAATTAAATATTCATATTTGTAACAGGCGGCGATAGCAGAGACAGTGCAGAAATTAATAGATGCAAAACAATCGGCCGAATTGAATCCTACCAAAATGGACTCCCCCGACGATGCGTGCAATAACGCTGAATTCTTACTTTTGGTACTGGATCAGGTATGATATAAGTATTAACGAGTATTTTATATAAAATATGTATTTTTATATATATATATATATAGACACTTATTATTAATTATTAAAAAATATATATTAGTCACAACCGCCACTATAGCTCTGTTTCCATACAGTAATAAATTGAATTGGTAAATATTTTGTTCACAAGGAGCGTATGATTTGATCAGATAACGCTGTCGATCTTCACGTCGCCGGAGGCGTGTCCGCGGCCGGTGCGCTACCTGTGCGGGTGCCTGCAGCGCGCCGCCGTGGCCAAGTGGCCCACCGAGCGGTTCGTGCGCACCAGGGTCGTGTCCGGTGAGATATTTTACTAGATTCTAGGGAGATTCTTGTTTATTATAATTAAATATTAATTAATTTACACTTACACTAGCAATATTGACTATGCAGTATTCTTTTTCCCAGTGTATAATTTGACTCTCTGAACATATTCAAACAGGAACTTATAAAATGATTAAACAGGTTTCATCTTCCTGCGCCTGATCTGTCCGGCGCTGGTGGAGCCGCGCGCGTGGGGGCTGGTGTCGACGGCGCCGCCGCCGCACGCGCAGCGCTCCTTGCTCATGGTCGCAAAGTGCTTGCAAAATCTAGCCAACCTCATTGAATTTGGCGCTAAGGTAAGCTTTTTTTATACATTTTGATTAGTAATCATATTATTTTGTGCGATATTTAGTCATTCAAAGATTCAGTAAATTATTTGATAGACATGTATATAAATAAATTATATTATATAACTATCTATATGTGACTTCTAAGTCACCAAAAATGTATTTTACTTGTAATTTATTTTATTTTAGATGTGATAAAAGGTTTGAAAAGTTTTAAACTACTAAATATTAAAATATTTTTTATAAAAAACGAAGTATACCAACGTATTTTCTTTAACAAAATAAATACATAAATTTATTATAACTTGAAAATTTTAAAACAATTTGTTTAAATATGTAAATGTAACGAATATTTAATAATGTAACAATATCTTATACATCAGGAGCCGTACATGGAAGTGGTGAATCCGTTCATACTAAAGAACAAAGAGCGTATGGTGGTATTTTTGGACCAATTGAGCTCAGTCCAGGACCCCGGCAACGCAGCCCCCAACTCCAATAACAATTATGATATTGGTATGAAACTGTATTTAATGTATTATTTACAACAGTGAAGTGTTCATATAACACGATCCCCAAAGTTTTGAAAGTTTTGAAATAAATAAATAAATCCATCCATCCATCAATCAATCCATCCATCAATCAATCCATCAATCAATCCATCAATCAATCCATCAATCTATCCATCAATACATCAATCCATTAATCACTCAATCTATCAATCACTCAATCAATCAATAATTTAACAAAAATCTATTTTTATTTATCAATTATACGATACGTGTATTATACGCGATTAATCCGGGTAAAAAAAGTTTCATTTAAAAATAATTTAAAATATACGTAAAAATCAAAGAACTTATTATAATTTAATTACGATAAATGTCTTATTTATTTAGTCTAGTTGAGTAACAGGAAAATAATAATTTAGTTATTCAAATTTTGTTAACAAAAGGACCACGTCTCCATAGTGTTTAAATAAAACAATTTAAAAATGTATTACATACAAAACTTATGTTCTTCTGTAGCTAAAGAACTGGCGACGATCCACCATATCTGCGTCTCCCATCTAACTGAGTTGCAGAATTTGGCAAAAACTCAGCCTGCTATAAGGAAGCTGGTGACCGTCACGGAGATGCTCACCAAGCACAAGCATAAGTATCTCGAAATGATCAGATAGGACAAGCCTTTAAATACAGGTATTTTATATGTATATATGAATAATTTTTATTTTGTCATATAAAAATAATAAGGTAATTTACATAATAATTTAGATATTTTTGGCTCTGGCTATACTCTACTATACGCTATACTCTGGCTTCCCTTTTATTTTGGTTGTCGCTGGGAAATACAATTTACGCAGAACACCCGTGCGCAAGGCAGACGAGCCTTACGGACGGATGATACTGTGGGACTTATCAGTAAGCCCGATACGGCTAAGCGGGTCTGCATTCGCATTGGATACACCACACCACGCACCGCTACGCGGCCTCCTTAAGTGCGATAGCTGACTCGACGAAGGAGACCACTGCTGACCAGTTCCTCTCACTATCTAGCATGGCCCCGGCGTGGCGTTGTGGGGCCCAGGCGGGACATTCTGCCAGAGTGTAATGCACTGAATCTAGGGGCTCATTACACTCATAGCACGCCGGCGACTCCTATCGACGTGCAATTTGGTGCAGGTATTTGCCGAAGCATCTGTGCTCTGTCAGCACTTGCACTAACCTGAACGTCAGGACCCCGAAACTGCTCATTACCTAGCGACCCAGATGACGGCAGACCGCTTCCACCGTCGCTAGACCTGCCGTCGGGGACCTCAGCGGTTCGGTGGCCAGAAGAGTAGCCGCCGTCCACGACACCGTTCGGTATCCCCAAATTGCTCTTACCGCTATAACCCGCTGCGCTTTTCCCAATTAGGTCTTATTACGAGCGGTGAGAGAATCTGCCCACACGGAGGCCGGCATAAAGCCGTCATCGATACCTGTTTAGACTCATCAGGAGCTTCTATAATCAGCTCTACGTTGAGCCGACTAAGAGCCCATCTCGAGAACCTTCAGAACGGACCCGTAGGGTTGGCCATTAGTACTGGTTGAGTGGAGACCTTAAACCTAATGTACCTATATAGGTCTCCACCTTTTTCTCCACTCTTCAGTTTGGCACATTACATGCAACAAACGGGGTGGCAAACGTGAGATCAACCAAAGACCCGAAATTGTGTCGCACGCAAGTAAAAGTTGTCCCTACGTCGAGAAGAGACAGCCCAGAGAGTGAAGCCAAAGCAAGAAAATTCAGCCATACGCTACCCTAGATAGTATGCCCGTAGATGTTTGTAGTTAAAGAATTTTCGATAGTAGTAGAACAAAAGTTAGTAAAAATAAACTTTTTGTTGCTGCAAATATTTTAATTTAAGCAATACTTAATTTTCAATCTACTATTACTGAAAGTCTGGTGCCAAGTTCACACAGGTCGGGTTCGAATCACGATGCGTTAAAATTTTTATACGCTTCCTTTAATAATGATTTTCAAGTGGACAATCGAATGTATTAATAGAGAAAAGCGCGAATTAAAAAAATAATATTATTTTATTGTTTCAGGGTAAAACTACCGGAACAGAGATAGCTGTAGTCAAGTAGTTCGCGCAGGACTGAGTCTTAATCGTATTCTTGTAGTCATTTTAGCTTTAGCTTTAGCCTTAAATTACTTAGCTTCATCGAATACATGTCCGAGCTTTCTCGTGCCAAATAAGTATTCGTTCACTATTTTCTTATTATTTTATATATAATGTTCATGTTAGCATTTATTTAACTGCCTATTTAGTTAGTTAGTTAGTTATTGAACGGTTATGAATGATTTTGTGATTTGTTTTTTTGTTTTATTTAAACACGCTGATACAAGACGTTGTTTTATATTCTGTTATACTTTATCATAAAAAAGTTAGCTCAAATACATTTGTTACTTTTTTTTTTAATCAGTTATCATCAACTCAGGTTTATATAATTATTTTTTGTTAACATTTTTTTTTTTAAAGTGTTATTCCCACACTTAGGAAATTGAAAAAGACATATTTAGAAAACGTATAAAAATTTGAACGCAGCGGGATTTGAACCCGCGCCTCTTGGAAACCGTTCAACCGTGAACGGTTTTCTCCCTCTACTTTTCCCAATGCAAGCTATAAGTTTCCGTAAACTTGATACAGTGAAAGTTTTATCACACAAGGATCTTTTGTAGGGTGAAATAAAACAAAAAAAATACGAAACAACGAACAATACTCTACATTATGTGATTTCTAAGGAAGAGCTCAGTTCAAGTAGAGGCGGCGTTCCGCATCGCAGTCGCTAGAGCACCGTTACGATGCATCAAATGATTTGCTACTTTTTAATCAAAGTTATCACTCAACTCAGGCTTCATACAATTGCTTTTGTTAACATACTTTTTTTTTTTTTTTAAAGCAAAGTTACCCCACACACTTAGACTGAAAGACATTAGAAAACGTATTAGGATGCTCCTGGAAAACCAAGAACTGGGGTTTTCAAGAGGCGTGGCACCAACCCGCCAGTTTTCATCTTTTACACGTTTTCTAAATATTACATAATTTGATATAACTTATAATGGCGCACAAATATATAGTAGTCCTTCATCATTCTCGTTCATAACCGCTCTTTCTATACTTTAGCAAATTGCGTGAAAATGGCTCTCTTAGTACCAAAGTAGTATTTGAGTATTGCTGATTATTTCGCTGAGTTACTGTAGATATTAATGTGGACATAGAATTATCCTATGGATGAAATAAACAATGATAAGCTTACATACATGTGTTTAAAATAACATATTTTTGTGTATTTGTGTCAGTTATAAAAAGTGAAAGCTAGTTGCAAAAATATCTATACATTGATTGGCTTATACTGCAATTTAGCTATTTATTTATTAAATTTAAACACAATATTTGTAATCTACACTGAATGTGCTTGTTACATCCATAAAATAGTTTAATATTCATAAAAGATTTTAGTAATTAGAATACAATCCTCATACGTAATGCACTTGTAAATGGTCGTTAGGTTGAGCACGGACTGATATAATAGTAATTCATAAGAGTTCATTCTATATCGTTGTAATCTATGAGAGCAAAATAATTTAAAAAAAAAAGAATAGAAGTTACAAAGTGTAACAATTAATCGTAATTATGCTAAAGTTTTGTATGTGGTCCCTTTTTATACCAAATACCTCGCTTGGGAATATAATGAGTAGTGTTGCCGTTTGATATTTATAAATCGATTTTTATAGCGAATGTACTAGAAGTAAAATTACGAAAAAATGAACCAAGACAACAATTGATTATAATTTAACTTTATAGTTAGTGTTTTTACATCTGGCAACACTTATATCAATGACATGACATTAAGTCTTCATTACAATGATACATCACAATGACAATTTTAATAGTATTTTATATTGTACTATTCATGCTCTTTATTTTTTAAGTCTAGATGTAGGCTATTATAGGATTCTATTGTCAATCGCAAGACACCAAAAATGTTTTAGAATGGAGAATTGAATGTGATTGATCCTCATCTGAGTAGAAGTTAAAAAATGTATAGCAGACGTCGTTTATTAATCGGATACTACTACACCCTTACAATTTATTCTCTGTGATAGAAAAAACTTCTCATTTTTATTGCGAAATTACGTAACACATTCTTTTAACGCATTTACGACAAATAGTAGTGTCCTTTGTCACAAATATATTGTTATAATAAATTCTTCATATATCTCAATTTTTAATAATTTATCTTTTATTTTCTCTTGCTCAAGTAAGGAATTAGTATTGTAGTGCCATATTTATACTCATAAGTGGCTCTTTTGTATTTGCTTTTATATTTAATCACTTGAGCCTTTTGTATTTTTTATTTATATACAAGAAATAGAAATAAAAATAATCTTTTTTTATTTGGATAATTTTTTTTTTGTTTTTGAATACCAACTGATTATTTTAATATTTTTTACAAGAAATTAGAAATCGGTATAATTATACTTTTATTTATAAAAAAGTGTAAAATATTTCTTTTACCTTTATGATTTTAATTTACAAATTGTTTTTTGTAACCATTTTTTTACTTTTTGTTAAAATATTTTTTTGTATTATAATGTTAAAATATAGTAATTGTGAATGAATAGCATTTTATATTGTTTATGTTATTAATATACAATTATATATTTACTTCACATTTCTTATAATATATTATAGTATATAAATGTATTGTGTATTTTAATAGAATGTAAGTATAGTAACAGAATTGACATTGAAGAAAGTAGGTACACTGTTTTATTTGGATTGGAATTTCAAAGCTTCTTTAATTATTTTACAATTTTATTTTTAGATTTGATTTTTTTACTTATTATTTGATTTTGTAAAAACAAAATAATATACATACACACATTTTTGCCACAAACAATTAATAAAGAAGAAAAACACTAAATCCTTTATAAAATACATAATGTTGTATAGTATATACATTTTTGCTTTGTAATTTCTAGTAACTTTATGATTTTAAATACTTTGGAGCCTATCATTACAGTTAAGTACAGAAATTATTTTGACTATGTCATATTTTTACCATTGGTTTTTGGTTTAGTATTGTTTTCAACAATATAATAGCAACATTTTAATGCTAAATTCAGGATTAATTTCTAATAATGTTTGTTATATACAAAACAAATGCAAACTTGTTTGATTATTAAAATTACCTTTGATAGAGCAAAAATATTTAATTAAGGATTTACATCATTTAAGTAACTACAACTTGTATAACAACCAAACAGGCAGCTATAATACCTGTTTAATCTTATTTCAGAATTTTTATTCTATTTACTTTAAAAACAGTTTACTTTTATTATGAGTCAATGCATCGAAATTTGTTATTTATTTAGCAATAGCTTGTAGTAGTAGGTGTCTTTGTATTAAACAATGTTAGTTACTGTATAGAATGTCTAGACTGATTAATGCTCTAATTTCTAAAATTTTTGAGTGAACAATTAAATATGGACTAGATTTTTAAAATAATTATAACTTCAACTTAGAATTGGTTTTGTATTGGAAAATTTTATACAGAATACATAAATAAATATTATACTGTTTTTGTTAATTTTATTATATTTATAAAACAGTAATGTTTGTTTTAAATAATATTAACAATGTCATTAGAATTTTATTAATTATTCTTTGTTTTTAGTAATTTCCTTTTCATATTTATGTTAAATTTGTATTAGTGTTAATTGGTGGTTATGAAATATTGTAATTGTTTTTAAACAACACCTATGTATTCTTGTCTTAGTAACACTTTTTTTAACTTAAATTTGGTCTGTGCTAGAAATCATAATTAATATAAATAAATATGAAAATTATTATTGCCTTTATTTTTTGTAATTATATCATGTGTTCCACCTGTAAGTAATGCAATTCCATTAATAAGAGGGTATTAACTTTTATGTCAGAAAAAGTATAGCAAACGCCATAAATATGCAGCAAGTTGCAACATATGGGGATTTTCGTTCACCAATTCTTGCACATTTCCAGAAGGTACCCAAGAGTCTAAAATAAAAAAAAACAAAGAATTAAATTAAATACAAAAATTGCATATATAACTCACACAAGTAAAACTATATTAAAATTACATATAAAAAAAGTAAGCAGGTTTTATGTAAACCATTTGTATAGCAAAACATGCACTGCCATCAATTAAATGACTCTTTAAAACTCCCAAATCATTAAAAGATTTTTTTTAAATAGCTGTACCAAATGTTGTTATTAGCAGTCCTATAGGAATCCAGTAATAACTAATTTATCAATACAAGGCATTTTATAATATTTTAAAATGTTATTCAAACAAGATAATTAATATCAGTAATTTTAAACTATCTTCAAAATATGTTATTACCCTGTCTTGTTACGATCCATGATGCTTGGGAAGAAAGACCTCAAATATGCACAGGTGCATATTAATAGTAGTATTACTGATAATAAACTTTGAAAATTAAATATAGCGCTCTGAAACAATTTAATAACATTACTAATAACTAATATACACTTTCCTAAACATATAAATTGTTGAAGTCTTACAGACCATAATTACTGTCTTTTAATAAATAGTTAGAATGAGAATGTTAAACATTAACACTTAATTAATAATTACTACTGAACTATCCCTATAACTATGATAAATCAAATCGTGCACATTCAAATAAGCAGTCGCGATATAATTTTTGACTTTGACATTTGACAGTTAACAACACAGCAAGAGTTACGAATCAAAAGCTGACGAGAATTTCTAGAACGGTATACTTTATTATTAACATAATACTTTAGTAATTTGTTGTTTAGGTCCGTATTATAAATAAAATAAAATGAAATATAAAAATTCAATTCACAAATCATTCAAGATTCCATCAATCATGAAATAATCATAAATGTTTATTGGTGTTGATCACAAACTGACATATTTAATATAGCAAAGTATTTCACTTTGTATGATAAAATTGTTCGACGTAGCCGATTTTTGTATTAATATCATATCATATCATAAAACAATAATAATAAATACAATTAATACTGTAGTAGTTTTGTAGTTCTTTTGGATATCAGAATAGCATAATTAATAACATAATATAAAATGATGTCTTCCTATTAAAGATAATATAATTATTTATCAAAGTAACATTTACAATACAATATTTTTTTTCTTTTATGTCCGATTACTGAATTTTGTGTTCCGATTACTTAATTATATTCAGCGAAGTTCGTATTTATTGGTTATGTCGTTCTCATTTGTCTATGATAATTAGAGGTTTATGTTTTATGGCAACTTGATAAAAAATGATAAACATTAAACATACCACACAATCACAGAAGTAAATAAGAAAATGGGTTAAAGTGTCAATTTTCTTAGAAAAATTACTAATTAAATTTTAGAAAGTCTCTTTATAAACTTATCAAAATATATATTAAACATCATGGAAGAAGATAAATTTGCCTTAGTGGAAAAAATCATTAAAGACGTACACAATGTTTTGTCCAAAATATCAGAACTGTAAGTATACATTTGGCAAAAATTCAAATATTTAAGTTTAATTTTGTATACAAAAAACTAAATTAAAATTAATGCGCAATTTTACAGGTACGCCTTTGATGTTGTTCCAATGGATGTTAATTTTCAAAATAAATCTCCCGTTTTACACTTAGAAAACTGTTTAGGTCTAGAATCATGGTGTGTAAAGCATGTTTATATGTATTGTTATTCCGAAATCGTCGACAAGTATTGTTTTACATTGAAGCGCAAATTAAAAAAGTTTTCGTCTACAAATTGCGATCGCCTAATAAGATTAATGAACATAACACTATTGCTTAACCCAGAGATTCATACGTTGTGGAATAAAAGACGTGTTATGGTACTGGATCGTGTCTTAGATAAGACTGTTGAGTTGCATTTTACTAGGCTTGTTTTGTCAAGGAAACCTAAATGTAATGAAGTATTTGCATACAGACGATGGTTGTTAGAAAGTATATTTCAAGGTATGTAGAAATAGTTAATTTCTTAATATTGTATACTCAAGCATGAAATATATGCATGGCTTTGTATATCAATATGTTTATTTTAGTACCTTTATGACAATAAATATGATATTAGTACTTTATTCATTTATTAATTTTCATGAATAACACTAAATTTATTTAATTTAATTTTTCAGATATAAACAATCTTCAAATCAACAATATTGAAAGTCTTATTAATGATGAATGTGTTGTTTGTGATTTAGCTTCAGATAAAAGCCCTAATAACTATCATAGTTGGAATCACAGAATGTGGATCATAAATACAATTAAAACTACAGTTCCTGAACTAGACCTGAATGCTTTATACATTAAGGAGTATAATTTTTCTGAAAAGTGGATTTCAAAACATGTGTCTGATTATAGCTGCTTTCATTACCATCAGTTTTGTATAAAAAAACTATACAATCTCTCTAATAACTCATGGTTAAGTTTGGAAAACACATTAAATATTAATTTACGAAAGGTGTTTATTAGAGTCTTGGCTGCGAATATTCCTAACGATGTAACAATACAAGCATCTGAAGAAAACTTAATCTCTTATTCTGCCGAGAATCTTGTAAAATTTTTGCTTGCATATTCTAATAAAACGTGTAATTGTACTGTGGATTATATACAGTTATGTTGGAAACTTCAGATCCTATTCCAAGTGTTAGTATCAAATAATGAGTTAATACAATTCTACAAATACCATGAGACATTATGGTATCATAGACGGTTTATTATACATGAAATGATTACTTTTTTGTATGAATATTTTGATCTCGTCAGACATAATGGTGTTTTAAAAAAGAAAAGTTGCAAAAATTGCAATTATGATGATATAAGGCAAAAGCAAGCAAAAATTGGAAGATATGACAACCGTGTATACTCTAGTGTTCTGTTCACTGTTATTATATCACATGAGAAGAACTTTATTGAGGAAAGGAGGAAAGATGGTGATAATTATGCAGACAGACATGATAAATATTTGAAATTTGTTGAAGGCCTCAATAATGTTATGTAATGTACAGGCATTTGACAAAGTTTTTATAGATATTGAATTAATTTTATAACTGTTTTTAAAATGTAGTATTTTAGGGTTCTGAAATAACACCAAATATTTAAAATTGTATGTGTTGTGTAAATTGTTTTATTTATTAAATATAAGTGTTTAATGTGATTATTGATGATTAACTATTGAAAGTTGCATTTATGCATTATATCTTATTTTGAATTGAGCTATTTTGTTCGGATCTTTTATTTATTTAAAGTATTTTACTCCAAGAAAAATGTGATAAGTGAAATTTTAAAAGAACATTGCCAATAATTATTCAATAGACTTACATATTAATTAAATTAATATAAAGATTTTCCAGTTTTCTACAACACAGACATTCTGTAAAATAGACATTTAAGAACATATTTTCATCTCAAGCATTATCGTATGTCACATAATTGTTTTAGTTCTATGATGTTATTTTAAAATTCTGTCACAAAAAAATACTCATATACATGATTATTTTTTTATAATTCTTCTGGAGACATTTTAAATTCCTATAAGCAATAGGTATTATATCATTTTAATACCTATAAGTTTTTTAATGGGTAGGATGAAGAATGTAAAGAAGTATGTGGACATGTCTCCACATAATGTGGAGAAAAAAATATATAATTTATCGAAATATATTAAAATTGGTATGTCTATAAAATTGTTAATTAAACAAATGACAGAGGCTGTAGTTACAACCTTACCTTATATAATATCTGTATATCAAAGTTGATACTTATGTGTATTTAAATTTGTTCAAATTAGAGTTGAGAAGAATACTATAATTATATATATAAAATAAATGTTTTATTGTATGATTAGTGTCAAAGATGAATGAATAAATATAATTTAACGGGTTTTAATCGCGTTAATTTTTTTTAATAAGTACGAACAATGAATAACTGAAGCTCGTGATCATTATAGAGAGTACGCGATATAAATCTGTTAAAGTAATTTTATACAGTAACTAAATAGTAATATTTAATATGAGGATTCCGAAAAAAATGTATTAGTTTTAAATTTTACTATTTTTTCTGTATTAGGGTATTTCAGAAAGCCTAAAGAAGTTGGGAAAATATAGAAATTGTTTGTTTGACAGCTAATTAAAAAGAAACTTAGCTTAAAATAAAAATTGTGTAAAAGCTACATTTCATGTTCTCTTTTTCTCGTTCGCAAGTTATATTTAAAAATGAAAAAAAACTAAGTATTTTGTCAAAATGTTTGTTAAATACATGTTGCAAAAAATATAATAATTTAATTTTACAAAATGTTTTATTTTGAAAATTTTAAGATTAAAAAATAGCAATTTTCAATGTTTTTGGATTTTATAATGCACATTAAGTAGAAATGGTGTTTTATAAGTAATGTAATATTAAGTTTAGAATTTGCTAGAAGCAGTGATAGTGTGGTTTTTACTTAATTGTATGGTGTGATCTAATAATATATTGGTTTAATATATTTAACTTGCTAGTAGTTTGAATATAATTTGTTTCAATTTATGTAATTAAATAATTTAATTAAAAGACATTATTATAAAGACGATATGATTTTTATTTCTTTCCTATTATTTATACCAACTTAAACGAATTAGAAATAATATATTAGTATTGATTATCTTATTATTATATGGTATGAATATTTAAATAATATTTAATTTATGAAATAAATAGGCACACAGTTTATGCTAAATAATTAATTTAAATACAATTTCACTATTTTTCGTCAGTTCTTAAATTAAACTAGGCATTTTAAAAGGACGCAACCCTTGTAATCTAACTTTCGTTTTAATTGAATAATACTCAATAATATTAGGTTCGTACGCTTTCCAATAGAGATGCCGCGAATAATAATTCAATAAAAATTACGAATAAGTGGTTGCCACGTTTTCTGACCCATTCGGATTCATTGCTTAAATGGCAGACAAATAATGTTTTACAAAATCCGAAAATGAATTGGGATTAGTCAAGTAGTGCTGAACTCTTCTCCACTTCGTAAGAAAATAATCAAAATAAATCCATAGAATGCACGATAGTTTTAGGAATTGTTTTAAACAAGTCGCTGCTGAAAAATGTAAAAAAAAGTAGCCGATTACCAAACATTCGTGGCATCTCTACTTACCTAATCTTTATTTTTACTTTTTTGTTTTGTAAGTACATTAAATTCTGAAAATGTATTGACCACCTTGGCGCAGTGTGACAGATTCTGCAGCAGATGCAGATGGTTATGAGTTCGATCCCCACTCGGCGGAATGATTATATTTAATATATTTTCATTTCTTTGTATTATTTATATTATTTTAGGTACCAGAGTACCTAAGAAAAAGCGCAGCGTCGAGTCACTAAGCACTGGCACTCAGCATGCAATGTTTCGATTTCAGGCAGAAAATGGAGATCGGAGTGTCTTGGTATTAGGTCGTCTCTGACTACCCTGCTAAGCGGGAAAAAACATGAAGCCGAAAAAAATTATTGTTGTTTTTTTTAATACACATAGCTCGTTCTATTCTATTCTAAGAACGGGTCTCATGTTTATGTCACTGTAAACTGTTCCCACAAAAGGTAGGTAATTGATAGAGTTACAAGTTGCTTAATAATCCTTTTGCATAAAATTTCAATTATTTTGATAAGCAAGATATTATCTGATTTTGTCGTAATTTTTTTTTTGTTTAATATGGATAGAATTCTGCGAATAGCTCAAGAGCACCCATACAGTTACCATTTAGTGGAGAACCAAATACTTCATACTCCTATATTATTATTTTTGTAATTTTCTGAACTAGTTCTAAAATGTATCCAATCAGAACACCCGGTTATAGATTTAGAAGATATTTTGGAAAAATGGCAAGATAAACAAATATCCACTGGGCTTTGGGTTAATTTCAGAAGCTCATACGTAGGTCCACCCCTGTGTATAGTGTACCCCTGTGTAGAGACTCGATTACAGCAAACGTTCCTCTTATATTTGCTTATTTTATAATTACAAAAAGTTAAGTTCAAAAACTTTGTGATAACTTCACAGTTTACAGGTGCGATACTTAACCGTTATACTAGGTTCAACAGAGGCCGCTGTTTATGTCAATTAGAATTATTTGTTTCAATAGTATATTGGTTAATATTAAAGGTCAATTTAGCACAAGAACTTAACGACACTTGAGTTTGTTCAGTACGTAAGTTTGTAAATAACTATATGATAGGCAAAAAATCCAAAATATCACTTGGACAAATTCTTACATTACAAAAAATATGTTAAAATATAAGATATTACTTTTTTACTGTAAGATTTCTTAAATATAGTTACTACATTTTTTTTAAATATAAAGAGTTTATACAGATGGCGTTTTTTATTGAGCAATCAAGTGGGTTTGGGAAGTATTTCACTGTATGTGATGGTTATATAAATAACCCAAATAAAATTATTTTTCCTTTATTAGACCTAAAACGTCGACATTATCCCGCTCTGGTAAGTGCGACGATGAGTTCCGCCAATCAACACGCAGTTTGAAATTAGGACTGAGAAGGAACAAAAATGAGATTTTGTCTATACGTGAAGTTGAAATATAAGAAAAAATATTTCGACATTTTGAACCTAAAATACATAGTACTATGTTTGCCATAAAAATATTTTATTAAGACTAGAAATGGAATTTTACGAACGAATTGTAAGAAGGATTCAAAGCATATATTGATATGATATGACTATGCAAGATTGAATAATGGTAATACAATATTCAATCTTGCATAGTCAATCTTGCATAGTGTTCAATCAATATTCAATCTTGCATAGTGTTTTTTTTAATTTTCTATTGAATTTTATATTTTGACTGTAACAAAATTTGAACAGCAACTGTAACTGTAAGATATTACACAAATGCATACACAATACGCAATTAGCTGGCAGTAGAGTATTTACGCTTAATATGGGTCAGGAGGCTCGCACATTGGGAGTAACGTCGGTGGCATCTACCGAGTCTTACAAACCAATAAGTTATGTAAAACTTTAGTTATTTTTCAACTTTAAACTTTTTATTTCTAGTATATAAGGCTCATTTTACAGCATTCGACAGGTGCACATAGTGTAGGAGGACCGAGTCGCGCGTGACGTCACGGCTGTGTCGCGCGGATTTCAGATCGATATTTGTATTGGAGTTCGAGAGACTCCGTACAAAGTCGGAAGGGACGAGTGACGCTTCCACCACGTGCGAATTACGTAACAATATTGGCAGATTGGCTACAACGGGTCATTGACAAAGAATATTTTTAAAACTAAATTATAACGCAATTACAACTTGCCATCGTCGCTGTTATGAAAAAAATACAAGAGGGCGCCGTCAACCTGCATAATGAGAACACGTCTCGAGTACCCGCAATTTTAATCAGGCTTACTAAGTTAGATGGGTAGATTGTGCAGGACACTAAAGGGTTACCCCGAGTGTATACGAAAAGAGTTTGTAATCACAAAGTATTGACGCCGATACAAAAAGTCATGAACAACCACTAAACACGTGGCACGCTTAATTAGCAGCTTTCTTTAAAAGAAATAAATATATTACACTAAAAGTTAAAAAGACGTGCTGGCTAAAAGCTCTCGTATAAATTGTTAGATAAACTCTTCTTGAATTTAAAGTACAGAAGCACTGCAGAATAATGGCACATAACACGAATTGCGAATATCTTTCAGCTCGTAGTGCTGCAGGTGCTATATCAGATGTGTTAGGAATTAGAAATACGGCTTTATTTCTTCGATTGGAATCATAGGCTTTACGTGTTTTCATATGTAATGGGTTTAGTCATATAACGACAGTAATAAATCTTCTTAGATTAGTTTTAAAATAAAATGGTTATATATAACTCTTATATTTACATTAAAGATATAAAAAATAGAAAAATAAGCTATTATAGTAAAATAGACGAGTTAATAGCCTGTAACGATGAAACTTTAATGGAAAATTGTGAGTCGTGTATGTACGTGCTAGGTGCTACGAAATATGTGAAAGGAATTTCCTTAATCATTTGGTAATACTATTTTGTTAGACTCATTAAACTGTTCCTTATACGTGTCAAATTATACATTTTTGTATACAAATGTTGCTAGAAATTAAATTATAATTTGTTAAATACATAATAAATAAATAAATGGTACCTTATGTATAAATATTTAAAATTTTATTATTAGTCAGTATATTTTAATGATTAAATAAGCCAAAGAATGTGTGAGTAAAAAAAACAAACTATGCTTAGTAATAAAAAAGTAGATAAAAAGTTCTATATGTCTTAAGTCTAACAATTTTAATGTAAAACGGGAACTCGTTGGATAGTTTAAAGTTTACAATAACCCTAGACTTTGTCGCACGTACATACCTATATATATTATATAGATGTATATATCGAAATAGAACGTCAACGCACTTGTAGAAAACAAAATAGGTAGACTGATTTATTTAGCCGACCAATAAAAACGCAACACGGACAGGACTACAGAGTAGGGCAGTGCAATAATTGCATTCAGTTTAAACGGGTCCGATCGATGTGAGGGTATTTACCTCGCCGGGCGAAAATAATCCGGGTGCCGGTGATGTCAGAAGACGTCGCCACTGCGCGTGCGTACTGAACGTGAACGTAAAAATGTGTGGATGCGCTTTCAAAGCCTTATTACTCGAGCGGCGTTAGCACGACGAGCTTTCGCATCGGGCACGGCGCGTAATAGCGGGCAACTAGTGAGCTTTGGAAGTGCTTTGTGATGAGTGATAGTGCGGGCGGGGGCGCTCGGCGTAGGCATGTCCTGCGGTCTATAGGTTGATGGCTCGGCGGCGAGGTGCCGGGCGTCAGTCGGTCGCCGGGCCGCGGAGAGCCGGGCGCGCGTGTGAGATATGGCGCCCCGCGGCGGCCGGTGAGGCGCCGGCCCCGCCGACCGCCTCGGGTCGACGGGCCAGCCCGGTCATACGGACTCTCGTCCCACCATGTCCTTGCTCAGCGTCACAGGTTGGTTTTCGCGCCACTTTCATTCTTACAATTTATACTGTAATATTCTGTTGTAACAGCCGCGCTAAAGTACAAATAGCCGCCCGAGCTTTGTTTTATCTTGAAATCCTTAATAGTTATGGACGCGTATATAACACAAAGCGTTTTGGGACGTTGCGCTAAATTGTCATTTTGCAAAGTGCTTTCAATTTTAGCCATTTCTGTTAGTGGAATATTATTGTTTAGATTATTTTGACGAGTTATTTTTAGCCACTAATATAATTTATTTAGTTTCGCTCTGTTAATTTTAAAAAAGGGACATAAAAAATCTACCTATATTTTATATATTCTATATTTATTATAAACGAATTGAATTCTAAAAACAAGTATTTAGAATTAATTTTTGTTCTTAGTAAATTAAGTATTTATCAACAAGAATAAAAATCGGAGATATAGAGAACTATAATTTTAAGAGAAGAGAATAGAAATTTAAGAGTCACAAGTTACATTGCACGTACTTTCTGCTTGTATTCATTCAAACAGTCTATCAGTATCACATCTTATTATCTTATTGAAACTCTTTAAACATCTAGGATGAAAGTATGAAGACAGCCTGTCTTCATACTTTCATCCTAGATCCATTCATCCTTTCAGGGCAACACTTATATAAATAGCTTGCCCGAGGCCCATATCGCTTAATGGTTACTTCTATTTAGAACAGTTTCAAAGCGGGATCAAAGAGTCGGTATCATTCCTTTGAGAAAGTTGCCTTATTATAAACTACTAAGTTACCTATAGATGTAAACTATGAAATAGAGAAATAATTTCTTTGTAACTTAGTAGTTTATAACTAGAATACAAGCTATAACTCGTATTAATAATGAATATTAATATATTTCATAAACTCTTATCAATTTTGTTGTAAAGACACTAAAATATCATATATAATCATATAATGGCAATTATAATTAGAGTTTAAACTTAACAAATGTCATTCTTAAAAAATAGGTCACAGAATATAGAGCTGGCTTATTTGGATGCTCTAAATTGGTCTAAATTTATGTGACTATAACACGTATCCAATACAAATGCATTGGAGTTGAACGACCGACAGGAAAACGAAATATAATTCCTATTTATTCGTCTAACTTGTTAAGCATTCGCCGAAAATCCGCAGTGTATTGCATTTAGACTAGAAGCAAATTTATTACGAAACCCATTAGGTTGAATTTCACTTGTACTTCTCTAAATTGTGGGCTGGAAAATTGCTACGTTATTCGGTGCATTTGCGAACAACGTCTGGCTTCCATTTTTGATTAATTGAAGCTTACATTGTGATAGGCGATTAATTGTAAAATAAAAGATTATTATACTATACAAATTGGTGTTATAATTTATTTAAAGAGATTTTTTTTATATCCATAAATAGCATTATTAGTTCTTACATATGTATATTATGTTACTTTTAATATATTATTATATATATAAAATAATATGCGGCTTAAAGTTTTTCATAATAGCAGGATATTTTGAGACAATCTACTATCAAGACATCGAGCATGAAACCGAGACACTGTTATTTCTTACGAAAACGGAAAAAATGTTTATTATACTAATATACATACCGAGTAGGCATCAAGTAAAATAAAAATCTGCTTTATTATTTTATTTATTTGTGTAACATTTTGAAAACTTATTGGCATTTCAAAAGTTCATTCATTAAATAATTTTATATATTATTTTTAAGTTTTTTGTTTTCCGACACAAGTTAACTTGTAATTCGAAACTTTTGAAGTGTAAAACTACTAATTATTAAATAAGACATATTTAGAAAACGTATAAAAATTTGAACGCAGCGGGATTTGAACCCGCGCCTCTTGAAAGCCGTTCATAACCGCTAAGCCATGGTTTCATGTCTCGCTGCGTTAAAATTTTTATACGTTTTCTAAATATGCCTTTTTTAATTTCCTAAGTGTGCTAATAACACTTTAAAAAATCATTTTATGTATTTTGTAAAATATTCCTATACGTCCATAACGTCTTCAAAATTGAATGTTAGTTTGTCCTACACGACTGGAGCACGAACAGTGTTTGGCCTTTTGCCACGTAGGTGATAAATTATTCACAATTAACCCCCTGCAAGCCCCATACCACCCGCCACACGTGACTTCCAGCTTATCGCGTAATCTACGCTAAATATAGCATAATAACTTTTCGATGGGGGAGTTTAAAAAATGATACTTCCATACATTAACACACTGTCGTAATATAAAAATAAAAAGTCAATTGTAAATGTTTCCACGGACAGACATTTCGCTTATTAATTATACATTGGCTTGTTGTTACGACTTTGTAAAAAATGCTTTTCGGATTTTAACTAATTAAGGTGGCTACTATTTTTAAAAGTATCAAATGAAGAGCTTATTTATAAGTAACGCTTGCTCGCCTACAGACATATATTTTAAATTTTAAATTTATTAGACATAGATTTACAGTGACGTATATTTTGTTATTAGAAAACTTTTTTATGAAAATTAGACAATTTCTTTTGTACATGTGAGTTCGCACTACTGTAAAGAGTTTTAAACGTCTGGTTATCAGACATATCTTTTCTAATGCCAAAATATACGTAATTAATCCGTTTAAAATATTGTCATTTAAAATTAGAAATAATCGCGTAAATTAAAAATCTTAGAAATGTATTTGTTTACTTCGTACTTAGCTTAAGTTACAATGAATTCATAATCTTTTTTACTATTATCAACTTTAAAATATCTTCTAGTTTGTACATCTTGAAAAAGTTAAACAGGCTTAAAGCTGTAAATAAGTTACATTTTAGTTCAATATTCGGCTTTCACGTCACATTGTAAAATGAGTATTTAAGTAGAGCCGTCTGAAATCTAATATGCAGTTAATTATTTTTAGATCCTTTGGTGTTTTGTGTATTGTAAAAGAGCCTATCAACAAAAACGAGAGCTACGACGAAGTCTTTAGACTTTAGGCTATATTATTTACCATATTTAACGTATCCAACTTGTCTTATATATAATGACCAGTTGCATGAAGGGACGTGTTAGAAATACAACCCGCGCCATCTTAATAAAATGTAATAAGTTCTTTGATTTTCACGATTATTACACATTTTTAAATAAAACTATTTTAACTGGATTAATCGCTTATAATTTTGGTATTCGAAAATACATTTTAGAACCTGACGTTTCGAACACTTTACAGTAGTCCGTGGTCACAGCTAGACTTGTCATTTGATACAATTATTATCTCAAACTACCGCCAATGATTTCTTAGTTGCCTCGCGTACTGCCCTGGATTCTTGCAAAATGAGCTGACTGTATCTTAATAAAATTAATAAAATGTAGTACGGAAGAAGTGATCTGCACACCTATCAACTTCTAACTTGAGTGAGCGGTGTTTTACCTAGTCTATTTATGTGCTACTATAGAAGCACACAAGCAAATGAAAGGGGCGTGCATATCGATACATAAATACCTAAAACTCTCTTTATTTCACAGGTTTTATTTTATGCTTTATGTGCATATTTTAGTCTTCTGTCGAAATAATTTATTTCATCTGCTACGATCAATGAACACATTACTTTTATTTTTATGATTTCTCTTTGAAGTTGAAGCGTTAGATTTCTCTGGGGATATTCTTTTATAACGTGAATCGACGGTGGACTTCAAAAATGCGTTTTTGATGAGCATTTTTCAAGTAAAAAATCATGTTATTAATACATTAATATTATTTTACTTCGTTTTAATTATTTTTTTACAGTTACGCTTTTTCCCACAGTGTCGAGATAACCCGTTCTCCACTTTCTGCCTAAAATCAAGACATTGCGTGTTGAGTGGTTGAACTTAACGCCGCGCTTTGTCTTAGGTGTATTTCTATCATACTTTCGAACGGGAATCGAACCCACAACCCATTGCGTCTACAGTTAGACGCTATCCCACTGCGCCACGATGATCTCTCATTTGATATCTCTTAATTCATAATTATGAGGAAATAGACAAGACTCCTATATTAAAGTGAAATTTCACTTCTCAGAAATAATTTCTACTATAGCAATCGACGGTACGTTCTATATAAATCCATCATGCTTAAAAATACGGTCAAGTGTGTTTCAGATGTGGTTGTGGTTCTTATTGAAAATAATTTTAGCATGTTTATTTATATAAAAAATACTGGTAAAATATTTCTTTTAGTTTTTAAATATTTTTAATTTATTGAATATATATAAATTTTAATTTCATAATAACATAGCTACCGCCCGTGGCTTCTCCCGCGTGTAATGTTGTTATAAAGTATGTCTGTAAAAAATGTAAATTTTAATTGTATTTATGATTTCAGCAATCCCATAGTACATTTTCTTCTGATAACTCCTTCTGTTTGCGCGAACGCAAAGCAGATCTCAGATGCAATGCATTTTTTCGACATACTTGATACCTACGTTATATTTATGCCAAATTTAAAAAAATCATTATAATTTATATTATTCTGACCTGTCTATGTTTTTGTTATATTACTGTAAAATATTGTATAAATTCGTTCAGTAGTTTTTGCGTGAGAAACAAACATATTATATATATTTGCGTGAGAAACAATAATATTAGTAGGATTTACCTCTTATTAAAGAGTATAATAACATTACAACCAAAATTAAGAGAACAAAAAAAAGTAATACCTAACTTTTCGTTTCATTCCTAAAAAAATTGATAGAACTAATATTTTACGTAATGTTTGCATTCATGAGTTGCTATTATTTCACTTACATTAGTTTTAGTCACATATTTTTCGCCCCTTACGTTTTTTAAATCATCACAATCCATTATATGTATGAAAATTACAATATAGTTCTTAGACAAGATTTATCGTTACATAATTAGAAATTTATCGTATTGCTACCTAATTTAAAAAAACAATTCATAAAGTTGAATAATTTTTTTTTCTAAGGACTTACTGCTAACAAAGACTTTTTTGTTTAAAAAATATAATAAACGCTTGTCGTTTTCTATAGAAGCGATGTCAAAAGTAAGGTATTCTTCGGTAAATGTGTCAAGATGGGACGTTTTAAACTCGCCGCAACGTTACAACGTCGCTTGTATGGTTTCTATTCCTTACGGTATGGTATAACTAGAGTAGGTAACCTTTATTCCACCTCAGCACATTTGCCGATGAGCCTAAGTACGTACTCCCTCAGTTTAGTTTTACAATATATTCTTCATATTACCCGAAATTGAGTTACACTGTATCTTACACATACATAAAAGTCGATTTCAAACAGTATTCACCCACTTAGTATATGAAATACATTTTTAGAAAACGTATAAAAAATTGAACTCGAATCTTTAAAAGCGGCTTCTACAAGGAATCTTGCTTTACACGAGAAAGATTTTTGTAACAAATAAATTAAAAATATTTTTTATACAAACAATATGTAAGTTTTAAGAGATTGATGGTTCAAGCTCTTCTTCTTAGTCGTTCACTCTTGACAGAGTGGTTGCAGTTGATGCCGATGCTTTTTGTTATGTACAGCAGGTATTACGATGTGCCTCCACTTGTTGCGGTCTTCAGCGTCTCCCTGTGTTTTGGACTATGGCGATTTGTGCTACAGCTTTTATAAACTCCCAGTGACCGCTTGCTTCTTACTTGTCCCTGATGTACGAGTCGCTCCATGGAGTATTCATTTCCAACAATGTATCTCAAATATTTAAGGATTCGTGTAAGCACAGTTAGTAAAAATTTATCTTTGAAATGAAACTATTTTAACCGGATTAAGCGCGT
The DNA here is from genome assembly GCA_038994665.1 of Podotricha telesiphe. Lineage (NCBI taxonomy): Eukaryota > Metazoa > Arthropoda > Insecta > Lepidoptera > Nymphalidae > Podotricha > Podotricha telesiphe. Next base: position 1,067,381 of record JAOYRR010000327.1, read on the forward strand.
ATAATTTTGGTAGGACTGCCTTGGGCAGTACGTGAGGCAACTAAGAAATCGTTGGCGGTAGTTTGAGATAATAATCGTATCAAATGTCACCAAGTGCCACCTCAGTCTACCTGTGACCACGGACTACTGTAAAGTGTTCGAAACGTCGGGTTCTAAAATGTATTTTCGAATACCAAAATTATACGCGATTAATCCGGTTAAAATAGATTCATTTAAAAATTACGCATAATCGTGAAAATCAAAGAACTTATTAATTTATCTTTGATTTGATTGAGGATCTGATTCCCCTAAGATAGAAATATTGATTTTGAACACTGTACAAGGGATCCACAGTAGATGCCGCATTTATCCACATCAAGTGAATCCATTTTGCGTCGGTCTTTGAAACGAACAGTCCAAGTTTTAGCCCCATAGGCAAATATTGGAAATACCAAACTTCACTCTTTTTCCTCGCTTTGTAGATATTGTAGTAGGACCAGACTCTTTTGCTTATCAACTGTAGATATTGTGGTACCTCGAATCTCATCCTCACACCCTCCAGTATTCCTGATTGTGGAACGAAGGTATACGTAATATTGCGCAACCTCACAGTTGCCAATCATTGAGAGTTCGGGTTGGTTTAGTTCAGTCCGATCCACGTTCATCATCTTGGTTTTGTCTCAGTTGATCGCAAGTCCAAAGGATAGAATAAAAATGAATTTATGAACATTATTGGTGAGATACTTATTACTAATATATGTACGGTGTTTCCTCCATTTAAGTAGCAATGCCTTTTAATGTACAGAACCGAACCAAATGACTTAACTTTTTAGATTGTCTCTTTTAGCTTTCACTCCCTTTAATGCGACAGGACGGTGATGATAATAACAATCACACACAAGTTAAGTATATATTAAGGATATAAAAATGCACATTTTTACCTTGCAACTTAAACAAGTCAACTTACCACCACACGCAGCTACTAATAATATCAAAATTTTATATGTATCTTATATTTTAATAAAAATAATGTTGGTTACTACAACACTGACATATTTTACGGAATCCTTTAGGTAGGAAATCAGGCTAATAGCTATAGCGAAAGCTTTGTTTTATAAAAAAAACTAGGATTCCCATTTTCCGTCAAAAGCAGAAACTAGGGCAGCTCGGCCTGCTATTATACGTGACGATATCATCTATTTTCGTGGTTTTAAATAACGATATTTTCTATGTTAAGTTTTGTCGATAAAATATTAATATTCTAGAAAAGAATTTAAGACTTATTCTCAAAGGTTGCTTGCGTACACGTGCAAAGAAATCTGACGGAAACGTTTGGAAACTCAAAGCATTTCGCAGAAGCCATTTTAATACTGAATTCTGACATTTGCAAAATAGGACACCGAATTGCAAAAGACTACGATTTTTAGATCTTGTTGATCTCACGATGTGTCGCGATTGCTTTATTTTTATTTTGAATGTTGACTAAATTGATTATTTAAAAAGATAATAACAGAGGATTGTATTAGCTTTCTATATTACTTGTTACGTTATTACGGCCGGAATGGTCAAAAAAATATTTAGTAGATAAAAGCTACAGATAACGTAAAATCCTAAAATAATCTTATATTTTAAGTAACAGTTTAATTATACTTAAATTTGAATATTTATGTTACAAATATTCGATTTGCGTGTAATAACATAAATTCACTTATATGCATATCTAGTAAAGCGTGTTTAAATACTGCTTGGAATCTGATCTCAGACGAGTGAATGCTTAACACGCGAGCACGCTCAATATTGATAACCCGTCATATCTCGCCACTTACACTTAATAGACGGACGTGACTTTAGTCTCAGAACAGAGCCTCGCATTATACAGATATTATGTGCTAAGGCAGAAGGTTGATGCTTTTAAAGGTTTAATTCACGTTCTATCTTAAAACCTGTGTTTTTTTCTTATACTTTTAGCAATACTCGAAAATAGAACTCTATTATTGTCCAATATATAATTATATAATGATACTTTGTCTTAGAGAATAGAAACAATTATATCTTTTTTCACTACAACAGAACTTCGTTTAACTTGGTTTCTTTAAACTGGAATAATTTGTTTATATTTCACAAAATCAGTATGCTTTTCTTTTTGTAAAGTTTTAAAATCACTGCTTGCACTACTCAGCTTTTCCAGTTGTTCTACATTTGTGTCAAGTTTGAAACATAATGACGGCTGTTTCTTTTTGTTGTATTCTAGTTTTAATTATATTAAACAAAAATTAAAAAAAATTCTATTATATTAAACAAACGTACTAACAACATCTCAAAAATACTTACATGAAATTATTAAAATATTTTTAAACTCGTGCTAAACTCAACGGACGGTGTAAAGGTCAGGCACGTTTTCCCGATTTCAGTAAATAACGAACCTCTAAGTGAGAGTGTAATATTTGATGAAATTGGTTCTAATTTATTTTACAAACTTGAAAAAGATTTCTTTAACATTGGGTAAGTAAAACATTTAAATTATATATTTGGCTTTAACAAACTTAACTATCTGTTCGCATTTCAAAATATCTCCGCTTTCCCCCAGCCTTAAAAGAAGCAGAAGTAAATATTCATTAATTTAAAGTGAACTACTTTGAAAGTTGATGAATGGAAAGTACGAACTTTAAATAGTGAATGCGACTTCGCATTGTGTAATTCTCGTTGTCACGCCTCTGTATATATATTTACATATTTCCTATATATATATATATAATAAAAGAGTGGGAAAGTCAATTCTATACATGAAGATTATGGGAAAAATTCAATTAGGTCCGTTAATATATCGATAACAGATGCGAAAAGACCAATAAGAAGAATTGTTGTTCGTTTGTCGCCCGTTTTTCTTTCTGTCTGTTACTTTGTGCGTGAATAACGCAACTACTGGACAGAAATGAATGAATTGAATGGTATGTTAGTAGGTTATAGTCCGGAAATACATACAGGACATTTTTTATAATGGTATTTGATGTAGTTTTCGAAGAAAAAATAAAAACTTAAATAATCAAATTTGTATGTAAAGTGATAACTGTTGGATAAAAATTAATGATTGTGCATAAAAACAGGTTAGTCTCTAGAGCAATATACAGGATAATTTAGTTATGTAGTTTAATAATGTTCCCGTAGGAAAAATTAAAAGCCGACATCGTGAAATTACGTCGATTACTCGCAAATTTATTTCCAATCTCAATAAATAATATTCTTATTAGAAATAAAAACCAACACTAAGAAGATATATGTACATTTATTTCATATAAATTATATTATCGACTAGCGACACGACACGAATAAACTAATTCGTTTTTATGCCCGTCCACTTAAATATTTTATGATTTAAATGGTTAATACTTTTATTTATGAACCGATTGAAATGAAGTAAACATAAATTGTTAAGGAAGTTAACCAAAATACAATAGAGGAAACAGCATTTAATCCGGTTAAGCCGTTTCTGAGATAAGCGTGCACAAACATACAGACAAATAGAAAAGCAAATTAAAAATCATTGTTTCGGGTTCTATTATATTTATAAATGCCCTTTATAGTTGCTTTTATACACAGACAGCGATCAGTGAAATTTTTATTATATGTATAGATTATAAAATTTACATATATTTCATCGTTCCATAAAGTAAGAACAACGCGCCATCTGTTATCGAATAGGTGACATTGAGTTCCTACAAATGTACTACCTAAATGTACTACTAAATACAATTTTTATGTAAAGAGTATTTAAGTTAAATAAATGTTAAATTTTTTTTCATAAAAGGCATATACGATTTTATTCACTGCTCCTGTATCTACTTATTTTTAAATTCATAACCTAAGTAAGTCTGCAACGCTATTTTGCCATTGAAGTAATTTGGTTATTAGATGCTTATGAGAACCAATGTGTTAAATGATAAAACTGTAACTGTTGCATTTGAAAAGAGCAACTATTGAGTTCATCACCGGCTCTTCTCAGCAGAACTGCCTTCTGAGCCAACTGCTTGCAAAAGCCTATTTAAATAAAGCTTATTTTTAATTTGAATTTGAGATTGCTTCATAAAGTAAATCTCAACATGACATAAGGTATCACACCGCTATATAGTATATATTTTTATCCTACTAGGATCATTATTGATATCACGTAGGGTAGCAAAATAAAAACTTCATGTAGTTAAAATAAAAAATAAACACGCTCAGTCAAATTGTAGGAAAGCAATTTTTTTTAGAATATAATAATTTGATTATAACTTAAATTGTTATATTAATAATACCGGTAAATATTTATTATTAACAGTTATAGCACAAAAGCTGTACGTATTATTTAAGTTAAATTTAATTACATTGTCACTATACAGTATGAAATTATGGAATATATTATATTATGGAATTGCGTATCTTAAACATGTTTGTGATGATAAGTATACGCCTATTTCTTAGAGTTGACACACAATAATCATATTAATCGTTTACTTATTGCAAAATTATTATGAGTTATGTACCATACTGTTTTAAATAATACAGTATCAATTTATGTCCTATTAAATATGTTAGATACCTTATATATTTAATGTATATCATTATATTCAAATGAATATCTTATAAAAGCTCTGAGCTTTATATTAGGGGGGCAGAGTGGCCGCGGCTGAGGGTGGGTACCTAATAGGATTGCCTTTCCTGAAAATATATATAGAGGCTGAATTTAGTGATTTGAACCTCTGAGGGCCAATGACTAGCGGGTTCAAGTCCCGCTATGTTCAAATTTTAATACGTTTTCTGAAAAATGTTTTATTATCCTGAATGTGTACAATATGACATAGCTTCAAAGTGTTATGAAAATATACAATATTGCTTTGCCAGTTCTAGAGTCATTTATGAATATTTGCAGTCTGGTAATTTTGATACAAAACAGGAAATAACTACTAATGTGATATTCAAAGTAGAACGTAATTCAATTTTAATTTCCGGATGATGAATTTGTTAGCATAAACTAATTAAGGTATTTAGACTGTATTGTTCAGCAACGTTTCGATAGTAGGATACAGTAGTTGAAAGCATAGCTTCCATATTCAAACTTCCCTTATCAATTGATATATTATTAATTTCGTAATTCGACTAAATTATAAATTTGAGCAACGTTTATTATTTGAATAAAAACGCGGGCGGCGGAATAGCCGTGTAGTTTACACTGGCGAAGCCACGAGCGGGTCGCTAGTATGAATGTATATCTGCATTTATACATATACATATTACAATAAAATACTATAATCATACATACATTTATATTTTATTAAAAATATTAAAAATACAAGGAACAATGGAGCAATAGAGCCTGGAGGAAAATATAAAATTGAAAATGAAAAGTATTATATACTGCAACATTTTTGAAGGTTCTCTTTCAGGTTTTCAGCTTAAGAACGTAAACTATTATTGGATTTAATTTATTTTACATATATTTTTTTTATTATTTAATGGTCTGAATTCGCATCAATTGCATTTATGTTATCTGTTCCCTTTGAATTTTGCATGAACATTATGAAAATCAAGTTACAATAATAAAAACATTCTTCATAAGACGAGGATATAACCGTTTCACTATGCTTAATTAAGGTTTTACCTTTCGAAATACAAACTAAATATACCAATATGTATTGTATATTGTAACGTGCACTCGTATATATGCTGTATTTCAATTAACAAAATGTTCAGAGATAATACATATATTTAAAAAACCGTGGAAAGTGTACAGTTCGATATCGCTATACATATGTATTTTCGAATTTCGAATATTTTAAAATATTGAAAAAATTACTTGAAAAACTATTTGATGCAAAGTAATAAAAGTCGTGTTAAAAATTCATCAGTTGCCTGTGAGCAATCAAAGCATATCGTGTTTTTGCATATCCACAGCAATCTAGTGGAAGTAAGTAAGCGAATCCACTGACCCATTTGGCTTTCAAATGAAACGTACGGAACACAAAGAATGGAAAAGGAAGGCCCTGAATACGAAATGCTGAGTCAACGCCTCTCCTATTATGCGGACGAAGTAACGGACCGCCAGATGTATTACTATTTTATTTTTAGTTTTCATACATTTAAATGTAAGCGAGTACTATGTTTGTATATCTATGTGCAGAGTTTTATGACTATATAATGCAATGCAATGCAATGCACCGTTTGTAAAAACACAAAATTCCTCGTAAATTATAGTATTTGTGTCTTTAATCAATTTTTTACATATTTATTATTTAAAAAGATAGAAAACATCAATATTTAAATTTTAAATTTATTCGATATTTTATATGGGTAAATACTTTGTTCTTCATTTTTCACCTTATTACTTCTCGTTCTGTGTTGAGTACTTTGTCCCAAAAAACCGAGGCCTGAGGGAATAAAAAAATTTAAACTCCGTCGTGTTACAATTCTTTATTGTCGTGTGTTTAGCAAAACATCAACATTGATATGAAATTGTTAATCACTGTTTTAAATTTTAATTATGTATAAGATTATATATTAAACGATTTCCGATGCAGCAAACAACTATCTGGCCAATATAAAATATTGAACACTACCCACTTTTGTCATTGTCATGTTAAAGCTATACCTTTGGGTCTACCCGTTTCAAATACTAGTTATACATTTTGTATATAAATCGAGTGACAAGGGGAACGTTCACATGAAAGCAATCAATATATAAAGGATTTATTTTGTGTTTTGGCCAAAAATTGTTTATTTATATGACATTTACTCTATTTTCCTTCACTGCTCTCCATTTTCCTTAAAACTGAACCATGAAAGTCACATGTTAACTGTAAACCAAATTGGTTATAGGTTTTGAGTTTCAAATTTTTTTTTATAGAAATCAAATTTGCTTAAATGATTGGTCGTTGTGTATTTGCGCGTAAATACATTGTAAAATATTTTGTGATATTAAAATAGAGTGGAGTAGTAAAGAGGACCGAATCGCTGTAATTGCATTACATAAGGTAGGTATGGTTTAAATTCAATTTTTAAATACCCCATATTTACATTTTTGGCAAAACCAAGTATATAGTAAATACAGTCATATATATATAAATTATTTTCTGTAAATTATTTTTTTTTAACTGCGCTAGATTGAAGATAACTTTTTAACTTCTTGAGTAAGTACTCGTAATAAATCAAATTTATGGCTTTTCTGTAAATTATCTTAAAACAAATACTATATCTTACAATAATTTATTTGTGTAGTAAATTTCAACCCACATATTTATATGAAATTCATAATAAAATTAAATATTTCTTGCAATGCTTCTAGCATATATATATATATATATATATATATATATATATATATATATTTACCTATCTATATGTATATATATACATAGCAACTACGTCACGAATTAATTAAAATCGAAATTATATTATTATATGTTAAATATCAAAGTTCAACATCCCGAATATTGAAATTGCGATCTACAACTATAACTACATAAATAATGTACTATAATTTATAGACAAAGCTCAATTTTAATGTGGCCAAATAATACCACAGTTAGAAATGAAATTATTTTTTTACCTGATTAATCGCGTATATTTTTGGTTTTCCAATACCAATACACTTTGGAAACCCGACGCTTTCTGTTTCTCTACCTGTGCGCTCGAAACGTTTCTAATACTAAAAATATAAACCAAAAATCTTATAATATCACATTTAATTACTAACAGTTACATTCACAGTGACTTTTACAAGATAATATAGTATAGAAGTTTTGTGTTTATTGTGTATCAGATTTTCCGTATAGTGTTCGCTCTATTTTAGTCACTCGTAATTGGAGTTTTTCTTTTTGTTTCTTTCTTTAATTTGGGGCTTTCTTTAAGCATTGTGTTCAAAACAATCAACAACTATTGTGAAAATGTCGTTATATGGAATTTGCTTGAAAAAGTAAGAAATAAAGACAATTGATAAATTACAACGGTGGTTATTGTGTGATCTTTTAAACTAAACAGTATATCAGTTCTATTGTTTATATATAAGCCGTCATGGCATAGTAGGACATCGTCTGACTGTAATTGCAATTTGTTGTGGGTTCGATTCCCGCACGGGGGAATGATAATGTTAAAAAACTATTTTCATTTCTCCGCTGTGGTACCTAAGACACGCCGCGGAGTTGCATTCAGTCGCTTAACAGGCGATTTCAGGTGGAAAGTGGAGACCAGAGTGTCTTGACACTAGTCTTTTCTTTGGGAATAAGTGTAAAGCTGAAATAAATTAAATGAAATAAATTTATATATAAAATAAGTGTCTATAAAGAGCTGTAAACGTGTAACGTGAATTTATATGTATATAAATTTAGATTATTTACTATGTATATGCTAAATTTCTTCCAAATCTGTAGAGCTCCCTTTACTTAATGGCCGACTTTGAAAATTTATCAAATATATTATAAATTTTCACATTTGTTAATAGGATACAAATACTTTCTTTAAAATATTTCATGCAATATAAAAAAAAAACCATTTTGTGTATAATTCATGTCTGATTAATATTTTTCTAATATTTACGACGAAAACTATAAGTTATTCTCTGAACTCCAAATAACATAGTTTATTTATTTATGTAGAAACGATTCTAATACCAGATGTATTTTAATATTTATTATCAAAATTGTTAGATTTTCATCAAAAAATATTATCCACTTCTGCCCACGTACATCACAGTTGCCAGTGTAGATGGAAACGTGCCTCTTGGCATTTAAGGACAGTCTAAAGAAAGGTTAAACGGCTTTAACATTTATACAGGCAGTTTATTTAGATTACATTTATTATCTCCATCTTGAATACTTCAGATATTGCTCTCTAGTATAGTGTAAATGATATTTCAATATTTTAATTCTTATATATTAAATAACGTGGTGTGACTATATTTTATAATGTTTTTTTTCGTTTAGGTTAATTCAAATTTATCATATAAAATTATAAAAAATTAAAATATTGCAATAAAATTTATAGATTATTCATTGTCTATAATACACTTAATGCTAAAGTAAATAAAACAAAACCGTACCGGTACCTATAAGTTCTTAATTTAATTTTAATGATATTTTGCAAATGGAGAATCATGAAATTTGGCATACTTAAAATTTATATGTATAAAGAGTGCAGAAAGACAATATATTGTATAATAATAATAAAAAAAATACGTTATAGTAATAAAATAAATATTACACACATTACTATGTGTTTGATATATTTTTTCGATCGGAACGCGGTTAAAACATGTTAACGGGTTTTAAAGGAAGAAGACTGAACAATTCCTATATAATTAAAAAGTAAAAATTATATTTTTTTTTAGAAAACGTATAAATTTTAAAAAACAGTGAGATTTGAACTCGCGGTTTTTGGAAACCGTCCATGCGCTCTGACCGCTAAGACATGCGTTCTACATCCGGCTACGTCAAAATTCTTATACGGTTATTGCAACTTATTTTTGTTGTTGGCTTCTCTGCAAAGAGAGATTTTTCTAATTTCTGCTCCCCAAAGATTATTCTACGAACAATTATTTGGCATTTAATATTTTAACGTTTTTTAAACTTTAAAAATAATAGATAATGCTTTTTTCAGCTTCACGCTTTTTCCCGCATAGCAGAGTAGGCAAAGAGAACCTAGTGTCAAGACACTCCGTTCTCCGATTTCTGCCTGAATCCGAAACAGTTTGTGTTGAGAGGCTAAACTCAACGCCGCGCTATGTGTTGTCACCAGAGCGGAAAAATTAAAATAATTATAATATAATCATTGCCCCGAGTGGGATTCGAACCCACAAGTTCACGTGTACTGTCTGTAGAGGCTGTCACATTGCACTACGAGGGCATCTAATTCATAATAAAAGATCTTTCTATATCACACCTCAAGGAATAGCTGCTTGTCAAAACATCAAGCGCTGCAAAAGTCGAAATGTGAGAGGGTTAAATATGTGTTACAAATTTTATTCGAAAATATGCTTTAGTATTATAAGAATAAAGGTTACTTTCATATGAACTTTTCACGGCGGTCGATGCAGTAAATTCCGTTTATAGCCTTGTTTACCACGTTTTATGGATGCATATTGCACTGCTATGTAAGAATTGTAGAAGTTTTTCTCTTCAAGTTTAAAGAAAAAATTTATGACATATTTAAAATTTGTACTACTGCAATAAATAATAGGCGCTGTGTAACTGCAATATGTAAGTCATTTGCTATTTGATTATCTATACATATAATAAAAATGTAACTGATCATTGTCTGTACATGAAAGATATATGAAAAAAATATAATTGAGGGCACTTATAAAAGTAATTTTGTTTAATTTTCTTTTCTGTTTGTCTGTTTATCTGTTTGTCTGTGCGTTTGTGCACACTAATCTCAGAAACGGCTTAACTGTGTTAAATGTGGTTTTGCCTATTGTATTCTGATAAAATTCCTTTAACATTAAGTGTTTATTTTATTTCTATATAAATATATTTTCTTATATAGTTTCCATGTACAGACAGCGACCAGTTACATTTTTATGATATGTATACAGATATAGAAGATTTGTTGAATAAGATTTTATTACACGATAATGTCATAAATTGTAACAATTAATTACTAAATAATTTGTACCAGCATAATTTTACTTAAATACTTCTTATTAACATATCTGGGCGTGGCTGGCTTAAACTTATGCCTAATTTAAAGATAATATGGATAATATTTACATATGGAATATGAACGCGGTTGTTCGTGTCATTCAAACAGAATAATATAGTGAGACTTAAATCTCAGTCATATCATATATCCTATAATATGCAAATGGTGTGCTCTAGAACTGCGTAGTCGCGTAAGCTTAGGTCTTAACCATATGCTTTATGACAAGATGTAATTATACCTTGCATTATATAGAAGATGCAGAATGCACGCGGAATCTTACATAATAATTACAATGTGTTTAAAATTGTATTTATAATTTTTTCATATATTTTATTGTTTTCAAATAATTTAGATGAAAACAGCACAACATTCCATAATTCAATGACTGGTCCAGATATATTTCTTCTTGTAGCCGATCCGCTCGCGGCTTCGCCTGCGTAAATACAAGCCTAAATTTATTCGTCTTTTCAATCACAAATCACAAACTTTGTTTAAATTTATTTTATTTATTATTCGATTGAAAGTGTGTATTTCAATAAACACTAAATGTTTAGGGATGTTTACCACAGAAAAATATTTAAAATTGCACTTTTTTTTAAAAGAAAACTAAAAATTATTGTTTTGGGTCTATTACATTCATAAATGCCCCCAATAATACTTTTTTTATCTTCTATGTACAGACAAAGATCAGTTACATTTTTATTATATGTATAGATTTCCACTTAAAAGAATGAAGACGCCACTTAAGACCATATTAAAATTTTACATAGATGAATGTTGGAGCAAACATGACCATAATCAATTTAAGGCATATATGATGATTTATACAAGGAGATTTAAAGATATCTTTGTTTTTGGCATATTAGACGTCTTTTTGAATTGCCTAAGTGTGCGAATAACACTTTAAAAAATGTTAAAAAATATGAGACTTATTTTGAATTTGTTAACATATCAAGTGTTAAAAGTTACGAATAAATAAAAGGTATACCAAACTATCTTTTCGTCTATATAGTTTATAAAGTTAGATATTTTTTTTAAAATACGAATGTTATTAGATCTTATGAATGTTTCTTGAATCATATTTTTCATAGATTATATTTTTATAACATTTCTGCAATTTCTATGTTTTAAACAATTTATACAATTATTTATTAAATTAAAATAAATATATATATATAAAATTATTTAATAATTATTTAAAAAGAAAAATCACATTTCCCTTATCTAGTCTAACGACGGCGGCATCTTAAAACTCCCGAGTTGAGCTTCAAGTATAAAAAATTTAAACTACTTTAAGCGTAGTTTGAAACTTTTACAACGCTTGAACGTATGAGGTTTCAAATCGATACCCAAGCAAACTTTATCCTATGCTTCTATGTGATTTTAACGTTGAAGCTGAGTTTATTGTATATTATTAAAGCACTACCTCTATTGTTAAAAATATCCCGTTGCTCCGCTTCTAATAATCGTTTTATATTTAGTATTTTTCTTAATAAATGGATATGCCATAGCTTGTTATGTCAAGAACTTTCTACACGACTTGTTAAAACTTTGGGAACCCTCTCTTACATTCTTCTAAACTATTCAATGGACCTACCTGTCCAATTTAAGCTTTCTAAACTCCATTAGTTTCGGTCGTGCGTAGTTACTTAATGAGTAAAGTAGAGTTGGCATTTCTATAATATTGTAAGAATTATTGGTTATTTAATTTAGCGTAGCTGTAATATTTGTTTCAAATTGATATATATATTAAGCGTCAGACTGTTAATCAAAGCATTAAAACAACGATAGTTGTGTCTTGTTTAAGTTGTTATTTTATTGGAACAGAATGCTGAAAAGCAAATAAAATTTGAGCGCAAGCGTTTGAAAACAACCGTTTGAACAGATGGCTTAGCGGTCAGAGCCTTGAACGGTTTTCAAGAGGCGCGCGTTCAAATCCTGCTGCCTTAAAAATATTTATACGTTTTCTAAATATGTCCTTTTCAATTTTCTTAGTGTGCGAATAACACTTTAAAAAATGTTAAAATAATAAATAAAATGTACTTGGGGGCCGCCTCCAGTAAGAACAGAAGATACAATATAGCTTAAATAACGTGTAATTTACATTTAGTTCCCGACATATTTAAAAGTTATTTTAAGGCATATAATAATAATTTAAAAATCAACTTAGTGGATACAACTTCTTATACTGAAATTAATTAAATTCAAAGCTAGGTACATAAATAATGTCTTACGATTTTCAATGTCGTTTTATTTTTGACCTGGTTTCACATTGCTATTTTTGACTGTCCACACACTTAACTAGCCACGTTTCATGAAACTAGTCTAAAGCCATATTTAGAAAACGTTTTCTAAATATGTGTTTTTCAATTTGCTTAGTGTACGAATAACACTTTAAAAAATGTAAAAAATATATATAGTCTAAAGCAAGTTTCTATCCTTATAATCATTATAAAACTCTGATCCTCATTTTAATTATTTCAGATTGAATTGAAAGTAATGTCTTCATGTTTTCTAGTTTACACAGAACGAGTTTCTCACTCCCAAATACCCTAGTTATCCCTACCTCTCAATTCTTATATTTCTATTTTCTTTATTTCCTTTTTCTATATTTCTATTTTGAAATCATCGAATGCTAGAAGAGTTGAACGCCCTGCCCTGTTTTTGTTCACTAAAAGCTCGTAAACATTAATATTTTGTTTATATTATGTTTACTAAATTGCATTTGGTCAACATTTTGTATTTGCGTTTATATAACTGTTACAACCATTGTTCGGAATGTACGTACTTCAGTAAAACTTATTTTTATAGAGACAAATGTCCTTGTATTTTTCTTAAACTAGTATTCTAGGTAGTATTCTACTTAGAAATCTAAAAAAATAGAGTATGAGTGCATGAAATATTAGGTTTCTTATTAAATATAAAATGACAAAGAAATAGTTGTAAGCTTATTAGCACATATTCGTAATTAATATATAATATATATATAAATATTTTTATTTTTTAAACTATGTTATGTAACATTAGACTTTACGTAGACTCTTGCTATAAAGAAATATTCATACCTGTCTCGTCTGGTTGATGTAAAAAACACATCGAGCTATTGTTTTACAATGGTGCTATACAAAAGTAGTTATGTGAACCTCACTGCAAACTTGCGAATGGTAGACAAGTGTATGTAAAGCATACTAGAAAGCGCGGCTACCCCCCACTTACATACTTACGGTCTCAAAATTTCCTTTGTTACAGGTTTTACATGCTTAAATGGCACAGGCGCCTTACAGATTGCTGTATGTGTGTAACAAATTAAGATCATAAAGACTTTTTATTGTAATAAAAATATATTTTAAACGTTTCATTGTTAATTTGAAGACTTCACGCTTTTTCTTACATAGCAGGATAATAAAAAAAACCTAGTATCAAGGCCCTCTGTTCTCGACATTCCGCCCAAAATCGAGATGTTGCAGTCAGACGCTATTACACGATTGCCTAGATGATAATTTTTTTTATAAAACTTAAAATATTGTAAATATGGCCGAAAGTAAAACTTTATTGAAGTAAGCTAAGTTTGTTATAAAATTTAAGCTTTACGCCAAAAATATATTACGCTTAACTAAACTAACATTGCTAAGTTTATAACAGCTTTACCAACACTACTGGCGAATGTACGTTTGTAGCTAACAATACACAAGTTGAAATTGAAACGAATTTATAGCTAATATTATTATTTTCAACTACTATTATCCCTATAGTAATAGTTTAAATGTGTTAAATGTCTTAAATAAGCATGTCTGTTTATTAGGTAACAAAAATAATTATTTCAAGTATGCCATTTTATAATAATAATTATATGAGATAACGTTTGACTTTAAAAGGTTGGAATGGTGGTGAATGAATGTGAGGTATTCACTCGGGGGAAAAATTTAAATTATTTTAATTTCCAGTTCAGTTCTGCCATACAACTTGCAAAGTCCCTAATTCGGGCGGGATTCGAGGAACGGAATGTTTTGACACTAGGTTATCTTTGTCTATCCATGTTATGAAGGAAATGCGTGAAACTATAAAAGAACTTATACGCATTGTACATTTACTACTGAAAGCTTACTTCACAGTTGGTGATTGTTCTGGTAAAACCGTAATTAGCTTAAACACTAACCAAGAAAACTAAGTAACCTGTCAGCATGTGCTAAAAAGTATTAGAAACTCGTTTTATATTTACATACCTGGCTTCGTCTCCGTAAACTGCAATACTAAACTATTTAGTTTTTTAAATCACAAAGTTTGCTTAAATTTAAATTGTAACTTTTTGACTTTTTGAAGCTATTAAAACCAATATACAAACATAACGAAAATTAAAAATCAATGTATTATTATTATATTCTATTTTATTAATAAATGACCCCAGTATTTATATATTTTCTATGTACAGACAGCAATCAGTTACATTATTAGTATGTACTATGCATAGGAAATAAGATTAAAAAAATCTACTTGAATACACAAAGCCGATAAACAGAATCTTTTGTTTATATTTAGATTAAACTATTTTAATTTATAATTTTGTTTAAAAGTATGTTTTCTTTGAATACCATTAGCGTTCAAGCTTTTTCGCTAATGAGGCTATTAAATGAAATGCTTTTAGTGAACATTAGTTAGTCACTAGGTAGGCTATACCTTTCCTACGAATTAGTTGGTAAATTAGTGATAACGCTAGTTCAACTTTTCTCACTTGGGCAAGCAATCTAATGATAATCATGTACACAGTATGTGGGTATTTGGTACTGTCCATACGAAATAGAAAATACCTGTAATTATTTAGCTATGACATATGTATGTATTTTTATATAATACTCTTTTCTGAAAATTTAAACTCAATTATTTAATATGAGCCTCTCTCTCTTCTTTTTTATAAGAGACGATTTTTAAAACAAGTGGTTGTGTAGCTTCCAGTATAAAATGGTGATAAGTGGAGAATTATTTCTACCCCTGTAACATGCGTGTGAATATAATATAAAAAATATATTATATTTTGTTCAAACCAGTTCCCATTTAAATAATGTATATAATGTACTGTAATCAGAGCGAATTCATTTCGAAGCGTCATCTAAAACGTTATTCATAAGTAGATGCAAAATTGCAATCATTTGCGCGACTTAAAGAGTTACGTAATAAGTCATCATATTTCTATTTCCACATCATTCTCGGTCAGGGTCAATCTTTTCACGAGTTTTGCGAAACTTTCATATTTTTAACGTCGAGCTGTTGTCGTATAACCTTTACAGAAATGACTGGTGTTCTTTTATTACGCATTTAAAAAAAAAAAAACTATGTGTATCATATTTATAGATAACTATATTTTTTAAAGTGTTAAGTGTGCACTTAGGAAATTGAAAAATGTATTTTGAAATCTTTCGCTTTTGGCGACGTTTTTCAGTTTCCTAAATGTGTGTAACACTTTAATAATAAAAAAAATACTCAATAGAGAGATTGCTATATTTCTTTCGCCAAACGATTGTTCTAGTTCGGTAGCAGAAATTTGTAAAAATCTCTCTACAGAGATGTTAACAATAAATATAAGTTGTAATAAGCGTATAAGAATTTTGACGTAGCTGGATGTAGAACACATGGTTTAGCTGCCAGAGCGCTTGGACGGGTTCGAATCCTGCTGCGTTAAAAATTTTATACGCTTTCTAAAAATACGTTTTTTACTGTATATTCCAATTTTCGACATCGTTCCAAGGCAACGCAAAATAAGTTAGTCTCAAAACAATCCGTTGTCCAATTTCGGCTTAATTTTGGATATCATTTTAAATAATGATAAATAAACATAAACATAATAAACAAAATATGTTATCAATACCTTATTTAAAATAAAGTACCGAAAATACACTAAATTAAAAGCAATATTTTTTTAATATGTTCTGTTATGTTCACACCTCTCTAGTATAAATAGCTCTATTCTACAATTTTCGCAGACTTTAGAGAATCCGTGCGAAGTATGGTGGAATATAAATATGCACTTTGCTTGATCATTCATAAAAAATAAAAAAAATACTTATTATAAGCAAACGTTGTTCTCTCGAGTTTTTCTTTTCTGTGAGATGTTTCTCATATACACATAAGTTACTATTTTAATCAATAATAATTTTACAAATATCCATTATTTCATTGCTATGTGTTTATAATGTAATTGCCAAATGTTTATTTTACTGAAACGAAATTCTTATAAATTTTAATTAATTGACTTTTTACTTTTTTCGTAATTTATAAAAACGTTATTATTTTTAATCTCTCCTTTATTCTTTAATATCGTGACATTGCGTTGCAGGAAGTTTTTGTAATATTGGGCAAGTTAGGTAATGGCAGGCTGCCAACAATAGCGGGTACCCAGCGGGCTGTACAAATTATGCTTCCATCGTCTACACGCCATATTATATAGTGTAGAAAACTCGCGTTACAGTTCACTAAATTTATACTTTTACCATAAAGAATAAGGAAAAGTTAAAATAATGGTTTCGGTGTACACCATTATAAGTTCCTCTTTAAAGTCTTCACGAGAAATAAGCTTCGTATGCTACCTTATGTTAATACATTCTTCAAAATTACAATATATATACAATATATAAAGTTTCGTGTGCAAGTCTCGCGAAACTTTTGAAACAATTTACTTAAATTACAGGAAGCGTTAAAGCTTTAATACAATATCGTTGTATTCAAGTACTAAGCTATAAGAGTGTTAGATTAATTACACTTCGACTTATTTTGAATATATCACTAACATTGTATGAAAAATAGTAAAGTCGTAGACCATTAAGGCTTAATGTATTGTATTGTAAAAATCCATTAACGACGTTATTAAAAGCCTCGAAACACGTTTAATCAATGGCTAACTTAGTGTGATGCTGAGAGTGTCACGCAACTCCAATTCATTAGAATTCCTCGAGCGTTTTTGCTACTTGAACTACCCTGGGGGAAACTTGCATAGCATAGTAGAGCTATTTCTCTTCCTCGGTGCATCTTTAACGAACTTAACTAATTACGGAAAAATATTTTACAAAACCGTTCGAATAGGGTCGGTACATTAGTTTATTAACTGGCTTGAGGCTTAATGCATTTTGGTGGAGTGCTTTGATAATATAATTATGTGCAGAGCGCGAATGATTTTAAGTTATTTGCGGTAACTAATCATCACAAGCGATTTCGGGTCATCATTTGGTTTTTATACAATGTGTCATTGGTAGTAAAAATATATATTTTTTCTTTGTTTAATAATTAGTTATTAGTGTGGTCTTTAGCAAGAGTTAGATATGTAAGAAAAATGTTTAAAAATAACGCAAAAATATTATAAAGAGATCGTGGACACAATAAAAAAGTGATTCGTCGTAAACTAGATTATTCTTTATAGCATATATACTGTAAATGTACAATACTCGTAACAAAATACAGGGGAAAGTGTGTTCTAACGAATGAGGCATCATTTAAGGATAGCTTTCTAAGCACCTCATATAACGTGTCTTGCTTACAGCTTTGCGATTCAAGGACTGCAATCGCAAACCGTACTCTGTGTAATAAAAATACACATAATATTGATTTCTCGCGAGTGAATTGTTTTAATACGCAAATATGACTAAAATGTCTTTGTTTAC
This sequence comes from Podotricha telesiphe, assembly GCA_038994665.1. Lineage (NCBI taxonomy): Eukaryota > Metazoa > Arthropoda > Insecta > Lepidoptera > Nymphalidae > Podotricha > Podotricha telesiphe. The sequence continues at coordinate 1,085,677 of JAOYRR010000327.1, forward strand.
ATAGCAAAGTACAAAGTTATGAAATATGCGGCTCGGTATGACGTAAGACCCGTTCGACCTTCACCTTTCGGGGAAATTTCGACCATAGCGCCCTAAAGCCCTTACCCCTCCCACAATCTACGTTACATCACTGATATCGAAAAATGCATTGTTTTTTGTTAAATACGCATAGTACGTATTTTTTTACGGGCGTTTGCTACTTTGTGTTGTTGATAACATTTTATAATACTTGCAAGTATTATATATTATATTCTTTAATTATGAGTATAAGATGGTAATAATCAAGAAGGTTGAAAATCATATCTAAAAATATACTATTACCTATTCGGTCAATCAGTCAGTAATATTATAAAAAACTAAATTAATCAAGACAGTAAAGACTCGTGAAAACAAGACTCGTGAAACTCGTAGACTCGTGAAAACAAGTCGGTGATAATAACACTTTTAAGTTGTAATTGAATTGAAAAATATAGCTACGCGTTGATGCATTTCGTAGCGCTACATCGTAGCACATGTTAATTAGAAACGTAATGGTTTCCTAAACGTAGCAGATTAGGTCGTAACACGGAAGCTTTATGCTTTAACGAGCGGGAAGATATATTTAGATAGCTCATATTATAACACTGCTGTTAGTTTCAATAAATACATATTACGCAATAATATGTTTTCTATAATTCTGTTAATTTTATCAATAGAAATTAATTCTGTCTTTCTATTTGGTTGAACTTATAAAATTTGTATCAATAATTCTAATAGCCATAATAAATTATTACATAATATTATACCAAGTCTCACTTCTTCTCCGGTAACTAAATCGCATTCCTAATATTTGGGGTTCTGGATCAGGGTTGTAATTTTGGATCTATTTTGAATTTGGTTATAACAAACGTTTCGAAAGTTAAGACGATGGTGAATGCTAACCAATGTCTCATTTGGCAACGCTAGGGGCATGCGCTGCGAACTCGACGACCTGAGGTGTCTCTTGGGCATACGATTACACAAGTTAATTTATGTTTCAACACATATATACGTATGTACGTAATTTCAATAATATTAAAATTTGATACAAAAGTAAAGTACATTTTTTAATAATAATAATAAAAAGGTGGTCGTTTTTATAACTTACGCCAAAGGTATTTTTAGGGGTCAAATAAACAATCTACCACTGGTTCATAAAAGTTATTGCTTAGATCTCGTGCAAGAAATTCAGAAGGGTTTTTTTTTCAAAATTAAGAATTTAAATTTATTTATTTGTGACAATGATACCTTTAAAATAACCCGAAACGAACAATTGTTTTTTTAAGTTATGTTATCATTTAAAGAATCGTTAATAAGGTCATAATTAAATAATTTAAATGTTTCGACTTTTAACGAACTATCAACGGTTCGTTGTAAAATCAAAAGTTGGCTTAAATTTTGCTTTTAACCTTATTTAAAATAACGGAATAATTTCATAGTAATTAATTAGTTTTCTGTTGTATACAAACAAATGTTTGATTTCAGTTGAGAAATTTGAAAACTTTTACTTCAGTGACGGAAGTCTGTTATAATTTTCAAATATTTCCATATAAAATCTAGTACCTAAGAAAAAGCGCGGCGTTGAGTTCCTACATTCAACACGCGTGGAAAATGGAGAACGGGGCGGACACAAGCTTCTCACTACGACACTGCTATGCGGGAAAAAGTATGAATTACAGATAAAATAAATATAATGGAATTATAAATAAGTTGTAAAATCCATATCTACGCTTTTTATATTTTGTAACAGAATGTGTTGACTATGCAACTTTCTCTGTTTCATAGTTAGTTTACACGTGTAGCCTTTAGTGAAGTTAAATGTTTGACTTCAGGTAACATCATTTGAAATGTACATAATAATTTACAAAGTTCATTACGTTTTAAGGATACGTAAAACTATTAAACTATAACTTATGTATGATTCTAAAACTTTAAAAAGGAAGTAAGTATAACCTAGATCAAACATTTAACTAATTTAGACGTCATAAATCATATATAAATATTAGATATATAAAACTACATATATGAATAAAGTACACAATTGAGAAACTTATACAGTTTTTTTTACATTTTAAAGAGTTATTCACATAATTAGAATATAAAACATTTATGGAAAAAGTATAAAAATATGATTTGATTAATTTATTTCCAAGACCTACGTTCCAATTTTTATAACTTTTTAAGTTAGAATTATGGTCAGTAAATTTACCTCACGATATTATATTATTTGACGACCAAGTAAGTACGTGTTAAGTACTAGTCAAGAAATCAATCATTTAGTTTGGCTCAGTTCTTTAATAATTAAAGCACATACAGGTAGTAATATAATCAAAAAAATACTTGTAATACATATTTTTTTCAGCTTCACGGTTTATCCCATATAGTTAGGTTAGAAATATCTTACTGACATTCCGTTCTCTGCTTTCCAAATTAGAGACATTGCGTGTTGAGTAAATATATTTATAACATACCTAAAATTTATTGTAATATGAACATTTCTCTATTTTATCATTGGAAATCAAACCCTGTAGTTGTGGGTCGCGTTTGCAGTCTGACGTCACAGCGCCACGTTCGCTTCTAAAACCATGAAAAATAAAATATTGAAGCAAGAACATCTCGATGTACCTTCAAAACTTTATTTATGAAATCTGAATCGAATGGCAAGAATGTAACATTATAATTATGAGAAAAGTAAAGAAAAACTTCCAGCCCAATTATATTTTACTTCACATTCGCATATTGCGCCATTTTAATTTGCACACCTCATGTTTGGTTTTCACCTACAACGCCCGAGGAATTACAATTTAAAAATTTATTTAACACGACTATATTTCGTAGTATTAAGGCTCAAAAAAGGAAAAATTCATACTTTTAAAAACCAACTTGAACTCGTATGCGATGTTTAAATTTTTAATTAATAAATTTCAGTATCCACAAGCAACGTCATGATGTGGTTTTTGAAATAAATATTTTTCTTCTTCTGTCCTTTTTTTATCATTTCAAAAAAATCTCTTATAATTTTTTTTACCTTTTAATATAATTGTGGAGTTATTGCTCAATAAAATAGATATACGTGCAAAAAGTCGTTACCTTTTTATAATATATAGTATTCTACATATATAGTAATTATGTAAATTACGTTATATCGTATGTGGCGATGATAGATAGATATAGAAACAAGCTGAAAGTCGATACGATGGTATAAGTTCAAGCTCAAAAATTTAACAGAGTGGAGAACGGAGTGTCGCGGAGGCTAGGTTCTCCGGGTACATATATTTAACATTTTTAAAGTATTTACACACATACGTTCCATCCAATACAGTCCATCCAACTTATTGATGTTTAAAAATGTTAAAAGTATTTGATAAATGAAATTCTCTCTTATCAAACAACTATCCTTAGAATAATCTTTGGGTAGCAGTAACTCGTAATCATTTTTATTTTATTAAAGCGAAACGAAGTTGATATTCTCGAAATTTTAAATATTTGACTTACTACTCTGAGTTATACTCGAATTGTTTAAGATATATTATGGGTCATTAATCTTTCATACAGTCTTTTGATGATAAAGAGATTCATGAAAAGAAAAAATATAAAATAAATTCCTCAGACAGGACAGATACAACAAATTACATTTTCATACTTTATCTTAATTTCATATATATTTTAATTTCATTTTCGATTGTGTAGTATGCTGTTGGCCCTAGGCCTTTACACTGTCACCGGATTTTGTGAGAGGCCGTGCTAAAAGAGTTCTGACTTACATTTCTCAATAAATGTTAAATAGATACCAATTAAATATTTTTCAAGGAACCTAGTTATACCTATTTTTTTTATAAAATATAAGATAGGTAAAAACTACTTACTGAACCGAGTCTAATTTCAACATCGTGAATAAATAATTCAGATTGCGCGGCTTGCTGTGCTTTTTATACAGAATCAATATACTTTTTGTTCGAAGTTATGGAGATAAAATATGTATATTCTGTATTCTTAAATCGAACTGTCAAATTCAATTTATGAAATAATAATATGGGACAAGCTTTCTTCTAAAAATCTAAGAAGTTCTTTCCTGCAGAACTCAAGCCTGCCTTTTGACAAATTATTTTCTGTAAATTAAGATTTTCTAACTGCGCTAGATTGACGATAACTCTTTAACTTCTTGAGAAAGTAATAAATCAAATTTATAGCTTTTCTGTGAATTATCTTAAAACAAATACTATATCTCACAATAACCTAATTGTGAAGTGAATTTTAACCCACATATTAAATACTTCCTACTTCTTACTTATAATATATATATATATATATATATATATATATATATATATATATACTGTGAAGAAATATGAGTAAATATTTAATATGAGTTTGATATTTATTAATAGACATTTTTTTTACATTCACGTTTTTTCCATTAGTGTCTTACACACTAGGTATACTGTGTAGACACTTCGTTTATCACTTTTCGACCGTAACATGCCGTGGAGGCGTATTGAGTAAAAAAAATTCATCGCCGGGCTTTGTCTTACCAATACGAATAAACGAAAATAATATAATTATAACCATTACTCCGAGCTGGAATCGAACCCACAAAACAATCGATTTCCAGTCTGCTGCTGTACCACGATAACCATAATACATATTTGTGTAAAATATTTATGTAATATATATAAAAAAATCCATAGCACAAGAATTCATTTCGCAATATTCTAAAAAAGCTAACTATTGTTTCATCTGTCGCAATGTTTTGTTAATTAACTTTGTGATATAGTAATTGATATATGTGTGCTTAATAAATCTATAAAATTATTTTTTCTTTCACATTATTTTATGTTATGATTACAGAATATTTATTTGTTGCTAGCGACCCGCTCATGGTTTCGCCCGCGTGAACTATAGCTGTTTCGAATTTCGGATGACCTTTTCGGAAAATAATGAAATTCCTGGAAAAAGTAAATAAAAATGGGACAAAAATAAGCTCGAACATAGGCTTATTTTTGTCCCATTTTTTCTTGGCTTATTTTCATCCTAAGAACTTTAAGTATATAAAATTTCGTTACAGTCGTGGTGGTGACGTCAAAGACAAATACACAAACAGTTACTAGGTACTTTCAGATTAATAATATTAAAATAATAAGCAGACGTTTCTCTTTACTTGTATTCTTCTTTACATGACAAACATATTAGGGTAGTAGTTAGAACGTTCGCTTGGAAAATGTTCAGCTAGTAATTATTTTAACAGTTAATTTGTACGTAGTAATTGTTATAAAAGTCGTTAATTAAAAACAAAAACAAGATTTTCTAAAACAGGCAATATAGCAAATATTGAAATAGTTTTATAAGTCTATTATCTATATATAGTGTTATCGTGTGGGCTTGAGAGCTTGTTACTTAGTTAATTCACTGTTATGTTCACGATTGCAAAATATGCTTACGCTAAGAATAGCTAAGTCAATTGAATAGAAACTCGAAAACGTTATTACTTTCTAAATCAAACTATTTAAATGTATATTTCATATATCATAAAATCTATAAAAAGCATCGTGGCGCAGTGGGGCAGCGTCTGACTATAGTCGCGATTGGTTGTGAGTTCGATTCAATTTAGTTGATATTTAATAGTACCCCCTAATAGAGATTGAGCTCATGATCATCGCGTCTACTGATATATATTATTAAGACATGAGTACGTAGTTGGACGCAAATGTAAGTATGCAAAAAATGAATTAGATAAGTTTTAAATATGCTATAAAGAACGGTTTGTATATGACTGCAATTTGAGTAAAATTGTTATTGTTCAATTTATATAATGTAACACGCTTAAACTTCATTTATATTTATATCAGAGTGATCATTTATGTTAATGTGGGTTAAAGGTTAAAAACAAATAATGTTAAGGAAAAAAAAGTTTTTTTTAACATTGTTTTTAAAGTATTCACACACTTAGGAAAACCTTGAACGGTTTGCAAGAGGCGCGGGTTCAAATCCCGCAGCGCTCAAATTTTTATACGTTTTCTAAATATATGTTTCAATATATTAAAAAAAAAAAGAAACATTAAGTGACTGTAGTGGTTATATATATATATATATATATTATACGCATACTATGGCAATATACATATGAGTATTTTATAACCTTTAATTTATGACAAATACCTTATATGTAGATGTGTGCGAGCATGGAAAATATCATGTACACAGTCGTTTTCTGTTATCGAATTCGTGTATTAGCTTATGTAAGGAGGTTAATAACAATTGAAGCTCCCGAACAAAATATATTTTATCTAAATAGGCCTATAAACATACCTAGGGACTCGGTAACACGAGAAGTATTTAAAATTTACTTTTATCTAATTAACAAAACCCAGCTCTACTATAATTGTTGCGGATAATTAATTAAAGCATCTTATTTTCTTACAAAGTATTATCTATTACGGTTGAGTAAAATGGAAATAAGGAAAGAAAAAAGGTATGATATATGAAAAATAAATGTTAATATTGAAAAGTTTCATAAAAAACAGTCTTTAAATACAAGTAAACCAGCATTTCCCCGCATAGCAGGATGTTGAGAACCTATTATCAAATTCTCCACTTTCCGCCCGAAATCGGGTTGACATTACGTGTTGAGTGGCTGAACTCAAGTGACTCAACTCAAACTCAACACATAAATATAATCATTCTCTTGAATGAGAATCGAACCCACAACTAATCGCGTTTATAGTCAGACGCTGTCCCACTGCATCACGAAGGTCGATCTTTTCATTATATTAAATATGTTTATATATTTATTTAAAGTTTTAAAGTAAATAAAGGTCGCAAAACGTTATAAGTGAATACTACATCACATAACAAGTATTTTTATACAGCAAGTACCTATGTTATACTAAACTCAGTAAAAAGAGGCAAGGCTGCATATTTTCTATAATAGTCCCTATTCCTACATTGCAATGTGTGAGTAAGGAAATTACGAAACCCCTATAACGAGGTTATTCATTTATAAACGGAGCTTTTTATATACCCTTTTTAGTCGTTTAGCAAATAGGGTATGCATAAGAGAGCACTTATTTTAACTGTAACTTATTTTAAATATATACTTTGTTTTAATAAGAATTGTTATGACTTTATGTACATCTAAATAAACTATACTATGCAGTATTTTCTTCCAAATTATATAAAATTTAGTGAAATCACATAACACCGTCCTCCATTTTTTGGCTTAAGTAGAGAATTTGTATTATATGGTAAAACTCAATGTTATACTTTACTAGAGTAAAGTGGCATTTGTAATTTAAATATGAAGTCGACTTCCATTTTTTAACTCACAGGTTTTAACATCTAGGTCAGCGTTTTTAGACAAGTCAATATTTAAAAATTCCACCCTTACCCTTATCCGTATATATGTATTATCAAATAGCTTTTTAATGTAAATATAATTATTGCTGAGGAGTTTGAAACCTGTAACACTTGGTATGAATAAACTATACATGAAAGCCTATTTACCAAATTCATTAATGTAAAAAGTAAAAAGAAATTCATTTAAACCATAAAATTATAAGTCGTTTAAAACTTTAGGAACTAAAGAGCGTTGACCCAGTTCTTTGTAAATAGTTTGAATTACTGAATACGATCGCGTGTTATGGTACTATTAATACGGAATTGGCCTAATACAAAATTTACAGTTCTGTCCGATGCAATCTTTATTCATAGCTACTGTGATTTTTTTTGTAATTTAATGATTTATAATATCTAAATAGTTCTTTTTACCTAAACGGTTGTTTTATCAATTAAATATGGACTAAATAATAAATAAATTACATAATAATGCACTAAATATTTATTATTTAATAATAGGTATACAAAAATCTAAGATCACTATCTCGAATAACAACCTCCCACACCGAGTTCGTTTTCTCGAACCCTGCAATTGACAAGCGGGACAAAAACTGCGCGCCACTTTTAGAAATGGGAAATGAGGAGACGGTGATTCTTTTTTTATTACGAAACTACTTAGAATAATATCTAAAAATATGAAATATAAAAAAATATTATAAAAAAAGGTTAATTATAAAGTCATAAATATATAAGTCTAAACTCACATTAAACTCATATTAAATATTACTTCGTCCCCCACAAAGCACAACTTAGGCGAATGCTTATTATTTTTAAAATCACATATAAGTATTATTGTTTAAAATATTGTAACTATTTCTGTTTTTTATTATTGGAATTCTACTAACATTCGTCTTAAATTGTTGATTAATTAAAAATAGAGAATGGCAATGGAAAAATAAATAACTAAATATACTAAACATCAGTTAAGCACAAAATATTTGTATGAAACCTGATAATAATTTAACGAAAGGCAGGTTATTGTATTTGCGTAATTCGTGTGGGCATCACAAAGGTTGAAGGATTACGCCTGTCAAGGCTAAACGTTATTCATTAGCTACGTAGACGCCGGTACGGTTGATATGAACGCGAGTCTTTATTATTTTTATGCTTTAATAATTTCATGAATTGGTTCCTGGAACCTGTTTCTGAAACACTGTTAAAATGCCTTGTATACCAGAATTAGTTATTACACTAATATATAAATACAATATATTATGCATTGTAAATCGCACGTATATATGAATATCTGAATTGTCTCTACAAATAGTCTACATATTTTTCATTGTTATCAGTTTTATTTATAAGTAATAAATTATTATAAATAAATTCTATATAATCTCATATTATATTGTTAAGACTTATTGTTTAATTTTCCTATCGAAATGTAAAATAACTCATATGCCAACCCAATAATACTCAAGAAATTTAACCAACATAGTTGAACTTTGCTATATATAAAAAAAGGAATTCGCTGCCAAGTCAGAACCGGGAGGACCATTACCATAAAGTTAGTGTGCTTAGTGCTTCTAACAAATTTTAAATACGTATAATTTAATTATATTTGAAGCAATTAACTTCTATTAACATACGGTGAAGTTGTATAAAATTACACAGCACGACCTAATTTCCTGTTTATTAGTTGCATAGTTATGTTCAGCCAACTCTCTTATACGGTAATTAGAACATGGCCTGAAATATATTTCTGAAACAGCGCGTATCTGTATGAGTGGTGCATCACGAATAATGGCGCCATTATGGCAATATACTTCGATGTTTGCTTTAGCTTTCCATTCATTCTTGCCTTTTTAGCATATTAGATTCCACTTGTGCTGTTAGAATAGATGGACGGTATCTAGTATTGGATTTTAAACATTCATCAGTTCGCAAAAATTTGGGTTTCGATACTCCATATACTAGTTACAAGTCGTAAAATACGCTTGTGTGCTGAAGGGCATGTGTACTAAGGCGGTGGTAGCTTCCAGTAGGACTGACAATACTGAAATTTTTATGACAATTGACGATTTGTAAGTGTTTATAATATTGTATTTTTTTTATATTTTTTGTGTCATTGGCTTCTTTAGCTATTTTTGTAAATATTTAAGATATCTGAAAATAAATAAACATCTACTAAAGGAAGAACTAGTGTTTGCATTTATAGTAAGTATGAAATGTGTGTATTTATTGTAAATATGAAAGTTAAAATGTATACCGAAATATACATTCTTATGCATTGCTAACGCATTTCACCTACTCACTCAGCCAAACAAATAAATGGAGTTTAAATTAACCTAATTTGATTGTAATAAGATTAAAACATGGATGTATGCATGTTGCGTATCAAAGATTAAACAAGCCGTTTCTTTCTTTACCTAAGCCTGAAGCTGGTATTTTATGACACTAGTGCCAAATATATCATTAAACATCATGCCATCTTTCTGGATAGATATATCAGATTGATAGATGAAAATGCAATGTTGTAATTTGGTGAATCAGGTAGAAAAAAAATATCAAACTCAATACTTGCGAGCAATCGCTTACGAATTGCAAAAACGGTATTTTTACTTAAAACGTATTTGAAGACATATTGAAAGGTATCGACAAATTACTGAGCGCCGTGCGCAGTGCCGTTGAACTCTGAGAAGCAAGTAGTCACAGGTCGCTGTACCTGAACATCAGTCAATTTGAATATCAATAAAGTATACTTTTGCTTTGGACTACTTTGGTAATGCAGAAAAATAATTAAAAACAACTATAAGTGTAAATGTTTTATTCTACGTGTTCGCTTTGTATATACATCTTTTGTGTTACTACGCTGTTTGAAGCACTCTTTAAAAACAAAACCAGGTTAATGAGTCATTCAGTTACTGCAAAATATGCAAGTAAAGTTACAAAGTACGAGAATTCAGATTTTTATTCAGCTAGAGATATGTTTTAATTGTTGTGTACCACTAATTGTCTAATATATTATTATTTCTTTATTAACAAGCTTCTGTTAGTTCAATCTGTATCTCTCTATCTATCAATTTGCACATATGCAATATTTTACAAAACTATATATAATACTTTTTATATTAGTTTTCGTACTTTTATATATTTTTATTTCTTAAACTTGATTATTTCTTAAATAAACTCACTTTGGCATGACATTTATAAAATCCGTGCGACGATGATTAATCCTTTAATTATAGACGCACTAGAAAGATTTCACAGGAGTTTGTATTTTCTAAATAAAATACTTATGTGTACAATTAGAGCGACATATCTTACAATACAATTTCTACATATATGTAAATCCATATACACTTAGTAACTACTAAGTTACAAATAACAAGTTATACTAATCTCTATAACTATAGAGATTAGTATAACTTGTTATTTGTAAAAAAACATTTAATTTGTACAGTTAAGAATGATGACCTTATAAGCCGAGAGAGTTTGATGTAATCTCTAAAGTCCAGATTTACTAAAAGCATCAGTTAAAATATTAGTGTTTTTGAATTGAACTCAATATTCTCAGTCATCCCTTGTACACGAATCATCAAAATAAGGCTATTTGTTATAGATTATGTTAATGGCGTAGACAAAACCCTATAACAGTTTTGTTGTTAGTATATAGTTTATACTAAAGATATCGAGAGCGATAGGATCGGACTAAAGTACTCAGATTTACCTGCCTGGTTCAGATTTTCTTGATATTATTTTGTGCTTCAGAAATACGTAATATCGTTTCATCATACTATATGAGACATCCTCGCGCTTATCGCAGTTTGTTTATAAAATATAATTTGACTGGAGATCTACAAAACAGCAGAGAACTGCTAACACTTTATGTTACTAAATAAAATTTTTCTTGTAACTACACATTTTTTTGGTAGGCAGCAAGAACCTAGTGTCAAGACACTCCGTGCTCTCCACTTTACGACTGACTCCGAGACATTGCGTATAGAGTGGCGGAATTAAACGCCACGTTTGGTCTTGTCACCAGAGAGGAAAAATGGGAAAATAAATTCATTCCTTCGAGTGGGAATTGAACCCACAACCATAGCGTAAACAATCAGACACTTTCACTTTCACACTGAACCACGATACTCTCATATATCAAATGGAGTCTTAATTAAGTCTTTTAAATGCCTATCAGTACACTTTCTATAAACATTTTTTTATCACCCTTTTAGTACTAATCCAATGTGATTTTATAAATAATATTAAGCAGGGTGATTAGTTAAGTCTATAATAATTGAATAGGTTCGAATTAAGAACGACTTAAAACTATGCCATACGCCTAAGTACTTGCCATAAAAAAAAACTTATAGTTGTGCGTGTTTTTGACGGTTACTATGCAAATAATATGTTAATAATTTAACACTCGTCTTGTTACTGAATGTTTGCCAACAAATCTCTGGATATATAAAACTATTTTTAGAATACTTTATTTCATTTTTAATTTCAATTTCATATTTTTATCCAACAAGCTTGTTTGCTTGTGTGTTTGTCTATATATATCTATACATATCTATACTTTGCCTTTTTCTTTTCACATTTAAATACTAAGGAAGTAAAATTAAGAAGTATATATAGAATAGTTCTTAATTTTACTTCCTTAGTATTTAAATGTGAAAAGAAAAAGAACTGAGTGTTTATCACTAAATATTTGAGTAGCACTACTTACAAAAAGAGGGATGTGGGTAAAAATAATGCAAGAATAAGACACAACGTTGCTTAACCTAGAAACGTCTATTAAAATGGATTAATATCAGATAGTCTTCTGCTGAAGCTGAAGCTTAAGCCTAGTTATAATTTATAGCGACGTTCCTTCGTACATATCTATATACATATTATTAAAGTTTGTTTCACTAGATTACTTTCCGAAAAACGTGCATTGTTTGGATATAAAATTTTCTTGGATTTTCTTTGAACTACTGACTACTAAGTTGCCTTTTACGTCTAACATTATTTCTACTAGATTTACTACTTGAGGCCACCGTGGTGCAGTATGACAGATATATGTGATGGTTGTGGGTTCAATTAAACTCGGGGGAATAATTATATTCAAATTATTTTCATTTGTCCACTCTGGTGATAAGATAAAGCGCGGCGTTGACTTACGCCACTCAACATGCAATGTCTCGGATTCAGTCGGAATCTTTAGAGTTTGCCAAAATGCTGGGTTAGGTTTTACTGCTCAATATCTCTGGTTGTTTTTTTGTCACGAAATTGTTTCTGCCTACAACATTTTATATATTTCTGTAAAATGTAAAAGTTCCTTGTAGTTTAAGAGTATTAGTATAAACAAAATAATAAATTAATGCTATCATAATTGGTTACAAAGCGACCATTCTGTGTTAGGGTTTGTTAATAAAACTTGTAAATTTCTCACGATGTCGGTCGCCGGCGACTGGATAACAAATCTGTGTCGTACGTGCTAAATATATTTATATCCTTAATATGATGATGAATGACTTTGCACCAATGATCGTTATATCATTTCTCTATATATTTTTTTCAGCTTCACGCCTTTCCTGTATAAAAAGATAGGCAAAGAGAAGCTAGTGCCAAGACACCTATATACAGACGTTCTGTACTTTCCGAACAAATATTGTCATATTCATAGAATATTGAGTGGTGGAAGACATTGCCACGCTTTGGTTGGTCACTAGAACGGAGAACTGAAAATAATTTCAAAATTATCATTTCCCCTAACGGAAATCGAACCCATAACCATGCTGTATACGCTGTTACACCGCACTACCATAGTATATTATATAATGGATTATTTATTAAAACATTTAAAAGACTTTATAAACATTTTTGATGATGCCTTGTAATTTATGATAAATCTTGATTTGGGGAGATCGTCTTTAGTCATCTGACATCCCATCTTGATAACTTAAGAGCAAAGGTCTGATGGATGGATATATTGAGTTGCGAAATACTTAGATTATAATTGATTTTTAAAGAATTTGCCGTTATAGCTTCGTTCTTGTAGGACTTTTAAGGTTCTATATTCCTTATTTAGATTTTTTTTTCTAATAACACTTAACTTAATAACAATATTTACTTAAGTTTAAATATGTAAAGGTCACGGTGAAGTTTGAAACATTTATAAAATGAGAATTGTATGTAGATTCAAACAATGCTTGGAAGAAAGTTTGCATTAATCTTATACGTATTTGCCCCAGTTTGTTATTAAGGCTTAATGTATCTAAAATTGTACACATGTTTTATTTCGTTATCCCCATACAATCCTGTAAAGGATAGCTGAGTTTTTATTGTTTATATTGAGGCCTTTTTTAATGTTAACATTAAAATTTTGTCTCTACCTCCATAAAAACATGCACAATAACTAAGCCATTAATAGAGTATATACATATAAAATGTATGTTAATAACCATATACCACTAAAATATATCGGTTTTGTATTAATGTAATGCGCAATATGAATGTAACAGTGCTTTTATACATAAGTATATTGGTGTAAGCTATACGTTAGTAAATGAAGTAAAGTAGCTTAGAAAAGTTCTAAGTGTACGGCTTAGTTGGTTAATTTATTGTTGTGTTTAATTTAAATGTTAAGATGCCAAAAGCAGACTGAAATTACGCTAAAAAAAGTATTGAGGACAGGGTTGAATTCAATTATGATATATTGGGACAAAGTTAAGGTTATATGATGTTATAGCGGGAGCGGTATTTCTTGATTTTTCATATACTTTGTAGTCTGGTCCATTTTATTTACTGTTTCTTTATTAGAGATAAAGAAACTTTATCTTAAAAATGTAATATTCAAATAAAGTTATACCTATAAGTGTTGCACTACTCTATATTTAATTTTTTGAAAAAAGTCTATGCAATTTACAATATTGTCAAATTGATTTAACAAGCTTTGAATAGATGAAAATAGCATTTTTGTTCGTTACTTACAGTCTGCTTATTTTTAAATAATATTAACTATTCATAAGGTGTAAAATGTTTACAGTACTATTTTGTACAATGTAACCAAATATTTTGATACCATTATTATATTTTTTAGGCTCCAAGCCAAAGGGTTCTATCGATTCCAGGCTATTCTAGTGTGTTCGTGTAACACGCAATACTCGAAATAACGTATACAAAACGTGTAAGACTCGTTTTAAAACTAGTAGAATGAATGAATGTTTAAAAAACATTTATATTGTTTTTGATTTGTTATAGTTTTATCTTTTTACATCTCCTGAATTATTGCAGCAAAAAATTAGTCGTAAATCCCTCATTTCTCATTTATTTATGACGTTCCACAAATAATACGGCGTGATTTTTCAAACTAAATATTTAATAGTCGTGTAATGTAGACATATCAAAGATAGACGCTATCATGTCCGAATGTACGCAAGAATTGTAAATTCGCTTTGGTCCAATTTAGGATTCAGGAGGCTTATATTTGAATGGTTTCAAAAAATAGTAGAAGGCCCTAAATTCTTTCTCACTAAATGCACACTTATTTATTCATCACTAAATGAAGATGTACTAAAGCCAACATTTTCTTGAGTGGGATTTGTACCTAAACCCAACCACTGTCAAAAAACACAGTGAGCCTCAGTGGCATTTCATCAAAAAAATACTTCTTCAAATATATAATGCGAAATTGTGAAATTTAGTTTTACAAATGTATAGCGTTCTATGGTCGGTTGTAGGAAATATTTTTGTAATTTAGAAATATTAAAGACGAAACAGTATTTCAAAGCATTCGGCTCCAATACGAATGTAATGAAGTTTCCATTTGAAATATAGGATAAATAAATTGTGTGTCTAAGGTAATATTTTAAGGAAGGAGCACGGAAAAGATTGAAATGAACCAATAGACCGAGGCGAATGGAAGATTGTACTGAAAAATGTTCTGTATCTTTTGATATATTTCATCCTTAAAATATTAAACTACCACAGATATATATAACTGTTACCTTTATTTTATAAAGTAGGCTATCGTAAATATTAATAACTGATATATGTACTATATTTTCATATTGAAGCTAATTAATTTATATACAAGAGTCTTTTGTCTTCTTTAATTTTGAATATCGGTTTTTGTGTCTTATATAACACTTTATTTGTTAGTATAAATAATAGTAATATAATTAATTATATATATTTAATTATCATATTTTTCATACTGAACTATACTGAGATTACTTTATTTTGATTAGGTTATAAGTATATCGTATATCATGTTTTTAGTAAACGTATAAGAATTTGAACGTAGCAGGATTCGAACCCGCGCCTCTTGTAAACCGTTGACCGCACGTTTTCTAAAAATATGCTTTTCAATTTCCTAAGTGTGTGATTTAAAATGTAAAAAATATATTGTATATGTTTTTTTTATATATAAACCAAAATGATTTAAAAGTACTAAAATAAATTTCTAATCATCATATACAAAACGATATAACGAAAACAAAATCAAATTCAATTGGAAAAATAAAATAGTTAAAAGCTTCCAAGAAGTAATTTTTGAACGAAACGATTATTTTACGTTGTAAAATTTTTCTTGTTTACAAGCAAAATACAAGAAGTCTAGCACTTGCATATAGAAATTGATGTTGTAAAAATAGGTTTATAAAAATTTAGAATATTGTGTATTTATTTATTTCTTTATTTCTTTTGTTACAGTAAAAAAGGCGCGCTATGTCGGTATACAAGGTAAGCATAACGTTCATATAAATTTATAGGAAATTCATTTTTTAATTCTATGAAGACTAAACATATATTATTGTAGTAAAATAAAAATATACATTACCTTGGATGAATTTAATGACGCAGGTTGAAACTGATACATTCTATGTTTTAAACAGATTATTAATATTTATCTAATCCTAAGTCCTAAGTACAGTGAATAAAACTATAGAACTTTACATAATATAGAGAAAATTCTAGATATATGGGTGGCGAAGCTTTCCGAAAATTTTTGTACAGAAATGATAACAACAAAAGTTGTAAGACTCATATAAGAATTTACAAATAACATCAAAGAAGCATATTTCAGGAGACAGGTTCAAATCCTTCAACATTTAAATTTAAGTAGTAATAGAAATATAAATTTCTTTTGTAAATAATAATATATTAAAGATATGTGTTTGGTGGTCGTGATTTAGTAGAATAAAATGAACGCGTTTTGTAACCAAAATCTAGATTCAAATATCTTTTTGAATTGAATTGAATATGTTAAGCCAGTTACTATTGAAAAAGAAATAAACAATACCAAGTAAATTGCACAATAATATTTTGTATTCCATTATTTATTATTTGCTGAGCCAATTTGTGTACTAATAGTATTGTTTAACGGGTTACTTTTATTTGCAGCAACACAATTCAACACATACGTGACACTCAAACTACAAAATGTCAAGTCGACGACGGTGACAGTGAAGGGCCCGACTCCATGTTGGGAGCAAGACTTCCTTTTGTGAGTGTTTTTATTGTCTTTTAAACCTACTAAGCTTAGTAATTTAGGGATGCTACTATGCTACGGGTTCGAATACAGCTCATGATTAATTCACAATAATATTCGTATCGATTTTTAGCGATATAAAAATATATCATTGGGTAATATCCATCATGCGTTGTCACTAGGATGTTTCTAATAATAAAATAAAATCAATATTATAAATATATATATATATATATATATAATTGACTGACTTGTCAATCTAAAATCATTATATTATTGTCAAAAGTTAGAATTTAGTACGCAGATAATATATATATATATATATTTTGGAAGATGTTCAGTCTACACAAAACATATATATAATGGAGAGATATAAGATATAAGATTAATAAGATATCTGTGGGGACAAAACCGAGCAAAACTTCAGGCAAACAGGTAAACAAAAGCGCCAGTGTGTATTTTTTTCTCTTATTAAAATAAACTATTATATTCCTAATAATACCGTAATTTGTGGTTTGAAAAATTTTGAATTTAAAATCCAATTGTAAAACATGAACATATAAGATATAACCGTTCTTTTTATTACAAAAGGAAATTAGTAGCGCGCAAAGTAGTAGCACTAGTACTACTACTAGACGTGTGTACTCGTTTGTTTAGTCTATACAGTATTGAATTTTTAGTTAAAAGCCGTCTAGACACTTTATTTACATACTTTAAACGAATAAATGCAGTCGTGGCGCTGTTAAGACCATTCTCTGGATGAAAACCAAGATACTTATTCGAATATTACTTTAATCTTTTCGTTTAAGGTGCATCATATTTTATTTATTATTTTTCTTCTCGGCCTTAAGGCTGTCTAGAAGAGATA
Organism: Podotricha telesiphe; assembly: GCA_038994665.1. Lineage (NCBI taxonomy): Eukaryota > Metazoa > Arthropoda > Insecta > Lepidoptera > Nymphalidae > Podotricha > Podotricha telesiphe. The sequence goes on from JAOYRR010000327.1 coordinate 1,103,373, forward strand.
GCTATATATAGCTATCAAATCTTCTTCTTTTGTATACTTATTTTTTCTTACGTGTTAAGTACCTATTTACATTTTAATGGTTAGCAAGGCTAGGCAAGCGTCCACCAACAAAGGTGTGTATCCGTGGTGATAGCTTGCAAGAACTTGTGGCTCGTCAAGCATCGCCAAGCGAGTAAATGCACCAACACGTTCTCATATCTGTGCCTATCTCTTAAAATAGTCATGGGCATTATCAGTACTGTGATACGAATCGATAATTTATTTCATGCTAAAAACGAATATATCGATATTATGTGTATGTAAATATTTATTGTTACAACATAGCCATTACAATCCATCGAATTGCTTTTTTATGATCTGGAATGGATGTAAACGGTAATAAAATTGATTTAATAAATAATAAAACATTCGCCAGTTATCAGATGGTAGTATTGATCGGTTGGCCGTTGTTTCTTATCAATTGCATGTTATTAGACATGCGATAAGTGCATTGGTTATCTATCCATGTATGCTGAAGCTAGCAAAATACGCGACTTTGTTCGTTTAAGGTTAAAACATTTTTGATAAATCTCAAAGAAATATAAGTTTTTAAAATGAAAATACATTACACCTTCAGAAAGTGCCAATTTTTTAATTTCTCTCTCTAAATTTTGAAATGAAATTATTTTAACCGCGTACTATTTTGGTAGACACCAGGTCTACCTGTGACCACCGGACTACTGTAAAGTGTTCGAAACGTCGGGTTCTAAAAATGTATTTTCGAATACCAAAATTATACACGATTAATCCGGTTAACATAGTTTCATTTCAAAATGTGTAATAATCGCGAAAATCAAAGAACTTATTCTTTCTCTAAAGTTTTGTATATCATATCTATTATATAACTTGTATATTAACAATTTAATATATATATATTTTATACTTTTTCATGAATATATTATAATATACATGTAGATTCTGGATTTCTACCTACGACCATGAACCGCTTATATTTAATTTAGATCTTACTATTGCACTATTTGCACAAGTGATCAAGTTTTTGATATATTTATAAGATTTAACTTTTCCTTTCTTCTTATATGACCATAAACAAGGCTTGTTACATTTGTGGCATTTGAAGTCGTTGGCATCATGAGGACAACACAAAGTGCATGTAATTCTTGGCCACAAATATAAAGTCTTTTTCGCTCCATTTGTTGGTTTTTGTTAATTTTTGACATGTTTTTCTATTCTTTTAACATAATTAGTGTAACTGTCATTTTGTTTGGACAAGAATGTCCATAAGTTCTTACATTTTCGCACATTAAAAATAAAATTATTGTATTTCTTTGTTTCTGCGTCTTATGAATTTTGTGTACAGTAACCATTATTAATAGTTTTTATTTAATATTACGGAAGATCCCCCAAATTTAGGGAATCTGGGATTAAAGACAAGAATAATTTAGAGTAAATGAAATTGTATTGACCTCCGAACAAGTGCACGAAGCATCAAGCCGCCATTTTAATTTTACATCGTCGCTGACGTCACGCACAAATTTTTATATTATTTCAGACTTATCTGCTATTCCAACTGCCATCCATATATACATATATGTATGTAATTAAAATAAACAAAAGCTTTTATAAGTAAGTACTTAAGCTTAGCCGATTGTATTCCTAATATAATCCGTCATTATATTCTAACGTTAAACTCGTGCTATGACTAAATTACATCAATTACGAGCTAAGGAGAATCTGAATTGTTGAGAATAAACTTAATATGTCGGCTAGGATTACTTTTGACGACAAAGCTCCACTCGTAGTTTATTTAGGAAAAATATCAGTGCGAAGATAATATTTCAAAGGTACAACCAAGTACGGGATATTTGAATTAGTAATACAATGTAATAAAAGACAATAGAATTATGAGGAAGAAATATTAGTTTACTAATTATTAGTTAAGAATGTCATTTTTATGATATTAATAATAGTAGCACGCCGGTTTGTGCAAAATAGGCGTTGCCATAGCAAAGGATATGCCACATTGTTTTTAGCTTCGCGCTTTTTCCCGTACATCAGCCTAGTCAGGGAGAACCTAGTGTCAAAATACTCCGTTCTCCACTTCCCGCCCGAAATCGAGACATTGCATGCTAATGCATGCTTTGAACTTAGGTATCAGAGCAGAGAAATGAAAATATTTTAAATCTTATCACTACCCCGAGTGGATATGGAATCCACAACCGCGCGTTTATAGTCAGAGGCAGTCCCACTGTGTCACGATGGCCATTTATGTTTTTCTAACGTATTATTATGACAAATATTGACTTTCTGCACATTTCTACATAAGCTTTATCTACGCTAAATGCCTTATTCCTGAAACCTTATCGTTGGAACATTTTCGTAAAAGCTATCGGAAGTTTTCCCTTTACGTATTATATGTATAGCGGAGATCGTAACTCAATGGTACGACAGTTTCTATATATATTGTAGTGTAGTGGAATGTCTGTATCTGCACAATGCTTTAGTATAAAAAATGGTGATTAAAGGAAATTTGTAGTTATGTATTATTTCGGCTACTTGTTCAAACATAATTTTCTGCTAAATACTTGCAACCATTGACCTTAATGAAATTGGTTTAATAAATATGACACAAAAAATATAGCCATAGCAACTAATACGAAACGACAAGGATATTTTTTCTTTTATTTTCATCTTCACGCGTGTCTGGTCAGAGAGAAATTATCAAGACACTTGATTATCTACTTTCCGCCCAAAAATCGAGGCATTGCGCGTTGAGTGGCGGAACTCAACACTGCGCTTAGCCTTAGGCAATAGAGCGGATAAACGAAAATATTTTAAATAAAATCATTCCTCTGAATGGGAATCGAACTCACAACCAGTATCGCTTACAGTAAGACGTTGTCCCACTGCTTCACGACAGCCTCTACATGGAATATACACAATAAATACAAAATCAACTTTTTGGTATTATATCACATCAGGTTTCCGTAGATTTTATTCATAAAATACCGTTCCGAAGGAATCTAAATTGAATCATGTATCGGTTCACTTGTCTATCACATGTGTATTGGCATTCACGCAGTTTAAAAGATTTACAGCACCAAACTGGGATAGGCCAATAAATCGAACCTAACAAGGCTGGATGCCAAAACTTTAAATTGTGTTTGTTTTTTATTAAAACGGTGCCTTCAATATTGTGAAATAGTTAAAAATACAGCGACAAATTTACATATTGATTTTATAATTTTATTACGCTTTAATTTAATTTATGTAAATTATTTTATATTAACATTTAGTGGAACCAAAATAGCTGGTTACCTATTTTACTACATCAAAATCTGTATCTATTAAGGCCACTGTAGTAATGTGGACCTACGTCTCAATGTAAACGAAATAATTCCATCTCCTTATGGAGGAAGATTATATTGCATTTGGCTATAAACCCTATAGGTTATGCGTTCGATTTCCACTCGGGCCAATTAATGTATTAAATATATTTGCCTTTATCTACCTTGTTTATTTTGTTTGCTGTATATGCTGTAAGTGGGATGAGTTTAGTAGGTTAAGCACGTTATTTCGCGAAGTCGGATGGAATGTGGAAAGTGCTTTACACTGTGTTCTCTCTATCTAACCTGGTATGCGGAGAAAGCGCAAAGATTCCTTTTTAAAGTGATATAATATTTAGTGTATCTATTTTTAAGCGTAAATTTAAAAAAACTTAATTTCTTTTTAATTTATAAATACTCGTATGACTATAAAAGTTGTATTTTTAATAAGAGAGAGAAAAGCCACTTTATAATGAGTAGCTTTTTAGGACAATCATCTTCTAGATTTTTAAGTAGGTCCTGACGTTGTAAAGTTAATAGTTTTAAAGCTTTAAACGTTTCTTATTACCGACAAACGGAAGAGATAAACTTAATCAACAGGTCCCACAAAGGAAATGAATTTACAAAGAAACATTTCTTCTTGTAACCTGAATTCGAAGCAAATATTTAGTTAATTTGAATGTCTCGCGAAGAAAAGTTATGGGTGGAATGAGAAAATGAAAATATTTATTTACTTTGATAAATAAATTCAGCATGAAAACCTGGTAGACTTTATAATTTCAATATTTATATAAGAACTTCTTTAATATTTTTTTTAGTGACATAATCTAGGTTAGTTATAAAACGTTTGTAAGCTACCCCGCTAGAGACTAACAAAAACTAAACCTGAAAAAGACGCTGCGTTAAAAATTTTACACGTTTTCTAAATTTAATTTCCTAAGTGTGCGATTAACACTTTAAAAAATGTAAAAAAAAAAATAAACTATTTTTTTACTGGGAAACTAAAGAAATAAAAATAATAGAATTTAAAAGATTAAATTTAGAACGGAATGTAAGATATTTATAAATATGAAACTATTTTAACCGGATTAATTGCGTATAATTTTGGTATTCGAAAATACATTTTAGAAACCCGACCGGGACCGGGACCGGGACCGGGACCCAATACTGAAAACTTTGAAGTCTCAATCCGATCACACCAGAGAGCAAGATGAAGTCAGCTCATTTTGCAAGAATCCAGGGCAGTACGCGAGGCAACTAAGAAATCGTTGGCAGTAGTTCGATATAATAATTGTATCAAATGACAGACAAATGCCACCTCAGTCTACCTGTGATGGCGGACTACTATAAAGTGTTCGAAATGCCGAGTATCTAAAATGTATTTTCGAATACCAAAATTATACGCGATTAATTCGGTTAAAATAGTTTCATTTCAAAATGGGTAATAACCGTGAAAATCAAAGAACTTATTATTTATAAATATTTTTGTTAATTTTTTATTCGTAACATAAATGTTAGCGTGAGTTTTTTTTTGGGAAGTAAAAGTTATTATCTTTAAAATTGTGATTAATATTGATTGTAAATCAATAGCAACCAGACCGCTGGATCCATATAAATTACGTATATTATCCAATTTGGTAATTAATAATTATATAGAAATATAGATATTGTTCAACTTATTAACTACTCACTATATACATAGAATGTAGATATGATAATACCCACGCACGAATAGAACAGAATAGAATTTAATGTGGGAGGTATTCTATGAAAAAGCTGAATTTCTTTGTACTTCATTATTGGTTAAGTTATTCGTTTTGGGAAAATATTATTTTATTTACTTATAGTTCTTTTATATAGAATATAAAGCGCTGACAAATTGAAAATCGTTTTGATCGCTTTTATATTAGAGGGCTACAAATGAAAATATTATAATATTTTTTTATAGATATTTCAGTTATATTTCTCATGTTTTTGGTAGCTTTACGTGTTTTTTGTACAGCAGGGTAGTCAGAGAGAGTTTAGCGTCCAAGCGCATCGTCTTCCACTTCGCCCGAAATCAAGACATTGCACGTTTAGTGGCGGAACTCAGAGCCGCGGTTTGTTTTAGGTAACACAGCGGAGAAATGAAAATATTTGAAACATAATTATTCCCCTGAATGAGAATCGATCTCAATCGCGTTTACAGTCCGACATTTTCCCACCGCGCCACGATGGCCTCTATTTTAAATTAAGCTAAGTAGTATGTTAAAGCTGTGTAATTTTTTATTGATTATTTCAATAGTTATAATAAGCTTCTTATTAAAGAATGACGTTACATGGACGTTACGTTTTTATTTACATAGAAGATTTTAAATAATTACCAGTGCTCTTCAAAATCAATATCTAAAGGGAATAAGCGATATCTACGAGTTCTACTTTTAAAAGTACTACTAAGTGCATATTATATTTATTTGTTGACGCTCGAGGCAAGCGTTTGAAATGTCAGCAACAGAAATTAAATATGTATATAGCGTATATAAAACGTACAAGATATATTTTTATATATTAATTTAATGTTATTAATTTAAAAAATATATATATACTCCAAAATACCTACTGAATGAATTGCCATGCCAATTCTAATTAACTGATTGAAACAAGGAAAAAGAGAAAAACATGTTATTTGTAATTAACTTGTTTGTATCTTTGCTTGAGTTAATTAATTATACAATACATTTCTTTAACTTTAACACTACACACTATGGTAGTCGAAAACAGTATGGATGAAAATGGCAACTTTATATTTGTGCCATCTTTATAATATAACTAAAATAATTTTGTGATGAGGCCAATGTCTGATTGTTAAGACTCGGAGGAATGATTATATTTCAAATGTTTTCATTTCTCTGCTTCAACTGCCACTCAATGGGCAAGGACGAAGGTGGAGAACGTATTGTCTTGACACTAGGTTCTCTTTGAGTATCCTGCTATGCGGGGCTAAGGCGTGAAGCTGGGAGAATTTCGTGATTGTATTGGAAATATGATATTAGTGAAATAAAGGTAGTACAAATAACTGTTATTGGTTGCTGTTTTTTTTTCAGACAAAAAAAGTCAGCTTTTATAATATGTTGACATCAGTGGTTTTTAGTATTTGCAGTTGCTAAAATTTGGGTAAATATATTATATGCATGAAAAAATCATAATAATAACCTTATTGTTGTGATTTTCTCACAGGCTATCGTGGCGCAGTGGGACAGCGTTTGACTGTAAATGCGGTTGATTGAGGGTTCGATTCCCACTCGGGGGAATGATTATATTTAAAAGTAGCTGTGCCCGGCGATTTCGTCCGCGTGGAATTTCAAAATAACAGTAAAGTAGCATAAGTTACTTGTTTAGTACATTCGCTATCTGCCAGCTTACATCCCGTTAAAATCGGTCCAGCTGTCCCAGAGATTAGCCGGAACAAACAGACAGACAGATGGACAGACTGATAAAAATTATAAAAAAAATAATTTTGGTATTTACACCGTGTTCACAGACATACCCATTTAGTAAAAGGCGGTTATTTTATTATTACAAACAGAAACTTCAATTTGTTTTATTTTTTAGATATTTTGTTCTTTCCTTTGAAACGTTCCCTTTGAACCTAAGGCAAAGCGTGGAGTTCTCAACACGTAATGCCTTGAATTCGGGTGGAAAGTGGAGAATGCAGTGTCTTGACACTAGGTTCTCTTTAGCTATCCTGCTATGCGGGAAAAAGCATGAAGCTGAAAATTATTACTTTACTAAAATGTCAATAGGCAATTATTTGTCTCAGTGAAAAGAACCTAAAGAGGTTACAGGATAGATAGCATTACTGACAAAGCTAAGTTATTAAGAAAGGTAGAAAAGAGAGACTGAGCGCATATAGTCATTATTGTGTAATTAATAGAAATGTTTGGGTTAGAAAAGCAAGTAATTTTTTTCTAATAAAATATGGGTCAAATCTAAATACATTTAACAAATTAAATGGTGGTAATTGCATGCGTAAGAATTCAAGCCTATACTGATTCTTTAGATATAAAATAACGATATCGTCAAAAATATTATCCTGCGAATACTAATACTCTTATTGAAATAAAATTGTTTCCCATTCATATTATAATTTATTTATTGTAATATAACATTGAAGCTCTGGTACATAGACGGACTGTATTAGATTCTATTTCCATTAAGGGGAATGACTCTATCAAAAATCATTATCATTTTCTTCATTTGACAAGACAATGGCCTAGGAATGGTATCTTAAAAATCGTACAGTTTGAATTTCACAATCCAGTTCATTATTTCTTTTAACGACTGGAAAGTATTTATAACATTTTTGAAATTTGTATTTATACATTTCGAAAACTGAAAAGCATTTTTAGAAAACGTATAGAACGCAGCGGTTTTCGAACCCGCGTCACTAGGAACTAGATGGACTTATCGTTTGTCGATCGTCGATCGTGCTAACTGAACCGTAAAAAAACTTTACATAAACTATAACAATGGCAAGTTTCATATACCTCTGCTCGCATATTTTTTGTTAATAGAGCTCCAAATAATTTCCTGCACGAATTAATAATGTATTAGTGTAATTATTTCTAATCGTCATCACCGGAGAGTTAATTTTTAAGTAAATAATATATTTTGTTATATGTACATATTTACAAGTATTCCAATGAATTAAACAGTAATATCAATAATAAGCGAGAATCAATAAGCATAGTCTACTTGTGTGCATAAAGTTCAAGCCTTTTCCAAGGCATTTGCTGCCTCCACGTGCTCGCGTCGGTCTATGTGACCTACTGATATAATCTAAAGAAATCGGAGCTGTGATAGAAAGTCGGTTAAGTGCTTTAAAGTTTCTGAGATCGCTTTACCGCCACCCTTTGAGTAAAAGAGGTTAAAGATGGATGTATGAAACTTTTAAAGAGTTATGTGTTATGTAAGTAACTTTTGTCTATGCCTACACTATACTTGTTTGATGATTACGAAAATAATTGTATCGAATTTCTAATATCGGCTAATATTGGCAAAAGTTAAATATAGATTGCTCTAGTAAATTTTATTACAAAATTTGTAGTATATGTTATTCATGAGTTATATGAAAAGGAAGAATTTCAATATAAAACACAATAATTTGCCTAATATATATATAGGTTTATGGGCTCCTTTTTATTTGAAACTAATAGACAAAACGCACGAAGCGTATATCTTAACATTACTTTCTTAATAATTATATAACATAGTATTTGGAAACCATGAGTAGTTACTTTATACTAAAAAATATATATAAATCTAAGCCCATTAATTGATAAATATTGATTCTATCCTAAGAATGGGCAATGGTTGCGGGTTCGATTTTAATGCAGGGGAAACTATTATATTTAAATTAATTTAATTATTGTTAATTGAGTGCCCTAACACGAGGTTCTCTTGGACCTTAGCTGAATAAATATTAAGATTATATGTTTACTTTTGCTGGGTTCTAAATTCCAAAAAATAAAACATCGAAATGTGGAGTGATGTTTCAAATGACATAAAATAATTTAGTTTCACTTCTGTATTTTGTAGTTATTATTGTGTTTATTTTGTATTTTAATAAATATTCTATTATAAAATTTAACTGAAACGTAGACTTTTTTATATTGCTTTTTTTAAAAGGCGAGACACCTTTTAACCTTGTTTATTATATAGAAAGAACGCAGTGACCTTATCTATATTGTTATTATAATACTGTACAGGTACTAGCATGAATAATTTTAGTTTTATATTTATATATAAATATATATGTATTTTAATTTTTTTTAACCTTTATACATTTGTTGACAGTGAAATTAACGACATCAACCTCGGCTTATTGGTAGAGGTGTGGAACAAAGGTGTAATCTGGGACCGTGCCCTTGGCTATCACTATCTTCCTCTCACTTCTGTCGCTTATGATGAGGTAAATATTTCTTAATTTTTATAATAATTATTTTTAATACCATAGTTGTAATTTGCTTGTTTATGTAACTTGTTTGTAATAATGTATGGATATTAAATACAATTATGAATTGTTCATAGATTTATATTTTTTTTACATTTTTTTAAGCATCGCACACTAAGGAAATTGAAAAATACATATTTAGAAAACGTATAAAATTTTGAACACAGCAGGATTTGAAACCCGTGCCCTTGAAAACCGTTCAAGAACTTCTTGTTTATAGATTTGTCTTGTATAATTTGATTATTAACTAGTTGCTTGGTGTTAGCAAATTGGATTGCGCCAAATACATATGTCTCTAGCCGTACTTTTCCTGTTCTTGTACGATTTTTAGAACACTCTCTGCCTCTTAAGAATTGTTTATCCATGGACAATTATAAGATTGGAGAAGAATTTTAATTTAAAACTAAGTGGCTTAAAAACAGATGTTTTATACATTTGCGATATATGTGAGTACGGAATTGTACGAAAGTATACAATAAGTATTTTCTTAATTGTTTCTTGTATGAGGAAACTTAATTTGTTAATAATAATAAATAAATTATATGTAAATATGTTAATATGTTATATTTTGTTAGGAATATAATATATTTTTACTTCATACTTTAAATATAAGAACTATTACTACTATACTGCAAAACATTCGCTATAACTTAAAATTCTAGTATGAAGTATTTGTATTGTAAGCGTTTAGTTCCACAAACCGTGTAAACAATATGGAGTGATAAAAGAAGCTAAAAATCGTTAACACCGATCCGAGCAGTTGAATTAAAACTACGGCGCACAAATTCTTTATGGAGCGTCGAGAATGGACAATGGCTTGTTAATTTCCTCGAGCGCCTTACCAAGTCTATTAAACAGTTTTTAATTTTTCACAGAAATATTTGCCATTGCCATCATTTTGTTTTTCGGTTTATATTGTGCTGTGGTTTTTATTAGATTTGATATATTTTTTACAGTAAACCTTCTTTATAAAGTATGTTTTATTTATATGTCTAAAACAATAAGCACGCTTAATATATGCATAATCATGAGAATATAATATTTATTTTAATATGCGTTTTTAGGAGCAAATTTTATACTCTACACTTATATGGTCATATATTCTAAAAAATACTTTAATTATACATATCAGTATTTGTATATATATTTTTATTCATTTATGTATTTGTAATGCCCATTTAAAGTTACACAAGCTTAATACTTTCTACATATCAGAATATGAATCTATTGCCTTTTTCCTTACATTGGCTGTTCTGTAGCGTAGCCTGGCGCTGAGCTGTCAATGCTTAATTTTTTTATTTAATGCTCAGTATCACTTCTTAGGTACTTAAAGAAACTTAATCGAAAATAAGTTTATAATAGGGAAGGTTCTTATTCAGTACTACGGTTTCCAACTTTTACTAACTTAAAATACTTTCGAAACGAGTATTACTTGTAGTGAACCGGACATGATTTGATCGATCCTTTTTTCTTTAAACATTCCTTTTTTCTATTGTACCTTTATATTATTGTATTTATCACATAAACAGCTATTATTAATTTTTAATTATTTTTCAAATAAAGTTCCTTTTTGTATTTATAATTTGTCAGTCTAATCCATTACACTTTGTGTGCGCGCATTTATAGACCGTTTTTCGACATAGACACAGTAATTATTTTATTAGTTTTGACAAGCTTTTGATAACAACAAATATGAAATAACTCCTGGTGTTCTGATAAAATATTAATTATTTACTACATGTATATATATTGAAAAACGAATAAAAAGGATAACCCACTGTGTAATTGTAGGTCGATTGGTATGCGTCAGGAATGACTCTCAGGCGTAGATAAGGGATAACACGATTACGTCACACACCCCACGCTCGCGCACGTTCGCCATTACGCGACTGACATTAAACACCAGGGGCACCGGACCCATCGCTTGCACAGAGAGGAACTCTAAGGCTGTGCTAATATTTTTTTTTTACGTTGGGTAGCAGAAATTTGTAAAAATCTCTTTACAGAGATGCTAACAATAAATATAAGTTGTAATAAGCGTATAAGAATTTCGACGCAGCTGGATGTAGAACGCATGGCTTAGCGGTCAGAGCGCTTGAACGGTTTTCAAGAGGCGCGGGTTCAAATCCCGCTGCATTCATAATTTTTATACGTTTTCTAAATATGTCTTTTTTAATTTCCTAAGTGTGTGAATTAAAAAAATGTTAAAAAAACCCAATTATTTTATCAACGCCTGTTCCACCACTCATTGGTCTTACCAATATACTACTAGACCAGCATTACACCATATCATAGATAGTCTATCACCATAGACACATTATAATAGATGGTGCAAAACTAAGTATAATTTGAGACATATTATTCATTTTCTCTGCGTGCCTCTTAAATCCTAAAGGATTTTTAGGAAGGTTAGCTTCCAAAATTTTGCTCAGTCCAATGCTAAACGGAATGTTTGTTCCGCATTTGGATTTTGCATTTCATTTATCAAAATAATATAAATATATATATTTTTATTCTTTATACAATAAAAATGGCCAGTGGTTTGTAATATTTATATATAAAATAGGATAAGCAATCTTAATTATTACAAAGTCAATTCTCAATTAAAATTGTGATTATTGTTCGGATAAGGATACATCGTAAAAGCTCGGCTCATAAAAAGACCGTAACGATAAAAAAACATGTATTGGATTTGGAAGCTTCTTAATTAGAATATCTTCTTTATTATTATTACAATAATATAAATTTGTTGAGAAGATGAGTCATGAACGAATGATAAACGCAATTTAAGTACAATGCAAGACCGAGTAAAATCAAACACAATTGTCTTTCAAAAACAGACAAACTAAATGAATTATGCGTAAAAAGCATGAGGTCTCGTGGAGGATATCTTATAATCTTCTCTGTGAAATGGCTTAGCTAGTTCTGACTGACTTTTTCATCATTGAGGCATAATTTCTGGTCAGTAGGGTTGTTTTACGGAGAAGACACTCATTAAGACAGGATTTTTGGAAACTCCACCCCTAAGGGAGTGGAATAGGGGTTGGAGGTTTGTATGGAAGTCCTTCATTTTCGATGTTAGAAATACGAAACTTTATTCATTGAATACTGGCTAAAAATGAACGTTCCGTCAGCATTTAAAATTTTTAAAGTGTTATTTACACACTTAAGAAATTGAAAAACATTTTTATCTTAGAATCAGTCCGAATAACCAACCAACAAGAGGTGCAGGTTTGAGTTCCGCTGCGTTCCAGTTTTTATACGTTTTCGAAAAATGCTTAATTATTTCTGTTATTGTGATAATTCTACCCATATGGGAGTGAAACAGAGGTTGGAAGTTTGTATGGAAGTCTTTCATTATTGATTTTAGAAATATGGAACTTCATTTATTGACTACTGATTAAAAAATAGTAAATACCATATTAGCGATTGTAAAAATTTTACCCCTAAGGGAGCATAGGGAAATAAGCTATTCTTGTATTGTATTCCATAATTATACTTATACTAAGTATATATTATACTTATACCAAGTATATATACATGAACTGTAATAATGGAATAGATAATAAAATATGACCTCCTAAAAAAAGCTTTTCTTAATTATGACTAAGTGCACTTCTAAGTTGGTTAATATTAACTTTAAATATAATGATTTACAATTTAAATATTAAATTTTGTTATTAAATTCCGTGTTTTCAAATTTGTAAATTTAAGTAACACAAAATGATCGTTATTTGAAATTCCTATACTGAAAATGGATAAAAGGTAATGTTAAAAAATATATATTTAACGTATGCCTCCCTTTGTAGCAGGAGTGTGGAGGACGGTGGGTGGAGCTGGAAGCACAGCTGATGATGCGCGGCGGCGCGGTGGTCGGCACCACCGGGCCAACAGGTTATGCTTTGTTGCTGGACTGCCGATTCGAGCCACCGTTCGGTAAGTAGTTGAAGTATTATTTAGACTTACTTTACTTCACTAAATTTACTTATATTATGATATATATTGAAACAACACGCTGTGTGATATGATACAATTTATTTATAAGTCTCTTTTTCAAACAGTTATAGTTCAATATTTAATAGTTAAATACTCGACCTACCTCTAGTAATCTTAAGACGACACAAGCATGGTTTTCGTAGAAATGTGGGCCTTTACTGTATATTTAATTTTCTTAAGTTGAACGATGTGCCTTTTTCGTAAATGAGGGCAACTTGTTTCATGATTATTTATGAACGTACGTGCTACACTGAATATCACAAGGGCAGGCAGGCGTCAGCGAATCGTAAGGGTGTGAGCATTGCAACTCATTTTTACATTTATAAATTAAAAAAAAACATTCGCTTAATTAATTCTAAATGGGAAATATGAAAAACTCAATTGTAGTCAAAACAGTATTACAAAATAAAAGAATCGTGAAACCAGAATAAATTGTCACAGAACTCCTATACCTATAACCTTTTTTATTATAATTTTATATATTACATATAATAAAACCCGTTTGTGTACACAATTAACTCAGTATATAAAAATATATACCTGATACGTATATAATACATTTGTCGTGGCATATAACTATATTTTAAAATTTTGAAAGAACACAATTTCTTGAATCATATATAAACAATTCTATAATATTAGAATGGCTGTATTTGGATACTTTGAGCTGCGTTGTAGGTAACTCGATAAAGCGTCTCGTAGCGTCTTTGTAGCGTTCGTAGAACTTGTATATTGCATCCTACAGATGAGCACATCTTTTGTGTAATGTTTTGCGATTATGCAATTGTTTTGTTCAACATCTTTATTATGAATATATATATATATATATATATATATATATATGAATATGAATCTATATTATGTATATTTCATAATGGTACCATTAAGTTTTTAAAATACGTTTGGTTTGTATTTTGTATTTCAATTAAACAATTACCTTTCTTTTCTCAAAATCTATCTTTTTCTTCAAATCTATTCTTTTCACCATTCAAACTCTATGACTAGTTTGAGTTAGACGCGGTTTGCATATCTTGAGTTAGCTATTTCATTAAAATTTAAAGCAACTGCGACTCTTGAAGATATTTTGAGAGTTGTTTAGTGCTTGAAACCTTACAGTTCCATTTATATTTTTGACATTGATTGCTTTTAAGCTTAATATTAATTTTCATATATTTTTTTATGTATTTACATAGTAATTTTATTTAAGTGATTGTTTTTTAATCATTGACATCGAACTAATCACATAGTTTTGAAAGTAATATAAAAAATGTGTACGAACCCAAGAGTACTTATCTCTAGATATTCTTGATAATAATATATTTTCCGAAGCAAATGATACTACAATAAAAAGCATAATTCATAATGAACAGTTCCTGTTTTGCTTCTCATTTGTGTATTAATAATCTTTTGACATTTGTATTGTTTATTAAGATCCTTGCGCAATGGCATAAAAAGGATAAATTATAGTTGTTACCAGTTGGCAGGAGTTTCAAGTATGTCGGGTTGGCGCCGAATGAACGGCCCCGCCAATTTTATTATGTGGTCGGGGTCTGTGTTACATTACATGTTAAATGATCTCGTCCTAGATTAGATTAAATTGTTTTTACACAGTAAATTGAGGAATAACACAGTTCTGTATATCTGAAAGTTTAGTTCAGTTATATAGATAGCACTAGTGTACTATACTAGCGTTCTATTTGTATAACGGTGTAAAAATCTCTCTATTAAAACAACTTTCAACCCAAACACGTAAATTTGTGTGTAGATAAGTATAATGTAAGGCAATACTTTGCTTTGCTGCAAAATGTATGTTTTTCGCAGTTTAACACTTTTATTCTGTGTACCAGTCAGAGAACTCGTTTCTCCACTATCCGCCCCAATTCGAGATATTGGGCATTGAGTGGTGGAACTAAACGCCGCGCTTTGTCTTGTTCACCAGAACGAACAAACGAAAAAAAAATAAACTATGATCGTGGGATCGAACCCACAACCAATCGCGATTACAGTCGGATGCTGTCTCACTGCGCCACGTTGGCCTCTAAATAAATAATTTAAATAACACAATTCCCCTGAGAAACCTCACAGCCATACTGAACACTTTGAGCCAATCCCAATTGCGCTATGACGATCTGAACAGTAACGTATATAGAAGTATCTAATTCTACTTCCATCAAATCGATAAGATGATTTCGGTTTTCGCTATAAATTTAACTGTGATTCTTCAAGACGAGATGTATCATTTATTTATGAGTAAGAGGCGCCGTCTGGCCGCTAGTGGCAGACAGTGGGTGGCAAGGTTAACTTATTCAGACGAATCGGCGACGTTTACAAGTGATAAATATTTAAAACAATTCAGAAAAAATACGTTTTTTTTACATGATATATGTATAAATAAGGTCTTTGGTTTTTACATGTTTTGCACATTTTGAAATGTAATTATTTTTAACCGGATTAATCGCGTACATTATTGGTATTCAAAAATACATTTTTTGCAATCCGACGTTTCGAACACTTTACAGTAGTCCATGGTCACAGGTAGACTGAAGTGGCATTCGTCTGTCAGTTGATACAATAATTATTCCAAGCTACCGTCAACGATTTCTTAGTTGCCTCGCGTACTGCCCTGCATTCTTGCGAAACGTCGGGTTTCTAATAATGTGTTTTTGAATACCGATAATATAGGCGATTGATTCGGTTAAAAATAGTTTCATTTCAAAAATATGTATAAATTTTCGTGTTTTTTTAGGATATGTAAACGTTACAAGTAATATCTAATTATTCATGACATTTGTTTTAGCAGTTGTAATAATTTTTAATAAATGTTAAGTTTGGCTGTAAAAATCTTCTTATAGCTGTCTTCGTGGATGATGTTGACACTTATTATCGGTTATCTTTTAAGGTGCCATAATAAAAATGATAAGAGGCCTCTCTTAAGAGGTCTTGTATATGTGCCACCATATTTCATATTTTTAAACGCTGTGTCTTCTGAACCTATGAACTTTAGCAGAATTGATTAACATATTTAATTTCATTCTCATTTGAGCTATTTTTAGCTTCAGGCTATTTTAGTTTTTATCTTTGAAATCTTGACAACGTTATTCAATAAATATAATACAAGAAATATATTGTGGGAATAATAGGTGGAAGTGTCAAATTATTTTTTTTTCTCTTGTATGTAATATATAGACTATACAATTTGTTCCTCTGTCCGATCAGGGCAATCAAATAAGCATTTCTAGATTCAATAATAAGGATAAATAGAGTATAATTTAATAAATTTTACGTTTTTATAAAATAATCTAAGTATTTTAAAGTATATCGTTTTGTTATTTGATTTTGGTACTTATGTATGTAATGATATAATAAATTTGATTTGAAATAATGACAACTAAAGAGTGTCGGTTCAGTTACTATAATCAACCTTCATATACATTTTATCTTGAAGCTAAGAATGTATTTTAATAACGGTACAATAAAAGCTTTAATATTAACTGCTTTGTTCAGGAACCATAAGATATAAAAGTATATTGTGAATATAATATTATGTAGCGTAGTTGCACATCCGCGTCTTGTCTCCGCTTCCTTCTGATATGTAAGGAAGTGAAAAAGAATTTTTAGTCCGCCTTCCACCATGAGGCGATTTTATGCTAATAGTATATAAAATATAATAATTAACGCTTGCAATTAATTATTATATTTTCAGCTTAATTTACTAAAGTAACTAAAAAAATTACAATTTAACCACTGACACTAACCGAAACTATTATCGTATTATTCTATAATCTTTTAATGGCGCTAATCTTGTTTTTTTATACTGATTGATGTTTTTAATTTACAAAACTTTACTTCTTCTTGAAATAATAAAAATAAAATCTGGGCTAAGACAATTTCGGAGATTGTGTTCTATGTAGGTTTCTCTTACTCTTATTGTGATTTGTTTGATACTTGATACTGTATAGTATGTAATATGTTACAGGCTCAAAATATTTGTTTCTTGAATTACATATTTTTAGAAAACCGTTCTTGGACGGTTTCCAGAGGCGCGGGTTTATTTTACGCTGCGTTTTCAAAAAATATATATTTTAATTTCCTAAGTGTGTGTGTGAATAACACTTTAAAAAAATAATTATTTATATTTTTACAAAAAATCTAATCATACTCAAGATATTTTATTGCATGGTAGCGACAAACTTAATATGCAAGAGCTCTTGGGTCGATATTCAAAACCTACGCTAGCTACATTTTAACAAAATACACTAATAGTAAAGTACATTTTATTAAACAAGACCGCTATAGTTTGAATAAAAATACGATCGTCCCTAAAATCTTTCTTCCACTTTATATTATTGAATGAAGTAGGATCAAACGAAGCGATACAAACAAATGGAAACCATTTTATCACGTGTATTTGAAAAAAAAAACGATTTAATTTAAATTATATTTGGTAAATTTTTACGTATTTCCAACTGAGTAGATAACTAACAATAATAGTAATTGTGTTCAGCTTATACTTGTGCAATAGACTCCAAAGTCTCTTATTATACCAATATTGGAGTACAATACTTGTGATACATATTTGATTTATATTTATATTTATGAGTGTTTTTTTTTATCTAAAGTATCATACCGTTATTACCAGTAATCGATATTGGAATCTAATTTATTATACATACAGATATATAATGTGTATTGTATATTATATGAAAGTGCTGAACTCTCACATTTTTTCCGATTTCCTTTTACCGCTTAACGTTTTTTTTAATAATTTATTTGATATGAATATTAAAGAAATTTTAATGATATAATAGCGCATTTAGTAGTCGAAGACGGTGGTGGTTGTGGATTTGAATCCATCTCGATGTAAGATCCCTTGATAGACTAAAAAAAGAGAGTGATGTGATCTTCACATTTTTTTTGTCATAGCAGGGTAGTTAGAGAGAACCTAGTATCAATTCTCCGTTCTCCTTTCACCGCCTGTATTGGAGACCAGAGCGGGAAAATTAAAATGTAATTATTTATCCGAGTGGGAATTGAACCCACTACCAATCGCACTTATAATCACACGTTGCCCCACTGCATCAAAATGGCCTCTACATTTATAGCATTAATAATATATGTAGAAATACACTATTATAACAAAGACTAAACCTTAATTTTTCATATTTACAATAATTGTTTTTGAAATTACTTTTTACTTTTTCCATTATCGTTGTGTGATATAGCAATAAGCTTTAGTAAAACACGTTTTGCATAATACCCAGGGGACTCAAAGGAAGTGGCTGAGAAAAAAAATTCTTTGTTTTTATAAATAACAAACTTCCGCATTTATTTTGAACGGACTACTAAGACCTAGCAAATAGGATTAAAAGCTTAATTGAAACGAAATGATGATACTGCAGTAACCCTAATGAGGAGAAATTACATTTTGTGCCAACAAATATTTAATAAGCTACTTAGAAAAGTTATATATGGCAATGTATTTAATTTAATTATTTTATTTTTTCTGATGAAATCGATTTTGCCAGGTTATTATATCCCATGAGGCCGTCTTTCTGTAAACGCGACTGGTTGTGGGCTCGATTTCCAGTTGGAGGAATGATTATGTTTAAAATATTTTAATTTCTCCGACAAATGTCTTTGTCAGACAAAGCGCGGCGTTGATTCCTCTACTCAACATGCAATGTTTCGGGCGGAAAATGGGGATTGGATAGTCTTGACACTAGTTCTCTCTGACTACCCTACTATGTGGGAAGCTGCGAATTATATCCCATATTTATAATACTATACAAGATGATCAGACAGTTATAAACAATTAATATATATCTAATCACATGCATATTATAATATAAGCATGGAACAAATATTTGACATAAATTCCTTTGTTGGTTGGTGTTGAAATTAACAACTTCTGTATATTAGTCCGTAACACTACAAGACCAGCAAGCCTCCTAAGTCAATAAATACGTATTGTATGAAAGCACAAAGTACATTTTTTTGACATGCAAAATAAGCAAGTTACAAACAGTTTTAAAACAATAAAGCAAGCACAGTAGTAAATTAAAGAAGATTTAAGTGTACCCGTCATCATACTTTCATCAGAGCGACGTATTCATCTCGCGAAGAGAATACGAATTGCTGTTCCTTTTTTGCGCGTTCAAAGTTGCATTTGCAGAAGTTGTCGTTGTGTTGGCATAATAATAGCTCGTAGGCACACTTTGAAGCGTGGCTTACGCAAAGCGCCATTTGTAACAGATTTAAAAAATATATAATTATGAAAATAGAAATACGCGAATAGTATAGTAATAATAGTAATAATATTGCAAATATGAAAGTTTCGCATTTAAGTATTATGGAGGTAGATTTTCTTATAATCCACTATCAGCTCGTTTTGATACGATGCTAGTTCGTTTATGGTGGACTAGGTATTTTTTTTTAACGCGTAGAAATTAACCGTTACGGATACCCGTCCGAATGGGGACTCGGACGCGGTTATGTGGGACTCCGGACCGGCATATGTAGGCCATCAAGGGTGGTGGGTCACCCTCGACGGCCCTCACGATGTAGCGCGCGGGAGCACCCTGCGCGCGCCTACTCGGGCCAGGTGACTAGACAATCAGCTTCCGCAAGCTGACCGTCTTCTGGCCGGGACTAGGTGTAACTTAACTTAACCCAACGCAACTTTATCTGAGTACATCGGAGGAAGGTCAGATTTTCACATCTGCACATATAATAAAAATATAACTGATCGCTGTCTGTATGTGGAAGATATACAAGAAGAAATATATTGCAGAACCAACATAGAACCCAAAATAATGTTTTATATATTTTTTTCTGTTTGTCTATGTTTTTGTGAACACTAATTTCAGAAATGGCTATACCGACTTAAGTACAGTTTTGACTATTGTATTTTGTTAAACTTCCCTCAACAAAACTAAATTAAATATTTTATTTCAATCGTTCATATATAAAATATGTTACAACAATTTTATTATATAAGTACAGTTTGTTATTTAAGTGGGAACGCGGGCGGGTGAAAATAATAAATAGTTATGGTTTGCAGGCCAAGCTGCGAGTGGGTCGCTTGTTTCACAATAAATCTTAAAAAGCATTACATACATTGAGTAGACAAAAATATATATACTGTAAAATACTTTAACCTTGTAAAATTTTTAAATGGAAATTGTACTTTATTTACTTGTTTGCTACTGAAATAACTTCTGAATAAACCGTGGAGCAAACGCTAGCCATCCATATTTTCCATTATAAATGTCACAAGCTTTATTAACGTAGCAGGCCTCTCATTAAGATCGTTAACGGTTTGATGAGTAGAATTCAGCTTACTATTGAATCTGAGACACAAAAGATATTTTATATTGTGTATGAATTATAATGGACTTGACCTCGTTTAGAATTGAAAATACTTTCATTAATTTTATCTTAAAATCTTTTCTTTTATTTTAAAACATAACTAGTTTTAATGATCGGTTAGTTTATTAAAAACTAAGTTACGGTTTCACGCATTGTCGAAGTAAAACATCGCCCATATTAGCTGACATGTCCAGCGTAGAGCGGCCTCCGGCTCAGACTGAAATAGTTCTATATGATATGAAGTAGAGTCGCGACGCGTTATTCTCAGGGGCTCACATAATTGGATGGTTGAATGGTGGTTTACGATGAAATGGGGACATCTTCCGAGCTGTCGCGATGCCCTCCGTTCTAATTATACTTTTCTAAAGCCAGTGCTGCTACCTAGCCGCCCGGTGTTCTGCCGCTTACAAAATTACTGAAAGTCTATGTAAGTATATTTGTTTACCACAAAATTTGCTTATTGTTTTTGTTTTACCTAAACTTGTAACTAAAAAAAGGTTGTATTTGAAATGTGTTGTCTCTTTCTGATCGTCTGACACAAGTGTTTTATTTAATCAATATAATGAAGTGCACTACGTTTGAACGTCGCTAGAGAGAGGCAGCGCTAGTGTAATAGATATGTTATGACTGAGTCAATGTATTGCAATTTTAATAGTAATTTACGTTGTTATATTTGTAGCCCGTATTGTGAAGGATATTTGAAATCGTTGTCGAAAGTAAGGTGAATGTTTTGTTCTTAATTAAATTATAACTGACGCGTACTCTACAATGTTTACATATTGTCTGTCCATTGCGTTAATGGTGTTTCATACGAACTCGAATTCGCAATTGAATCGAACAACGTTTCTGATAATTACTCATAATTATGTGTATTTCAGCATATTACATTACATTACACAACCTATATAAAAATAAAAGTTCGTTTTATATATTACAGATGAATTTCTTTAATTAATATTACTGGTTAATATAATAAAGTAAAGTATATATTAATCATACAAACGATTCACTTTTATGGTAGGCATTACTTAATTATTTTAATGGTTTACAGTGTTGAAATCACTCATCATATCTCTACACACCTCTACATTTTGTATTTGTATAGCAAAGCGATGTTAGTGCAATAGTTTTCAATCAATTTGTGATTTTATAACTATTGCGCTTATTAATATTAACGCTATATGAATAATTTATTTTGTAGCGTAGTTTTGTAACTTAACATAACGTCTATTTTGATATCTTTTCACTCACAATGTCTTTTGTCTGCAATAACTCTATATAATGAAAAAAAATTGTATTAGAATTGAATGAAATAGAATTATGTGCCATGTAGAAAATATTTATAATCATATAAGCTGATGGACCTGACTGGCTGACTGACCTGATGGCAAATATTTCTTCGAAAAATTATACACTGAGGAATGATTTATATAATCATAAATTGTCTTTATTTCTTTGCTCTGGTACAAGGCAAAGGTCGCGTTGAGTTCCTCCACTCTACAAGCAATTTCTCGAATACGGTAGGAAAGTGGAGAACTGAGTGTCTTGACACTCTATCATCTCTCTAAATACGATGCTATGCGGGAAGAACGGGAAGCTGAAGAAAATATACTTATATCTAAAATGTTTTTGTTTTCGCGATGATTATATTGAGCGTACTTCTGTGTTCCGCTACCATAGGGCCAGTGTTTCTATGATCGGGATATTGACTCACCTTTCCACAACATTTTCGGTGTATGCAAAAATATATAAAAAAAAATTGCAAAAAACACTTACAAATATACAAATTCTGTGTCTGTTGTAACTGCGAATGTTCAACCAGCTGTGATCTTCCAATCGGAAAGATTTAAGCCGATTATTCAACACTGATTAACAGCTCCTGATATGGATTTGATAGCATGCATTAGTATATTATTTCGTCCCGTACATATTTCACACTCTCTGCACTGACGACATATGACGGCACTATATATTTAATGTATTGCGGGACTTAATCATTTACTTACTATGAGATACACTTTTCATCTAGACAAAGATACAATATATACTGTCAAAAGAATTAGAAGGAAATATTAATGTTAGGAGTATTAGTTAATACTAGATGCCCCGTTGAAATGTAATCAACATTGCCTTAGCACTTTATATAAACATGTATGTGAAACACCCATGTGTTGAAATTAGCAAAATAAATTTAACATGGGGGTGCCCATGGGTGTGTTAAATTTATATTACGTTAAATAAACGCATCTTGACTTTCGAAATGATTTTGTTAGTGTTAAATCATTAAAATTATTCTAAATTACTAAAAATTGTTAAGTTACCTAATGAAATTATACGAAGTTATATAATATTTACCGTTGTATATATTATTTAACATTTTTTAAAGTCTTATTCGCACACTAAGGAAATTGAAAAAGACATATGTAGAAGACGTATAAAAATTTGAACACAGCGGGATTTTAACCCACGTTGAACGGTTGGCTTGAACGGTTTTCAAGAGGCACGAGTTCAAATCCCGCTTCGTTCAAATTTTTATACGGTCAATAATAATATACGGAATCGGTCAATTATAAACTGGTCAATTTCAAGGCACTTCGTTCTCCACATTCCCCCTCAAAATCGAGACGTTGCCTGTTGAGTGGTGGAACTCATACCGCGCTTAGTATGTAGTACCAGAGTGGAGAAATAAAAATAATTTAAATATAATCATTCCCTCGAGTGGAAATCGAAGCCACAATCAATCGCGTTTTCAGTCAGACGCCGTTCCACTGTACAATGGCCTCTGCTTATAGTTTTTGTTTATAAAATATTATAAAAAAAGGAGAAAGGATAAAAGAGAGTGAAAGGGATGGTTAGATTTTTCATTACGTCCTCTCTGTCGAACCACAGGGGAGGTGCGTGAAAATTATGTAGTTTATTAAATGGCATGTTAACTGCTACTATTTTACGAATCCTTGAAATGTTTATTAAATAATAAAACTCTTTTTACTATAAATAGATGAAATGTAGGCAATATTCACAAACAAAGTGCTTAGAATAATAATTTTAATAGCGTGTTTAATTTTTACGTTAATTTTCTATTCTTTAGTAAGTGTCACGAGGCATAGTTATAAATTTTCATATTAACATTGGTGCTAGTATGTTTGTAAATTTAATCTGTAATTGTGAATTATATACACAAAGACAACTTTGTACTTGCTATGTATAAATAATTAGTCCCTATGAGGCCTTTGTGGTACAGTAGGACAGCGTCTGACTGCGAGCCCGATTGGTTGTGGGTTCGATCGCCACTCGGAGAAATGATTATATTTTAATTATTTTAATTTCTTCGCTCTGATACAAGAAAAAAGTACGGTATTATGTTCCGCAACTCAACACATAACGTCTTGAATTCAGACGGAGAGTGGAGTGTTTTGACACTAGACATGTAGGCAGGGAAGTCAGTGAGAAAAAGTGTGAAAAGCGCGAAATCCTTATCCCTCTATCATAGGCCGATTCAATTGTATTTTGTAACTTATAATATGAAATTAATGTGAAAGAAAAATTTTGGTCTTATTCTTAAGAAAACTAAGCTGACGAAGGAACTAGACTAAGATGACGAAGGCATAGTTAAAGTAACAAGTACAGAAAGTTATTATATAATAATATATGACCGGTATGGTCATTTATTATTATATAACAATAATTTAAAATAATTATTATATAAAAATAATTATATATGAAATAATTATATATGAAATAATTATATATGAAATAATTATATATGAAATAATTATATATGAAATAATTATATGAAATAATTATATATTATATATGAAATAATTATTTGAAATAATTATATATGAAATAATTGTTTGAAATAATTATATATGAAAAAAATTGTTTGAAATAATTATATATGAAATAATTGTTTGAAATAATTATATATGAAATAATTGTTATATTATTATTTGTACACTTTAGTATACCGCACATGTTGCTAACGCTATAGAATAAAATTATAAAAGTATTTTTATTTTTTGTAATATTTTTAACATTTTAATTCACACACTTAGGAACATTTAAAAACATCAACAATGAACCTGCGCCTCTTGGATACCGTCGAAACTATGTAATGAATGTGTATTCCTAGACGTATGTTGTAGGTAATTTAGAATATATAATTATTCGAGTGACTTGCCAGTAAAATTTTTCCCTACTGGTTTTCCTACTGGGTTCCTAAGGTGGGGAACTGTTTATGAATGAAATTATTGATTTTTCGACATATTACCATGGTTTCTGTATCTTAATATAGTAAACATGAGGTATTTAATTGACAAAGAGCCATTGAGTATTTCATAGCTTAATTAAACATAACTTTATCGAAACACATATTATGTAACTGCTAATAATTTAATTATGTAACTTAATAGTTTTTTATAATTTTAGAATAATTTTAATGATTTAACACTAAAAAAATCATTTTGAAACATCAAGTGCGTTAATTTAACGTATAGTTTATATTTAATATGATTATATTATAAATTATCTTAGAAATGATAAGCTAAAAGTAGCTATGTGTTTTTTTAATACATTATTTGTATAGCCTTTCAATTTTTTTAATTTATTATACTACACCAGCTTCATGCTTTGCCGTTCATAGCAGAGTAGTTAGAAAGAATCTAGTGTCAAGACACTACGTACTCCGCTTAATAAAATAAAATTTTATTAATATATATAACAAAATATACGAAAATTAGCTTTAACGTATTAAGAAATATATCAGCAAATTTTATTATTATGAAGGAAGGTATGATTTATCGGTACTTACTAAGCTCTTATTACACTTTAGTCACGCAATATCAGGCTCAGAATAACCCTTATTAAGTTTATTTAAAGAATAAAATCCTTTTATATAAAGAGTTTTACGATTTTAGCAAGGTGTTTTAAAACATAAATATTCAAATTTCATTAAAATATAGTTTTTCTTAAGGTAGCAGAATAGCAGAAAAAAAACGACATACAAATATTTACAACAAAATTAGGTACTATACAGTAATATACTTAGTTATTTATAACAGGTAATATACTTAGTTATTTATACCTTTCTGTAACTTCAATGTTATTATTAACAATTATTTTAAAAACAAAGGAAATGGTAAGGTTCAGTGGTGGCACGAGGAAGCTTACCAAATAATTATATAGAAAATAAATTAAAATAAACATTTCAGCCTTCATGCTTTATCCCGCATATCGAACCTAGTATCAAGTCACTTCGTTCTCCACTTTCTGCCCATATTCGATTGCTAGTTGAATGATGCAACTACACCTGTACTAGAGCAAAGAAATAAAAATAATTTAAGTATAATCATTCCGTCGAGTGGGGATGGAACCCCCAACCAATCGCGTTTGCAGTCAGACACTGTACCACTGCGTCTCAATGCCCTCTAAACGTATTTAAACATAACGTATTATATTCAAAACACGCCAGGCCTGCTTTACTTCCATACGATAATAATTATATACTGTAAAATTATATAAATGAAAACTTTAATTAGTAAAAACTAAAAATATTGTAAGAAAAATCGTTGCATCATTTTACCGCATTACGCATATAAATTAACGTGACAATGTAACATTTCTTTTATACTTCTAGTAGAAAAAATGGGGTTGATGAAGTGGTAAATCAGGATTAGTTTACCACTCTATACTCTAGTCTATTTCTACTAATAAACTACTGTAGTTACTTTAAGTAATGACTAATTCTTACTTAGCATATTACGTAAGCGTCTGTTTTAGAAATGGGTGCTCATCGTCAAGACAATGTATTCTTAAAGTATAAAAAATCTCTATTCTCAGGTATTGTTTCTCGAGAACTTTTCATCTTTAAAGAAACGTCGCCTCTTTAGAATGACAAATAACTCGCGTACAGGTTACAATATGTGAACAGTGTTTTTAGAGGAGTTTTAAGATGTTATGAGATCAGAATCTATCTTATTTCTTTACATGAAAAAAAGACTGAACTATGAAGTTTTTATTACAAAAATAATAATAATACAACTCACAAAAAATAATATGACAATAAATTTATTTATATATAAATGCGATATGTGTTGTCAATTACAATAATTTTATAAATATATAGAAACTTCAGCAAAGAATAGCAGTAATATAGATATGTTTCTTATAAACTTGTTTTTAAAAACCATTTACATAAGTATTACATAGCAACAAAGCTATTAACCCTTTTAATAAAAAAGCTTAGTAATATTGCTATATATTAATTTATTTTATTTTAACGTCAAAAATTAAGTACTATAGTAAATTAAATCGCAGTAGTTTTTCTGATATTTGACTATTTTTAAAGTTTCGGGAATTCAAAATCTAAAATTTTTTTTATACATTATTCCGTCCACTTTTTTGTCAACACTTTAGTTGAAATTAAAGTGTAGGAAATTTACCATTTTATATAATTTTCAAAAGTACTACGATTAAGCACAACTTAAAGATATTTCAAATTTGTTTCAAAGATAATGAAGAGTACAGAGAAGAGATAATAAGAGTATGTTACAGTACATTATTACAGACTGACCGATAGCGTAAATAATAAGCATATACAAAATTTGCACGCGATGGAAATTGGAAAAAGGGCTTCACCGTGTGGGTGCCGGGCTCATCGCCGATATATAATAGGGGCACTCATAGTAGCAATGCCTGGAACTTGCGACCCAAGTGTAGGCTTAAGGGGCTCGTTTAAAACACAATGCTACTAACCAGTAACATCCACTACCCGAGCTCCTCTCCTCTTATACAGAGTATAACCCAAACTATTTCCGGATTTTTTTTGAAACGGCAATAGAAGTTATTTTTTCATTAAGTAGACTCTACTTTTAGTACACTTAATTTGTAAAAAATTAAATTACGTTTCAAAAAATTAAATGCCCAAATTCAGCTTTTATGCGTGTATAATAAAGAAGAATTATTATTTAATTTCAAACTTTTTTGAATAGAGTTAAAGTTCAGAAACATAAACGAGGCCAAGAAAGAACAAGCATTATAATAAATTGCTTCAAGCTCATAATCAAAATAAACGCCTTGATTAAATATATTCGTAAGCTGCAACATGTAAATTAGGTTTTTATAAAAAATATCGTACTAGTAGCGTGAAAAGGAAATTAATTTTTGTACCTATTTGCTTCCGTCATGATATTATATATGTATATATTTAAATACATAAATTAATAAATTAAAAACGTTTTTATTAGCTTCCCTTATATCTATCTATATAAGAGAATCTAATAACATTAACTTAACCTACTTTCCGCGGTCAGATTAACCTGGAAATTTGCATATGTGTGTGGCTCCGACGATACAATTTAATAAAATATTTTTATAACATCATCCTGATTTTAATAGAGCTTAAATTTTTTTCTAAATCAACTTTCTGATTATTTTAAGCTTTTATTTACTTATTCTACATTATATTTTTGTATCAGGGATATATATAACGTATTATATACACGTCTTCATTCTTTAGAGAAGTTTAAGTGAATATCCTTATAATAAAAATATAACTAATCGCTGTCTGTACATGGAAGATATATGAAAAAATATATATATTAAGAGAATATAGAGAAAATATATATTAAATAAAAAAATAATTTTTAATTATCTCGTCTGTTCGTCTGTTTATCTAAACGGCTTAATCGATTTAAATGCAGTTTTTCTATTGTATTTTGTTAAGCTTCCCCTAAAATGTATTGTTTCTTTCATTTCAATTGGTACATAAATAAAAAAGTAACAACAGTATAAACAGAACAAAAAATAAAAATTTAAGCTAAGTTTGTGATTTAAAGGGAACGCAGGTTGGTAAAAGAACGAAATAGTCTAGTCGTGTAGTTTACGCAGTCCAAACCGCGAGAGGGTAGCTAGTCTTATCTCATATATGAATATTTTTATAAAATTGCAATATATTTTTATTTATTACATATTAAACGCCAAAAATAATATAATATTATTAATTAATAAACAATTATTGTACGTAGTTATATTTCAATGTTATAATTGCGATCCGCTTGGAAATTAATTTATAACTTTCTTTCACAAACCATTAGGTTTCAATAAACTAAACTTCTAGTTTCTTTTGCGATCGACCACGTTATTTAACATTGCCAACTATTTAAAGCGGTGCTTCATCAAGTTTTAATTTCCCGGGCGATTTTGTTCAAAACAAACTTACTCCGTTACTCAATTGCGTTGCCCGCAGCTTGATAGCTTATTAGCGATATACTGACGAGGAAATAGATTAAATTTCAAGAAATTAGGTCACGAGAGTTCATTAGATGTACTGATTGGTATTGGACGCCATTTAAACGGAACACTGCGTGTATTTTTCTAATAACGCTTGAATTATCAGCGACAGCTATAATTTAAATCAAAATTTAATCTTCATTTTTGTATTGACATTTAGTTATGTTATTGTTCCTTTCTCAATCGAATCGGTAATTTAGTATGAAACTCGGTCATAAATACTGTTATATTTAAAAATAACAAAATATAAAGAAATGGAATTCATTTTTATATGATTGTTCATTGTGTTTTCTTATTATCGTATTTTGTGATATTAAAACGGTAGTCCAGTCCCTTAACAACACCGTGTTAATAATCAAGAATGGTCCTTTCAGCAAGACTCGGCGCTGGTTCATAAAGTTCGATCCGCCCTATCTCGGTTAAAAACGAACGTTCCGGACTTATATCCGACAATAAATGTGATTTATGGTCAGTTTTAGATAGTGCTTACTCTAAACACCATGATGATTTGGCTCTAAAACATCGGTGAAGAATTTTCTATAGGAAGAGTGCGTGCTGCTTTTGATAACTAGCCTCAACGTTTAAAGGCCTGTTTTGCAGCCAATGGAGACCACTTAGAATAAGCTTTGTATATTTTTAATAATTTAATGTTAATGTTTTAAATTAACACACTGTAATAGTAATAAATGTTTCCGATAACAAAAAACTTTATTTGTGTAACAAAAAGTACGAGTCCTGTATAAAGTAGATACGTTACCTGTGTAACGTCATTTACATATCATAAAACAATAATAATTTCTATAAATTATTTATATTTTTGCACTCGTAGGACAAAGCGCGGCGTTGAATTCTCTCAAACTCAATGCAACTTCTCGAATCTCGGGTGACATGCGGAGAACGCAATGTTTCGACACTAGGAAAAACGCGAAATTATTATAAAAACAGCTTTTGATTTTTCGAGCAATTTGTGTCTTTCTTTCCTATAGAATAATCATTGCAACTTTTTATCATTCTTTTTTTTATGCTATACAATTAAATAGAAATAAATTTTCAATTCTTTCAGATGCGGAAGGCACTGGTGGCGCAGATCTGCAGCGGAAGCTCGACTTGCTCAACGGCGCTCTCGATGCCGAACGGGCGGAGCAGGCGCGCCGCCAGTTGCAGTACGTGGCACATTGTAAGTAATATATATAGAACGAATAGGAGTCAAATAAAATATTTTACTTAATTTCTTAGAGTTCTTAGTTATTTCTACGTAAATTAAAAGTAGACTCTGCAAACAAAACTAAACTAAATACTTATCAATCATTTTTATATAAAGAATGATTTGATATCTTTCAAAACAAGCCAAAAGCATATTTATGGCATACATTAAGTTGCCAATACATGAAACTTTTTACCGCTGGATATTTATATTATTTTATCAAGGTCGTAGCTATATGATACAAATTTTGCGTAAGTTACTTCCAAGTAAATGATATACGAGCCTTTTAGTGAGCTTAAGCTTTTTATGTTAACAGGACTTTGCCATTAGATATTTTTTTAAATATTAAAATTAAATTTAGCAGTAATATTTAATAATCTTATACTTAATAAAATGTAAGACGTTAAAGTTTTTAAATTCTTTTATGAAAATAACATAATTTCACAACATAATATCATATATATACATCGAAATCAATTGATACCATTTACGAAAAAGCACTTAATTAGACGGGGTGTGTTCCAAGCTTATAAAGAAAAAAAGTCAATACAACGGCCATGGATTTAATTAATAGGCCGTTTCGAGACACTTCTGACTTTCATAATATTCCTTTTTTCCTTCTTGCAATTTTCCAGTTCTACTGAAACCCCATTTTAATTAGTAAATCTCAATAACAATAGAACATTGCTCAATATCGAAACAATTTACGAAATATAATGTATGAAAAACCTTTACTCGTTATTATTAATTATTGGACTCTTAGGAAAAAAATATTGGTATGGACATACATATACAATTATACATATTTTACCGTACTAAGTATTGGAATAACACTTTAAAAAAACTATAAAAAAGTAATTTAAATTTTTTTAATTACATTTTACAAAAGTGAAATCTCCACGTATTTTTGTACATCGTTTATGCATTTCGTAATAACATTGGGATAGTAAATTATTCAAATATTATAATAAATTAATTATTTATGACTTTGGTGATGATATTGATTACATCAAATCAGTTTATTGTATCAACAGCGTGTTATCTCATCAGTTTTAATAATATTTTTGCGTTCATCATTATATTATTGCGGTCTCGCTTAAAAAACTCGAAATGTTCCACGAAGTGATATTTCCTTGTAAAAATTAGATTGGGGTCGACTCGTTTTGCTTTGTAAGAACAAATGTTTGTTGTCTAGTTTATTTCTCAGTGGCACGAAATAAACAATTTTTATTATTTCATTTAAATAGCGGGGTATTCTGAGGACTCCGATTACACTTCGGACCTTAACTACCCAGTGGGCCAGCACGCTAACTGCAGCGCGTCGCAGTTTCGAAGTGCAGCGCATCAGATGCATACGCCACAGGTGGTTGTTATTTTTTTGGAACTAAATATTATTAAAGACATATTTACAAAATGTATTAAAATTTGAACGCAGCAGGATATGAACCCGCGCTTCTTGAAAACTGTTCAAGCGCTCTGACCGCTAAGCCATGCGTTCTACATCCAGCTACGTTGAAATTCTTATACGCTTATTACAACTAATATTTGTTGTGATGCTCTGTAGAGAGATTTTTACAAATTTCTAATCAATTTCAGCAATCGTTTGGCAATTTTTATACGTTTTCTAAATATGTCTTTTTCAATTTCCTTAGAAAAAAAAGACAAACAGAAAAGACCATATTCCGACCGCAATTTTTTAAAGAAAATATTTGAAATATTTCCGAGTGGGAATTGAACTCACACACAATCGCGTTTGCAGTCCGACGCTGTCTCACTGCGCCAAGATGGTCTCTAAATCTCAATCATCGCTGATTTTTAGTTACCCCTTTATTTTGTACATCACAAAATAAAAGCATGTTTTATATGTCTATATTTATAAGTATAAGTCTATATATTGAATATAATCAACTTCTTGAATATTTCGAAAAAAAATTGTTTAGTTTTAGTAATGTAATATAATTTTTAAAAAATTTCAGAGGTCTTTGGAGGCATCTCGAGAAAATTCGTATGAAAGGGATGAATACCACCTGCACGGCGACACCGACCCACTCTATTACAATAGTCAACCTAGGACTAATAGGTAAGAAACTAGAAAAAAAAATAGACAATGAACAGATACATTCCATATTATTTGTGATCTCTATTTTCCATAACACTCACTAAGCTAATGTTCAATTTTTATTTAAATGGCAATAATATTCAAAATATTTAATTTACTCTAATTTACTTTAATTAACACTCCTATTAATGTCTTTTTACCTAAAAAACATATTTTTTGAACGTATTAAAAAATTAAACAAAAAAAAAATTGTACTTTTAAAAAGGGATTGCCTTTCATTGTTTAACCGATTGGCAGTATGTAAAACCAATTCTCCAAGAATTGGTTTTACATACTGCCAATCGGTTTTTATACCATGTACCTGGTATTTATACCATGGTATTTATACCATATCATGGTATTTATACCATGTACCTACATAATTTTTTGTAGTAAAAAAAGCAGCTTCACGCTTTTTCCTGCTTAGTAGAGAAGTCACACTCCGTTCTCCACTTTACGCCCAACATCAAGATATCGCGTGTTGAACGCCGTGCTTTGTCTTACTACAGCGGAGATATGAAAATATTTGAAATATAATCACTACTCCTAATGGGGATCGAACCCACAACCTTTATTTATATAATTTATATCTATACCTATATAAAATACATATAAAAAAATGTATCTGATTGCTGCCTGTACATGGAAGAGATATGACAAAATATATATTTATCCATGTAATAAAATCCAAAATAGTGAATTTTAAATCTTTTCTTGTTTGTCTGTGCGTTTGTGACTAATCTCAGATCATACCTAACCGATTTAAATGAAGTTTTGAATATTGTATTTCAGTACACTTCGTCTAAAATTTAGTGTTTATTTTACTTTAATCAGTTCATAAATAAAAAAGTAACAACAATTTAAAATATAAATTAAAGCAAAGTTTGTGATTTAAGTAAGAACGCAGGCAGGTGAAAATGTGAATAGTAATAGTATAGTTTTGTCGTGTAGTTTACGCAGGCGTAGCTGCGATCGATTTACTAGTATATAATATATGTCTAATTTATGATATTTACAATAAATAAATCATTAAATCATACAAATTAGTATAAAGGAAAATAAAATAACGAGTTATAAATACTTTCGTTACGAAGACTTGAATGTTCGAACAAATTTACCTTTGGGTTAATTTATTTTTATTGTATTTGAATATTGAGTTAGCATATTGTAATATCTGAAGCTGTCTTAAATATTGGGGTAAAATAGCTGGCAATTGCTATTTACATGGAATTTTAATATAATTACAATTTTACTTCCACTTTCGTTAATGCTATTACACGAACAAATTAATATTTGTTAGGAAGCTACTTCTCACTTGCAACCATGATGTATTTTTTAAACTAATAAATAAACAATAAAAATAAAAAATCTTTTGATTGTTTTATAGCGTGAAGTGGTAGTTATAAATACTTAATATTTTTTTTTTGGGTAATGACCCACTACACTTCCACATTTATAAAATTTGTTTTCACTGAAACATATTACAAAGAGTTTGATAAGACTGTTTACGATTATTTATTTAAATATAAGTAAATTTGAGTTTTTTAATAATAGAGGTGTCAAAAGATAACGGAAAAACAAAAAAAAAAAATTTTAATATATTTATTACAATGCAAATTATATTACTAAATATTAATATAGAGAAGAAATGTTATATAAAAATATATCTGTAAGTTATTGTTTTGATTTAAAAGTTTGTTTCTGCCCATATATTTTAAGCTGAACATTTGTGATTATTATTGAATAATTTAAGAATGATCCAGAGCCAAAAGTCATTGAGGATATCGAGGTGCAGTGGGATATGACTGACTGACCTGACTGTAAATGCAATGTTTGTGGGCCTGATTCCTACTCAGGAGAGTGTTTATTTTTCGCTTCTTTAAGACAACGGGTATTGTTACGTTCAATAAAGCGCAACACCCAAATTGGAGACATTATGTGTGTACCACACCAAACACATAATATGTAGAATTTAGGAGAAAAACCGAGTATGGAGTGTCTCTCTGTCTACTATGCAATGCAAAAAAATTGTACAAAGCTGTAACAAAATAAAAAAAAAATATCTTATAATCTATATAGTTATTTATAGAAGAAGTGATAAAATACTCCAACTCCAACTAAATTTGAAATATTTGCTTGAAATCATTGATTTTACCTTACTTTTTCATTATTTACAGAATAGATACATGGTCGCAGTTGCACGCGCAGGCGAGTGTTGAGTCAGCTATATCATGGAGGACGGCGGCAGATTGGCAATCCGGAGGTTTGTGTTATAAAATCAAAATATAATATATATACGACTTAAAGAACCGTTTAAATGAACTTTGTATAGAGAAGCTTTAAGCTTTATTAAGCATAGCAAGCACAGACACTACGTACTCCACTTTCGGCTTGAATTCAGGTATTGCGTGCAGAGTCCTGGAGCTTAACGCGCTTTGTCATACCAGAATGGGGAAATGGAATAATTTGAACATCTACAGTCTGCGTACTGCGCCACGATGGCCTTTTCTATAGAAAAGCTTATTTTTCACTCAATAAGCTTTATTTACTTCATACAAATATATAAAACATATTGTTTATATAGTATTATTAATTGAGAATTGATGAATATTTCTTTTTTCAGAGGAACAAAGAAGGCCAAGTCTTGAGCGGCAGAATACTTTGTATGACGATAGCATAGGATACGGTTACGACCCATACACCACTAGTACGCACATTAGGTAAGGTAGAATAGAATTAGCTTATAATATATGTAAAGAAATTGTGCAACATAATTTATAATGGAAATTATTATTTGTTATATGTTTATTGGAAAATTTACATAAAACTTGTGTAAAAGTCTAACTTTTATACATTTTTTGTGTGAATTTACGTCTGTATGTAGCACTGTTTGATTCTGTGCTTAGGTCTTTTAAAATAAAGTAAATGTATTTAAAATAACAATAATATATATATATATATATATAATAACTTAAAAATGTGAAAATCTTTCTTATTTCTCTCATTTTTATTTCTCCGGTCTGGCAAGACCGAGTGTAGTGTTAAGGTTACTCAACACGCAATATTTGAATTCGAGCGTAAAGTAGAAAACGGAGTGCTTGGACACTAGGTTCTCTCTACTCTGATATGAGGGGAAAAGACTTAAAAAATTAAGAAAAATATCTTATTTATTAGCTAACTACATAGTTAATATATGATTATTTATGATATAAATAATTATATGATTGTAACAGATAAATGAGTAAATAATTAACTTGAAGTCCTGATGAGTTCCTTCCGCCTTTTCTTCACGTGTCTGAGGCATTAACTTTAGTGAACCGGTGGTATATTATTTGACATTTAAGAAATGAAGCAGTATCCTATATATAACACTATCTTCTTATTTTGAATAAAATTATTTGACTTTGACTCTGATTACGACCGACAGGGACCACTCACATATATCGCAACAGGCGAGCTACGAGGAGTTCTACGACTCCAGCAGCTACCCGTATCCGTATAGTCAGTGGGAGGGACGCTACTTCTACGATGAGTGTGGACTCACTCCCATTGAATATGAGAACATCGTCAACAAGCGACGTTCATCTGTCGTGCAGTTACCGCAAATGCCTCCTAAACAGGTATGGATGTAAAAAAGATAATATAAATTGCGTTAAAACTTCGAAGATGTTTTAAATAATATTTTCTAATGTGCTTTATAACAAGATTGAGCAAGTTATTATTATTAAAGTATACATTTTTATATACATCTGCCCGTAATATACATAGTACGTACTCGTTAAACTAATGCATAACTGCTTTATAATAAGTTCAAATAAATTTATACTACTATGCCTATTTCATCCACATTTCTTTATCCATTTCAACTTGAAGCTCTGTAAACGCGTCAAATATACGTTGAAAAGCATTGGATTTCTGCATTCGCTCTCCATACCAGCTCTAAGTATGCCACATTAAAACTCTTCCGTCCGCATAATTTTCATCAAAAGGGGGTCTAAAATTTTTTCATATATATATATTGATATAATGATTGTACGAGAATAAAAAAAACCCCAATTAATAAAGTAAATATTAGCCATATCTATATGGAGCTTCAATTTGAATTCTTTCGTAGTATTTATTAAAACAACGAATAGCTCAGAAATCGGAAATTGAGAAATAATTTAATTATCGTATAAACAGGTTTGTATAACTAATATAACTATAGTATACTAACGCCATTAATATGAATACGAGTGCTTTCTTTATAAAGGTTTGAACATATTCCATGGTTTCCTACGAACAAAATATTCGTATATTTTATTGAAGGTACATATTGAAAATATAATATTGTTACAGTTACCGCCCTCGTCTCGATATTCTGATTACAATGAGATGGCACCGTACAGACCTCGGCCGCGACGCACCGCAGCTAGTCTTCCAGGTATTCAAGTTATAGTATATATTTAAAAGAAAAATTTAAATTTATAATATCATTGTTATTAATTTTGCAGCAGAAATTTTAGGCCCTATTCATTATATTTAATATTTATCTAAGAATTGTATAATATAATTTATAAGAAGGCAATTTAACACTTGTGGCCATCATGGCGCAGTGGCTCAGCGTCTGACTGTAAATGTGATTGGTTGTGGGTTCGATTACCACTCAGATTGATCATAATTTAATTCTTTTCAAAACTGCGCTCTGCTGAAAAAGGTTTGTCTTTTCTATTATGCCGTTTTAGAGCGACGTTGGGGTTCGCCACTCACTCACGCAACGTTTCAAATTCGGGAGGAAAGTGTAGTACGGAGAGTCTTGTTATTATATTCTCTCTGGCTACAATGCTATGCAGGAAAAAGCGTGAAATTGATACGAAAATCAAGACAATGATATATTTTGTGTAAAAATGGCTATGGATAAGACATATTTAGAAAACCTATAATAATTTGCAGCAGTAATTTTTTATACGATTTTTAAATATGTCTTTTTCAATTTCCTACGTGTACGAATAATGTTAAAAACTTTAACAAAATGTTAAAAATGGCTATGAATGTACATTATTTATTTTTTATGTAAATTTCGACAGATAAGGTTATATAACAAAAAGACAATTTAA
The DNA here is from genome assembly GCA_038994665.1 of Podotricha telesiphe. Taxonomy (NCBI): domain Eukaryota; kingdom Metazoa; phylum Arthropoda; class Insecta; order Lepidoptera; family Nymphalidae; genus Podotricha; species Podotricha telesiphe. Next base: position 1,140,742 of record JAOYRR010000327.1, read on the forward strand.
AAATATTAATTATAAGAAATTTCAACATTTTTAAATTGTCATGATAAGCGTGATACCAAAGATATGCGATCAAGTTTCTATATGCTTGTGTTCATATGATTTTTTATTTAAATTTATTACTGGCTGAAACTAAGCTACTTAATAAATGAAAAAAGCATTAAATTTTATGATTATTTTCAAGTTGAAGTATGAAACAAAAAAAAGAAATAAAGGAAATCGGTAAAGTCGGTCTTCAGTTATGATCAAATATAGGTACATATAGGTAATATATCACAAATTCTAATGATTTATTTCCTAGCTACACCATCATCGACCCCAAAACGCGGTCGAGCATTACCCATGCCGCCGGGCAGCGAGTCGGGGTGGAGCCGTCGCGGACGCCGCTTGCCGCGACCGCCCGCCGCCCCGCGCCTCCCCGTTGCACCCGCTGCCCTCGCCGCCACCGTCGCCACTACGCACACCCACGTGCCTTACATACAAGGTACGCGTCTCTTTTTGCTATGAAAATCGTAAAATTACTGATTTAAATTACTTTATTTCAAAATAAAGTTTGAATCGTTATTTTTGTGCTGAATTTTATTATATTTTTCATTTTTTAGACACTAGTAATATATCTAGTTTAATTTTATTATAATTATATGGATAAGTCCACACGTGGAGGCGTTACTATACTGTGCAAAATTAATAAAAATATACTATATATATATATAAATATTAGGAATAATATATATATAAAACAAATTTTTAACAACGTAGTTAAAATTTTGGTTGTTCCTTTCCGAAATTATGATATTTTTATATTCAACATAGAACCCGAGAGAGCCGTACCCGACGTTAGTTATGGTTACGACAGCTTCGGGTATCAATCACAATACCAAGACACTGCCAATGAACAGTATCAAGACACCAATTATAATACGAGGTATGTAAGTTTTGTTATATTAAAATGTGTTGATCTTGCGAGTTAGGCCAGTGATTATTTAGTGACAAGTCACTCTGTTTTTAGGTAACCATACCAGTGCTTATTGTTCCATACCAGTGCAATACCGCAATTTCACTTTCTAGAGCGGGAAAGGAGGATGAAAATCAATGAAATATAATCATGCCCTGTCTACGATAAATTTATACAATAAAAAAAAATGAAGAGATTGTTTATTAGTCTTAACACTCTGAGTTAGAATGATAGAAAATAGAAGTGAGTCTGAATCTCTAGAAATACCAGTCGGATTTAAAAAAATGTTTTTTATATGATAGCCATATTCACAAGGAAGGTTATGGGCATTACGCATTTTTTTTGGAATATTAGTATTTATAACGCTGGCCTTTAATATAATAGATTTTTGTAAAGTACGTCATAGGTATTTCTGTGTAATAAAAAGTTAAGGGGCATATCAGAAAAAAATATTTTCTTGCGCAAGATTTGTGTCAACAACCACTTAAGCGAGGTTTTTTTAAATCGCTTTCCAAGTGAACCAAGACATCATTTTGTACAAATGTAACTCTTAAACATACGAGTATGTCATATCAAGAAAGACAATTAAGTAAAATAAAAAAAAGTAAAATAAACTATTGAATTAAATTTACATACAGCACATATATACAAGTTCACACGAAGTGTGATCCATTGACCGTCAACCAAAGCCATTATTATCTTACATCCTGTGACATTCATACGTCACGCATACTTTTTATATTAATAAATCTTTTTACGAGTATTTGCGCAACGCAAAAGGTGATTTATTTTTCCATTTTTATAATGCGATATTTTTTTAGTTATGATGAAGATGGAATGCAACCTTTCTTTGATGAGACACCGCATGCAACACCACCGGCCGCGACAGGTACTTTAAGCTTTATATAAAAATATTTTACGTATAGGTCATTACTATTAGTTATTACTGGGTCATTACTATTAGTTATTACTGTATACAGACGTATTTAAAAATAAAACAAATCTTATTTTAAATAAAATATGGTATGATATATCACTGACATTGAATACAATGTTTACTGATAAAAGTTTCCGCTACAGGGGCAATGTTACTCTACATATGATTTTCACATTAGTTCATTGTTGAATGCCATTTAAATGAGATGGCTGAATCGTTTAATAAATATTACGAAACTTTAACGTTTACAGTGCTTAAATATTTGTGTCGTTTTTCAGCGCAAAAGACAACGTGGGCGGAAACAGAAAGTTCAGCGCAATTTTCATACCCAGTGAAAAGTGAGGAAGATTCTGTGATAAACAAATTGTCATCAAAAATTCATTCATTAATCCAGCCAAATGTAACAACAAAGCAAGAAACTTATCATGAAAAAAATTCTCAACAATATGACAAGCGTGAAGAACAACAACTTCAAAAATTAGACCAACAAGGTGATTTATACAAAAAAGACCACAATGATTATTTGAATAAAAAGACAGATTTTCAATCTAAATTTGAAAGCTTATTCAAAACTGAAACTAATTTAAAACAAACTGATAACAGTCAACAGTATCAATTTCAAAGTGATTCAAAACAGTTTCAAACACAACAAGAGAGACAAAAAGAAGACCCAAGTTATTATAATGAGCAAGAATATACACAGGAGCCGCAGTATCAATTTGATCAACAATATAAACAGGAACAGCAATATCCACAAGAGCAGCTGTATCAAGAGGATCAGCAATATTTACAAGATCAACAATATAAAGATGACCAAGGATATCAAGAAGATCAACAGTTCCGACAAGATCAGAATTACGAAGTTGATCAACAGTATCAAAAGGGCCAACAAGATCAACAATATCAACAAGATCAACAGTACCATCAAGATCAGCCTTACCAGCAGGATCAACAATTTCAACAGGATCAACAATACCAACAAGACCAACAATTTAAATTGGATAATCAATATCAACACGACACCCAATATAAACAAGATAACCAGTACCAACAAGATACCCAATACCAACAAGATACCCAATACCAACAAGATCCTCAATACCATCAAGAAACCCAATACAAACAAGACACTCAATACCAAAAAGATAATCAATACCAACAAGATAATCAATACCAACAAGATCACCAGTATCAACAAGATAACCAGTACCAACAAGATGGCCAGTATCAAAAAGATCAACCATATCAACAGGATCAACCGTATCTACACGATGAACTATATTTACAGGATCAACAGTATAATCAAGAAAAGCAATATAATCAAGGTCAACTCCATCAGCCAGAAGATCAATATTTACAAGAACAAAATTACCAACAAAATCAGCAACAACAGTATGAAAAACAACAACAAGATTTATATGACCAACAACAAAAGCAGCAACAGATATTACAAGATCAACAACGTCAACAGCAGCAGCAACAGCAGCAGCAGCAACCAAAACTTCCAACGCAACAATTGCAATCAACTGTTTTAACCGGAGCTGCTACGTTAGGCTCACTAATGGCAGGTGGAGCAAAAAAATTAGGAAGCTTTTTTGGAGCCGCTGCAGCTGCTGTTTCAGCTCCTGCTGTAAGTCAGCAACAACAACCGCCGCCACCACAACCTCAGCCATCATTTACACCATCAACACATATTTCGCAAACGACGTCAACTATAGCTCCTGTTACATCTTTTACGAGTACTACCTCAATATCAGAAACATCCGTCCCTGCCGTGTCATCGATTCCAACTGTAACGACGTCAGCTCCTATGTTACCAAGAACACCTTCTCTTCGAAGACAAGAATCAATACAACGACCCTCAGTGCGTCGAACACGGACTTTACCTGATGCTCCAGATGATTATTCTGGGAGTTTCGATGAAAGTGCCTACGAGGACGAGTACCATAAGACTGAACTCGATCAAGTGGATCGCGACAGGACTTCGCTGGATAGGTATCATGAGGATGATATCATTCCTGAAGACGTCACAGAAGAAGAAAAGGTGGCAGTGGAATCCAATATACAGAAAACTGCATCGCCAACTAAGACTTTATCACAAATCAGAAAGCCTTCTGTTGATAGTTATCATAGTCAAACGCCTTCCGTACTTGATCGAAAAACTTCACAAAGTTCATTTATTTCGCAACACGAAGAAAAACTCACGATCCCTACAACGTTAGAAGGTAAGCTGCTTACCTATTATATAATCAGCGGTAAAATTTATCAGTAAGATTCCCTTAATTATATTAATTTTGCAAAGTGTAGTTATAGTTTTTATAAGATGATATAATGACATATATAATTTGTTCACAGAACAAGCAATAGATAATTCGAAAGTGACTTTTCAAGAAGAACGCCCAACTTACCATGAGGTTCCTGACGAAGGTGATAGATTTGAACGGCAGGAATCATTCGATCAGGACGTCGGATACCCCGATGACCAAGAGCCTTACCAAGATGATCCGTTTCGAGGAGACGATAAATTCACAGACCAAGAGAGGTTCGACGAATCTGACGAACAGTATAATGAAGACAGTGTCTTTAATGAAGACCAAGATAGAGAAGAGGAGATAGAACCAATGAATTTCCATCCAGAACAACCTAAGCTTACTCCAAAACAGAGGTGGCATCGAGCATACAACAAAATCGTCATGCAGCTAAACGTGAGTCATTTTTCCTATTAAAAACGAATGAAACAGATTTTTATACATTTATTTATTCCTCAGTACATTTTTTTTTTTAATTTGTTAGTCTGGTTCAATCGTTTATTATTTTTCGTTTACTACTTTTTTTGAAAACGTTTTTATTTTTGGTAAAATGCAAATGGAGAATTAATGTGTTTTAGAGATGTTTGAAGATACAGATTTAAAGGTAAGTTTATTTATTAAATCAAGTCAGATTGACTTATTAATTAAATTAATATGTGATATGAAATAATTCAAACTATTGTGTTTTATTAACGAGAGTTCTATAAATGTAGATAGCAAAGATACTGATGGCGCATCTACATTGATCGTTTGAAAGACATCAAAGTTTAACGCCTTTATAAAATATGGTTAGTTTTATTCCTCCACAAATATTAGTGTGTGCTTTACGACTACTGTCTGAGCACTCGATCAAGTGTACGTTTTATTGAAGTCTGGTGAATGAATTTTATTGAAGTTGGAGTAGAGTGTCTAGCTCAATAGGTGTCCAATTATGGCTTTAGTTGAGAACGCCATTAGCTTTATAGTGGGCTATTCATTAAAATATGTATTATGAAAATAATTGAACATCCGAATTAAAAGTAAAAATAAAATATATGATTTATTAAATAATACTTCAATTACAGCCACACTGAACTGAATTTAAATGTGGTGAAACCTACCGTTTTGACGTAAGTTAAAAAATAAGTGTTTTTTTTTAGACGCGATTATTTATTACTTATAATATTGTCATAGACTACAATGCTTCATACAAACTATAGTATTTTAATCACGCTGTGAAAAAACGTTCTAACATAAACTACTGCTGGGAAATGGGAAAATGCTATTACGCAGTGGAACCGTTAATGGTCTGACCTTGGTCATAACTAAAGCTTAGCGCAAAACAAAGAAGTCTGCTTTAAATTAGACTCTCTGAGGTTCTTGCTAAGGTATCGCGTCGTAATGTTTTAAGTTACTTTTCGTTTTATACTACGACTTTAATTACATACTAGTATTATACTGAGAGTTGATGCATTTTCTTATTTTAGTCTGTAGTAACAATTTATTAATTAAGACATTACTTTATTACTTAATATATCATCTAAAATTAAGATTTAATATTTTAAATGTATTGCTTACAATTGTTATACTCATTTTTTTACTTTTTTATATTGAACAAAACATATTTTGTTCAAAAGAACTCGTTTTATTTACGTACGCACTTATCCTTTAAGTAGCCACGAGTACATAAATCTCATTATATTAATGTTGAATTCATAGGAAATATAAAATCTTGTAGCTTTTACATTAATATCCATTTACTTTCAAGGACAAACCTTTATTAAGAAAAGTTGCTTAATAACGTTCTAAGGAGTTTTGTATGATCGGAAAACGTAATTTTGTTTAGCCCACGGCGTAGTATTAATCTGAGAGTCGAATACGTTAGACAATACAAATCGTGTATATCTTTATTTAGATTACAATTAGAAAATTGGATTTAGAAGCTCATCGAATTGAAATGGTAGTATTACAGAAATAAATGAATTATCGAACAGTGTTTCAAAGAGACGTTACATGTCTCTACTTAGGCGTCCCGTCGCCTAACGTTGGTTAAGTGGAACCGCCCGTCGAGTCCCATGACGCCTTTGAACCCGATCAGTTCATTAGGTTTCACTGAGTTATGATATCACGTACACAAAAATCCACGCACTCTCTCAGTCCGCAAACAGGCCTTGTGGCGTACACATATGCAAGTTAGAAAAAATTAGCTATTTTCTAATTCAAATTTTGTCACTGCGAACGATGTTACCGGAAACCAGCGAGGACGCGATATCGCTATCCTGCGGGCGGCCGTGGCCCTAATAATTGCGACGCGCGCGCATCTATCAGCCATTTGTATGCAAATTCATTTGAGTTCAGGTGTAAACCTTCAGTAATTGTGTTTTTGATGCGGCGTGAATTAGTTACGAGTTTAGCTTGGCACACGAAACAGTAATTATGGTGCGTAATAAGAAAGGTCAAGCGGTCAGTGAAGCTGACGTGCGATGCGATGCATTTGCGTCGACTCGAACTAATATTACTGTCTCCCGACTAAGAGTCCGTCGTGGCTCAAGTTTGACTGATCTGGACAAATTGAGATGTAGTGCAGGTTCAAGTGGCGGTGGGTCAATTGGTGACTTAATGAACATGTTCAGTGGAAGTGCTAATTCTATCGGTAGTGATTCTTTGGTAGCCCGAACTGTACCTTTAGAAACTGTCCGTCGTAATATACCATCGATGTCTACGCCACCACCCCATCCCCCGCCATCGCCTCTCATCCATATGTCGAGACCGGTGGGTCCCTTGACTATGGCTCAAAGAACTCTCAGATTTAGTAGGCTTCTTAAATATCAGCCTTGTTCTACCGACGTTGTTATATTATTGGTAAGTTTTAATTATATTGGTTACAGTTTCATGCTTTTTTCCTTATAGAAAGGTCATAGAGAACCCAGTGTTAAGACACTAAGTTCTCAGTTTAGTCTTACAATAGCGGGGAAATTAAAATGTTTATCAAAATTAAAAACCAATTACAATTTAATGTTAACTTTATTTTTTCTAATGCTTATAAAATTGCAATTTTATCGTGGAAAAATGTAGATTAATCTTTATGATATCACTGCGGTTATCATTAGATTAGCAAGGAAAATAGAATAAGTATGTTTTATCTATGAAAGCTTTTAAAAATACACGCTTCGATTATACGCTATTGTAAATGTGGATAAAAAATATTAATAATTTATATATATATATATATATATATATATATATATATATATATGTAATGAATAGATATTTTATTCTTAGTATATTTCTAGCAACGTTATTTAAATATATTTTTTCTCATAGAACCAATATACAAATGTATATGGATACTATATCATTTTCAATAATTAATAATAAGTTATTTGATTTATTTATGCGATAACTATATAAATTACATTTAAAAAGGTATTCAATGTTGATATTGTAACTTTTACTGGCATAATTTTTATTAAAATACAATTTTCATCTGACATGAGATCTAGTAATAATATTTCATTGCCAATTCAAGTATTTTGAGAAATTAAATTTTCTTGTTATATAAAGAATGAAAGTAGTCCATTTCAAAGTATTGTTTAATTGCACAAAGTTCAGTTAGTATTTTATGCAAAGTGACCATTCTATGAGGTAAAGTGAGATTTATAAAACATTTACTACTAACGTTAAATTCTTTCCATACTAATGGCAGCTCAAAGGAATTCTTAGCCCAAATAACGCAACGCATTATGTTAAAAAGTTATTTTTTATTAAAACGTTTACATTCTACAATAGCTTACATGCTTAGAAATAATAAGAAATGAAAATATTTACGTATAAATATTTTTTGTTATAATTAACTCATACTTATTAATAATTATTAGGCATACTTTTTCATAAATTTCAACAAATATTTTAGTTTTGGCATCTCGATATTATGAATGCACCTGTTAAAGTCCCCAATTACTTTGACTGAGTGCGTCATCATCCGCGATATGATGTCCTTAAGGCAGACACCTAAATCTGAAACTTCTTTAAAGCCATGTATGGCAATCTCCGCCATGACTACCGGAAATGGTGAAGTTTCATATAAAAACTGAAAAGAAATCACAATGATTTATACGACATATGTATATTGAGCATAAATACTGGATTGAGTATAATAAATATATAAAGTATTGTACGTATTCGTCTATCGCTTTTTGTTTAGGTTGTAACATTCCTATCTGTCGTGTTCATTTTAATTTATTCTTCTAACTTTTATTAAAGAGAATTATATGTTATAGAAAAGAGGAAAGACTTATAAACATAATTATTTTTTAAAGTCGCATTTGAATCGGCAACCGTCGCTGTTGGTTCGACACGTGACAATTGAACCACTTGGTAGAACTGTAATATACTATAAAAATAAATATTAACAAAATGTCGAAACTATTCAATAATCCTTACCACAGTCCTTTCAAGGTCTTGACTTTCGTGAGAGCAATTTCCCCCAACTTGCTGCTGTTTCTGACATTCAAACAATTTGGACGCTGAATATTTCTTTAGATTTTCCAACGTCTCAAAATGTACTTGCAATTTTTCTGTTTAAACGAAATTATTGAGTAAACTTAGATAAATATCTTTTCTTGGCAATATTAATATTCAATTTAGTTAACAAAGTTTTGATGGGATACAGGTTGGTTATTCTATATAAATACATATATGCAGTTGTTTCAATAACATCCTGCTAATAATGGGTCAAAACAATGAAAACACGGAAGACGTTACTAAAATATAGCCTATTGAGGCATAAGACCTTCCTCTTTAGAAAACATATAAAAATAATAAGCAATATTTTATAAATATATAGCGTATATTATTTAAATAGATGGAGCGTTAAAAGCTTTTATATTATAATATATAGAAACTAGATGTTTTTTGACTGATATGCGAGAAAAAGCGTGAAGCTTAATTCAAATTAAGAATTATATAATTTTTAAAGTCGTTATGTATTAAAGAGTACTTAAAATAACAAAAGAAAACTATCAAATTCCACTCACAATGGCCTAGATATATAAAATGTTTATCAGTGTGTGTACATTAACCGTTATACATAAATACTGGTTATATCTAAATAGCTTGTAATATTATAATGTGGTTGTTAAGATATAGGAAATTTATTTCACCTGGCAGCCGTTGTACTCGCTGATAGCCTAGAGCAAGACATAAGGTAACGTTCTCATCGGCGAGCTGCAAATTCTCACCGAGGAGCTTAACGATGCTTTCCTTGCAGTACGTACCGTTGCGAGGTTTACGATCGTGAATTATTACCTGAAAAGCAAATAAATTATATGAGATTGCATGCAACAAATTCCAAAGCAGAATTGACGCTGAAACTGATTTTCTATAAGACATATATGTATAATAAGTTAATATATCAGTATCAGTAGTTAAAAATATATATTCACTTAGATTTTTTGTAAATAATATATTACACCTCCTACATTCTGCGGAGAAGGGGGAGCCAAATGAGCGAACTCAGCGGGTACGCTCGAAGTTCTTAACTAATGAACTAAACTACTATGAACTGATAATTTTGTCTTCAACTAATTGCACAATTCAAGATAACATCTTAATACATTCATACTTTTTTATAACCCGCTCAGTTTCTAGTTTTCTAAAACGTGTTTTGTGCGTCGACTTAAAAGTTTGAGAGCTCTCAGTCTCATAGTAACATTTTAGCGGGCGACAGCACGCTCGTGTGTTCCGGCCCTTAGCTTGAGAGTCTGGCTGCCGGTTTAATGGTCCGCTCCTATTTTACTATTTTTCTTTAAAATAGACCTAATATTTAAGTTTTTCGTTGCTTTGTTAAATATATATATATAAAGCTATTTGTATTTGAGAAATAGTAAATTTTGTAAATTTTTTACCACAAAATTAATCAAAATAAATCAAACTTTAATTCATTTAATTTCGATAGTAAATTAGTTCTTAGTGCAATGTATTTTAACATATAATGAATTATATGCTTAAATCATTAAGGCATTATTCGATTCTTATGTTTATTTATTGATTGTTCTAAATCTTAGCTTTTGCTACGAACTTTTTCTTATACTTAGAAAAGAAAATAGCCTCAGAACAATTCCTTGATTTGGCTATATAAGTTTGAACGCTAAGAGGACAACTAATTTAAATGCTTTCTATCCTTGCTAACCTTACATAATGCAATATTTGTTAGAAAATATAATTTTATAGGCTATTGAACAGGTCACTACTGAAAATTATTTTTAAAAAGCATTTATTTTGTACATAGTATCGTTAAATGAAATTACCTGAAAATATAGTGATATTTGCTCGAGGTATACTGTCATGTAATTGATAGCCTTATCAGCTTCGTTCTTCATCAGGAGTTTGATCTGAGAAACGAGGGTGTCCATGTCTTCTCTGGACTTTTGGGTTCGGACTTGAATATCTGCTATCAGCGTTCTGTATCCATTTATAAGATTGTCTTGAAAGTCTGTCGTCTGAAATTTTTTTCAATATGCAACATCAATCAAGCAATCATCTCTGTCATCATAAGATATTACAATTTACAAAACGGATCGAGGTGACTCTTCTTACAAAAGAATATCTTTACAAGTTTACTAAGGTATTAGAGTGGTGCATTTATAGGCTTCGCAAGGCTCAGCAAGTGTCCACAAGCTCCACGCGTCAACGTGTAAAATACCACGCAAGCACTTTCTGCTCCTTTGATTTGTGTTGGAAAATCCGCACTGGCCGCTTGGTCGGGTTACCAACAAATGTTTGCCTCCCAAGCCAAGCCAAACACTTTATTTACAGGCTTATGCTTGAAGACGCTTGCTGAGCCCTGTCACGCGTGTAACTATCACATTATTACATTAATCATGAAAAACTGTTAAATTACACACCTGTAAAGTGACAACAATAAACACAGAGGCAACAATAAAGAGGGCACTGCGATTCATTTCCGGTTATTAAATTTACTGTTCATGTCAACTTATAACACTACACATTATAGTCTTTAGAAACTAAAGTATCAAAATCACAACAACAAAAGTTAAAAAACGAGCCAATTTTGAATTAAATTTGGACTTGGAAATGGTTTTAGGCAAATATATATTAGGCGATATATTTTAGATAAATTGTTTAGTGGTGTCAAATTGCTTGCTGACTATTAAGTGTTCGACTAATGAGCGCGCATTTGTGTTGGTTCTTGTTTTGCTTTCCGTTTGCGATTGAACAGCATTTGTTATGATTAGGCCTCAAACACATTAGTTTTTTTTTAAACTATGATTTCAATTACATATATGTATTTTTCTTTATTTTAAGAATTTTTTATTATACTGTAGAGAGATGGTTGTAGGTTCATCTTAGGTACATTTTAGCGTTTTTACATATATTTAAAACATATTTTTAAGTGTCAATAGAAGTTGATTGAAAAACCAATCTCAGTTTATAACGCTACAATAGAAATGATGAACAAATGAAACGTATACATATATACACATAGTATAAGAATGTGAAATAATAAATCTAATTACATAGAACTGAAAATTTTATACTCTACCAAATACTCTACGGAACGAAAATAAAATAATAATCAAAAAAGCGTTAGTTACTTATAAGGTACCTAGATTATCTTAAAGCATTCGTAAATTGAATTGAATTAATATATTCAATTAAGATATGAATTATTTAATTAAGGATCAATGTAACATCGTCCTAATAGTGGAAACTCGGTGACGAACTATATTGACTTGTTTGATGGCATTAGTTTATACTAGGTTAAATTGTTATCGCGTAAATCATGCGATTTGAATGCCAATTGATTTGAATGTTATCATTTATTGTGTATTTTGAGTCACGTTTGAGTTCACTGTTTAGATATTATAATGTTTTTAGTATTGTTTTGAGTCCATTCAAAGTCAGTAAGTAAATTTATACAGTTTTTTATACTGAAATGTATTCAATAGGGACAATATTAAAATGTTTTGTTTTATAATTTTCATAATATATTTTGTATCAAACCGAAAAACAGAGAAGTACCCACACGTAAAATCTTTTTTACATTTTTATCGCCATCTATATATAATCTTGGAACTAAAATGTTAAGAGAGCAATGTGCTTGAGGTATCACGTATAGATGGCATTAATTGTTCGATGTTTGTTCTTGAAAAGCTTATGAATTATAATATTTCACGGTTCCCGCTTTATCCCGCATAGCGGGGCATAATAGAGATAATCTGGTATCACGCACAATGTCACCTAGTTATGTATATGACTGACTGACTGACTTAACAAAGCAGGAAAAGGAAAATAGTTTGAAATATATTATATTTAATTTATTTAATCTTTGCCCCGAGTGCAAATCGAAACTACACGTTTACAGTAAGGCGTAACGAATAGTTATAATATTGTACTATATTAAATGTTTTAATTAAAATTATAATTTACTAAATCAAACAGTATAAAAGTGTGTCATTCACACTGCTTTTCATTTCTTTACTTAATTTGGTACAATATTTGTACCTAATAGTGTAGTAGTGGAACTATATTATGTAATGGTATTATATAATAGTGGTATTTAACTTTTTAAATCTAAATGATGTTAGGAAAGTAAATTGTATTTAATTGCATTGTTATAGGTCGTTTTTAATTAACATCAAAGGAGGCTTATAGGAGGCTGAAAAACATTTTTAGAAAACGTACAAAAATTGGAGGCGGCGGACCGCAAACCGTCCAAGCGCTCTGACCGCTAAGCCATGCATTTTAAAAGGCGCGGGTTCGAATATGGCTGCTTTCAAACTTTCATACGCTTTCTAAAATTTTATTTTAATTTCATAAGTGTGTGAATAACACTTTAAAAATGTTGAAATATACGAGACTGTTTCGTAAAAATATGTAATATTACGTGATTATTTTCTGTCGTTTATATAACGCTCTTAATCCTGTATAATATAAACGTAAGTATATTACTCCCTGTTTAAACAAGCAAAGTAGCGCTGTATGCTTTTGTGTTAGAATAGACAGTAGAACTAACTTTGTAATTTTTCAAATATTCGCCAATATTACCCACGCGTGCGGTTCGGAATGGCTGAAATACCTTTGCACTTCAATGTTAGTTATTGAATTTTTGTTGCGGAATCCATCACAAAGCTTTTACCAGATTGAAATGGATAAGCTAACTCCAAATATGTGTATTTATTTGTTTCTTATTATTTAAATAAATATATAGAACACTATGTGCATCCTTGTCTAATATTTTAATTACACTTAACTACTATGATAAAAAGTTAAACTTTTCAGATCTTGGCAATGATTAATGTAGACTAACTTTCTATATGTTTTTTTTTTGTCTTTACACGTCCTTCTGTGTGGTTTCTTATCTAGGCATCAAGAACTTAGCAAAGCTAAGTTCTGCATTCAGTTCTCGATTTTCTAATTTATGTAATTTATATAACATCCACATGGTTTAAATTATGCCATTTAAATAAATATGTTACATTTGCAATATTATGATTTAAAATACATTTGAATATTATGTAAAAAAATATTTATTTTCTTATACTTTTGTCATCTTTGTTAAGTCAGTTTGTCGGACAGCTCAAGTACTAATTGGACGATTGTTACGCGATTCGCATGCACCCTAGGAATATGAACGGGCTCTCTGAATACAAATGAGGCAAGTTTAAAAGAATTCTTTTCAGATCATTTTATTTATACAGATATATTTTATTGTATCAGTATCCAATAAGTCAATGCTAGTTGTTGTGGGAAAATCGACAAGCACTTGGTGACACTTGAAGTTATCAATTTAATTTGAAACTGATAATATCTGTTATTTTTTAATGTAAATAACCTGTAAAATTAAACCTGTTAAAATTATAAACTATTATTACTTAACCTGACCTATATTTTTTTTATTTGAATATTCTAAGAACTTCTTTAATTAATAAGATAACATTTTCCCCATATAACAAGGTAGTCAAAAAAAACCTAGTGTCAAGACATTCCATTCTCCATTGCGTAAAAAAAGACATTTTTAGAAAAATACATATTTAGAAAACGTATAAAAATTTGAACGCAGCGGGAGGCTTTGCGTGTTGTGTGGCGGAACTCAACGCCGCGTTTTGTCTTACCAGAGGGTAAAAATGAAAATAAATGTAATATGATTATTACTTCGAATGTGAATCGAACCCACAACCAATCGAACGCGATCTAACTGTAAACGTACAGCCAGACGCTGTCCTATTGGGCTACACGGTAGATTAAAAAACGTTAGTTATATTGTATATATAAATAAATTTTACATAAAAAATTTTGCCGCCGACTGTATAACGAGTTTCGAAAATCTCTTCGTTAATTGGACAATTCATACATGCATGCCTCCGTTGAAGTATGCACCTGTATTGTGGGCAAATATTCCATATGAATGCCTCAAATTAAACGCGTCTGTTAGCTTATTCAATTTTCGACTGATGTGCGGTTTCATATCGGATCGCGTGGATTGTTTTAAAGGTACTCGCGTATTGGAAATTAAATTAAAAACCAAATAGTAATAATTATACAATAAAATTTTATAAATAATAAATATAAAAAAATAAGACTGGAACAAAGCTAATTTTACACATTTTTGTACATTTTGTGAATCGTAGTTCGTTTTTGTATGATATATAGTCAATTTATGAGTTAAGCAAGATATAAAAACAGTACTATACTTTCAATTCCCTCAATTAGGGAATTGACTTCGTTACCTATGACGAAGTGCACGGATCTAAAGCTGGCAGGTCGAATGCATGTTTATTGCGCAACGAAGTCTTCCATATAATTAATTTGTTGTTAATATGTTTCATTTCAAAGACAAAGTACATTTAATTAATTTAAAGGGCACAGTGGTATTTCATACGGCCGCAATGTAGCTGCTTATTGCGAAACCGAGCCTGCAACGACCGACTTTCAGTATACAACTTTTCTTTCAAACCGAGTTGTAACAAACTCGAGACATTTTCAAGTAACATTTCTTTTGATGTTTTGCCTTTCTTCTTGCACTTAATACGAAACTTCTTTATCGTATTGAAGATTTTAATTTGTTTCGTCGTCGTTACACTTCACCAGAAGAAATAAATTACATAGGATTTAAAGGGCGTTTAAAAGACGCCGTTATTGTTACTATTAAAATTTGAGATTGGTATGGTTTTTTTTTTCAATAATATTGTAGGAATATTTAGAAATGATGAAATACAATTGGAACATATTGGTCTGAACTCAACGATTGTGGGTTCGATTATCATCATCATTGATTTATGTCTACGATTTTGTAATGAATGCTGTTGACCCTGTTGGTCTTGACAGCGAAACAGGGCGGATGATGAAAGAGGATACTCAGTCCCTGCGAAATGCACTATGTATATGCTTGAGAGGGTGTCGTATAGGTCACTCACAAGGGTGCCCTGTGCTAGGCTCGAACTTTGTCAAGCGGCGGTGTTAAATTCAGAATTTGTATAAATTATATAGATATTTGCAGTGGGTTTCCCGAAAAAGGAAGCCGCCAAAAAGACGTTTTCGTGGTGAGTGACATGCAATGTCACTAGATTAGACCAGAAACGATGAACAAAAGTTAAAACAGGAGTCTAAAATAAGAAATAAAATTTAATATGAAAATTTGTTTCATATCTCTTTTTACGAAGCCGAATGCGAATAATAATTTCACGCTTGAATAATTGTAGCGTATCAGCTGTAATAATTTAAAGTTAATGTGTTGTTGTAATGTTACAGCTATCACTTGTTATTGACATGAATTGAACGATTGCTGTTTTGCGAATAATGATAGATTAAATACTTAAATGTGAGATTCTATTATCTGATCGCGGCATCGTCTGCGTAAATTACACGGATATAACTAATTAAAGTTTCAGCCAATTTAATGAAACCCTTATTTCATAGCAATTTCAGACAAATAAAAAATATATAATAACATTGTTTTGGTGTCTATTATATTGATAAATGTCCTCCAATAATATTTTTTCTTACATATATTCCATGTATCAGTTACATTTGCGATCAGTTACATTTTATTATATGTACAGGTTGTTATAAAATATTGGAAGGCTTTTTAAAGTTCATTTTACTAGTTAAAACCAAAATAACGAAAAAATAGGTAATGTTTCATAAAAATAACAATGTCGTTCGCTTTAGAGTCGAGAACTCAAGGTGAAGTCACTATTTACTTTTAATGATTTTCCTTTCTATAATAAAAGGTCTAAATAATAAAATATTTCTAACAAAGTACGTGGAGAAGACAATTTTGTAAAGTAAAGAACACAGCAAACAAAGCTATTGTTAGCTGTGAAAATGTAAACTGATCTCCATCGTGGCCTTGTCTTAAGACAAAGTATTATACAATACAAGCAGTATAGACCGAGTCGGGCCTTAATGGACGTCGATCGCAGTATTTATTTATTACTGCCGCCTCCGTCGCTAAGTCAATCCAATAGACCAGTTTCAGGTTAACTTGTTTCAATTGAATTAATAGCCGCTGCAATATCCGGTTTATTTTATTCATTAGAAGTTGTCTTTTATTTATTGCTTGGACGTGTGATTCGGTTAACAAGCTTGTTAATAAGTTATTGTTTGGTGATTTTATATATTAATGGAGGAGCTTATGTTAATATCACAGCTTGGAAGCTCGGAATTATTTGCGAGAAGTACTTAATTAAACGGGTAACCTTACAGTTGCATTACAATATATGTACATTAATATTTTGTTTGTCTGCAAAAATGTACACGCTTATTAAAAAAGCAGTGGTAGACACGGTACACGACAAGGTTTATGTGTGTGTAATAAAATTCCATACATAATTTTAAACTAACCACAATTTAAAAACAAGATTAAAATATATTATTAAGGTATATTATTCTGTTCAAGAATACTATTCAGATTTATATATTGAATTAAATACTATTGATACTCACTCGGGAGGCTAATGGTACCTATAAACTAATTGTAAAATTTTGATATTCTCGCCGGGTCATCCCAAGGGTCACTGCTTTCCGAGCCAGTGGTAGCTTTCGGTAGAACTGACAATACTGACATTTTATGTTAATTGACGATTGGAAAGTGCTTGTGATAGCCTATTTGAATTGAATGAAGAATATTTCGATTTCGATTGTGTGGCGATAATATTCTCTTCTGTAATACACAAATTACTCCGTAAGTAATTGTTAGCTTATAAAAAATAAAACTTGCATGCTTAAATTTTTAATTTCATAAAAATGTATTAATTAACATTACGTCTCATAATAAAATTGTTGTAAAAGGATCCTTCCAAGTGGAAATTTTAAACGAAGTTACTACACCAGACGTTCTTAGAAGGAAAGAACAATTTTTCACCTTGAGTGCAAAATTGAAAATTAATATACATTTTATGCTAGCTACTTTAAATAAAAAATTATCGGGTGTAATATTAGAACGTGCCTTGAAGTGTTATATATAAATTTCATATATCTTTCCACTTTCGTTTAAAGTAAAACAAACAATATACCTCACAGACAATTTTGTTAACATTTTTTTTTAAAGTGTTATTCCCACTCTAAGGAAATTGAAAAAGACATATACAGAAAACGTATAAAAATTTTGAACGCAGCGGGATTTGAAACCCGCGCCTCTTGAAAACCGTTCAAGCGCTCTGACCGCTAAGCCATGCTATATAATTGGTAGTCACGTAGTATTATAGATTACCTACAAAGATATTTCAACTGCAGTGCTCTAGTAGGTGCATTAAAGCTGGCATTACAATTTGCAGTCGCGAGAGCCAGATAAAGCGATACTTTCGCTGCATACTAAATGTAATTTACCTTATAATTTAGTACATTTTAGTTGTGAATCTGAAATTGGACCGCACGAGGAATAATTAGTGGAGAAACGTTTATTAGATAGAATTCTGCGGATTTCATTTTGAATTTCATTTCAGTCAAGTATATTATTAGAGCTTGAAGTGTATCTTTATTAAATACTTAAATAAAGCGATAGACTCTTTTACAGCTATCTCAGCTTCATAATTTTTCCCGCATAGCAGTAGCTAGTCAGAGAGAACCAAGTGTTAAGACACTACGTTCTCCATTCTCCACCTGAAATCAAGTCATTGCGTGTTTACTGCTGGAACACAACGCCGCCATAATAATAATTTTTAATATAATCATTTACCCGAGTGGGAATCAAACCCACAACTCAACTAATGTTTTTGCAATCTGACGTGGTCTTACTCACTCTCTTTTTTATAGCTATCATAATTTAAATATGTTTTTGTTTTTAATCAAATATTTTTTGTAAACTTAAAACATTGAACACACAATGTCTTGTTATCTCGAACAGAACAATCTTATTGATTACTTACTACAGTAGTTTAAGAACTTGCTACGGAGCCACAATTACGTTTCTGTTTCAAAGAACACACACAACTTAAAGGCCACTTTAAAAGAATAGAAGAATTTGTTCTTAGTTAGTTCAGTACTTTATAAAATAACATGTTTATATGTGATGAATATATAGTACTATGTTACAAAGCCATTTATATGATTGTTTATTAATATGAAAATAAATATATTCATATTTAATAAAAAAATACTTTTCAAGTGACTTTTATGGTTAAAAAGTGTTCAATACATTTTTGGCTATTAATGTCAGTTGATAGGATTGTTTAATAAAGATTAATTTTGGTATACTGACAATCAATCTATTTTGTGTTTTTTTTACGTTGACTGACACTTTTCGTAGATACATTATGTATCAAATAATATCATTACATCAAATACACTTTGTCATTAAATTACCTTTTATACAAAATGTTAAAAAAATTAAATCTTAATATTATATAAATAAAATCATGTGTCCGTACATATATGTATATTCATGAATGAATAGTGTAGGTACCACTTTATCCTGCCTTTATTAGTTTCCGGTGGTTTCATTGTGCCAGTGTGAAATGTCTGACCGCTTTCAGTTCGGAAATAATTTACGTTTGAGAAGTGAAATTTCGAATAACAATTCTTACAAGAAAATATTATTGAGTTATGTTTTATTGTATAATAATATGTGTGTTATAAAAATTATAAATATTCAAATAAAATTTAAATTTTGTGATGAATCATGATCATGAATTCAATTAATTTACATGTGCTCTGTGCTAAGATTAAGAAGACAGCGAATTGTAATTCGTTTAATATACGTAAAATTATATGGAAAAGGTTTTTAATTTGAAGAAATTGGTATATATATATACAAATTATTGCGTAATCTCATATAAATTATTTATAGTTAAATAAATAAAAAGCACTTTCCTGTTTAACTGACTGACTGATTATCGCCGAGCGTCAACTATTGAAGGCTAAAACTAGACTCATTAACTTCGCACAATGGTAAATTTAATGAATAGATATTGGCTAATTTAAAAAAAAGTTAAATGGTAAATTGTAGTAAAAGAAATATACGTATATTGTACCGTAGGAATTAAAAAAATTATGATATATTTTTATGAGTTAACTCATAGTGGCCGATATATGAATAATAATAGCAATTACACAGCAATTATCAGTCGACTTCGCTTATTACTTGTCTGAAATTTTCGATATCTATTAAAAAGTTAAAATTGTGAACCATAACACTTCTAAGTCCGCTTTATGAAACTCTTTATATAACTTAGCGAAGGTTTCGTGGTATATTAACCATTAATTTCTGTGCAAAAATTTTAACTATAAATTTCAACTTATAAGCATCTATAAAAATATATTTTAAAACCAAATAATAGCTTATATCTATCTGTATTTCAAAATGCTATTTGCAAATTTAGGTTTAGAATAATATAGAATTTCTACAAAAAAGATGTAGAAATATATTTTTTAAACATTTTTTAAGTGTTATTCGCACACTAAGGAAATTGTAAAAGACATATTTAGAAAAAGTATAAAAATTTGAACGCAGCGGGATTTGAAACCGCGCCTCTTGAAAACCGTTCAAGGACTAAGAACTACATATGTCTAAATATGTATTTTTATGTACTAAATACGTCTTTTTCAAAGATGTAGAAATTTCACATGCTCAAATTTTACCTTAGCTCTTAAATTTAAAATACAAAATTTTGTGAATTATATAGTATCATTAAATATTTCATATATCTTTCATATTTCCGTTACCACTCAATGTACATGGACTTATCGTTGCTAAAATTCCTGGTAACATGATACGCTCTTGGTGAAAATTGTTTGATGAACAAAGGACCTTTGCGATCTTCCCTTTGGTATATCGCCTGAGGCATCCCTAACAATACTAATTAAACAAAACGTTAGATGAAATCAATTTCATATAATTGCATATCGAGTAAACTAATTTATGGGATGAAAATGGTTTCTTAATAGGGTAATAGATTTGGGCTATTATGTTGAAGAGTTTGAATTAATATTCATTTAATATTAAACTACAAATTTACATAGAGAATTTATGTTATAAATACAGAAGTAACATTATGTAACCCATAATCGTTTATACGGAACACTGCCGATTTAAATTTTGCTTAGTGGCTCAGTGGACATAATGGAGTTGCGCAGTGGAATAGCGTGTGATTCCAAACGCGATTGGGTTCTGGGTTCGTACCGGGTAGGATTATATCAAAATTATTTAAATTTTTCTATGGTACATGACTAAGCGCAGTGTTGATTTCTCGAATTCAGCCGGAAAGTAGAGAACGGAGTGTCTTGACTCATTAGTTCTCTGTGACAACCTGCTTTGCGAAAAACGTGAAGCTGCTATTTAAATGAAAATCTATCTACTATGGCTTCTATTATTAATAATATGTTTTGTAATATATTTTACAATACTGTATGAACTTATATAATTATAGTTAGAAAAAAAAATTATCTAACAAGTATATTTACATTTTTAATTACATCTGCGTCTTTGAAAAGTCGAGGCAAGCGTGAAAGGCGCTAATGAATATACACAGAACAAAAGTATCAGATCTATAGCGTCTCTTCAAAGCATACGAGTATATCGGTTCCACGGCCGAGAGTCTCGCACGTCATGCTCTATTTTTGAAATAAATGAAATTTTCATTTATTATGAGAATCTGTGTTGACAGTGTATAATGTTTTTAATTTTTTAACTTGGCTTTTTAAGCATAGGCACATATATATATGCATTATAACGACAATATAATTTATAATATTAACATTATAGAATACAGTATTAATTACTATTAAAAAATAATTAATATATTAAACGTGAAAACACTTAAAAACCTAGTAGAGTGTACAATTAATTTATATTACTAAATAATAGCTTTGTATTATAACAAATTACTAACTTAATATGCTGTGAACTCCATTTGCCACTGAATGGCACTTCCATTGCAGTTGTTGACAGCCCATTAACGTGAAGTATCTTATGTAAATGTGGTGTTTATTGCAATACATACTATAGTTTGTTATATTTATTTTAAAGTGTTTGTGGCATACAGGAAATTAAAAAAAAAAAATATAATATCATACAACTGTTTCATTGTAGCAGGTTTTAAGCACTTACTTGTTATTTGTGATACTGTAAAATTCACAAAATATTATATATAATTATACCTTAGTACAAAATATCCGAGATTGAACAACCGATCAACATTTTTAAGTCAATATTTTAGCATAAATCTACCTTATTATTATATCTACCAATGAAATTTGATTGTGAAATAGTTAAAAGATATATTTTGTTAACATTTTTTTTTTAAAGTGTTATTCCCACACTTAGGAAATTGATTTGACTTACGTATAAGAATTTCAACGTAGCTGGAGGTGGGACGCATGGCTTAGCGAAAAAAAAAATCAAATCCCGCTGCGTTCAAATTTTTATACGTTTTCTAAATATGTCTAGTTAAAAGATATTATAAATTGTTATTTCGTTGACTTTTCTCAGATTATATAAAAAAATGAGAAAGATGCGTAAAGAGGAAAAGTAATCGATTCTTTTTATATTTAAATTTATTCAAATTATGAAGAATAGATGAATGATGTCATATGTTTTTGAAGCTAAACTCGAATATCGAAGGAGCTAATTAATGCAAGTTTTAAATATTTTTTTTTATTTTATCACGATTTTTTTGGTAAAATGTGAGTTTTTTGCCCGCATAACAAGCCCAAAAATGAGCCATTGCGTGTTGAGTGCTTAGATACCGGACCGGAGAAATTAAAATATTTTTAATATAAACGAATGATTGGGATTCCAGAGCGGGGATCTTACCCAGAACCCATCGTCTTTACAATAAGACGCTCTCACACTGCGCCACGAAGGTCTCAAAATGTGAGCTACGAACAGCGAAAATCCAAAATTGCGACATATCATATTCAACCATGCATGTCTTAATATAAGACATAAATATTAACGTCTCTATTAATATTATCGAAAATATTATGAAAAACTTGTTAACATGTTATTATAATAATTTCTTTGATTTTCACGATTATTACACATTTTTAAATGAAACTATTTTTAACCGGATTAATCGCGTATAATATTGGTATTCGAAAATACTACCAGTAGACTACAGGTACAGGTAGACTACCTGTGACCACGGACTACTGTAAAGCGTTCGAAACGTCGGGTTCTAAAATGTATTTTCGAATACCAATATTATACGCGATTAATCCGGTTAAAAAGAGTTTATTTCAAAAAAAATGTTATTAGTAAAACAAAATGTTATATTATGAAACATTGTAGGATGATAGAGAAATTTATAGCGGTTGATGAAGAATTCTTTTTACAATATTCTGTGAAAAAAATAGGGTAAAAGACGAGGTGAGCGGGCGTTAATGGTAGAGCGAAACGGGAGAGGGTCGTTCTAGTAAATAATAATGTATGGAACCATTTCTCTTTTACTATCATAATATAGATTATTATTAGTTCAAAACTTGGTGCCTTGTTATAGTTTTCGGCTATAACCTTAACAATTGTTGGTATGTACATAATAGACATGTTTGAGTATGAGTTGTTAGAAGTTACTTTATTATTTAGTTAGACTACTTAGTCATGCAGGATTAATGGACACGATTTTGTTTATATTCATAGCAAATATCTTTTAGTTATTTTAACATTTTTAAAGTGTTATTCACATATTTAGGAAATTAAAAATCTGTATACAAAACGCAGCATGATTAAAAGCCGCGACCAACAAAAACTAGTTGTATTAAAATTTTCGACTTAGCCGGATGTACAACGCATGGCTTATTGGTCAGAGCGCTTAGAAAGATTCCTAGAGGCACCGGTTTGAATCCCTATGAGGTGTAACATGTGCAGTCTTGAATAGCCAAATATACTCTAAAAGCTATTATTATTATATATAAGGATATATTTACGGAGTCTACGAAGCGCAAAGTGTATGGAATGAAAGTAAAAAGTAGTTCCCTTGCTAAATTAAGTACGTATACTTTCATATTTCTTTTTTATAAAAACATCACCCGCATTTTACTTGGTACGGTAGAGACTTAAATTAAAATTGGGACAGTTAGAAAAATACATACGAACATAACCAAATTATGCAGGCATACCTACATTATTTAAAAGACGCAAGTTTAAATCCTTAAAATTTAAATCTATTATAAATATAATTAAAAAACCTCGTGTTGTGTCACTCGCCCCATCTCCTTTAACCCACCCTCTATTCACTCTTCTTTAATCCCTCTTTATTTAACAGTTGATCTCTATAACAGCTTCCCGCTTTTTCTCGCATACCAGGATAGGCAGAGAAAATGTAATGTCAAGACACTCCGTTCCATTTTACGCCCGAGATTGCGTCACCAGTGGCGAAAATCAACACCACGCTTTGCCATGTCACCAGAACAAGGAAATGGAAACATTTTAAGTATAATCATTCCCCCAAAAGCGTACCGAATCCACAACCATCGCGTCAAGCCTCAAGTCTATTTTTAAATACATTTGAATTATACTCTTTACAGTTAGTTTATTAGGTTAAGTGAAGTATTGTCAGAGCTTCACTACTGGCACAATTTACGACGTAACAAAAGTGTGTTACAATGTGCGAAATAAATTTAAGTGTTTTATTTTGTATTTTTTTTCATAATTGCTGTTAGTTTCTACTATAAAGTATGTTTCACATGCTAAAGAAATAAAATGCAAAATGATTAAATTTAGATTTGACATTTTTTATAAATTATTTAAAAAATATATTCTTATTTAACTACTATAATAGATTTACATTGAAACGATTTTTAAATACATACATTATGATTGTATTGCAAAATTTTGAAAGTATTTTGCTAATGTTTCAAACGGGGCCTGTAGCTAAATTGCGAAGAGCTCAAGCCGATTTAAGCTTTTATCTCTAAGCCGAGAGGGAAAGGGTTCGTTAGATTATTTTGTACGAAATGGCTGGATTAATTGCGCTTTGATAAAATCCTAATCTCGTTTGCTTAAAAGATGTGAATTTTAAACATAAAAATTTAAGATTTTTGTTACTAAAATGTAGTTAGCTAATATTGTCGTCGTTGCATAATCGAGTATAACGCTGTGATCTATATATACATATATAAAAACTCTAGCGTTACTCAGTGACTGACAGACAACGAAACTACTGGGTGCTGGCTGGTAGATGAAACTAGGCATGTGCATTCCTTTTGGAGTGGAGTTTCTTTTTTGGAATTATGGAAGCGGAAAAACATGATTTATATATTTATTTAAGACTTCACCATACCAAGTTGCAGGCGACATCTTATGTTTTAATACAATGGTAGCCTATTTCATTAGTAAGAAAATAGACTACTTATAATCTCTAATCCAGGCACTATTATAATAATAAAGAGAAGTGTGTATATATTTATAACACTAAAAACAAAGAAAATACAAAAAATACTATCAGTGGCAACCGACGCCGCAAAACATGTAACAAGATAGTCTCTAAGTTGGCCTAAAGTGTGTTTGGCAGGTTGTTTTCTACCCACGCAACACATAAGAAATATGAAAGAAATTACTGAAAATATAATTTTGACGATTTTTTCAGGTCCACGCTTTATATGATTTCCTCACGGACTCAGCGCAATGTCCGCCACTCTACTATGACACTCCAATTTCCACCTAAATTCGAGACATCGCATGTTGAGTCAACGAATTAAATAATTAAATTCGAATGAATAATGATAAAAAATATTGTAATACGATAATTATTTTGATAGTTTTCTACTAAGCATACTGTAAATTATATGACTTTATATCAAAATAACAGTTTCCAGCCCTCTATACGTTTATAATGTCTATTAAATTCCCAACATTACATGTTTCGAGCGAGGTACGAGCGTCTTAAATGAAATTATGAAACATATTTCATAAGCAAATTAATTAAGATGAACCGAAAATTTAGGCTTTATAAAATATAACTATTTCCATACAAGAGCCACTATGAATAAGTTTGATGTTTTGAATAATACTTAATATTTAAAAACATAAAATGTTTCTTTCATAAAATTCTAAGGAAGATTAATAACGTTTAGGTTTATAAATAGTGTTTGAAATTAAAGCGTTTTCTCTCAAATATTTTTTATCTATATCTGCATATATGTTAGCTATCGAAACTAAAATATATGTTGATTTTTTTTATATGCATGTATTTTTAAAAGCTATCTCTATAAATATTTTAACATTTTTAAAGTGTTATTTGCAGACTTAGAAAATTGAAAAACATATTTAGAAAACGTAAAAAAAATTAAACGCAAATTTTTTTCATTTCGTTTTGTATACAAGCTTTATTATTCATAGACTTTAGAAATACAATGCTAAGTCTTATCAGGCGTGAAGGCAATAATTTACATAGAACATTATCACACGCAGCTTGTTTCCGGAGAGTAACAAGTTGTAACAAGTTAATTATGAAAATACTATATATAATAGAAACAAAATTCTACTTTATAAACACAATTTTTATTTAAGTAAATTTTTTTTTAATAGTTATTTTAAACTTGATGAAACGAAAAATTGACGTTAAAGAGAGAGAGAGAGAATATATATATATATATATATACGTTTGTAGAATTTAGTCTGCAATATGGTTTACTGTTAGTTTTCATATATTTTATCTTATATGCACTGCACACATTCTTGTTTTTGGATTTTAAGCATTTTATATGATAAAAGCCATCGTGGCGCAGTGGGATAGGATATATTGTTTGTGGGTTTGATTCTGCACACGGTGAACAAGACAGAACGCAGCGTTGTTGAGCACCGCTATTCAACACGCAATGACTTGAATTCGAGCGGAAAGCGGACCCCTGCTATGCGGAAAAAAGTTTGAAGCAAAAAACAAAATGACAAACCAGGACGGCCTAATGCGCTCTTAACTTTTCTCTCAAACAGTGCCGTGTCAATGAGTACAAATTTTAGAGTAGACGATCTTACCTATTTTGACTTTCTGAATAGTACATTTAGATAAGATTGTAACAGTTATATAGTTTTGAAAACGTTTATTAGTAGGTTAATTAGTTGCTTTTTTCTTACTAACTTCTATTTAGTAGTAGTAGTAGGACTAATGAGTTTCAAATATTAAATACTATCTGTTTTATAAATATTAAAACAACTCGGCTGTTTAGAACAAAAATAACCATACTTATTATAACTAAAACATAATAAAAATTCATGAAGCACTTTTGCTTTAACCTCCAGCGGTGCTCATCGTTCACTGTACATCGGAAACTTATGAGTTTTAAAGTGTTCCATTATATACTTTTCTATTTAACGGAAAACTACTCTATGTATTATAAATACATTGTAAGTTTATTTAAAAAAAAACATAAGTAAATTTTAACATTAGAATTAGATTATACATTTCTACAAGCAATAACTTTATTTAATGACTATTTAATCATACTAGTGGCCTTGGTAGCGTAAGTAATGTATATTTTATTAATTAGGCGCTTCTAATACATTATTATGAAAAAAATTTCTTGCTTTCTGCACTTCTTCTTCATATTAAATGTAACAGTGCCATATTTCATACTCTACAGTCTGCATACTTTTCGAAAAAAAAAACAGGTCTAAAGTTTTTCTTTCATGAAGTAATATATATAATATACACCTATTATATATTAATATACACCTATTATATATTAATATACACCTATAATATATTAATATACACCTATAATATATTAATATACACCTGTAAAGTTTTTTACCTAGAAAACAAGTTCGCTCACAGCCTAAAGTGTCACTTTCTTCATAAAACTTTTTCTTGTGCGAAATTTAAAGCCACAAAATATGATAGTGTTAAGCGCTTTCATAATTTAAGATCAATTCCGATAAAGAACAATTCAGTAGTTTGAAGTTTCAGGAAGAAATTTTACCATATACCTGCATATTTGTATGCTTCAATGTTTTCAGTATGCTTCGTTTCAATGTTTTCAGTATGCTTCGTTTAATTGAATTCGTATATTTCAATTCAGAGCTACACAGTCTGCACTACATTAGTACAGACAGTTTTTATTAAAAAGGTTTTTTTTGAGGCCACCGTGGTGCAGTGGGACAGCGTTTCATTGTATATGCGATGGTTCTGGGTTCAATCAGCTCCATTTCACTGGCGGAATGGTTATATTAATATTTTTTTTTGCGTTTCTACACTGACAAGACAAAACGTGGCCCCGCAAAATGCACAGACCAATTTATATATTCATTTTCGATATTGACATTTCATTAACGTAAACAAATATGCTTTATATTACCTTTATACTCATATTCGGTCTATGTTGAATAAAAATTAAGGGAGATATAATAAAATTATGATTTTTATTTCATTTATTTCTTTTTGGTTTTTTTAGGACTGTGTTTGCAAAGCCTTACTTCTGTTTTTATTTATATATACAGTTAACTTTCACGTCCCACAAATATAGCGAGGTTTTCATGATACCGACGAGATATGGTACTGTACTACGTTTGCTAAGTAGTGGAGCGTGTCCAGCCTGTGAATACACCTTCGATATGCGCGATTTACATACAAAACTTATTTGCCAGGTATACACAAAATATTTTGAACTACTTAAAAATGCAACTCTTTAATTTACAAATCTAATTAGGAAGATTATTTATTAGAAATTTCGAGTTACACGCAAAATAACACAATTAATTTTAATATTTTTATATTTAGTTATACATTTTATAGATTACAATTAAGTATTTTAATACAAATTTTAAATGTACATTTATTCGCTCTGGTCAACAAGACAAAAAGCGGCGTTGAGCTCCACCACTCAAAACGCAATGTCTCGAATTCAGGCGGAAAGTTGGGTACAGAGTGTTTTGACACTAGATTCTCTCTGAACACCGTGCTATGCAGGGAAAAAAGCTAATAAAATATAGGATATGAGATTTTCGTCTTTTTCGTCAAAATCTGCATTCTGACTGTAAATACGATGGTTGGAGTCTCAGACTCCACTCGGGGTATTGATAATATTTAAAGTATTTTAATTATCGTACCTGTTTTAATTGTCTACACAAAGTGTGCGGTTCAGTTCCGCCACTTAACATGCAGTTGCTCAAATTTGGAATGCCTCGAGACAAGGTTTTCTTTGCATATCCTGTATCCAAAAGCGTGAAACTATCTATATATATTCATACATATAATTTTATGTTATCTAAAGTTTACTTGCATAAAATCTAAAACCTAGGTAACATCTTCGTGTTTCAAATATATAAGGCAGTTTCCATAAACAGCGCAATATAACAACGGGCACGTTTGCTTAAGCAGTTGTGCGTGTCGGGCATTCGAAAATATAGTAGCGACGTGTCGGTGGCTTATATGAAATAGTCTGCCGGTTACAATTTAAAATATATTCACATTTTACAATAATAATTTTTGATTTTTGGACAGCGTTTGATTGCAAACGCAATTGGTTGTGGGTTTGATCCCCACACATAGATATATTAAATTATTTTCATTTCTTCCCATTAGTAAGACAAAGCGCGGTGATGAGTTCAGCCACAGTTTCTGGTTGAAAGTGAAGAGTGAATCTGGACACTAGGTTCTCTCTGACTAAACTGATATCCTTCAAAAAGCGTATAGCTGAAAAACAATCCAGTAGATACAAATAAATCGATTATATTTGATTTGCGAGCTTAGTATCGAAACGTAGCCAAAATATCAAAAAATATCGTTTAACTGTTTCTTATACATTTGTTCTAGGTATTAATGGCTTAGTTAATTTTTATGTTAATTTATCTTCGTTCGGGATATTTTACAATTTAAAAGCGAAGAGTAGAGTGTGTTGACACTAGCTTTTCTGACTACCCTGTGATATACGGAAAAAAACATGTGAAGCTTTTAAGTCTCTAAGATTCTTAATAAAATGGTTCAGCGCAATAATTGTATTTAAAATATTTTATCGCATTATTATTAAAAATAAATTTTATATTAATACAAAATATACCATAAGTATAAAAAAATAGATATGTTATAATAAAACAAGTAATATGGCTGATTTATACACGCATAGACTTACATACATACATATATTGTGCCATTAAAACTATGTCACTCTCAACAACATCTTGCTCTTAGCAACTTCTTGGTTACAAAATCCACAAACCGCACTAAGTGTAGTTCCTACAACATGTGACATGTCGAATATTTGAATATTTCTTGCAGAGTGTAAGTGGGTTCAAATCGCTATATCACAAAATGCATAAACGGTATGAAAAAAATTAATGAAGTAAACTTGCCTTTACTATTGTATTGGAAGAAGAATTACAATTACTGTACTCTACATAAAAAAATTCTATTATCACTATTTGATTTCGATGCTATATATATATTCTATCAGGTAATAAATTTTCCACCAGGTAAATTTCCTATACAAAATAGCTTGCTTATATTGGTCAAACACCTGTTCAGACACAGTATTTAATATTATTTATTCATATTTAATCTTTCTATCACGCGATACCATGTGAGTCGAATTTCCTGCAACACAAAATTATGTTCTCGAAATATTTAAGTATACTGTATTATAATATGTATATACTCGTAGGATGAACGCTTAACATTCTCTTAACATATTTTGCCTTTGAGATTACTTTTGAGAACCTCACAGGGTATTTGAACTATCTTCATAGAAATTATTATATATCATTATACCGGACTACAAAATTAATTTACATATTAAAGTGACATAGTAAAACAAACTTAGTTTTATTGTTTAACAAATTTGATCCTGATCCTGATGACGTTAAAAATAAAACATTTCTCAGATTTGTGGAAATGCTTATTTTATAAGTAAATTTATACAAAAACCATTTTTGTGATAAAGACAATGATAAAACAGACTAGAAACTGTGGACATCAGTCTCATAAGGTTTATGACACTTTTGGGTATGCAGTCTTGAAACGTGATATGATTGTACGTTTTTCATATGTAACTTACATAAATATACTGTATATTAAGAAGAATCTACTTTTGCAGTTTGAATACATATTTCAAGTATTATAATTATAGCATTTTAGTATTTTAGCTTCTGCAGTGTATATATTTTAAATAATAATTTAATCTCGAAATTGAGTAATATTGAAAGATTTTATATTAATAATAAAAAATATTTGAATATTTTTTTTTTTAAATAATATTTTTATTTCTAATTTATATTTATGTTGTATAATATTTAAGAATTAATATTAAAATAAATAATAACACAAATACAAAGCGATATTTATAAACTACACACTGAAAACTGTATTAAAATGTAGTATTTGATAAAACATGTTTTGAAGCACTCTTTCATTCTTGTATCAGTTAAAAGAGGAAAAATGGTAAAATTTACTTCGATGTGACTTTAGTTTGTGAGTCGCTTTAGCACTGTCTTTTTACCGTATCTTATAGCGACTGTGATTTACGAGGTCGCGTCTGCTATTCTGCTTGGATGGACATAGGTTATTTGTCACTACATATTAGGATTTACGTAAAAATAGAGCCCTTTTATTGCGAAAACCGTTTGATAAATAATAACTAATGCTTTTGATATGCTTAAAAAGAACTTGAATTACGATAAATGTTATTAGTTAATTTATTATTAAAAAATATTTTTAACTGGTTTTCTTAGTGTTAGGGACTAATTTTATGATATATATTTTAGCTTCCCCTAGTATGGTTTAGTACTTAAGTAATAGAATGTAATATATATTTTGTTAACATTTTTTAAAGTGTTATTCCCACACTAAGGAAATTGAAAAGTTCAAGAGGCTTGAACGGTTTTCAAGAGGCGCGGGTTCAAATCCCGCTGCGTTCAAATTTTTATACGTTTTCTAAAATATGTCTTTGTAGAATGTAATATATTTTTAAAATACAAAAGATCCAGACAAGTAAAACTAAATTATAGTGAAATTGGTCTGATTTAAAAAAAAAACAATTAAATCTGAATTGTATATTATAATGAAGTGTGTTTAGAGTTTCATTCGCTCCCAAAAGCTTAAAACATATTTAAAATGTTTGACAGTGGCGAAATCGCAAACAGGATATTTTTAATATTACTGATTCACCATTACAAGTAAAAAGCTTGAGACATCAAAACAAATATAAAATTATTTATCCTACCTTTACTTGCCTGATTATATATTCTGAAGCACCAAATTCGTATTTATTTAGGATCGGTGCAAATTTGGATTAAAATAAAAGGTAGGTGCCTTTACTGATAACGTTGGCTCAGCAATATTTAATGTCATACACTAAATATGTATGGAATTACAGATGATTGTATTTGTTTTCAATTTTCAGAAAAATTTTCCCAAATACAATACTTCACTTGTAAACGTATATATATTTGTAATTTTTATGTTACAAATGATTTGTTATGACTTGGTTTTAAATGTATTGTAGCTAAGTCTGATAAAATCATTCCCTTTACAAGTCATTTCGATACAAGACATATTACCACTGCTCTCTATGTAAAATTTATTTATTCATAGTTTTAATTGTTTTATATAGCGCTCTAATATTATTTTGTAAATAAAAATAGCCTAGTTTCGCCTCATAATAAATAATCAGTCTTTTTTCCAGTGAAAGTGCATTGGAAATAGCTTTTAAAATTATATTTTTGTTATATTTACCGTATAAACCTACTCATACACATTGTTTTTTTTTATTTGGATAGTACGAACAGATTCCCACACTAAGGAAATTGAAAAAGACATATTTAGAAAACGTATAAAAATTTGAACGCAGTGGGGTTTTAACCCGCGCCTCTTGTAAACCGTTTTTCAAGAGGGTTCAAATCCCGCTGCGTTCAAATTTTTATACGTTTTCTAAATATGTCTTTTTAAATAAGCACATACGTTTTCTATATAAAAAGACATACGTATTATACGTTTTCTAAATATGTCTTTTTAAATAAGCACATGCTTTTTGGGTACGCTTATAAAAATTTTGTTTTTATAAAACATCTCTCACGTTTTTTGTATTAATGTATGGTTAATGATTTATGTTTATTGTCGATGCTTATGTTGAAATATTAAAAAAGAATATGAGTATATTTTTCAAATATACTTTTAACATTTGAAAGTTTTATTAATTATTCAATAAGGTATATAATTTTACAATATATGTGTTGATGTGAAAATATGACAAATCATTGATAAATTGTTGAGATCTCAAGATAACAAGCGCAGAAACTAGTTTTACTTCATTAAAACACGACGAAACGGTTTAAGCTGGAATCTGACGAAGTTTTAATTTAGCTCAGCTTTGAATTACCAAAGGGAAGTGAAAGCCTCCTCTGAAAGCTACCGGAATGATACGGATTTGCTAATTTTGGCACTCAAATAGCAATGTTATGGGGCTCGGCTAAGATGTCTTAAAATACTTTCAAATAAAATATTACAGGATTTATCGTTTTATACAGTTTAGAAAAATATTGAAATGAATAATATTTCATAGTGTTATATTTATTTTCTCTTGCACATAATATGTTAGTCCTGTTTTTGTTAACAAGTTTGAAATCATCAACTTAGTGTTTTCTATGAATCTGGATTATAAGCTAATAATCCAAATTCACACTAAATACAATCTAGCTAGATTACTTTACAGTTAAACAGTATATGAGAAATTATGACCGAGATACTTAATGCGCTCTTTGAGGTTCAAAGTGAATAGAGTATGAATATTAAGGCAGTTTTATTTAGGTATCCATCTTATTACCGAGTTCGGTCATCATATGCTCTTTATATATATACCTTACCTATATTTCTTTACTATGTGATTGTATATTTGTATATTTAAATACCAAGATCATATGACGATATCAATCGAATAATATAACATAATTCCGTTTTGCGAAGGGGGGTTGTTGGTCGCTTTTTTCCATCAGAGAGAACCTAGTGTCAAGATTCTCCATTTTTTACTTTCCACCCGATATAGACAATGCGTGTTGAGTGGCGGACCTAAACTTCACGCGTAAGCATATTCACTAGAGCGGAGAAATGAAAATAATCAAGTTATTCGATTCCCACTTGGTGGAATTATATTCCACCGAATGGGAATCGAACCCACAACCAATAGAGATTACAGTCACGCGTTGTTGTATTTATAAAGTGCTACATTTATTTTCTAATATTTTCAATTTATATCTTCATTATATAAAAAGCAAACTTATAAGGCTTGCTTTTTATAAGCCTTTTTATAATATGAGATTTTTTTAAGAAGAAGCAAATTGTACAATAAATACTTGAAATCGGCTTTCAATGCAGCAATTGCAATTGCACTCACTTACAGAATATATTTCCTCAGTAACCAGGAAAGGGAGGTCTCTACGAATAAAAGCTTTGGGGCTTAACACGCTCTCGTCCAAGATATTGAGAGTGCTACGTTAGTTGCTTCAAAAAGCTTTGAGAGTTGAGCTTCCGAGTGGACGAAATATGCCTTATATTTAAAGTAAGGTATATAAAAAACCGTTTCTTCTATTAATACAGAATCGATATTTTTTATGGATATCCATATAAATATTCAACAAACGTTGGAAATAAGTCACTTAGGTTAAGTATATAACCAAAATATTTATATAAGAAAATTCGTATTTAAAGTCGCGTCATCACTTCTACAATATTTTTAAAAAAGACATATTTAGAAAACATATAAAAATTTGACCGCAGCGGGATTTGAACCCGCGCCTCTTGAAAACCGTTCAACGGTTTCAAAGTTAAAGAATATATATTCAATATTTTTATCATGTAAGTAAATTTTAAACTATAAAGAAAGGGAATAGTTCAAAAGTTAATGTTCTCCTTAGTAAGGATCGAACCCACAATCGTCGCCTCTATAGTGAGCCACTATCCTACTCCACCACGACGGCCTCTATAAAAAAGCTCATGTTATAAACGTTTGTAATAATATTTTTGTTCATAATACCTTTTTTCTGTGATTTCAATGATAAATCTTTTTATAAGGCTATTACGGTGGCGATACGAGCCCAACTTTTACAAAGTGCTGGAAAAGGCCTAAGTTCAGTTTTAAAGCAATATCTGATGGAAATATTGCGCGTCTGCTGTGAAAGCCATCGACCATAAAGAAAGTCCTTTGTAAGGGGCGACTACCAGCTATCGAATTACCGCCACTTTATCAAGAAGATTTATAGTCTTTTTTATTTGTTAAAATTGTGATGATAGATGAAATATAAAATAGCTGTATGATAAAAAATAAAACACTACATTTTTATATAGTTTGATATATAAAAATATAAATCTAACTATATAACATATTTACACATAACGTATATAAGAATTTCCTTACAAATATTTTTATCCGAGAGAAAATTCGTTATATATTTTA
Organism: Podotricha telesiphe; assembly: GCA_038994665.1. Taxonomy (NCBI): domain Eukaryota; kingdom Metazoa; phylum Arthropoda; class Insecta; order Lepidoptera; family Nymphalidae; genus Podotricha; species Podotricha telesiphe. The sequence goes on from JAOYRR010000327.1 coordinate 1,175,756, forward strand.
AACATTTTTTGAAGTGAATATATTAGTGTGAGTTTTCCAACACTTAGAAATTGAAATTTTTTTTTTAGAAAACGTAGGAACGCAGCAGGGTTTGATCCTGCGCGCCTTTTGGAAACCGTCCCAGCGCTCTACCGCTTAGCCATGCGGTATTATGATAAATTATTACAACACAGCTGTAGTTTTCAATTAAAATTACTTCCAATTAAGCGTTTAGCTTCCTGTGACCTTATTCTTCGTAGCTAATTAGCAGTGAAAGCTTAAAAAATATATAATACAAAAACATTAGAGCTTATTATACTTACAAATATTATTCTTTAAAACAAAGAAAGTATCGTTTTGGCAAACAACCTTTGTAGGATTGACCTTGACCTTTAACATCTATTCCTTTATCTAGCAACATACCATAATCCAATTAAAACTAAAGTGTTTGAGAGTTACTGATTATTATCATGAAATAATATAAAAGAGGAATTCGAATCAAAAGTATTTCTGTAATAATATACTTAAAATTATTAAAAAAAAAATATATATATATATATATATATATATATATATATATATATATAATTTCAAAACCGTAATGTTTTGTAAAAATACGTATCTGGACGAAGTAAAACGTACTTAGTTAAAAGGAAGAAGTTTGTAAATTTATAATTTAGTTAAATATGATTTGATGAAAAGATTAGTTGAGAACTAAATATTGTTTTCTCGAGTAAAATAATTTAATAATAATTGTATAAATTTACATATAATATTGTATATAAGTCGGCGTTTTAAAATGTATTTAAGATAAAATTCAATTTCTATGAAACTCGAAAGTAAAAAGCCAATTAGAATATATTTTAAAATTTTCACTTTGGACGCCATGCCGCGCCGGAATGAGAGAACACGATAATTTTTGAGCTTAGCTATGAATAATTCAGTAACTGCGATTATTTTAAATAACGAATTTGAAAGTAACGTTAAATGTTGAAATATTTTATTCGTTACTAGTTACTTAGTTGGCTTGTTCTTTTTTAAATTGCTAAAGCATTCCATCGAATTCTTTATTATAATTATTTTTTAACTTCATGCAACATCCGCATATATGTCGTGCATTGTAGAGAAAGAGTACCTAATTATATATTGTTTTATTCCGTTATTTTACAGGTTCTGTGGCCTATTCCATTACAAAATTTTATCTTTCACCAAGGCATTGAGGCGTTGATTGATTGACAACTCATGGCTTTTGTATGCCTTCCAAAATATATCGGTGTATACATTCAGGTCCTTATAAATTATGTAATAATCAATTGGTAATATCTATAAATCTCTTACTATTACTCACTGACTGACTAACTGACAGTCAACACACAGCCGTAATTGGTCGATGTAGAAATTTGAAATTTAGAATGTAGATTCTAACATTTTTTAAATGTTACTTAGATAATAAAATAAATAATTAGAACAAAAATAAATTGTAACAGGCACATTAGAATTTAAAAAGAAAATAAAAGGTAACTGGACAGCACTTACCGGTCAAAGCGCTTGGACGGTTTCCAAGAGGCGCGGGTTCGTGTCTATCTACGTTAAAAACTTTAAACGTTTACTAAAAATGTGCTTGATATGTAGGTTCTTTGGTATGTATAAATAAGCAAAATGAGAAAAATTTTTGAAAATTGTATAAAGAGGGGAATAGCGTGATTTTACATTTTACAGTAGAAATTGCTTAAAAAAATATTAAAAAGATATGGCAGGTACTCCAAGGCTATTTCACGCAAACGGAGTCATGGACAACAATTTGTTAATTTTCTTCAAAGTATCGTTAATATTTAATGTGACGAGAGAAGTAATTGGGGATCAATTTATCTTTATGTTAAATTCATAAACGGAAAATCTTTCCAGATAGCTTTACCTTATTCAGTTCTTTTATGTATATTTGAATTTGAAATTACTACTACATTATTAATTTATCTATTCAGAAATGTATACATAATACATTGCCTCGTGTCTTTTTAACTTTACTGATAAAATAAAATACTTATAAGAGAGTAAATTTAGTTTTTGTTTATTTTATTGCAAAATGGTTATTTTTAAATTTTCATTATTTCAATGCTTATGTTAATTTACTATCTTTCATATTTGTTTCTATGAATTTCTCGGAAGTTCATCGTGAAGTTGGGATAGTTATAGGTTTTATTCGCATACACTCATAATTTCAATACTGTGCAATATTATTAAAATGGTAGAAATAGAGGTCGTTAAAAAATCATCAGAATTATAAACCATATTAAAATATGTGATTGAATTTACCTCATTTTACAATAATATTTTTGTTCATACCAATATTTTTGCTAAAAACGTAATTGGTTCATACCTATTACGGATTTGTGATCGGGCTTTCGTACTTAACCATGCTTTGATGCAACTGTGGCCACTTAGCTTGATGTTGCTGAGCTAAGAGAGTGTGATCTAGACTTAAGTGGAAACTATAATATATAGTAAATTATATAATACGTTCGTTCCCTTTTAAAATATTTAAGTAAAATCTATTAAATATCAAAGGAAAATATTATATGTTTCAATTGTCTGCTAATATCATGTTTTTTGAATTGTGAGATTTCTTATAGCATTGAAAGTCAGTGTACAGTGAAGGCTAAAGAACTCTACTTGAAGATTATTAGATTAATGGATGAATAAAGGGTAGATTTTGTTTTATATAAATGCGCCCTTATCACCTTATCACAAGTGATCTCTTCCAGGCAATTGCTACTATATATGTAAAGAAGACCAAAATACGCAAGGACTTAGGTTGGTGTACAAATGTAATTTGTAATTGGAATAAGGCAAAACAATATATGCATGTACTCGTAGTTGAATTCGTCAGCAATGCACTTACGATAGATGTGAAACTTCTAGAGGATGAGATGGATAAGGAGTAGAATAATGAAAGAATTATATAATTTAATATTGTTACCAAAATAGTCATGTCTTTTTACAATTTTATTCTACATTAGTTTTATCGTTCTTGCAACCATTATTTGCTTGAAATTGGTTATGGTTGCTTCAGCAACGTCTAAGTCAAATTATACGAAAATAAATGTGCAACTGTTACATATAACATAACACCTTCAATAAAATACAACTGAAAAAGAGATACTCGTTGAATATTTACAGGATGATTCGAAAATTCTAATATATTGTTGTCAAAGTAATTGTGCAAAAAGCAAGTGATTTAGTAAGAATATTTTATATATTTTAAAATATACTCTATAGAACACTTTTTAGAAACATGGCGTGCTGAGTGAGGTTTAGGAAAAAGCTCTACTTTAATTGTGTCTAAGTCATTACATTCAGATTATCCCAGTTGCGCCACAATGGCCTCGTCATTATACTTTAGTTTATTTTATTGCTAGAATTTTAAGCAAATCGTTTACATTTTATACAAATAAAAGGTTAAGTGCACGATATTGGTGTCGTTTAAAGTGGCAGAGTGTGTGATACCACATATTTGTATGATGTACCGCGACAGTAATTGGTGCTTAGAGCTTTGAATAAATGCCATGTAATTAATTTATATAATCTTAATGTCTTTAGAATTAATATGGATTTCTACTACTTAATTACTATACGTACTAATTTTGTTCTTAATATAATTTATATTTTCTCATATACATAATATTATTATTTTTTTTCTTTACGCTTTGGGCAGAAATAATATAATTGAAAAAGACATATTTAGATAACGTATAAAAATTTGAACGCAGCGGGATTTGAACCCGCTCTTCTTGAAAACCGTTTAAGCGCTCTGACCGCTAAGCCATGCGTATATTATATATGATGTATAGCTTTTATTCTACAACTAAACCCGTGTTTGATCAGATCTTCTTGATATTTAATAATAAATTACTCTTAAATAATATGTTAGAACAATTTGAACCTACGATTTTTTGACACTGTCCAGACTTTAGCAAAAAATTTAATATACAAATAAAATTATGAAGTGAGATTATTGGAATAATATTTAAGCCAAAAAAAAGAAAAAGACATATTTAGAAAACGTATAATTTTCAATTTCCTAAGTGTTCCGCAAAATCTCGATGACATCATAATTAATAAGTAAAATACAGATTCTTAAATAAAATAAGAGGGTATTCAAATAATATTTAAAGTGTTATCTCCAATGAATTCATTGTATTAAAATACGTCATTTATTTAATTTTTAAAGCTGCTATAATAATCCATTTTACTATAGGCAGAGAATCTGGCGTCAAACAACTTGGTTCTCCACTTTCCACCGAATTCCTTTTTCCAAACGTTTCCACTTTTCCGAATTTGAAACATTGAGTAGTTGAGTAATGGAATTAAACGTCGTGCTTGGACTTAGCAGAGCAGGGAAATGTAAATTATTGAAATATAATTATCCCTCCGATTGGAGATCCAATCAACAATACATTATAAATATTATTAAGTTTTAGTTCATAGTAATATAAGTTTAATACTCGCTTCGTATGCGACATTAATTTTATAATTTAGTATCTAATACAAGGGTTATTGGAAGTTATAAGGAAGGAAATTGTATTATATGTGAGATAGCCACCAATTTGCATTGAACTGTAGCTTACAAAGTTATGCTTTAAAGTAAATATGAATCAGTGAGTGAGTGTTTATAGAACAAAAATATATAGTACAATCTCAGACTGGGGATGAGTCATCCTTGTTCTAGATTCTCTTAAAGACGTTAATGCGAGCAGTCATTTTCTGATGGAACTTTTAATAGTCGGCCGATGACGTATGCGAATTTAATATATAATTATGTATCCATATTTATTCAAGCTAAAGAGAACGAGGTCAATTTCGTCATTCATTTGTTTCAATACATTTATTAAACAGACATTTTATCTATATGAACGTTATATAAAGAAAAGAAAATGTATAGAATGGTTTAACCCGTATTGGGTACAGAGACCGTAATCGCGATTGATTGCGGGATCGATTCCCGTTTGGGGTCATAATTCTGGTACACGTAGCACGTTGTCGAGTTCTACTACTCAATATGTAGTGCCTCGAAGGTTCTCTGTATAGGTTATCTTTGTCTAAACTGCTATGCGGGAAAAGGCCTGAAACTGAAAAAGAATGCTTGATCTGATATGGTTTATAAAAGTCAAATGCAGCTTTGATTTCCACCATATTAACAGTATAAATAATATGACACCATAGTGTGGCGTACAAAAGGAACTAAGTGATTTGTCACTTGGCTTCAATAAAAAGTTTTAATGTTAAAAGTTTATAGCTTATCCTCGAGGACGTTTCAAGATTGATGGTAATATACGTAAATAAATGTAACAACTGTTTCCGGAACTATTAGATGTCAGTAAAATCCTCGTAATGCAAGACGATCGAGCTTTGTTAAAGATAGAATTGGTTTATATAATAGTATCATATTCATTTGTAAATGAATTTATTTAATAGACTTTGACTTTATGACATACTAGTTCCATGTCGACGTGTTGTACCTGTTGACATTGAAACTTGGACTCAAAATTATAATAACTTCCTTTTCTATTTTATTATATTTTCTTTTGTCTCTCAGATCTCCACATCAGATGTTCCAGATAATTGCAATTTTTTTTAGCTTATCGCTTTTCTAAATTACTTATGCGTAAATATGTTCAATGTACTGACAATTACTTTTTAACTGTTTTATTATAGTATAAAATATAGATTTGTGTTAACAAGTATATTATATATATATTTTAATATTTTTTAAAGTGTTATTCCCACACTAAGGAAATTAAAAGAGACATATTTAGAAACGTATAAAAATTTGAACGCAGCGGGATTTGAACCCGCGCCTCTTGAAAACCGTTCAAGCGCTCTGACCGCTAAGCCATGCGTATATTATATATGATGTATAGCTTTTATTCTACAACAAAACCCGTGTTTGATTCAAGCCAGATCTTCTTGATATTTAATAATATATTACTTCTAAATAATATGTTAGAACAATTTGAACCTACGATTTTTGGACACTGTCCAAACTTTAGCAACTTTAACTTTATGTTCACATCCTGGCATACTGATACTTCTTTCTGTACAGTTAGAATCTTTCAATGCTTGTATTTTACACAAAATTTTTATATACAAATAAAATTATAAAGAGAGATTATTAGAATAATATTTAAGCCAAACGCGATGTTGAGTTCCGCCACTCAACATGCAATGTCTCGATTTTGGGCGGAAAGTGGAGAACTCTTGACTTGACGAGTCTTGACTTTGGGTTTTGACATAAGGTTCTCTTCGACTACCCTACTTTGGTATTACGGAATAAAGCTTGAAGCTGCTCAGTTTAAATTTAAAACCTATTTATGTTTAATCAAATAAAAGACTTGAATGTATAAATAAGATTCAGAAATATAATAAAATTTTCAGCGTAAGCTATAAATATCGTGTCGACAAATCGATACGGCCGTGACCATTATTAGGCCACGCGGTGTCAATCTATCCAATTTCCAATAACATCTACCACATTTATATAAATATATGTATGTATTGTTGCTTAATAAATGATTAATGATTTAGTGAAGATGATAAGAGTTGTTTTGAGTGTATAGTGATAATGTAGATTAAAGAATTATTTAGAATATATGTACAGTAAAGTCCAGTCCTAGTTATACGCGATCATTGCGGGTTCGACATCCGCTTGATTCAATTTAAATAATGTAGTTTTATGTCACATCTGGCAAATAATATAGCTTAAGGTTATTGGGTTAACGGCGACCGATTTATCGCTCAGTATGGACTTACCTTACCAATAATATAAGAAAAGCTAAAATTGTAAAAAAATGTCTTTTTATTAACAAGAACAATGCCATAGTAGCAGTTTATAACACGGGAAAATGTATTTAGGCTTGGTTAATTAGTCTAGTTTTCACAGTGGTAGTGGTTTTGTGGCTTCAACCGCATGCTGCTTGCGGTTTTCCAGATCAATATCATCATCAACCTAATAATTTAGTAAATCGCGAGTACAATAATCATCTCGCGTATATTTCAATTGTGCTTTAAGGTTTAGACACCATTATAATTATTGTATATGCAAATATAGATATATCCTAGACTTCTTTTATTAGTTTCCGTAATCACACAATTAACACAAGCATATACATTATATATTATATAACAAAATTATGTTATATTGTTAATAGCTTTTTAACAAAAAAATTAAACCAACGAGTAAGTTAATATGTAATTATTCTCTTTTTTTCCATTCTTAGGATAACAATGTTTGTTCAAAACTTTTAAGGGACCAACTATGCAATACTCTGAAGCTCTTCATCATCAGAGAACATATCCTATTCATAAAATATATATAGATATAAATATATATATATATCAAAATTGGTATACTCTGTAAAAAATTAGACGTATACGTGTCGAATTGAGAACCTTCCCCGTTTTTTCAACGGTTATTATGCAATTATTTTCTATTATTTCTATAGTTTTTATGAAAATATTGAATATTCTCGTCCTAAGAAGAAGTTTGAGTTAAGTTCCAACAATTATTCATGGCGTTCATTCAAATCTGGTACAAAACTCTTACAGCAACTCACACTAGAAGTTTAAATACTCATGTTGAGATGAAGTCTTAGCAATTACAAAGTTAAGCTCAGATTTAGGTCAAACGTCCATCTTGGACTTTATATAGACTGCAACTGAGATTTTATAGGCCATATTTGTAATTGCACAAAATAATAATATATCATTATGCACATTTGAATGTATCTTGTGTAAAATTTTAAATCTCATGTAATAGCGTTGGAAGCCAGTTATTGAGTTGAGAAAGAGTAACAAATTGGTTTATCGATGATAAAGGAAAGTCACGTTATACTTGGTCCTCATAGTATTTATACCATGTGGACCCCCGGGGTGCATACATGAAGAGGTTGATAACAGCGGATGAGGCGAAGGAAGTACTTATGCAGCGACCGTTGCGTTTGGCGTTCCGTTTTCACTGACAACCCCGCTAGGGATAAAGTGTGATTATATATACAAGTGAATCTAATGAAAGCATATCAGCTAATAATAAAAAAAATGTTATAATTTCTGGAAATATATTATTTCTTTGTTACTAATATTTAATACTATTAAAGTTAACAAACTCACATTCAATATTTTCAATATTTACTGCTGGTTAGCTACATAGTCTTGCGTTTTGATGGCATAAATATACGACTATAGTAAGACATAATAATACAAAGTATACGGACAGTATTATAGACGCTAGCACTAATTGCCCCAGTGGTGATTAGACTGAGCTAAGAAATGTTTTAGAAAGTCAGTAGGTCAAACTTAAGACGTACCAAAGTATAAGAACTTAGCCGAAGAAAAAAATTGTACGAAAGTTTCATTATTAATTTTGCGCATAAGTATTATATCTTTTGCTTAACTTAAATTGTTATAATAGCGCCATCGTGGCTCAGTGGAACAGCGACTGACTGTAAGCGCGATTGATGTGGGTTCGATTCACAATCGGGGGAATGTTTGTAATTTTATAACTCTTGGCTGTCCAAGCCCTGTGACCGCTAAGCCAACCATTCGAATTTCGTCCCGCTGCGTTCAAATTTTTATACGTTTTTGAATTTCCTAAGTGTGTGATCAACACTTTAAATGTTTAATTTACACTTTAAATGGTAAAAAAATTCATTTTTTTTAGCTCTGGTGTATAAGTACGGCATTGAGTTCAGGAGGAGCGCCACTCGACACGCATTGTCTCGAATTCAGGCGGAAAGTGGAGAACGGAGTGTCTTGACACTAGTTTCTGCCTACCTACTCTGCTACGCGGGATGCTAAATTATTACATTTTGAATATATTCAGATACGAATTCGTCGAAAAAACCTTAAAAATGCATTTTATAATTTTTTGAATACCGAAAATATTTTAAAAAGTCCAATCCAGTATTTAAACATAAAAGGTGAAAAGGAATTCCAAATGTTAGCATTTGTCAGTCCAATAGTAACTGCAACGGAACGTTTATACGCTGTTTGTACAACAAACATGTGGGTGCAATCAGTGTAAACGCTACAACGACAAAGTTTGCCTTTGCTAGATGCTCGCTTTGCTAAGTGCTAATAATTTATCTATTGCTGTGGGTAACCGTGTTCCATTCGCGTACTAAAATAATGTTCTAAATTGCAATGTATTTGAATTATATTTTGTTTATCTATGTGGGATATCATACACTGCTAAGCTATTGCAAGAGTATGCGACTCTCGGGTAGAAAGTTATAGATTTTCATATTAATTTTAAGCTATTTTAACGAAAACATGAAAATATTCTTATTTGAAATCCACCCTGGAATAGTAAGTTATACTATTACCTCGCTAGAATATAAATTTGGCGTAATCTCGAATCAACTCACTTCATTATTTTTATAGATTGTGAAATTATTGAATAATCTATATTAAAGGATATTTTAAATATTGAAAAAGTTTAATTATTTCATTTAGTTTTTTGCAATTAATATGTTTTACACAACTGAGGCCATTGCTTTTAATTATAGTCCTTATTCCGTGTAAGTTAATTTATAAAATACGAGATATTTAACAGTTTCGGTTAAAAACTAATTTGTACAACTACTAAAGCTGCAGTTAAAAACACAAGAACAAATGTATGTAATTAAAACGTTCAACCGTAAGATTTCTGGCTTTAAGAGACACCGTAGTTTAAATATTACCGCACTTACATTCCCTTTTGTATTGTTTTCTTTAAATTTCTAACTTCAGGGAAACAATGCTATCCAGTATAAATGTTCTTGGCTTTGTTTACAACCATACGTAATGAAAATCTTGTTTAGACAGTAAGTCCTTTGTTAGTATTTTATATGAGAGTCATATTTCACGTGTGCAATTAAATTTTATGTAATTTTAATTATAGTTATTTCATTAAAAAACAATAGTTAACTGATTTTTAATACGTATAAATAGTCATGGATTATGTAAACCAAAATAGTCTATTGTAACATACATTATGTATTTTGAAATGAAACTATACTATACTACTAGACTCAGTCTACCTGTGACCACGGACCACGGCCTACTGTAAAGTGTTCGAAATGTCGGGTTCTAAAATGTATTTTCGAATACCAAAATTATACGCCGGATTAATAATCCGGTTAAAAATAGTTTCATTTCAAAATGTAAGAACTTCATATTACTTGTATTTTTTAATATAATTTTTTGGTTTAATGCTTTAAAGAATGGCTTGCAATATAAAATATAGAATAGATGTTGATGTAAATATCCATGAGCGGTGGCCAGTTGTGATAGCCTTTTAAGATTAATTAGAGCTGTCGAACGTACGCTAAAAACTTAGAGCTGTGTGGGAGATAATGATTCATTTTGTATATAAATTTAGTTAACGGGGGTGCTTATTTTTTATATTCAACCAAAAACCATTAGATATCGGTTGAGCATAAAATGATTTTTTACTAATTGATTTTTGAATAATTTTTAAATTAAAAGAAAGGCAGAAATCTATTTATAACGACTATATAAATAACACTCTCAATACTTACGCAAATAGCAAAGTAATTTATGATATATATTAAAAAAAATAGTACAAAAATAAACGGCCAACAATAAATTTATGAATGATTTACATAAAGCATTCCCTTGTCAGCTTCACGCTCTTTCCCGCATGTATGAGTATTCAGAGATAACCTAGTGTCAAGACACCCCGTTCGCCAATTTCTTTAAGAATTCGAGATATAATACTGGTTACGCCAGAGCGAAAAAATGAAAATAATTTAAATATAATCATTCTTCCGAGTGGGGGTCGAACCCATAACCAATCGCGATTCGCAGTCAGACGCTGTTCCAATGCGTCCCGATGGTGTAAAGCATCAACTACTTTATTGCTATAATATTAGAAATGTTCTTTTGATGGCTTCTTATCGTTACATCTACCCCATATTTTACTAAACAGATACGGGAGTTTTTTTTTATTTTTGTAATATACCTTACCTTCAATAGTTAACGATAGTTTAAAAGAAAAAAACATTATAAGGCATCCTAAATGGTATCCAAAATTATTTATTAAAACTTATTAAGTGTTTATTAAACTCTTAATAAGTCTCAATAAATATTTTTTTACACACAACAAATTTACACAATTTAAAGTTGAAATTTGCACTCAAAACACTAGGTTTACATTTTAAGTTTATACATTATCCATATATATATATATATATATATTGATACATACTAGTTGGGCCTATACGATAATGATTTCAGGTCTAAAATTTAATAAAGAACCCTTGTCTAATAAAACATTTCATATTCAGCAAAATGCTGCCATATGCTGAAATTTCGCTGACTACGTATAGTTTCCGACCGTTAGGCTTTAAGCACAAGTAAACTAATGCAAATTTAATCAAGGCGTATACAATGAGTCCCAGGAATATGGTTAAATGAGCCTTATTGCCAAGTAAATAATAGCGATATTGCTGTATTGTATGAAATTTGTGTGCTCTGTGTAATGTTCAGTCCTCAGATAATAGGATAATACAAGTGGTATTTGCGCGCTACAGGCGTACTTTTACACAGTTTCAGTATTTTACAATGAATATGAATAAAGTTATTATTTTGTTATGAAATTCAGATGTTTTTGATTATTTTAACTGTTAGTTAACTTCAGCATATTAAAATTTTGTAATTCGACAAGTCTTTTTACGCAAAAATGCCATTACTATATTTGAGACCAGAGTGGCGCCACTGTGGCGCGCGATTTCCACTCGGGGATGATTATATATAAAATATTTTGTCTCCTGTGTGATACCTAAGACAAAGCGCTGCTTTGAATTCAGCTACTGAACACACAGTGTCTCGATTTCAGGCGAAAAATGGAAAACGGAGTGTCATGACACTAGGTTCTCTTTGACTATCGGGAAAAATAGGTGTTAAGCCATCTCTATAAGCCATGAGTTCCATCAATATAACACATGCCTACACGCCCTCTTTGTCCGGGAACCGTTGAATAAGCAAGAACGAATAATGAAACGCTTTGCTCAAATGAGACGTAAACCCACATCGGTTGAACTGACCCTGCTTTTAATGAATCTTGTATATGACCTCCAATGCATAATATTGTACGATATATTGGTTATAAATTACGCTCTTTTATTATCGCCTTCTTTTCTTTTCTTTTCTTTTTGTACATTTTTCGTATATTATTACTTCGTTCAGTAAATTGTTTAATGGTGATTGTTTACACACATTTTAAAATGTATAATTAATTCTGATAATGTATACATACCAACCAGTAAAGCAAAATACTCGAAGAATGGTTCGCAACCAGGTTATTAGCAGTGGCGAGGTCAAATACATGGTAGTTGTGTGAAACATTTAACTTATTATTTTAATATATGAAATACTAGCTTTCTAAACTTCTCCATATAAACTTTAAACTATGACAAATATCATACTAGATTTAATTTAAATCTTGAAGATGTTGGTCGATTTCATAATATTCTTGTTTATAGTTGTTACAGTAGATGCTCCATTACTTTTTAAAATGATGATCAAGCTATGTGGTAAAATACACGTTAGTTTGTAATATGATGGGGCTGGAATAATCTCCAGAGATTAAAGATATTAATTTTTTTTTCTACAATATAAATAAGTACATATTTCTCTGTCCGCATAAATTTCGTAAAAAGAAATCGAAACTTTTTTGCTTCACGTATAATAAACAAATGAATGTTATGTTTAAACGAAAAATATTTATTTTTATAACAGTCTTGCTTTGTAAAAGCTCATAAAATGTGAAGCTTTATAATTCAATTCTATTACAGTTAGTATTTAAGTATGAAGAAAGAGTGCTTCGGAAGTAACACAATGTAAGCGCCTTCCTTCGGCAGAGCAGAGGAATAAGCACATTATTCTAAACTTTGTTGCGAAGGAAATTGTAAATCCGATTTCAACGGAATTACGCTTAACATACGAGTATATAGAGAATATATAATAACGACTTACTTCATTCTTCTCCATTCCTTAAAATAAATATGGTGTACGTGTATTATGTTTAGGCTAGCATCTGGTTGTAAATGCATTTGGTTGTGGGTTCGATTCCCTCACGGGGGAACAATAATCTGATAAGCCAAAGCATAACTTTTCGCCGCTCAACACGCATTGATCGCGATTTTGGGCAGATTTTCGGTCGGAGTGTCCTGACACAAGGAACAACAATCATTCTAAAACCGCAGTAGTTAAAACCAGTATACACAAACGCACACGCTACACACACCTTCCCCGCCGGTGGAGACGAGGTCCCAGTTAGGACTGAGCGAAGCATAGTCCCCCACGACAAACGGTGTCGCAAGTCGAGGTTCGAGTCTCACATGAGGCGCCCTTGCGTCACCGTGGAACTAATTTGATGGTTTCCTGTCGAGGTTTCCACGGCAAGGTCGGAGCTCTCTTTTAGCTCGGCCTCCCTCAAAACCCGGTGACGCTGCAGAGCCCACTATGACCAACAGCATATTACACATTCGAAAAAAAAAGGAAACAGCGAGAAGCTGTGTAGTGGAAAATTAACAATTAGACAATTTCTTAATATACTTTAGCATTAACACATTTAGAAAACGTATAAAAATTTGTTACGTTCTACAACGCATAGCTTAGCGGTCAGAGCGCTTGAACGGTTTTCAAGGGGTGTGGGTTCAAATCCCGCTGCGTTAAAAATTTTATACGTTTTCTAAATGTGTTTTTCAATTTCCTAAGTGTGCGAATAACACTTTAAAAAATTTTAAAAACACTTTAGCATTATTAAGTAATGAAAGTATTAAAAATGTGCCATATTTGTTAGCTATACAAATATATTATGTATATATTATATAAGATATAATAGAGTAGGCATTTTAGTATGTTAATTTTGCAACTGACGTGGAAAGAGACTTCAGCGACTAATTAATGGTGAAGCACAGAGGCAGCCCCTTGTAATGTTCAACCGAATTAATTGATATTCATGCCACGCCAAAGGTTAAATGTATGTAGAAAATGAAAAATGCTTCTGAAAATTAAATTTACGTTCTAAATACACTTTATTTCTATTTTTTGTTGTTGTTCTTATTATAAAACCCTTTATTAACTAAGTATTTGTTACAATTTTCATATATTTTATATAGATATATCAATTCAACAGTAATATAAGAAATTAGTAAATTTCATACATAAGATTCGCTTGCTAAGAATTAAAATGCAAAATCAAAAATTTCAAGTTGTAACTATTCATATACTTGGACAAACATATAGAGAGCAATAAATATTTAAAATATTTAAAGTGTTTTTCAAACACTTAAAATGAGACAAATCGAATTTTATCGAGTGGAGATAGAACATAAAGTTATCGCATTAAATTCAGACGCAGTCTCTCTGCGCGTTATTTGATCATTAGATTAATATTCAAATTCATATTTATTATCTTTCATCGAATGCCCTTATGTATTTTTTATTTTTGGTTTTCTATTTATCATATTGAAATTATATACATTATTAAATTCTGAGGTGGTACGAAGTTTGCCGGGTCAGCTAGTAAATATGTATTACGCTGTCACACACTTAATACGTATTTTCAAGATACTCTGTACATATATTTTTTAAAACGTGTAAAAAAACCTAGCAATAGTAGAATCCGTCACTCTTGAAGATTCGAACAGTGACGTGACGAGACCAAGCACTTTTACCAATTTCGCTATACGTTACTACCCAGCCACGTCTAAAGTCAATGCTTTTCAACGTTAGAATTCGTTATTTTTTTGTTAGAAATTCTCTTGGGACATTTTTATAAATTTTCGCTACCCAAAGATTATCTTTAAGATTAATTTTTTATATGTTTTCTTAAATATGTAACGAAGTGAACTGTAGCTGTCGGGCCTTTTCGTAAAACAATGAAATTCCTGGAAAACTATAAAAAACGCAATCTGCCACGATGACGTCACTGACAGACAGACAGATAGAGTTATTTTCGCATTTATAATATTGTACAGTATTACATAATGTTGTATTATAGTATAGATAGATGTATATTATTGTTCAAATGTAAGTTAAGTATGTTGTAGGGAGAGGACCTCGGAGCAGAGCTTGTTACCTAACTGCAGGCTTTAGGGGTCCCTTTAAAATGCACCTCAACGCTAACCCACTGTACAAAGGGAGCTCCCCTTTGTTTCTTTTATTAGTTCCTTCTGTTCATTTAAAATAATTTTATATATAAACGTGGTTATTGTTGTAACATATTAAGCCGATATCAATAAGAGCGTTTTAATAATCTACATATGAAAACTTTTACTTTTACGTAAAATTTTAAATAAATGTGGATGACATTCTGTTTTTGAATGTGAAAGTTAATTATAACCCTTCAATATAATAACCGTATATTATGGTTTTAATTTTGAACCACTGAGTTTCATGAAGTGACTGGTACACCATTAGCATTGCGTTAATTAGAAAACTGAAAACGACCCTGCTATTAAAGGGTCCTGTCATTAGGATAATTTGAAAACGGGTCCAGAATGTACAATAATAAATAACTTAGTGTAAAAGTAACTTAATATAAATTATTGTTAAGATACGTTAATATCTTAGTGCTGCATTCAATAGTTACAGAGAGTACATGAGTCTTAAGAAACTTGATTATTTGCACAATAGTTTTGAATAAATTAGCCCGCATTTGTGATTTTTTGATGATGTCATAGTTTTACCTGTATATTTTATAACGGGTTTGTATACGTTTTCAAAATATGTATTTTTAAATTTCCTAAGTGTGCGAATGACACTAAAAAAAATGTCAGAAAAAGCGGGTTTTCTATGTTGTACAATATTTCCATCTAAAAAAAACTTTAGGCAGCCACTTAGTGCTTGTACTAGTTACCATTTGCATTTTGATTACAGTGAATTTACTAAGCGTGATAATTTAATAGCTTATTTGTTATAATGAATAACTCATTGGGGTAAGCTTACTTAAGCTTACTAATAAGGATGTAATACTTACTTTATAGCTTATAAGCAGCTTATATCAACGCCCGGTTAGGAATATAAATATTTGCCATGTTGCACTTTTAATATTTTGTGTACAAAAGTTTTAAAATAGCTCTATTTAAATGAGCTTTTCCGTCATTAGGCCACTAATTTTAATTCGTCAATAATTATTTAAAACGAGACACCTGATATTTTCTTCAGAATCAAGGTTTATATAAAAGTAATGGTTTTTAACGCTCTACAATCTAACTTATCTATCAAATATTTAAGGACTATCGCACTTTATCGCTAGAATTTCCCTCAAAAGTCACGTTCGTACCATTTGAGAATTTGAAAGACTGATTACCCTTTGAATACTTTTTCTGATGATAGATTAATATTTTTACTTGCTAATAAACTTATTATTTAAAACTTAATTGAAAATATTTATTCTGCTGTAATATTTAAAAAACTTTTTTTAATTGATTGTAATCGTGATTGGTTGTGGGTTCGACACCTATTCGGGGGAATAATTTTATAATTAAAATTATTTTCACTTCGCTCTGGTCAACGCGAACAAAGCGCGGCGTTGAGTTTTACCACTCAACACTCTGTCTCGAAGTCGGGCGGAAAGTGTCCCCACTTAATGTCTTGGTGCTGGTATGTCTCGGACCACCATTAAAGCAGAAAAAAAATATTCAGTTACATTGTGGTTATAAAAATCGCTATGAATATAAATTATTATTAATTCAGAAATGTACTTTCAGAATTTTATCGTTCAGTAAACACTTTAAGTGCTTAATTCATTTCTTTTTATAAATGCTGTAAATTTTAATGGTACAATAACTTTGAAAATTAAATTTTCACTGTCCATTTAAAATGAATTATAATAATGTTGAAATAAATTTTAACACGAAGTAATTGACGAGACTGGCGCACCCGAAAGTCGTAAACAATTAATTAAATTATATGAAAATTATTTAGAATTTACGCACATTTTTTAATTAAATACGTATATAAAGCAAATTTTCATGGCCTAGGATAACAAAACTCTTGTAATATTCATAAGTAGTAAGTAGCTGGTTCTATTAAAAATATATTTTTGAAAATTTTTGTAACGCAACACTGAATATTATCAAACAGTGGGGGGGTATTAGGTATGTATGAAAATGGTGGGTTTATGTTTCATTGAAGCCTTGAAAGTTATTGTAAGTACTACATTATACCTACATTATTCTAGTAACTAAACACCTATTCTTTTTTCTGAATTCTTTTTTCTGAATTTTTTGAGTTCTGTTTTTATAATTAAAACAGCACTTGAGCATTTTCTATTTCGCATAAAACATAAAATTATTATTCTTCATAGGCCATTGTGGCGCAGTGCAATTTTCCTGGTTTTAAACGCGACTGATTTTGGGTTCGATTACCACTCGGAGGAATGTGTATA
The DNA here is from genome assembly GCA_038994665.1 of Podotricha telesiphe. Taxonomy (NCBI): domain Eukaryota; kingdom Metazoa; phylum Arthropoda; class Insecta; order Lepidoptera; family Nymphalidae; genus Podotricha; species Podotricha telesiphe. Next base: position 1,193,190 of record JAOYRR010000327.1, read on the forward strand.
TTTAAATTATTTTTATTACTCCTTTCTGGTATCTAAGACAAAATGCGGCGCTGAGTTCTGCTGCTAAATACGCAATGTCTATTTTGGGTGGTCTACACTGTTATGCGGGAAAAGTTAAAAAATACCAACATTCTAATTATTCTAGGTTTCTATATTTAATTTCACATATAATGTGTGTATGAAAGTATAACCTTGTAATCTAATAAAAAGTTGAGCACGACAATGGAAGTCCACAAAAATATATTTTCTCTTTGCATTTGTACAAATTAATATACATTTAACTTTGTACGAATACAGAATGTTGCCGACCTAGTTCCCAATTGCTACTCGTCGGTTGAATTTCAGTTTTTTCCTGAACTTGCTTTTGTTCTCAAACTTTTAGCAAAAACTCTTTAGTTTTGAGGTTCACGATTGCTACCCTACGATCAAATCGTATAAAATTTTATAGCTTTACGCTTTTTCCCGCATAGCAGGTTAGTCAAAGAGAGCCTAGTGTTAAAACACTCTTTTTTGCGCTTTCCGGCCGAAATCGAGACTTGGCGGAACTCAATGCCGTGCTTTTGTCTTAGGTAACAAAAATGAAAATATTTTATATATTATATATATAATCATTGCCCTAAGTGCGGATCGATTACAACCCATCGCGATTATTATTACTATAAATTACATCAGTGTGCATTACATAGTATAATGTTATACAGAAATTTAATAACTTATCAGTATTAATGACCAGAGTCAATTTATAAGACGGCATAGCATGTGAAACAGAGTCTCACTGTAAAAACGATGAGTTCTGGGTTCGATTCCCATTCGTAAGAATGATTATATTTTAGTTATTGTTATTTCTCAGCTCTGTTCACTAAATATGCAATTAGGCGAACTTTTCGGTTTAAAATTGCTATAAAAGAAAAATTATGAAGCTGAAAAAAATATACATTTATTTACCAACCATAACTAAGAGTTGGTTAGAATTTATATCTAATTTTTATACGTTAGTCACTAATAAATAACATGCAAATATATCGTTAAGTTATAAAACTTGTTTAATTAGACACTGATATTGATGTCAACCTATTCTTATACATTCGCTTCCGAGCCAAGCGTTGTTTCATGTAAAATTAATTTCCTTTGGTACGCATTAAAATGTTTAATTACGTCATATGGTCCGACTATGAAATAGGTTTTTAATGGCCCAAGTTTACGGCTGTAAGTAGAACCCTTTGTTTGCCAAAAAAAAAGAGTGATTTGACACTTTATTTAAATAATAAGATATAAGTCAAGCTTAGAAATATATACTTAGTTGTTGTCTTTTTATCACATAATATGCAACTTTTGACTTTTGCCAAGTTTGGTTATTGCCCCACAAACAGAATTTAAAATATAGCGTGTGTTTGACTGTCGTTAAGAGTACCTTCTGAAGATCTAATAACGAAATATCAAGATTTTCTCTAGTTTAAACTAATCTGCTTCATGCTGAAGTTCAACTACACAATTAATTACGACAAGAATTTTTTTATTTGTCTTCATATGCAGATGATTGCGTAAATTCCTAAAGTAATTTTCAATCGTAGAAATCAAAAATAAATGTTTCACCTTAAATAAAACAAAGAACTTAAGTCAAATTAATTCCCAACATAGTCTTATCGTAAAACAATTTCTATATTCACATAGACGTTTGTCACTAGGAAAATCGGGCTCAGAGCTGTACCATAAATCAAATACACTTCGTAATTACAAAGAGAGCAAATAATGCTCGAAGAAACTTGCTGTCGTAAGCTTGTTCACATTTCAATTTGTACATTGTCCTCACACTTAACTGAAAAAAATACTTGGTTCAAGAGCGGCCAAGACTTTTAAATTCATTCGACAAGTATAATTGTGTTATATTGCTCTCTTTAAGGATATAAAAGGTGTATAAAATGCGAAGTTGATGTTTTATTAAAACTCAATCGAGTTTTATATTTGAAGTTATGTTTAACTATAAAGACTTTAGTCGTGTAAGGTATCAACTTAAAAAACTCTTCATAATACCCTCTGAACTCTTCAAAAAACTCTCTATATAGTTCATAAAAGTAAACAACAAAGCTCCGGATATTAGATGGCAAGGCGCTCCGTGTGTCAAACAAATTTAAATTCAAATGTTCTAATACGCAGTAACTTAGGTATACTTTATGTTTTATTATAGGAAAAGTTTCGTTAACTGGATATCTTTTACAATGTGTTAATTGACATGATGATTGATGATCGATGACACGGGTGAAGTCGTTTGTGGTCTTTTGGCACATCCGAAAGCCTGAACTGCATATAATAGTAATTTATTAAAATTTATACCATATATATTATGTAATATATTACAATATAAAAAAATTACGACGTCTTTTTATTATTTTTATTTTATTGTTTTAAAGTATTATTCACGACCTAATTATTGATTTTTTATCAATATATTGAAAACTTTAAACAATTCTAGAATGCTTTAATGTCAGTTCTGTACAATAGGTACATTTTCATTTTAACTATGATATTAAAAAGTTTTCATATTAAACGCTCATTTTAATATTTAAGTCCCGTCAGTCTAACGAAGGAGTCTTACACAACTTTGACATTACAAGCATTGATTGATTACATTACATTTCATCAATCATAATAATTATTATTAATTTGGGAGTGAAGTGAAGCGGAATAATATGTTTTTGGGAATAAATTTATTAGTTGAACTAACAATAACTATCTTTTAGGGTAGGCACAAGTAAAGACTACTAATTTCCGCCCGAATCCGAGATACTGGTTCGTCTTAGATAATAATAAATTAAAAACAATTGAAGTATAATAATTTCCCCGAATGGGAATTGAACCCATCATCAATCGCGTTTAAAATCAGATGCTGTCCGACTGCACCACAATAAACAATGTGAATTAAATCTAAATTATAGTTTTTTTTAAGCTAACTGCTTTTTATGTTCCCAATTTGTTTTGCAACGGTTTTAAGGTCAGTCAAAATCTTTTTATATATTTCTAACCAAATTGTAAGAGGTGAGTCGCTCGCTGTCGTGCCATTTAAATGTCTCATAGAATTTATCTCTTAACGTGGAACAACCTACAACTTATATATTTTTTAACATTTTTTAAAGTGTTATTCCTACACTAAGGAAATTGAAAAAGACATATTTAGAAAACGTATAAAAATTTGAACGCAGTGGGATTTGAACCCATCGGAATCTTGAAAACCGTTCAAGCGCTCTGACCGCTAAGCCAAGCCGGTGTTCAAGAGGGTTCAAATCTTGCTGCGTTCAAATTTTTATACGTTTTCTAATTATGACTTTTTCACCTACAACTTGTTTTAATAATATTTTCACATAATTTTTAACAAGTTTTGGCATTGTTATGTTCAAATTTTGCTATTTATAAGAAAATATATGAATAGTAGATGGTAAATCCCTGTCTTCTTCACAGGGGTAAGGAGCTTAAATACATCAAAAGCTCTGTTTTTCATACTAAATTAAAATCCTTGTAATCTGTTTAATTTGATTCATAAATTTAATTGCGTAAACAATAAAGTAAATAATTTTTAAATAGTAAGTTTCAATCTGTTTCATATAAAGGAAATAATATTTGCACTCACAAATTGTACAGGCAAATTCGTTTATTATAAAGTAAAATAAGGGGCCACTAATTGTTAATTGTGATACATTGACGGAGACCAACCGTGAAAACCAATTACGATAATGATTGTACGCGTTCTAGCTCATGAATATTTTATGCCAGAGACCGTTAGTAGATGGAAGATCTGAAAATTAGTCCATTCTGCAATTCAGTTGAACTTGAGTACACTTTCATTAAAATATGTTGCTTGTTTCGTTTACTAAGTAGACCTTCTCTATCGCATTTCTATTTCTAGCATTCTCTGTATTTCTTTACAGTTACACGCTTTTTCTCACGTAGCACGGTAGTCAGAGAAAACCTAGTGTCAAGACACTCCACCTCCCACCCGAATCCGAGAAATTGCGTGTTGAGTGGCGGAACTCACATTGTCACCAGAGCGGGAAATGAAAATAATTTAAATACAATGATTCCCCCCAATTGGGAATAGAACCCATAACCTTCGGTTATACTGTCACGTCGATTAATACTATTACAGGTAATATGTGATAATATAAATAATAGTTATGGGATTGTAAACTTTAATTTTGTTGTATTGTACTTATATTAGTATTGTACATATGTAAGTATTGTACTACTCGTATGTACTTATATTTTACTAATATATTGCTGCGTTTACTTTGTATAATTTTAGGAAGCACTTACTTACAAATCATAGCTTCACAATATGAAAGGTTTTATACAGTGATTTAGGATAAAACAATCTATTTATTCATGTTCATCTATACGCTTATTTGCAACGAAAATTACCCCTGAAAATGAAAGTACCTTGAAATAATAGCGTTACTCTCACACTATCTTTTTTATTCACACATTCGACTAAAGAAATAGTATGCAATTGGCAATAAACCCACTTTATCTAGCTCTAACTTTTTGAGACTAGACTCTTAAGGCAATTTGTTCATTTGAACTAACTTGCATATTCAGTAGAACATTTTTCTTTTAGTTTTATTAGAATGCTTTTATTTTCATTCATAAAGTAAAGTGAATGAGAGTTGAGAAATTATGCTTTCAAGTCCAAAAAACATTCATAGTAAATTGCAGGTGGACTTTAAATAACATATTAAATTTATAATTTCTTAAAACTTAGACAATGGAGTTATAAAAGCTAATTTCTACGAGAAAATAAAATGTGTAACATATAACAGCCAACAGAAATATTAAATGAAATTTTATAGCCATATTACGTACATATATGTGGAAATGATAAATATTTTTCAAAGCTCGAGGCCAAAATATACGATGCGTATCAAAACAAAAAGCTTTAATCATAAAAGCTTCTTCGTTATTTTGTAGTTATTGTTGAAACGTGGTAAAATTACGTGAGAATATTTGCTTTGAAATATTTTAGGTGTTTTGACTGACGTTGGTGCTTTGAACTCCTTCACGGCTTGTAATTGTTATCTTAGACAATAAAGGGATTATGTTTTAAATGATTGTTTTAATTAATATATTCGGGCATCTTCTGAATTGAGCGAATTTTAAAGGTACTCTACAGTTCATACTCAGTGCATAATATTTCTACATAATATATCTATTTTAAAGATATTGTGATTAAAATTATATATCGCATACTATTTCGACTTGAGTTCGAAAAGATATTAGTAAATTACGCGACTATGGTTATAGAACTTACTTACATAATATGTTTATAACATTTTTAGAATCAAACTATTTATGAATCGACGTTATAATTATTCCTTTATACAACATTTAATTATGATCTTTGAATTTGGACAAACACGAACTCCATTAAATTAAAGCTTATTTCCGAATTTCTGCCACCCTCCGACAATTCGTAGCTAAGTTTCTTTATCTCGTGTACTTTGTTACCTGTTCAATTTTCTTGCACCATATGCTGGATTATATATAGCTGGATATTTGCATAAAAATTATAACTTAGTCGTAAATAAATAATTGATTTTATGAATACAATTGCCAAAATATCCATTTAGCTTGTAAATATTTAATAATAATAAAATATTTAAATATAATACAATATTTTGAGGTCATCGTGGTGCAGTGAAATATCGTATACTGTAAATACGATGGTTGTGGATTCATTTCTCACTTAAGGAGATTGTTATTACATTTCCCTGGTCTTGTGGAAAAAAAATGGATCGAGTTTCGAGTTCAGTTTGTCGTCGCTTCTCTTTGGTTATTGAGCTAAATATGGCAGATATGTAAATCACAAAAAGGGGCATGGTTTTTAAGTTGTGTATGGCAAGTCCTTTAGTGCTACCGTCTCAAGCTTGATATAAAGGCAGGCAATATTTAATATCTATTTTCACTCAAATAAAATTCTGTGAGGCATTAAATTGTTTTTTTACCTTTACTACATACATATGGTATTATAATTTCTACACTTCATTATTTTTTTCCAATAACGACAGAAATAAACTGATTGATACTTCAGTTATAATTTTCTCTTGATATCTTCAAGTACAGAAAAGATGAAGTGTCAAGTAGCACGAGGCATTGACGTAGCATTTTCATGCACCGTTTTCAGCTTTTACGTATGAAGTTCAACATTTTTAATAAAAATTGCCACATTCAGTATAAATTTTAATACTTTCAGTACTATGACTATAAGTAAATTTCACATTCTACTATAAAATTGGAAGTTTAAGAGTAATTTAATTCAAACATTAGATTTTTTAAGAAAACGAGATAGTTGTTTTTTATTCTATAATAATAATAAAAATTGTAATAAGTTATACTATCTGTATAACTAAGAACTAACAATAGTGTGGAATGATAAGAACGAGAAATCGATTAGTTTCAGTCATTTTCCTGCGGATAAAGCACTTCTTTGTTAACGATCCCTCAGCATTGTTGATTGCGACCACACTGCCGGTTTTTTGATTAAAGTTCTTTGAAATATCAATTTCAATATTCATATGATATTATCTTGTTTAAACGTTTTAAATTATAGTATAGTATTACTTTATAATATATATATATATATATTCACGTTTAGGATATAACTGTTATACTATATATTTTGTTCAACCCCGCATTTAACTGTATAGACAAATATATTGTTGTGATAAGAATAGAGGGTTCTTCATTCTATTAAGTTTCTTTTAATGTTTATTTTTAATTTTAGAAAGTTATTTAAATATTATCATTGTCGGTGAGGCTGATGAAC